>CM056999.1:175906718-177106718 GCA_029891345.1 Dryococelus australis
TAAATTAAAATTAAGTTAAAATTTGTTTAAATTAAGTTTGTGATTAAGTAAATTAAAATTATTAAGTAGTTAAGTTAAGGTTTTAAGTTAAAGTTATTAATTTATTTAATTTTTTAATAAAATTAAATTTTTTAAAATTTAATTAATTATTTTTAATTAATTAATTATTAATTGGTTTTAAATTGTTAAAATTATTTAATTAATTTAAATTAATTAATTAGTTAATTAGTTAATTATTAGTTATTATTAGTTAAGTTAAGTTTAATTAAGTTAGTTAATTAAGTTGTTAGTTAAGTTAAGTTAGTTAATTAAGTTAGTTATTAATTAATTTTAATTAGTTAAAATTAAAAAGTTAAGTTATTTTAATTAAGTTAAGTTAATTAAGTTAGTTAGTTAAGTTAAGTTAGTTAAGTTAAGTTAATTAATTAAGTTAAGTAGTTAGTTAGTTAATTAGTTATTGTTAGTTTTTGTTAAGTTAAGTTAATTAAGTTATTTTTGTTGTTAGTTAGTTAAAGTTAAGTTAAGTTTGTTAAGTTAAGTTTTAATTAATTAGTTAATTAAGTTTTAATTTTAGTTTGTTTTGTTAAGTTAAGTAAGTTAGTTAGTTAATTAAGTTAATTAAGTTATTAATTAAGTTGTTAGTTAAGTTAGTTAATTAAGTTAGTTTTGTTAAGTTAAGTTTAAATTTTAATTAATTAAGTTGTTTTAAGTTAAATAAGTTAGTTAAGTTAAGTAATTAATTAAGTTAAGTAATTAATTAATTAAATTAAGTTATTAAATTAAGTTAATTTAAGTTAAGTTAAGTTAATTTAAGTTTTAGTTAAGTTAGTTAAATTAATTGTTAAGTTAATTTTAAGTTTTAATTAAGTTTTAAGTTTTAGTTAGTAATTAAGTTAGTTTAATTTTAATTAGTTAGTTAAATTGTTAATTGGTTAATTAAGTAAGTTAAGTTAAGTTAATTAGTTAGTAGTTAAGTTTAAGTATAAATTAAATTTAATTAATAAGTTAATTAAGTTAAGTTAAGTTAAGTAAGTTTAATTAAGTTAATTTAATTAAGTTAAGTTAAGTTTTAATTTAAGTTAGTTAGTTAAGTTTAGTTAAGTTAAGTTAGTTAATTTAAGTTAATTTTAAGTTAAGTTAAGTTAAGTTAAATTAAGTTAAGTTAGTTAATTAGTTAAGTTAAGTTAGTATTTTATTAAGTTAAGAATTAAGTTAAGTTAAGTTAATTAAGTTAGTTTTAGTTAAAGTTTTAAGAATTAAGTTTAAATTAAGTAGTTTAAGTTATTAAGTTTTTAAGTTAATTAGTAAGTTAGTTAGTTAATTAAGTATTAGTTAATTAAGTTTTGTTAAGTTATTTATTAAGTTAAGTAAGTTAAGTTTAAGTTATTTGTTGTAATAAGTTGTTAGTTAATTAGTGTTAAGTTAAGTTAATTAAGTTATAGTTAATTTAAGTTTAGTAAGTTAGTAATTAAGTTAAGTTAAGTAAGTAAGTTAATTATTTATTAAGAAGTAGTTAAGTTGTTTGTTAGTTAAGTAAGTTAGTTAGTTATTAAGTGTTAATAAGTTAAGTTAGTTAATAAGTTAAGTAAGTAAGTTTAAGGTTAGTTAAGTTAATTAAGTTTAAATTAAGTAGTTAATAAGTAGTTTAGTAGTTGTTAAGTAATTAAAGTAGAAGTTAAGTAAGTAAGTTAGTTAAGTTAAGTGTTAGTAGTTATTATTAAGTTATAAGTTAAGTTGTATTAGTTTAGTTATTAAGTAAGTTAAGTTAAGTAGTTGTTGTTGTTATTAAGTTAATAATTAGTTAAGTTAAGTAGTTATAAGTTAAGTTAAGTTAGTAATTAAGTTAAATAAGTTAGAGTAAGTTTAGAAGTTAGTTAATTAAGTTAGTTAAGTAAGTGTAAGTAAGTTTAGTTATAATTAATAAAGTTAAGTTAAGTTAAGTTAGTTAATTAAAGTTATGTAGTTAAGTTAGTTAAGTATGTTAGTTATGTAAGTTAAGTAATTAATTAGTTAGTTATAAGTTAAGTTAAGTAAGTTAAGTTAAGTTAGTTAATTAGTAAGTTAAGTAATTAATTAAGTTATTTAAGTTAAGTTTAAGTTTAAGTTAAGTTAAGTTAGTTAAGTTAGTTAAGTAATTATTAAGTAAGTGATTTAAGTTTTAAGTTTGTTAAGTTTCCCTTAATTATAAATTTTAATTTAATTTTTTTTAAGTTTTAAGTTAGTTTCCTTAGTTTCCGTTTAAAAAGTTAAGTTAGTTTTTCGAAGTTGTTCCGTTAAGAATTTTTAGTTTTAAATTAAGGGTTTTTCCTTAGTTACGTTCCCCTTAAATTAGTTAGTTAAGTTAAATTGTTTTAAATTTAGTTTAAAATTTTAAAGTTAAGGGGTTGTTACTTCCTTAAGTTAAATTTTCGTTGTTTTTTTTTTTTAAATTGTTTAATTAAGTTGTTTCGTTGTTTTTTGGTTAGTTGTTAATTTTAATTTTCCGTTCCCTTTTGTTGTTAAGTTTAGTTAGTTGTTAATTAAGTTCGTTGTTAAGTTAGTTCAGTTCGTAATAGTTAGTTAAAAGGGGTTAGTTCGTTGTTAAGTTTTAAAGTCTAAGTTAAATTAAGTTACCGTTAGTTAGTTCGTTAGTTAAATTAAGTTTAAGTTAGTTTTGTTAAGTTCCGTTCAGTTGTTAGTTGTTAGGTTAGTTCCCTAAAAATAAGTTAGTTCGTTAAGTTCCCGGGTTTAAATTAGTAACGTTTTTTAGTTAATAAGTTGTTGTACGTTGTTTCAGTTAGTTTTTAAGTTGTTGTTTAAGTTAGTTAGTTAAATTAGTTGTTAAGTTGTTCCCTTGTTCCCCGTTTAAATTAGTTAAATTGTTAAGTTAATTAAGTTCCCTTAAGTTTGTAAAGTTTAAATTGTTCCGTTTTGTTAAATCCGTTAAATTCGTTTAAATCGTTGTTTAGTTAAGTTTAGTTCAGAGTTAAGTTGTTAATAGTAAGTTGTTGTTAAGTTCCGTTAAGTTCAGTTAGTTAGTTAAGTTCGTTTAAATTTGTTGTTAATCGTAAGTTTAACCCTTAAGGAAAGTCCAGTTAGTTTTAATGTTAAGTTAAGTTGAAGTTGTTATTCCGTTAAATTCAAAATTGAGTTGTTGTTCCGAATAAGTTACGTTAGTGTTGTTTAAGAAGTTAGTTGTTAGTTAAGTTAGTTAGTTGTTGTTAAGTAAGTTGCGTTTAAATTAAGTTAAGTCAGTTATTAAGTTAGTTAGTTAGGTTAAGTTAGTTGTTACGTTAGTTGTTCCTCCCTTAAATTTGTTGTTAGTTGTTACGTAAGTTAAATTAGAAGTTGTTCCGTTAGTTGTACCCCGTTATTCCATACCTTAGTTAAGTCTTCCCTTAACCTTTAAAGTTCCAAGTTCGTTGTTAGTTTTACCGTTCGTTGTGTTAAGTGTCCGTTGTAAAAGTATTTCCCTTTCCGTTACAGTATACCTTCCCCTTCTTTAAATTATCAATTTTCCTTACTCCTTAATCCCCACCTAAAACCCCTTAAAAAACCAACCCCAAAAACCAACCCCCTAACCAACCCCCCCAACCCAACCCAAACCCCCTACCCAACCCAATATACCTCCCCCCCAACCCCTTCCTACCTTCCCAACCAAACCCCCCATCCCCCAAACCCTAAACCAACCTTTCCTCCAACCCCTTCCTTCCCCCAAACCCTTATTTCCCCTTCCCCTCCTTCCCCAAACCATTACTATTCCCAACCTAATAATTACCTAAAACCTAACCCTCCTAAAACCATCCAAAACTAAAAATTCCCCAAAACTACCCCCCAACCCTTACCATTTTAACCCTTCACCTACTTTCCTAAAAATAATCCCTAAATCCTAATAAAATTACACTATTCCCTTAAAACCCCTCCCACCTTCCCAACCCCCACCCACTTCCCTTACATTCCTTTCCCTCCTTCCCTTTCCCCCCCCTAATAAACCTTACACCCTTCCTACCCAAACCCCTACCTTTAACCCCTTTCCCTAACTTTAATTCCTCCCTTCCTCCCTAAAATTTAAATTCAAATTCCCCTTCCTTTAATTAAACCATTCCAAACCCTTTATTCCCCTTAAAAACTTTTTCCTTCATAAAAATTAATAATTAAATTTTTAAAATTTTAAAATTCCTATTTTTTTTAAATTAAAAAAACCCCAAATTAAATTCCCCTTTCCCCTTAACCTTCATTCCCCCATTAAATTTAAAAATTAAATTCAATTTTTTAATTCATTTACTTTATTAATTACATTAATTACCCTTCCCTTTTAAAATTAAAATTTTTAAATAATTAAAAATTTAAATTATTCCCTTTTACTTAACTTAATTTAAATTAGTTTTTGAAGGTTTTAAATTAATTGTTAATTATTAATTCCCTTTGATTAAGTTAAATTAAAATTAAATTATTAGTTAAAATTACGTAAATTAGTTACCGTTAGTTAATAATTAAATTAAGTTAATTCGTTAACGTTCAATTAAAATTGTTAAGTTCCCTTTTTAGTTTAAATTATTGTTAAGTTCCCTTAGTTGTTAAGTTAAGTTGTTAAATAAAAAGTTAATTTAAGTTAAAGTGTTAGTTTGTTAGTTAAATTTCCCTAATTTTTAAATTAAGTTATTAGTTGTGTTAATTTAAATAGTTGTTAGCGTTCAGTTGTTAAAAATTTAAATTAGTTCCCTTAGTTAAGTTGTAATTAGTTCTCCGTTGTCCGTTCCGTTACGTTTTTGTTAGTTCCCTTGTTTTAAGTTAATTAATAAGTTAAGTTCCCTTAAGTCAGTTCCTTAGTTTAGTTCCGTTAAGTTCCCTTAGTTAGTTAATTACGTTATTAATTTTCCAGTTTGTTACCAACCTAACCTAACCTAATAACCTAACCTAACCTTAACTAACTAACCTAACCTAACCTAACCTAACCTAACCTACTAACTAACCTAACCTTAACTAACCTAACCTTAACCTAACCTTAACTAACCTTACTTAACTAACCTAACCTAACCTAACCTAACCTAATTACCAACCTAACCTAACCTAACCTAATCCTACATACCTAACTAACCTATCAGTAACCAACCTAACCTAACCTACAACCTAACCAACCTAACCTACTAACCTAACCTAACCTTAACCTAACCTAACCTACCTACCTAACCTAACCTAACCTAACTAACCTAACCTAACTAACCTAACCTAACTAAACCTAACCTAACCTAACCTAACCTACCTAACCTAACCTAACCTAACCATAACCTAACCTAACTACCCTAACCTAACCTAACTAACCTATACCTAACCTAACCTAACCTAACCTAACCTACCATAACCTAACCTAACCCTAACTAACCTAACCTAACCTAACCTAACCTAACCTAACCTAACCTACCAACCTAACCTACCAACCTAACCTACACCTAACCTAACCTAACCTAACACTAACCTAACCTAACCTAACCTACTAACCTACACCTAACCTAACCTAACCTAACCTAACCTAACCTAACCTAACTACTAACCTAACCTAACCTACTAACCTAACCTAACCTACTACCTAACCTAACCTAACCTAACCTAACCTAACCTAACCTAACCTAACCTAACCTAACCTAACCTAACCTAACCTATACCTAACCTAACCTAACCTAACCTAACCTAACCTAACTCTAACCTAACCTAACCTAACCTACCTAACCTAACCTAACCTAACCTAACAACCTAACCTAACCTAACCTAACCTAACCTAACTAACCTAACCTAACCTAACCTAACCTAACCTAACCTAACCTAACCTAACCTAACCTACAACCTAACCTAACTACCTAACCTAACCTAACCTAACCTAACCTAACCTAACCTAACCTAACCCTAACCTAACAACCTAACCTAACACCTCACCACACAACCTAACCAACCTACCTACACCTAAACCTAACCTAACCTAACCTAACCAACCATAACCTAACTACCTAACCTAACCTAACCTAACCTAACCTAACCTAACCTAACCTAACCTAACCTAACCTAACCTAACCTAACCTAATACCTAACCTAACCTAACCTAACCTAACCAACCTAACCTAACCTAACCTAACCCTACCTAACCTAACCTAACCAAACCTAACCTACCTAAACCTAACTACTAACCTAACCTCTACCTAACCTAACCTAACCTAACCTACCACCTAACCTAACCTAACCTAACCTAACCTACCTAACCTAACCAACCTAACCAACCTACCAACCTAACCTAACCCTAACCTAACCTAACCTAACCTAACCTAACCTAACCTAACCTAACCTAAAACCAACCTAACCTAACCTACACCTAACCTAACCTAACCTAACCTAACCTAACCTAACCTAACTAACCTAACCTAACCTAACCTAACCTAACCTAACCTAACTAACCTAACCTAACCTAACCTAACCTAACCAACCTAACCAACCAACCTAACTCCAAACCTAACCAACCCAACCTAACCTAACCCTAACCCAACCCTAACCAACCAACCAACCAACCAACCAACCCAACCCACCCAACCCAACCCAACCACAACCCAACCCAACCCAACCCAACCAACCAACCCAACACCAACCAACCAACCAACCCAAAACCAACCCAACCAACCCCTAACCTAACCTAACCTAACCTAACCTAAACCTACCAACCTAACCTAACTAAACCTAACCTAACCTAACCTAACCTAACCTAACCTAACCTAAACTAACCTAACCTAACCTAACCTAAACCTAACCTACCTAACCTAACCTAACCTAACCTAACCTAACCTAACCTAACCTAACTAACCTAACCTAACCTAACCTAACCTAACCTAACACCTAACCTAACCTAACCTAACTAACCTAACCTAACCTAACCACCTAACCTAACCTAACCTAACCTAACCTAACCTAACCAACTAACCTAACCTACCTAACCTAACCTAACCTAACCTAACCGAACCTAACCTACCAACCCAACCTAACCCAACCCACCAACCCAACCCAACCCCAACCCAACCCAACCCAACCCAACCCAACCCAACCCAACCCAACCCAACCGAACCTAACCTAACCTAACCTAACCTAACCTAACCTAACCTAACCTAACCTAACCTAACCTAACCTAACCTAACCTAACCTAACCTAACCCAACCCAACCCAACCTAACCTAACCTAACCCAACCTAACCCAACCTAACCTAACCTAACCTAACCCAACCTAACCCAACCTAACCTAACCTAACCTAACCTAACCTAACTTAACCTAACCTTACCCTTTCCATTCCGAGGCGCCCATCCAGTTGTCTTCGTCTATCTACCAGCAAACATCGCCAAGGACTACGCGTGGAGTGAGCGGCAGCCTGTGTCATCTCCCATGCCAGCAGTCAATTTGAGGAAGCAATAGATGTTTAGCATGCCACTTACCACCTCTCTCCCCGCCGCGTCGTTGATACCACCCTTACTGCGCCATATCACAGTGTGTCTGCCACGAGCGGGCGAGACCATGTGGTCCCAGCAAGAAAACTACTCAAGATGGAACTCCCACGTCAACCATTCCATGTAGGTGACCCTGGATACCTGGACATTCGAACTGCAAATAGCAGGCCCTCACAACCTTGCCTTAGGTGTGTTCACCCAATGCCTTCACCAGAACCATCCTAATTAACTTTCCTACAAGGCAAAACTTGTTTTTCGAGTGACGAAGCAGCAGTATAGAGAATGGAGGAACAAATTTAGCACGTCAACACTGAACTCTCGGGCAAAGCATGGAGACGTACCACAGCGGGTACAACGGACGACATGTGTGTGCCTGGACACATCGAGGTCTAAGACCTCGATGTGTCCAGGTTTTTGTCAACCCCGTCTGCATGTCAACACTCTGCGTTTGTTCCAGCATTTCAAACAATTCCCGAGATGCAACTACAACTTTTCGTTGAAGCCTATGAAAATGCCCTGATCACAGGGGATGCGAAGGAGTAGGAACGGCAAAACGCATGTGCTCGCTGCTTGGGAGTGTATCACGAACAATATGTCACGCCGAACGAACGAGCCACACTTCATGATAATTTTCTCATACATTGTGCAACATGTGACAGGGAAGCATGCTAAGCAGCTCAACAACAGCAACCGCACAAAACAAACAGTAGCCCTTGTACTCCAATTATGAATGCCAAAACATCAAACGTTCAGAGAGGAGGCAACATCGCCAGGGGACACTTCCTGTTGTCATGATGTACCGTTATTTGAGCTACCACGAGTGTGTTCCACACCACTCAGGAGGACAAGAGCAGTGGTAACCAACTCTGCACACCATTCATTAGTGCTGCAACCTGACAGTGATGTAACCAATTAGAGCATCACCAAGTTCCTCACGCCACATGGAGAATGCAATAGCGTCATCACAACAACACTGGCATGTTTCCAGTCAATGCCAAAGTACGGTAGGATGGCAAGCAAGGACCTGTGGCTTTCATATAAGATTGTTCTAACCGCGTACTATGCTACTGGGTACATGAAGATGACTGGCCATATAGCATTGGCAAGAGATTGGGAGGAGATGCCAGATAGTGGTGGCGTGGCATCGCCCACTAAGTAATGTTGTGGGAAGAATTTCATAGTTCATTCAAATGCTGGTTTGCCGGCACATTTCCATCTTTATGCGCACGTAGAAGAGTGATTCTGAAAGAGCAGGGAGAAGAGTCACTTTACCACCCAGAAAGTCAGCCTAGATAGCTCTTACCATCTGGAAATGTCGATGTGGGAAATCTTCGAGGTAGTCGCCAACACTGCACGACTTGAATACCACGAAAAATTGGCACCAGTCATCCCCGCAGCGGAAGCAGACTTCATACAAACAATGTTACTCCTAGATGCAACAATCCTAGCACAACCACGTCGCGACCAGTATACCGTGAAATTGCGTCACGAAATAGGATAGACACATGATAAGAATACCAGTGTAACGTCATCCACAAGTACTGAGAGAAGTAGTGCAACTTCAACAAACACTTGCATCAATGTTCCATTAACATCATGTACTGCGCAAGCACATGCGGTGAGCCATGCGAATGTGCCGCTTACACCATGTCAGTGGTGCAATGGACCGCACTGGAAAAATGAATGTCCTAACAGAACCGAAACATCAAGTAACAACTAGACCAGGAAACGGGACATCGAGATGGAGATGCCCGATGCCACCTGCCCCATGGCAATCAGCAAATCTACCGAACCAACATCACAACAAACTCTGTTATCGCAACTCATCAGTCGAAACAACAATTTCATCCACATTTCTGTTGTCATAAATCAGCATCAATGTCGAGCTTTCATCGATACCGCAGCTTTGCATTATTTCATCTGCACCTCGTTCATCTATTACTACAAAGTCAGACCGATGTTACAAGTCATGCACTTGGCAACCAGCCAGCACACCGGCAAAGTCGTGGGTGAGGTAGTCATAGTAGTCAGCATCAGAGATATTGACACCCACATGACTGCCTACATTTCGGCGACATCCGGTAAGACTATCTGGGCATCCTATGGCTCACTGAACAGAACATAGTAATGGAAACTGCCCCACTGCAAATCCATTTTGGGAATCAATAGCATCGCACAGTCTACAATCTAGACCCACGGACGGCCGAACAACCGCCATGTGTACTACTAGATGAACTGGACCATAATGTGAAGGAAAAGTTCCACGAGGCTATGCAATGTCTACTTGATGAGCACCAGGATATTCTTACCACCGCCAATCCACTGCACTGCACCTCCGTGGCAGAGCACACAATCGCATTGACAACAGGCAAGCCCGTATTCGACGGACCATCCAGGTACCAACTACATCAGAGACATTTCATAAAGGAACAGATAGATGAAATACTCCACGACAGTGTCATCAAGTAATCACACAGCGAATATAATTCTGTCATTACATATGCACCTAAAAATGATGGGTCTTGGCATTTTTGTGTGGATTTCAGAAAACTCAACCAAGTAACTCAAAATGTACCACGGCTGTACATTCACGACAAAGATGCTTTGAACTGTTTAGGCCGAGCTCAGCTCCTAACATAGATTTGTGTAGCAGGTATTAGCAAGTGCCCGTGCAGAGAGAAGACTGCTACAAGACAGCCACGCTTGCCACCAGCCATCTCGCGGGGCCATGTTCTGTAGTCTAGCGGTACTCGAGTAGTGTAGACATTCGTTGTGGGCTCCCCAGGCCCATCGCCGTTTCATTTTTGTGTACCAATCATGTAGTTTTTAAATTGTAATTATTAGTCTGCAAATTTAACGCCTTTTTCATCTCTCGGGGAGTGCACTGGACTATAGTCTGGTTCTTGTTGTACACGGCCGGACCTTAAATTTTCACTTAAGTTTTCATGTCGGCTTCGTGCCACTTTTGAAGTTTAAGTGCTCTCCCATGCCAAAGGAGGTGTACTTTATGTGCCTCATTAGGAAATAAAAGGTGTGGTTAAATTACTGTTACCATCTTTTATTTCTGGGTACGCATCACTTTCCATGTAACTGAATTTTTCATTGACGTAGGATGGCTATAACAATCCTCGAGGAGTGAGTGACGTATAGGGGAGTTCGACAGCCCCTACTAGCCAAAGCATTAAGGGAATATTATAACTGTGGATTTACAGCATCACGTGGCGACAGTCTCCACAGATGGCGGAGCATTGAAGGAAGTCACGTTGGTAGTCGACCGCTCAACCCCACTTGCATTCTTATGCTCACCACATTGTGTGCTGGCACCTAACTGAGCAATATTAATTACATTATAATTTTTCCAATCCACATAACCTCACCATCCCCCCAATGGTACAATCATCACGCCATCACAGTGACTGGGTGTCGGCCCTGCTGCATTGTTTACATTTGCTGGTGTGTTAGTAATGGCTGTTGCTGCTGGTAAAATTTTTGGTAGACTCTGAAGATTTGCTGGAAACTGCTACTGTAGTTTGGTGTGGTATAATATGCGTGCATTGGTTTCATATAGGGAGTGTCAGTCAATTGCGCTAGAGGCGTGCATGGAACTCTCGTCGTTGGTGTCGGCTGGACTTCTGGCGCTGGAGTTCTTGCTGGTACCGGACAAGTATTCTGAATAGGTGATATTGCAGCCATTGCCTCCCTTATGGCCGTGCAACCTTTACACGTGAAACTATCTCCCTCTGCTGTTGCTTGCTCTGCCTCTATTTGACACTTATGATGCACTCTGATATTGCACGAGATGCAGTGTTGAATTCCCCCGTTTATAATCTCTTTGCACTCCGGTCGATTACATACGTTTATCTGTTGAAGCTCCACAAAAAAGTTGTCCCAATAGTACTTGCCTGTTCCTGTTTAATTGGTTGTGCATTGCAATTTTTACATGTAAATAGTAGTCCTTGTACCGTTTCCTGGTCCCGAATCTTCATACATGCTGTGTGATTCCAATTACTACACTGTTTACATTTCAATAAAGGGGCGCCATGAACCGGGAAAATTAGGCCATGACACCAGTTTGTGGAGTTAACGTCCGAAAAATGTTCACTGAAATATGTGGTTCCTGACTGTTCTGTGGTTGTTTACTATCGCGGTTGAACGCATCACGGATGTTTTTCGAGCTAGTCTTACATGCGTACTGATAAAGTTCTGTGCCCTGCTCGTATCTAGCTATCAAGTCTTGCGGCAGTTTGGGTTTTACGGAATAATTATGCATTTATTTTATGTAGGCTCTCTGTTCACCACTACTAACCTTACATTGATGCATATTTGCAAACACACTCAGTTAATCTACAAACCTGGCAATGTTAGATATATGTAACATTTACTTAGAGCTCAGTATGTGAGTCAACATTTAGAGATAAGCATTAATATAAATTATTAAGTGTGCACTGTGTAATGTACTATAGCAAAATAATTATATTACAATATTTCGTTTTCAGGTCTTTACAGAAAAAATTATTTTTTACCACGTGAGTTGCAGCTTTCCTACTCCTTTCCAACATGGTGACAACTGCCTGAACTATGGTCATATAGTTACTACAGCACAACACAGATGGCTTTGTGTGCATGGATATAAAAGGGAAGGGTTACAAATACTCAACAAGGCCAACCACACAGTGATAGTTAATGTTTTTCTGAATGTAATAAAATTAAAAATAAATGTTGCATATAATTTACACTACCAAGTTAAGGGTTAATATGGGTGTGCGAACAGACACGAGCAGGCCACAGCTCACTCAGTAATTTGAATACTTGCATGGCATCTTTTACGAGAAGCTGCAGTCCAGGATTTAGCTATGGTCGTCGCCCGAACGATCCTGTAAGAATCTGCTCAACCGAATTCACAAGGCATTGTCCAGCAAACCCAAATCAACCATAACATTTTTTCCAAAAATTTCACCGCTCCTCAAATTCCGCCTCTACCCACTGACGCACCACATCGCTACGTCAAAATGATGCCAAACTTAGTTGCTAATTATTGAAACCCACAAATCCAAATTTAATTTTTCGATCTCCGTTCCAATCCACTCACCATTATTCAGATCCCCCGTCCTGTAGGCTCTTAATACTACGACGTTCTGATATCTCTGGTAGTTCCATAGGGGATAGGTGAAAGTCTACGTGTGTGTGTGTGCACATGTGTGGATGTGTGTATATGTGTATGGGTTAATATGCCAGTCTCTCTGCATTCGCCGAAGTGTTGGCACTTGTGATTGCATAACAGATTACTTTCTCTCCAATGAGTCTACATACGTGTTTGCGTAAGTAAATGCATTGTCCAGGAACCCAACCTGGTTGTCTCAAAAAGAAAATTTTTCCCAAGTTCAAAAATTATTCAGTGGCCTGCCCAGTAGTCCAACTCGGTAATTATGCTTGTATTCGTTGGTAACTACGTGGTTACGTAAGCATTCTCCTATAATCATTATGACATTACTGGACTACATCATTACACGATTACGTCACATTCAATGCAAGGTTTATTACCTATTCTCTCCACACCGACGAGTCGAGACCATCAAAGGCAACAGTCATTGAGCGCCAGTTGAAATGGAGACAGTGAAGGAAGATCGTCTAAGAAGCAGCTCTAATAAGTGCATTCCCACCTCCAAAATCCCATCTCATTTTATTGTGCGATTTCCCGGTATTTTCCAAACACTTACATTGATACTCCACCAGGAAATCGAACCCAGTATTTCCAAAATTGTCCAAAAATAACAAAAATATTTCACTCGGGAATCGAACCAAGTAGTTCAAAAATACAAAAATTAAATAAATACTCCACCCGGGAATCGATCCCAGACGTCCCAAGTACAAAAACTTTCAAAAATTTCCAAAAATAAAATAATTACCTTTGCCGGGAATCGAATCCGATAGTTCAAAAATAACAATACATTACGTACCTTCAGCACGAATAAAAGGCAAAAATATATTTTTACTAAAATTCAAGAATAAAATAACATTAATCGCCCTGGGCCAGATTCGAACCCGGTAGTTCCAAGTCCAAAAACTTAAAAAAATTTTCGAAACTATACAAAATATTTAGTGATGTGCCTGGTATTCGAATCCGGAAATCCCAACTCCAACTTTCAAAATACTCCAAAAAAAAAAAAACCCATAAATGCCATTGCCAGGAATCGAAGCCGGAAGTCCCGAGTCCAGAAACATTCAAAATTTTCCAAAATAATTACATAAATACATTGGCCGGAAATCGAACCTGACAGCCCACAAATAACATTACATTAAGTACCTTTAGCAGGAACACAAGCGAAAAATAATTTTTTATTAAATTTAAAAAGTACAATAACTTTAATTACCCTGTTCCAGAACGAACTCGCTAATCTAAAAATTAAAAAAAATGCATTCGCCAGGGACAGAAGCTGATAATGTCAAATAGATAAATGCATTCGTCGGGCAACGAACTGGAAGTGTTTCCAGAAATGCAACCAAAAGGGCATTGCATCGGAAGTGCTAAAAAATACGATCTAGGTCATCGAATGTGCAAAAATAGCAAACCTATGTTATGTTGTACTAAAAATAGAAAGATCAATCTTTCAAAAGTAGGTCAGTAGGTTACAAGGTCATTCATAAGTGGTCAATGGCAAAGTCATTAAAATTTTCAAGGTCAGGGTCACTATGTCAAGGTCAATCTTGGAACCCGTCGCTCTCACTTCTATTGCATATAAACTCTTTGCCAAGTGTCACGCTTGTATCACAGCATGATAGCAATATGTTTGCGCCATCAGAATCTACTATTAAGTCTACTGCCAACCTGGTGCTATAACTCCGTTGCTATGAACTTGAAATACACGTTTTTCCACGAAATTATTAGACGTGCATCCAATGTACTGATTTACGAAAGGAACACGTATTTGAGACAAGGGTTGTTGAGTACTTTAAAATGTAACACATGTTAGAAACACCATTTTAGAGAATTCCAAAATGACTAAAAGACCTTACCCAAAGCGGTGTATCTCAAAATGCACGCACCAAATACAAATAAAACTGCTCAAGGATCCTGAATTGAACATTCCTACAGACTTCCCTGCAATAAAATAATGTCACCTCTGAAAGTCGGATAGATACACGCAGTGCGACAAGAACATTGCACGTCATTTGAGAGCCTTGTGCTTATTGGCGATGGCGCACTTGATGTGCGTGGTAGTATAACTCTTATTGCTCCCACGCTTATCGGCCTCAAACGTGAAATGAAGCTCCAGGTAGGCAGGCGGGAGCCATAAAGCTGTTCAAGTGGCAAATCTTTTTTTTCTGTGTTTTTAAGATGTTTCACGATTTTGTGATACAATATCAATACCAGTTTGATTACATTGCTAAATAATTTTAAGAATATATTTGGCATATTTTTCAAAGAGAATTATTAGCATTTTAACCTATAAACATTGTGCCAAACTAATTTCAATTATTTTTAGTTTTAATTCAAGTGAAGAACGAAGAATAAAATTACGGCCGAACCAACTGGAAAATTTATATGAAATTTTTTTACCTTTTTCTAATGACATCAGCAATTATTTTGAATTGTTGAAACATATTATAATCATGCAAAATATTAAAATTTGAATGCTAAAGTTTATAAATTAGAAATACCTGTTACTCTCATAGTTAAACTTAATAGTTCAGCCATAATTTTATTCTAAATTTTACAGGAAAATTTAAATCCAAAATAGCCAAAAGTTAAACCCTAAACGCAGACGAACAATATGCCACACTTCACAAAAAATTCGTCATGCCGTTTCTAAACCTTAACAAAAAAAACTTTTGCTGAAAGCAGATGTTGTGATCGTATAACTTTTTGAAATTTGTTTGCCACAAATTTTAAGATTGAAATGCTACTATATCTACTATAAAAAAGGTAAGTTATTCTTTAAGTAATTTGGCATTTTTTCCCCAAATAGTTACTGATATTGTATCGCAAAACCGCTAACTATATTTGAAAATGTTAGGCACTTGAATGCGCTATAAACCCTGTCAGTTAAATAAAATATATAATTTTAGGTGTTGCAACAAACCAATCTTGAGTTTGGAAGTGCACGGACATCAAGAAGACGCTTCGTCTTTCATCGGCAACACTAGAAATCTCTCTGTGCATTTTGTAACTGGCAGCTGTGATTTATGAGGCTGTGGAACATAGTCTCTGCAGCGAATGATGCCTCCTATACGCAGGGAGTCTTTCTCCTTAGAAAGTATGTTCTGCTGTGCACAGTGCAGAACATTCAAGTCACTTCAAATGCAACATCCCAGGTAGAGTGTTGCAAGATATAAGTTCTGTGTGTCTACGGCGTAGACAGAGGTCAGCGACCAAGCGAGCTCTTGAAGGTCACCGGAGGGACGATGAGGCTCGAGGAGCGATTGTATCGAGCGTCACGCGAGTCGGCAAGTCCTTCAGTCGCCATGGCAACGGCGCATGTTTTCGCCGGCATATCGACCTGCGATGGCAGCGAGCACTCGTTGTAGTAGCAGTGTCGTGCGAGGTCCAGTGGCGTGCGCCGCGGAGGTCCCACCATGGCCGCCAAGTGCTTCTCCCTCGTCGAGCAGAAGAGGCTCCAATGGGCCAAGGAGAAAGGTAAGTCCCTCACTGACAACTAGTTTCGTTAAAAGCCTGTTTGGCGCAACCAAGTTAACCCGTTGAGGAGTATGCACGTATATACTGGAGGCTACGTTTATATGGAGTGAGTGAATGAGCGAAGGGATATCGGCGGCTCTTAACAGCGAGGTCTTGAGAGTCGATGAAGGTGATTGAGGTGAGTATAGAGCAGCAGCGGAATGAAAGGGCGAGGGAAACGGGAGATCTCCGAGAAAACCCGCCGACCAATGGCATCGTCCGGCACGATTTCCAATGCGAAAATCCGGAGTGACCCGGCCAGGTTTTGAACCCGGATCGCCTTGGTGGGAGGCGAGCAGACTAACCGCTCAGCCACCGTGGCCCCCTATATAATTTATTTGCTCTTGAAGACAAATCTTCACAATTTTATAGTTCTGCTGTTTACTGGAGTTTATCGGAATCTAAGTGAAAACTAACAACTATAGGCTGTCCACAGTAAAGTGACACTTTTGAGGCTCTAGTTACATTTTCCTTTCAGCCAGTTCTTATTCTTTAACGACCTTTTAAAATTAATATTGCTACGTAAGTAATAAACACAGTATGTATATTCCACCGGACTCTGAAGTAAACGTCTAAGACTAAAATATCATATATTTGTCGACTCTTATTGGAAATGAAATGGCTTTCAAAAGTGCTCACTTTACCGTGAATAGCCTATAATCAACATTTCGATTCGTAACAATAAAACAGTTGTTTTTAATAATTTCGCAAATGAACACGGTGGATTGTAGAACCTGTTACCTCTGTCACTCTGCAGTTATTGGCACACAGTCAACACGTGACTTCATTGGTCGACGACCAACTCATAATAAACGTTCCAGAGTACAGTAAGCGCGCCCGGTGTAGTAAGAGGAAAGTATATGGAAATGCAAAGATCAACACAACTGATATTGCTGTAGTGGAGAATATAGGCAGCTCACATCAACCTTGCATCCAGTGCCAGTTATTCTATGGCGTCCTGAAAGGGTTAACTGTTTGTATAGAGAACGAAATATTTTGTTTTTGAAACCTAAAATTTTATTGTTACGGTTTGTTTGTCCCAAACTAAGATTTAAGTGTGCAACTAAAGAAATATTTGGCCTTACGTGCATTAAGCAACTAACGTAAAAAAATTGAAAACCCGACCGAAGTTCGAACCCAGATCACCTGCGCCCGACTGCTACCTCTGTTAAAGTGACGACTGATGAGATCGGAATGTTTTAAATACATACATTTTCAACACCGGACAGTATGCGCAAAAAATATTTCAAGTTACATAACTTTACTGTTTACTTTCGGCTTGAATTTGTTTTATTAGTGTGTTCAAAACATTATTTAGTAACAATAACTTCAGTTATAAACGCTGTAATTATCCTGTCACAAAATAATGCAAACCAGTAGTAGGGAATAGCCGATTGACGGCCAACGGACACTGGAAGTAGGAGCCAGGAGCCGGCCACCGCCATGTTATTATGTTTTTATTTAATTTTTCGGTGATTTTGACTTTAACAACTCTAATCGCAAAGACAAAATCACAAGGTATTAAACATTTTTTTATAATGTAAATGATTTCTTATCAAATTTTCATTTGTCATTTGCTAGCAGCTCCAGTTCCTGAAGTAGTAGAACATGTGAAATATGTACTCGAGCCGAATTGTGTATTCACCGAGCCTTTGATTTTATTTTTAAATTTCTATAGCGGAAAACCTAAAATTCCGATTAATAAAATTTAACCAATAATGGTCCACACATATATTTGCTGTTTTTTATTTATTGCCTTATATAAAAATACAGCATGTAAACATGTTTTACATAATGAAGATGATTTATGGCAATATGTAAAGATTAGAGGAAGTAGGATAGAAAGGATGAAGATAGGAAATCACAACATGTTAAGAGAAAAATTATTTTTTATTCATTGATGTATTTACAATAGTTTATTTTTGCAACAAAAAGTATTTACACTTGAATTAATTCCAATCTATTATTGTTTGTTGTTCTGGATATAACTACGTAAATTTCTTCTAGAGTATATCCCGTCAAATTCGCATAAATGTCATTATCAATGGTCAATCCTATGCTACTTTGAAATGTATTTACACACGTCATTTGTATTGGAAAGCCGTATAATAGCAATTTACTCTTCTTAGTAGTTTCACAAGCGAGTTGAAAGCCAAAGTTATCTATCGTGTAGAGATTCATCTTTAAAAAACACCTTATCATATTTATATCTTTATTGTGATAAAGAGCATTGTCTCAAAAATATTACTGGGCCGGAATAAATAAGATGATGGCCAGCTTACTGAAAAGACCAAGATGCTCGATCGGATACTGCCGACAATTTGCCGACAGGTTGTGTTTGCTGGGGTAAATCCTGGATTTCTGCTTTTTGCTTTAACCAAACATCAAGGCTTATTACTTCAATTTAAGTGTGTCAGTTGCTGTTCTCGCTCAAATAAAAACGTTTCTAAAGGCATTTTACCTGTCAGTTTGACGTGGATGCAACGTGTAAACAAAATATTTTCAAAAATCGTCCCTGGTTCACTCCGGTTTTCTTTTCAAATGATAAAAAAATATTAATAACGGAAAATAATGAAAACCTCAAAACCTCCTACTTGCAGCACCGATGGAAATGCAATCTTTACAGCTAACCATGAATTGAAAGAAATGAAGTCGCTAAATGATAAACTTCTGTGTGTTGCATCACACTGCCTGTGTTGCATCTATCGCAGCTCCACGATCTGACCTCTACCACTTCAAAAATTAGACTGAAGATTTTCAATATAAACTCCATGCCTTATATATTAAAACACAATGCAAAATGGCTGCCTATGATGTGTGAAAGAAAAGGCTCTCATTATGTGTACTTGTCTAATTAGAGATTGTAATTGTGATAAATGTCATTAATTTGTGTATATGCAAGCCCCCGAATATATTTAATCAATTGAATTATTTATTAATTGCGTGATTCAATTACCAATATATCTACCAGGGTTATAAGTATTCATATTAGTGAATGGAGCTCACTCTGCACTGAGGAGCGACAGGGCGTGGTTGTGCAAATAGGTTCTCTGTATGCGTAATTAGCTTTTGTACTTGTGATATGTACTCTCTCTCTCTCGCTACATACAATAATTTGATTAAATATTCAATGCACGTTATAACACATGATTCCATAAACCAATAATTTTTTCAATGCGATGTGTACTTTCGGTAACTTTAAGAAGTAGTTTATTGCTGAATATGCAAGGATGGACATACCCCATTGCACATTAAAGTACATGCAATAAGCTATTGCAGTTGGAAACTAGGTTATGCAAATCCTTGGGGACCCGACAGACTGGTTCGGTACACATCTCGGGGAAGGAGAGGGGTAAGAGAGCACGCGGTACATGGCAGCGAATGCGACTCTTCGGGAAGGTGGGAGGGGGAATTCACAAGGAAACACCCTAGCCATTAGATGAATGCATAGCTAGTAAAACAAGTGGCGGGTGCGGGTGATACTCGCCTCTTACTATGCCTCTCTGCGGGTGATACCCGGTGCCGAGCAGCGAATACAACTCCTTGGAGTGGCTGGAGAGGAAGAGTGTATGTGCGTCGCAATAGTTCCCTGCAGGAGGTACCTGGCGCCTACCAGTGGCTGCAACTTTTCGGGTTTTGAGAGGGGAAGGGGGAAAGTGCATTCACAAGAGACACTCGCCTCCTCTGCAACTGCATTCCCTTCTAGCTCCAGAGTCGTCAACATCTGTACTCGCTATCTCTGCACATGTAATAAATATTCAGTGCAACTGCATCCCCCCCTTTTTCTGCAACTGAATCACATCTCATTTCAGCATCAGACTTCGAAGTGTCAACATCTAAAATGCTCCTTATGAAATTCTTGTTCCAACAGCAAACCGATCAATTACATAAGGGCCATGCATGCTGCTGATCCTACCGATCACACCTCAGATAGTTCCTGCTCCCGAACCGACAACACCTGATCGCTCTTAATATGTATTAGCTAATTATGCAAAAATAAAACATAATTACCCCCGATAAGCATCGAACCAAGAACCAGTCGTTGCATTTCTATCCTGGCAGCCAACGAGCTGACAGTGCCCGCCAGAACATCGCCAGCCCACTCACAGGGGAAGGGGAGAGGTGAATGGTGCAATGCAACTGCACCGCCGCAATTTTGTTTAAATTATGGCCCAGTACCACAAATGCACTTGAAATTACACATGCAATTACAATAACACATGCACCAGAAGTGCAATTGCAACAAAATGCACGCGCACCAGAAGTACACTTGCACCGGAAGTGCAACTGCACCAGAAATGCAACTCCGCCTTAAGTGTATCGCCACTATCTTGGAAAGTGGCCTAGAACGTTGATATGCCCCCTACTAATATTTCTGAGACACATTCATTAAATTGACGTTCACAATTCACCAACACAAGCATTCGCACAACGACTTACCGTGCTTTTGCTGCTGACGATCTATCATGACGAACCCTGGTCACTACCCAAGGTGCTGCTTGAACACAGCCCATCATCGTGCATGATCACGGACGAGCGTTTGTTTGCGAAGTTAAATACAAGTAGGCAACCACACTGTAAAAAAAGGTTGAGGTGAAACTCCCTTCCATAGATGGGAAGCTAATTACTTCTACATGTGATGTAAAATTACTTTTTACATGTAGAGCAAATGTACATAACAAGTAAAGTACTATTCCCTAATCGCACGGGAAAAGTACCTGACAAAATTTTGGTGGGAAGGGGGGGGGGAACCCCATAAAAGTAAGGGAAAATTAACTATATTGTATTATATTATAATTAAAAATACCCCGGATTATTAATACTGTTAATTTTTTTATTACCTATATTCTCTGACAAATAGTAACGAATCCTTAACATTAAAACCCTCGACATTTGTTGGAGGGTGGGTGAGAACCATGGTCCTCTATCATTATAAACCGGTGCTCTATCGATTATACCACGACAACAGCGTGACAGATTCACGGACTCTTAGCATGTTAAAGTATTGAATCTTCCGCGCTTTTCGCCCCCTCCTTTTCTTTCTTCCACCTTTGTCGAGAGTGCTGAGGAGATTTATGCGTCGCAAAGCAATTTTCCTATCCATGTATGGGATTTCCCACTTCCATGTACGTGAATTTTACTCCAAAGTGCGGTAATTTTAGCTTACCTGTAGGGAAAACTATGTTTACCCCACAAGTTTACGAATATTACCTTACACTTGTCAGGTAATTTTCCCATTATATTTACAGTGCAGCAAGAAGAACAAATTAAGGCGTGCACAAACCTATATAACTTTTAGGGAGCCAAAAAAGCTAGAATGCATAGGTGTAGGGGAGCAGGGGAGGAAACTACAGGTGTGACAAGCCAACATGGAGAATGTTTTTCGATAGGAGTGTTGCCACAGTTCAAAACGACCCACAAGCACTGGCGTATCAAATGGATGATGTTACATAAACAAGACTAGAACATCCGTAGTTCTTAAAGACAAGGGATATACAACCTCCATGCGTGAATAATTCGCCAGCCACAGAATACATGAAAAATGGAACAACACACTCTGGAACAGGGAATAGTTTGCCTGACGGTGCTGAAAAAAAAATAGGAATTTGCTTTCAGTTTCAGTAGAATCTGCTTCCCCACTTCCAAGAACAGACATTGCTTTAGCCAATCGAGGAAAGAAAGGAAGTCAAAGAATTCAATTGCTCACAGATTCCCATGGTAAAAAAGGCATTTTTGGCATTGGTCCTCATTGTTGTATTTAAATCTATACACTTCTTCAACCAAATAGACTGAATAAACTTCAATATTCTATGTATTTCAGTAAATTTTAATCCATTATTAAAGGCACAATTTTAATTACGATAGTGAATTACACACTATTGTTTATTAAGTAAAGATGTTAATAATTTAGAGTGATTTGTTCCTGGAACTACATTGTTTTCTGTATGAAATGGAATATCTTTATGCAATTTATGTAGATATTGTGGATACTCTAAATCTACTTCTAAAATGTAACAATGATCAGAATCATCCCTAAGATTTAATATATAATTTTGCTAAAATTCTAATTTAAATTCTGGAATATCAGCCCATTCGAAACTACCATATGGTAAATATTGTAACATTGCCCAACCATAAACATTATTGGCTTCGAGATATTCTAAACAGTTGGACTCTTGATTTGGATTATAATCTTCTAAATATTTGTTATTGACTAACATATCGCTTACAACATTGTGTTATTCCACCTCTAATTCCTTTTTCAATCATTAAAATCATATCATTGTTATATAATAAATCTACTAACTGTTTAGTCATTTTTAACATTGCATCGCAAGATAATCCTGGTGCTGTAAAATACCATGCAGGGTCTAAATCATATGCATCTAAAATATTAAAAATATTCTAATATATCTGCCAACAATAATATATCACCTTTAAAACATAAATCGTGATATTCGCTAAGATTTTAAATATTAAATTGGTTCCATACAAGTTTTGTGTGTTTATAATCAGCATCAGTTATGTCAGATTCATTTAATTTATTGTAAAATTCACTCTTTGATGGAAGTTCTTTTTCTTCGAATTTTTTCCAGCTATCTGTATAATCATATGGACAAATGCTATCTCTTATAACTAAATCAACTTGATCTTTTGAAAAATGCTTTTGGGTGTGTTTCATTTCCTCTTTAGTTAAATTAGATGATAATTTATCTAAACTACTGACCATAAATTTAAATGAGTCTATAAATCTCATTTTTAAATTTTCTGTCGCTTTCCAAAAGTAATCAACTTTTCTTCAGTATTTGCAATTAAATTTATATTTTTTTAAAATCATATCCTAACTCTTAAATAAATAAATGAGCAACATATCCAACTAAGTTATGAAAATAAATTTGTACAAAATTGGGTAATTTTAATTGTAGATTCCTTTATTACATACAAAATTAATTATTTTTCCACTTATGTGATTATGATGATGTACTTTTTTTACTGTCCTCCCTATATTCACATTCACACACAGTACATTTTTTTAGATCTATTATATAACACTTTTTCTTCTTTTGTTAGTGGATGCATTGGTTCAATTTATGAATATATACCCCCAATTTCGTCTACTTCCCTTTTTAATGATTCTATAAACATCTTATGTGCATTTGGACATCGATATACTACTGGAGGCTTATAATCACCATAACTAGATACAATATAAAGCAAAAACCCGTTTCTTCATGTAATTGATATTTCATAGTATATGATTCGTCATTCAACTTTAAATCAATGGTATATATTTGTTCATTAGTAAGATTACATCTTTCTTTAAGTATTTCGTTATAAAATCCATTGTCAATATCATCTTCTGTTAAAACTGGATATTTTTGGATTAATTTAAATTTACTAAATTCCTTTGGATTTGGTTTGGTGGTTGAAATTTTATTTAGAATTGATTCAAAACCAGCATATATTGCGAAAGGAACATTTGTTGTATGTTTATAATAATTTTTAAAAATATATTTGCTTTCCTTCTGAAGGTAAAATGATTCTTACTGATCCATTTTTAGAGCATTCTTCTGTATGTTTATTTTATTTCTCTTGGGAGTAAAAAAATTGAAGACATATCGCATATATAAGTTTTACCATTATGATTATTATTTTTTGTACAGAAAGCAGTTTCGGTAAATCTTTTATCCAACAGTAATGTGAGTTTTTATCATCTTTGAAATAAAGTAAATGTATATGTTTTTCCTTTTTATTTTTTTGTAAGTTCTAGTGGATATACTGTAAACTTATCTTCAATAGAGTATACATATATAGATGTATCAATTTGATTTTCTATTTTTGGTACGCCGTCTATTTTAATAGGATGTTCATTATTGCCTATTACTTTATCAATATTAAGCCTCTCATTTTCATATTTAGTTACTTTTTGTGGATATTTTTCAGACAGAAACAATGCAGATTTTATTGCCCAAAGAAAACATTTCTGATCTTCGATTTTCACATTAATACATGTTTTTTATTCTTAATCGCTTCTGGTAGTTCAATATATGATGCACCATTTAATGACTTATACTTATTTATAACTAATTGTATTCCAATTACTCTATCTAAAGCCCATCCTGAACCTCTTCTTTGAAATTCGGATAATTGTGTAAGAAATTCCTGTTTTATAATTTTGTAAATCTTTATCAATTGTCTGTCATTCAATATACTATGATTAAATGACTGAAAAGTAAATAATTCTACTTGATTATTTTCCTACTTGCGATAATTGGTATATTATTTAATGCTATTTTTCAGCCCTCTAAATTTCCTGTTACCATATATTTGTTGTCAATGGTAAAATCCCTGCCGCACGGAGCTAAGGAACGTGTAGTGATGTAGTGCGGTGACTTTCGCCCCGCTTGCCCTGTGACATTAGTATTAGATACATGTATAGAGTATGTCATCGAATTGTAATAAAATAAATAAAATCTTATGATTCAGTTTCCAAACACAAGATGGGAAATATTTTATAAGTGAGAAGAAAAATATTAGGAAACACAACAGGTTTTAACAGTGTTAAACACGTAATTATCTGCCACTGGCCACATCGAGTGTTGTCCAATTGAACACCTGACGTAAAGATAGGATAAAAGTTTTCTATAGATGTAAGTGAACACGATGATATCTGCTGCTACACATAGATTTCGGTGAAACTCCATCTAACACACACACTTGAATTAAAAATATTTACGATACTTTGTACATGTTATGGTGACTGTTTCGAATATCTAAAGGCATTTTTGACTTTTGTGGAAACATTAATACTTATGTGTTAGGCGATTTACTAAGGCTGACAAATACGTTTGTAAAGGAGCTTATTATAACAAACAAACTTTTTTGTTAAATACATAGTATTTTAATACAAATTTTTATGTATAGGGAAAAATTCTAAAATATATTTGGTGGGTTATGTCACATGCACAAACCTTGGAATGTGATATAAACAATTATTTGAGTTTTACTGTCATCTAATCAACGTTCTAAGCTGATAGTGTGTACAATAGAGAATATGTTGTTCGTTCATAGGGAAGTTTACATACAAATGCAGGCAATAGAGGATTTGATTTTCTTGGTTATACGAGGTTAAAGAACATTGCTTGAATGTATGTCTGAATGTTAACACACACAAATCTGAATTTGTAGCACATTTGTGTAACATACTTTTAAAATGACATGAATACACGTTTTAGTAACGGCAATTGGGTAACTTAAATTCAATATTTGTCAAATATTTCAGTTATGTAACTTTATTGATAACATGAGTTTGCTATATATATTTGGTGAATACACATATTTGATTAAATCAGACATGGACGATTAGTTTCGGCACACTCTGGCTGTTAGAAAACAGTTTTTGAATATCAGTCTTAGTTTTTAATGTTTACAGTACTTAAACATCAAAAATAGTTATGATAGAACAATGGCATTTACAATTTTTTTTTAAATAACAGACACATAATGTATAAGTCAACAGATGAATCATATTTGTTGCTATATATCCTGGAATTATGTTAGGTGGAACGTAATTCCATTATTTATATCAGATGTGATGTAATATTTGAAATTCTTCAAATAGTTTGCTCGCCAAGGGGCGCCACTCTAAGCGAGCGTGGTGTGTGCATATGTCTGTCACAAAGTGTTAGAAACAGAGCGAGTGAGATGGAGAGAGAGCGGGACAACACTCTCAAGCCCCGTAACAGGATCATTTTAGTTGTTCCTGAGTGGCCGGCCTGGCTGGGCACTGGCCGGTTGAGTGGACATTTCAGGCACGCTGAGCTTTCATTCATAACATACATAACTGCGGAAAACACATTGATACTTGCGTGTCTCTTTATAGGAAATTAAGTTCGTACATTTAATAAACCTGTAATACCAGAACCGTGTGAACTGCATGTGTAGCTGTGATGCGGGATGGAGCGATCCGCTGCAGACGGGCAGGGTCGGACGCCATGCGATTCATTAGAGAGTGCCGATGAGGGAGAAACGGGGTGCGCTATGTTTAAACATAAGTTGCGAGTGACGAGCAATTTAATTAAGTTTTTACCAAACACTTATATTCTAAGGTGGGGCTGTAAACTGATTATTTAGCGTGTTAATATTAAATTTATATTGAATGTGTTGTCTACATTTGTTTCGTGTTATCGTTTTGTGTAGGATTTGTGTGTATTAAATAAATAATTTATTTTTAATGCGTGGTTTGCATTTGTTTTGTTAGTAAGTATGTATTTGATCGTGGTATTTTGTTGCAGTTTATAATTGGTTAATGATATATTATATGGGTTAGTAAACTAATTTTTGTGTGTGTGATTAGTAAATTTCATTATGAGTTGTTGCATGTTTGTAAATCAATCAGTGTTATTTGCTATGAGTTTTTATAACATTTATATTCTTGGACGGGACAGTAAACTAACTTTCTACCTGTGCTCCATTCAGTATGTCTCATCTATGTGTTGTAGGTATAGTTGAGGGTAAGTCATTTTCATGTATCTTTACATTTAATTGGTCTGTGAAAAACTATCTCATAATTGCGGCATGCGAAGTGTGTCGTGGTTCAATAGGTATTTGTTTTATTCGTTGAAAATTTGGTAATAATTTTATGTCGAGGGATAGAATCAGTGCTAGTATAAACAATATATCTAGTTATTTTAAAAAGTGATTTATAAATGTACATTTCTGGCCTCACCCGATAGCCATTTCACACATATAGATCTCAGTATTACACCAAACTGCACCCAAGGCAGACGTGTCTTGGTGCTCTTCTCGTCAGCCCCTACTTCCCCCTGATCGAGCCACTGACCCCAGTACACACTCTATACGATGGACAGTCCACTCTTGTCCCAAAATAACCCTTATGAAACTCTTACACCAAGCTCAATACATATATGCTGCTACCCACACACTCCAGAGCTCAGTCTCCCGCCAAACGTCCAAGGGTGAAACCAATGTTGTTCTCCCAAAATTATATATATATATCTAAAATGGGGCCGCAGTGGCCCGAGTGGCTAGAGCGATTCCAAGTAGGGCCTTAGTGGCTCAGTGGATAGAGCGATTCCAAATGGGGCCGCAGTAGCGTTGGATAGAACTATATCCAACGTTGAGTTAATTTAACTTTTTTTTTTTAGTCTTTGTATGATAACAAAAATTTGCATATCGTACCTGTTCTAGGCACGTGACAATACTAATAAAAAAAGGTCACGGGCTCATAACCCTAGTATGAACTTTTCAGCCTCCATCTTGTGCTTCAGAAACGGCTAGTTCTAGGAACTAGTTGTTTTATAGTTAAATATTAGTTTTATTCAAATCCATTCAAGAAGAAATGGCATTTGTGAAAGGAAATGTGCAGGACAGGAAATGATAATCATGCTATTCCGAAGAGGCCTTTGATGTTACATATATGAATCCGGCATAATTCCACTAAGCCACTGTGACCACACTTGGAATCTTTCTATCCACTGAATCACTAAGGTCCCACTTCATTAACTCAACATTGAAGCGAAACTTTTAAAGAAAAAAAAAAGATGTTCTATTACCTTCATATCTCTATGCAATAATCTGTATGCATTAATACAATACTTTCATATGAAAAAGTAATTTAAAAAATGAGTTTTTTGGGTCACATATCATGATTGCATAAT
Organism: Dryococelus australis; assembly: GCA_029891345.1. Lineage (NCBI taxonomy): Eukaryota > Metazoa > Arthropoda > Insecta > Phasmatodea > Phasmatidae > Dryococelus > Dryococelus australis. The sequence continues at coordinate 175,934,528 of CM056999.1, forward strand.
CTAATCTTGCTGAAATTCGAACGATCTGTATTTGACCCTGAGGATTCGCTGTGCAGAATTTAAAGAACTTCTGTTGAGTTTCAACGGACTTAGAAGTATTAGAAACAGATAGACAGACAGATGTCGTCCTATTATATAATAGGATTACACATTTTACATACATAGCAACTAGACAAACCGAGTATTCAGTCCATTAATATTACATAATATAATTTTAGGCATATAATCACAGACAATATAATCACAGACATAGATTAAAGAAAATAAATCAGCAACAACTATAAATTTAAAAGTGTATGTTTGCATTTCACTCTGCCTATTAATGTGAAATTAAACTAATATGTTAATAACTTTCTCCTTTTACATATGTATGTAATTAAAATTTAAGACAAATTTAAATCGTAAAATTCTTAGACTGCTTTGCATACAGATAGGCTTACATATACAATATATAGAGTTTTAATATGGGGAGGGGGCTGTAGGAGAGAAAATATTAAATTTTATTTAATTCATTAAATAGATACTATAGCCAAAAATTCAAATTATTCTCCGTTAATATTTTTGCCTACGTTCGAATTCAAAACAGAAATTGATACTCGGTTATACTTAGTTTAAAAATAATTTGTTTTAAAATGACTTGTTCAAGTAGTACCTATTTTAAACATTCATTATATTTGTTGGAAGAGAAATATGAAGGTCATACATAGGGAATTACACTCTTCTGTCCTATAAAATCATCTAGTATTAAACTAACTCACGAGCACAAATTCCATTGTATGTGCACGTAATTATTCGAAGAATACTATTCTTAACTGGTGTCAATCTCTAAACTTGTTGAAGGACACTGGTCAGCGAGACCGTCATTTATTTTCACAATCTTGGCCTTCTTCGCCCCAGCTCGTGCTGCCTTATCGTACTGCAATCAATAACACAGCTGTTTTATTTCAGGGCAGTGCCTGGTCGTTTCAGCTTGTCTAATTCCCAAGGCCACAGGATTAATACAGGAAAAACTTGCCTCAATTAGCAGATTTTAATACATTATGTAACATTGTCGTTTAGGCCAAAGAGCAAAATTAACATGAAAATTTTTCGTCGATGTGAATAGTTATTTGAATTAACAATTCTACATAACCTTAAATTTAACGAATTATTTAAACGATTCTTTGAAAACTATTATTTACACACTTGCTTTAAGTAAGTGTATGCCATCGCTTAGAGCAACTTTAATACAGCAGGTAAGAGGATCATTACTTTCAATATTGAAATAACATATTTTAAGCCCGCATATAGATATAGATTTTATTTTCGGAAAAACCTGAACATCACTAGCACTCCAGTGGACTATTCTGTGTGAAACAAGCTTTTCAGAGCTGTAACACTTCTAGCTGCATAATTAAATCTTTAATCAAGAGCCTAATACTCTCGAGTTTAATTGGCAGTACAAATGCATTTCCCAATAATTTATTTCTTTCAAAGAAGCATTAGCCGATTTTTTTAAAGTACTATTATTAGCGACGCCGCCTCACTTTGGATTGAACTGCATAATAAACGTGTTTTGTAGAGTATGATAGTTAGTTAAATTATGTCTGTTACACGTGTTACTATCACAAAAGTAAAATGAAGGTACAAACTCATCAACATATAGTTGTTTTTTACCATACAAATATTTTATTTCAGAATTTTTAGAACAAAATATTATTAATTTTTCAGTTAAATATTTTATTAGGCATTTTCCATCCTTGATGACAGTACTCGCAATTTTCTCTGCATAGCTATTTATATAGTACCTATGAAGAACAATACACAGTTCTTTTATTATAACGCCTTTTTCTTATTTTTTGTTTTACACAATTATGATGTAAAGTAGTAAAATTGCTTCTTCTCACGTTGAGAGTATGAATGTTAAAAGTTTAGCAACCAAAAATAGTTGCCACTAGGTAAGCGCTAGTAGTGCATGTGTAGCAGATTTTCTGGATTTACTACAATAAAAAACCGAATAATTGCAATAATCATAAATCAGATGTAAAATATATTCGAAAATAAGTAACATCTTTCTCTTTTATCATTCACGAATATTAAAATTTTAATTAAAATTACCTTTTTGTAACACTGCACACCTAGCAGAAGAAATTTTCCCTGTGCCATACTCTCCCATAGCAAATCTCATTTTGTTCCATACCTGAGTAGAATTAACCTAACAGTAGTTATAAAACTTCAGACATTTTAACAGGCCACTCACTTAATTTGTTTCTAAACATTCTTAAATCTGACAACATTAATACTTACTTTGCCTTTTCCAAAATATTATGATAAAAACAAAATATGTCTCAAAATATCATGCCTAAAACCGGCAAATTCCTGACAGCTTTTTTTCAACTGGAATTTCACACTGTAAGCGTCTCATTGTAATAAATAACTGAATGAACATAAATTGTATAACTTTTGTTTCAGAGGAGATGGTAGGCATGTGCGCCCCATGGGGACATTCGACAAGTTTGACTGACACCTTCCGCTCATGCATCAGGTAATAGACACCGTACTGGTATGGTTCTTGAAAGAAAAATATTCACAAATAAGTTAGTACTAAATGTTTCCATCTCGTACATATATACCGTATAGGTGTTTCGTTGTACACTTTGTACATTTTTAATGATCAGCGTACAAAATGTTTCTCCCTGGGAATTTTCCAAGCAAAATTCTGTTTTGAAAGGGGCACAAACACCTGAACATAACATACAGGCTGGATTGGAATACAGCTCCAGAACCTAAGCACGTGGAATATGTTGATGTCTTCATAAACATAATTCAAAATATAAATAAAACGTAAATTAAAACTGCATTTTTTTAACTGCTAAAAAATTGACAATAAGATCGAAGGCAATATTTATTTTTGTATCGTTCCAATTCACTTATATTTGAAAAGATTTTTACAATGTTTTGTAATTGAAAATTCTTTGTTCAGATCTTCCAAATTAATTATGAAACACAAAACAACCTGTATACTTAGTAGATTCAAGCATCTAACCGGTCTTACTGCTTAGTTGTTCTGCAGGCATTCAGAATATTCTTTATCTGGGATAATGTACCTTGTAACATGTGAGAGTTTACAACTAACCAGATTTAACTTGGCTGTATTCCAATACTACCGCATATTGTAAACGTTAGCCGGAATTATTAATATTGAACAAATAGTTTTATTTAAATCATAGTATATATCATTTCATTTTAAAGTTTTGTGGAACGGACTGTAGTTCAACTGCATCAGTTGCAGTTTTGCACATTAAGGCTTGCAGTAAGTCTGGCACTGAAACATTTCTGTGGTGCCCCCTTTCATTTGATGCCCCAAGAACATTCTTTCTCTTTTTACAGATTCATCCAGATGTGAAGACAAGTTTGTTGCAATAACTAGTTAACATAGAGAGTTACGTGCGTTCGAAATGGGAGATATTACATTAGCCCATAAATTCAAACATTCCTTCAGTGAGATTTAGTCAATGCTCAGCAGTTAAAATAGCCTGGTCCCATTGTTAGCAATGCTATTGAAAAATGGGAAGTCATCAAAGCGTTGGACCTAACCATAGTTCTGGTTGGTCCAAGAAAGTATCATACCGATACACGTGAACTCTGAAGCACATTGTGCCAATCGTTAAACAACCACGTCAACGATTGCAAGAGGACTTAACATCAGAGGCCAGGCCCACAGGTCAGTAGTAGGAGCCTACCCTAGGAGATTGGACAGGATTGTAACTTCTTTCTCATTTTAAAATTCGCTGGCATTTCCCGGATCTCCAGCCAAAACAAAACTGCAATTATGTTTATAAGTAGTATGTTTCGGTATGTTCTAGGGCACAGGAGCCAGGATCCGACTCCGGCTCCGACTGCGCGCCATCTTGTTTTCCGTAATTTCCGGTCGCCATCTTGTTTTAAGTCGCCATTTTGTTTCCGGCCGATATATTGTTTCCAGCCGCCATATAGTGTCCAGCCACCATATAGTTTCCAGCCGCCATATAGTTTCCAGCCGCCATATTTTTTCTGGCCACTATCTTCGATTCAATTTATTCATTCTCTCTCAATCCACCTTGGCTTCCACCATCTTGTTAATTAATTTTTCTTCATGCTCTATTATTCCTCGACATCTAGCCACCAGGCTGTTGTCACCCACCATCTTAAATTACACTTCTTCATGCTCTATCATTCCTCCCGTCGGTCACCATTTTGACATATGTCATCTTTGCCCACCAAGAGGAGTGCTGTAGGTGTAGTTTAGTGGTTGGCCACAAGACAAGCTGTACGTAGCTCCCTTGTTCGCAACCACCATTTTGTTTTTCAGCACCACTGCCAACCCCCGGAACTGCCATATGCTACAAGGAGCGATAATGTCACCGCAGTATTCTTTTTAAGTTTAGTTCTCGAGTTGGTTGCTAGGAGCGATGAATTTTTTAGAACTCAAAATATTATATGGAATAGGGTGGAATCGCACTGCCGAATGGTGAGTCGCCAAATTAACGACTTAGACCACTCGGCTACCAATACATTAGTACGACAAAGGATTAAATATGCTTTATTAGGTGATTTTGACAACCATCTTAGATTTTAGTTTCTCAATTGTTTTCCGTATGTAATTTGTTTCCTATTTATCTACTAGGAGTCAGAACTTGCTGCAGTTGAAATAAGCCACCAAGCATGCTAGTTGTACTGCCATATGAAATGGACATAGAATATTTTTTTGCCACATGCAGGATTCTGAAAACTTCATGAGCGTAAGGACTTGTACATTTTTTCCGATCATCTCAGATCTTGTACATTTTTTTTCACTCATTCTAGGACTTGTAATTTTTCTCTCATATAAGACTTACAATATTTTTCATTGTATGCAGGACTTGTAATAGTTCCCATCTACCCACTCTCCATATGTGTATTACTGCCTTTACCCTAACCTCAACTTAACCTCAACTCAACCTCAACTAACCTAACCTGACCTCAACCTAACCTTACTTCACATAACCTTACTTCACCTAACCTAAGATAACCTAACACATTTTTGTAAGTAATCTGAATATTTTTTTTATTTCTCTCGACATTCGCTTAACCTCACATACTTTAGTCATCGTCAGACTCCTCTTCACATCCCCTCCTGCCAGTCTTACTTTAAAACCACATCGAATGGTACTGAGTACCAATATATATATATATATATATATATATATATATATATATATATATATATATATATATATATATATATATATATATATATAGTACCTATAACCATGGCATTAATTTACCTCATTCATGCTATTAACTATACAGACCATATCCACCACCATACATAAGACTTATGATTAATAAGATGAGTCAACTATATTGAATATAATTTCAGTCCATCTAACTTCACCAGTTACACATATAAACAAGCAATACCAAATAAGCATTATGCCCCTCTCATTCCATCAAAACATTCCACTCTTAAAAACTAATCACACAATTAACTCATTCTCCTCACACCATCGAACCTACACTTTTGTTATACTGCCAAAATAACTGCACATGTGATCTGACCTAACATAACATATCCAAGTCTCTGCATTCAGCACCAAAGGCACCACACTTAGCACCACCACAATCCAATTAAATCCAATCCAATTCTCACCAATCATTCACCAATCCTCACCAATCATTCATCAATACTCACCTATCAATCACCAATCCTTACTTATCATTCGCCAACCCTCACCTATCATTCGCCACCAAACCACACAATCTTTCACAAATCCACCTGATGTTTCACAATATTTGCAACAATCCATGGGCTTGTAGGCTGCCGCTACCCATATAAATAAAAAAACTGCTTCACCTACTGTCTCCAAAATTCGTAGATCTCAGAAAAAATATTGTTTGTCTATGCAATCATCTATCCATGCATGTTTATGCTAATTTCTCTATTATCATTCTATTTACAGATCTAAATTTTTTATAAGCGAATGCTCATAGCACCGCTTTAAAGTTGTGAGGATAAAGGGATATGACACACAAAAATGCAATGGAAAAAAAAAAACATTATTTTATAGTAATTTATAATTATTTCATCACATTTTTTGAAGAAAGCAGTTCACAATACCATCTAATATAACCCCAATCCATAACTTCTGTTTTGATCAAAATCACCTCTTTCATGGTCGAGTTATCCCCATGTTGCTTATCGAGCAAATATCTAAGTCTGTCTACAAGTTTGATGAGATCTTCAGTAATCATATCGTTAGTATACTCTGTGTCATCTAGCTTCTTCACATCACTTGCAGAAGGAAACTAGGTAGGGAAATGTGTGGGACCGTCGAGGAAATAATCATCATCCTCAACACTATCACTGTCGTCATAGCAATCGTCAGTGCTGTCTTCTTGATCGTCTTCACTTCCTGTTTTATCCTCTATGTTAAATTTCCTTTTCTATGTAGAGAGTGTTGTATGTCTATAAGTATTTGGAGCTTTTGACCGTTTATTTTGAAGTTCACCAACTTCAAGCGAATATTTTGCAAGTGTACATTCCGCACAAACCGACTCAGTCATTCTGTCTTTAGCATTAACTGTCTCGACATTATCGTCTGCGGAAACAGTACACATCGATGTAGCAGAATGTATTGATGCTATCACTTGCTGGCTCCCAGTATACGAACCCTTGCAGACCTGACTATCTTCCTTCATTGTATCATCTTGCAAAAACAGCATGTGACCATTGTCGTAATGCTTCATTATGTGAAGAGGTCTCTTCGCACAGGCCGTTCTCTCATGTCTTCGAGCATTTTGACCAAAAGTGAAACTCGATCGCAGAATCGACACTGGAGACAACCAGTTAGCTACGATGCAGGTCGTCGCTCCATGTTAGTTGAGGTCAAATTCAGGTTGCCTTCATAAACTTCTGTTTGATTTCTTACCGTAGGTCCGGCCTTTATTTTTACTGGCACCGAAGTAGATAATTATTATCCGGAAGGCATGGGACGTGATTAAATAATTCTTTGTTCTAATTTCCCCATTCCAGTTTTGATCGCTTAGCTGATAAATTATTTGCAGGTACTCTTTGTATCACCTAGTGTAACTCCTATGCGACATCAGACATCATACTGATTACAAACACAACATACAGCTCTCTTATGTCTTTTATAAATGTTGGAGGCTTTCGACATTTTGGCGTCATGCTGCGCAACTATTATAGGAGGCAAGTTTTCAGGCGCAAATGGTAAATACTTATGTTCCCAAAATCTTTCATTACGTACAATGTTTGTCAATACTACAACGATTTTTCTCAGTTACCTGGTCATTAATAATGCTCTTAATTTGAGGAGGTATATCATTAAATTTAGCATTGACACCATCAGAAGCAGTCATGATGTATTCATTCTGTGATATGTTATCCATCGATATTTTCAGTAAAGTCAAAATGGTTTAGGTCTCTTGATTTACATATAACATATTAACTACATCGCTAATGTCTTTATGCTCACCTATGTTCTTAAGTTTCTTCCCGCCAGAATTACAATGTCCGTCCGCAGTAACTATGGAACAATAAATCTCTGCAGGACGTTTTTCACGCTGAAACTAAATGTCAATATAACCGACGACATCTGTTACTGATATACAACCAAGAACTTACAAATTCGTACACGTACCTACCATTATACAAGGGAAAGTCTTTAAAGTCATGAGGTTCTTTCCAGCAAATCGAGGACACCTCTTTAGGTATTTCAAAGGTCATATAAGTATTTACATGATCGAAATAAACATGCCTAAAGTTTAAATCGTTCCTGCGAAAAAAATTGCATATTTGCATTATCGCGGAGTAATTGTTTGGGTATGTGTGAATAAATTTGACAGATATAGAAAGAATCTACATTCAAGTGCCTACCCAAGCTGAAGTATGCTTGAATACATCCTTGTTTCTCACAAGCCACATCGTTGAAAATTAAAACAGAATTCGGTAAAGCTTCACTTGGAGGTGTAACTATCATTAACATTAAATGGGAAAAATTTCATTACATCTATGATCGTAGTATGTATGCCATGCGGCGGGACTTTGGCTGCTCTAAGGATTTCGAATACAAGTACAAATTGTCAAAATGTAAGCCATTCTACTCTTCAAATAAGCTTAGCATCACACATGTCTTGCCACAGTTGGATGGGCTAGCAATAAGACATCGTACAGCGTTTGGAAGCAGGGGAGCATGACGCGATTCATGAGCCATGTTGACCTCTTCCTTTGGAACTCTCACAGGCAGACTCAAGTCCTGCTTAATAAATTGTAGGTTATTTTCGCGTATTATATCACACATTCAGTGCGGAGTGTGCGGAGAGTTGTGAGGATGGTGCGGGGAGTTGTGCAGAGGGGGTGGAAAAGTGTGGCGTTAACGATACCAGCCATACGTGCAGCTTATCTAATGAAAAATCCCAATCTTAAGCTACAAGTACGAAATAATATCAGTACTAATAATTTATCCATCTATGACACCCATGCAGTCTTAATTTCCAGGTACCGTACAGTACAAACCAACCATACCAGCTAAGAGTTCTACCTCTAGCATACATGCTATCAAGCCATTCCACTCTTACAAACTAAACACACAAATAAACCATTCACCTTACACCATCGAAGCTACACGTTTATCATAGTGCTAAAACAACCTAATATGTGATCAGGCCATGCCAATCAATATATCATATAAACTAGTTAAAAAAAAAGAGACTGGACACACATCTCTAGCAAAATCTCTCGAACAGTAAACGCGAGTACGGCCGACCAAATTGCAAAGGAGATAAAGGTGAAGAGTAGGGGCGGATGAGACTGGTTTCAACATTGCTGTTAGCGAGGTGCATGTTGACAGCAAGGTATTTGTCCCCCATTACCGTAAACATCAACATCTACCCTTACCTAGACACCCTCCAATACTGCAAAGTAAAGAAAAATAGCAAAATTTGAGGAGAAAAATACCAAAATCCGTATTTCCAGCGTACCTGACATACAATCATTGCCATCAGACACCAGCAAAATATCATATCATAAATAAAAAAACCACTTGATTGAACCAACCATAAATTTCAATAACAAAAAATGCTGACCATCACACCTCAGAAGTACGTAACCAAAATATGGGTAACACTTCTGGCAAGGAGTACTGGGTGTTATACCATCCATATCACCCAGCATACCCACCATACCATCCATGTTAACCCAAGTGTACCAAGTTACTTTACACTCCAGACTAACCAATAACACGAACATTCCTACCATTTGTCAACCTAACGTAACAAGTTATAATACTAGACCACCCAATGTACCAACATCTTTAACGGCGGGCTCCAAGGTTGTACTTGTGACTCGGCACCAAGTGAGGGCTCTGCTAGTCTGCTCCCGCTTCGTGTGTCATTGCCTCGCCTGCCTTTCACTCGGATGACCCATGGTTGTGGCTTACTGTGAAACGGGTGCTTGGCCTGGAGGAGGGGAAGGAGAAGTTTACAGGTTTATCGTATCTCAATACCCTTGCCTTCCGACTCTGATCATCGCCCCCAACAGAGCGCAGGGGCCAGGGGTGCTCCGAGAGTTTAGGACATACAATATCTTGCATACCTCCGCCGCGTTCTGTGGTGTATCTACATTACCTTTTGTGTTACCATGTGCGTGTTACACTACGTCAACTATTTTGTTAATTATAAATACGATTTTATCCACCATTGACTGTTCCTTATACCGATATGAAATGTCAAGTAATTGTGTTGTGTAGCTCGGCTTTTACGATAATATTATCAAACACTCATAACAATGCCACACACATATTTTGCAATGAGAGTTATTTTGCATGCGTTGTGATAAGTAAAGTATACTTTATATAAAAATTTAACTTTCGTCCGTCAAAAAGACATACGCATTCTGCACCGATTTAGAAACTACAGTGGTCTTATTCGAATGCTCAGCACACGCCAACAAGTTTTAGCTGTCACTTATCGTCTCTCAAAACCGTTTTTGATTAAACGGATGCAATTAATGGTTACAGCGACACTTCTTTTCATCTTCGAAACGTCAGATTAACAAGCAATTATTTTGCCCGTCAGCTATCTTAATCAGTAATTTTAACAATTGCGAATTGTACATACGGATTTGGAAAAGTAAAGGAAATTATCTCAATTTGTAGTACGGCGTAAATAAATGTACAAAATCATCGACGAATGTGCATACAACAGCATGATGCAAACGTATGCATGTACAATAGTATCAACGAACGTAAACAGGTCATTTTATCATTCATAAATAGCACACAGCAATAACACGAAGGTGCTTAATTTACACCCACGATTTAAATTTTGAGGTTGTCACTGTGGTATTCCTTATGACATACATTTTTAAGTTGTATACTGCTGATAATCTAATAATTGAGACTATGCCCACATAAAGCATATTCTGCGCCAACTCCGAAATTAAATCATGTTTAAAAAAAACTCTCACTGCCACATTCAATATTCATAATGCACATTTTTGGAAGGGGGATAAGTATATGTGTGCGCGCTTTACCAGTAGCATATTCAGTTGCTCTTTAGATTTACTCACAACGTTATGTACAGAAATGTACAAGGCACTTATCAATACAGTTGGCTCAGATTGGTTGGTTCCTGCTGGCTCTACAAGGGCTTACCCTGAATTAGTATTTAATCATTTCCGGACATTTGTTCGTCTCGGAAGCTAGTTTGTAGCATTTAAAAATATTAAAGATCGTATCATGGGTGCAGGTATTTCTATGAAAATAAAAAATAATTAAGAGAAGTAGGCTGCTCCTAACAGTCGAGCTCTTGAGCGCCAATAATTTGTTAACAAGGCGAAAATGTAGCAAAGATGGAATACAACGGTAAGGGAAACGAGACTAATTCGAGAAAACCCGCCGGCGAAGCGTAACATTTGCCACTTTGCTACATGATAAAATCTGCGGTGACAACACCAGGAATCGAACCCGGATTGCTCTCGTAGAAGGCTAGTGGTCAAACCACATGAAAAAACTTATAGATAGGTGGTATTATAGCTCTTTTTAATGGACGCACTTACTAATATTTTGCAGAATTGACTAGTGATGTATAGTGATAATTCTTTTTATTTGGAACAAACTGCAGAGATAAAAATATGTTCTCTAGCCACACCATTGGCAGAGTTTCGTTTACCTGGAACGCCCTGTCAAAGGAGCGAAAAGCATTTTGTCAGGCGGAACGTTGACAGGCTTGAGTAATTCCAAGCATGCCATCGCCATCATTCCCCTCCGCTCGGACCCCGCATTGCTAGCACACGGCTAGCAAGCAGTTACGCTCTTCTACAGCGTCAGTTCAGTTTGTTTCCTCGTGGCAGCTATGGGAAACACCAGACATTCAAAGAAGAGACCAGCTTTATCCCGTCATCGCAAGTCTGTGAAGAAAAGAACGGATCTTGCACGGGCATTTATCCCGTCATCGCAAGTCTGTGAAGAAAAGAACGGATCTTGCACGGGCATTTATCCCGTCATCGCAAGTCTGTGAAGAAAGGAACGGATCTTGCACGGGCATTTAAGGCTCAACGTTCGCAGTACGTATAGGAGAGTGAAGTGTTTATTCATTCCTATTTTTTTCGGTAATAGTACGACAGCTATTTGTGTGGCGCTCAAAAGCTAGGCTCTTTAGCTCCGAAAAGGTGAATATGGAGCAGCGGCAGAGTGCAATTGTGGGAAAAACTGAGTTCCTTCAGAAATTCATCACCTGGACTCCATTTAATAAACATATGATTCCATTTTGATTATCCGGGTGTGTATCATACGATACCTATGTGAAATTTTAGGTCGGGTAGATATGTAGTTGTAATTTACTTATGCCTTATTCTCTCCTTTTATTCCTTTGAAAATCAGTGCTACCCCGTTTATTAATCACCTATAAATCTTAGTAACTTCGCACTTTTGTATTTGTCGGAATATTAATTGTGTTTAAAATTTACATTGGAGAAAGTTATTATCTATGTACACGTAGAAATGCAAAAAATAGCGCCAAAATAAAACAAATCACAATAAGAGATGTAAGGCTGCAGACAATAAGTTTTGTCAGTTGTGAAAATATTCCGTGCCAAATCCCAGAAAGAAATGTGAGAAAAATGCTGTGTATTGAACGGAAATATTTTCACAAAACGTGGTCCATTGTGATGAAACGTAGAAATAACATTCGTTATTCGTAAATAATAAACATCAACATTATATTATATTATTCATTTTCAACTTCGGAGATGAAACTAGCTAAGGGCGCACGTTTAGTTCGCATCGACAACCAGAATATCGTCGTTCATGCTGCAATAACAACTCTTGTGCTGCTACGTCAAAAGTGCAATTCAGGAAATACCCGTGTGTGCAATCTACGTGTAAAACGAGGTTATTCTAGAAAGTGCTAGTTTCGTAGATAATCGAGTATACTGCTGGTAGTGTTGGTAGCCTGGTACAACCGCGTGTTTGGCACTTGTTCAGATCTACATTCACAACAATTTTACCAACTTCCACCATTTTACCCAGTAAAACACACTACGGAAAAGTAGTTTATTTTTCTCATAAAGAATAAATAACACCACCTAGCAAATAAACTGGAAGTTCCGTGAAAGGTTTGCTTATAGAAAGACCTGTCAATGTAAATAAATGTGCGTAAAATTGCCGAGTTCGCTTTTGTGGATTCATTTTGTTGGAATGGTAACAAAACATGCCTGATTTACTTGACAATTGCATATAGTGTTCAAAGTTATAATTTCAGACAGAATGACGGATTATAAATATATATATGCATACTGCTAAAATTACAAAGTGCTCATATGACGCAGTGTACTTTGGGAACGACGGAGATCAAGAAAGAAATAAGAAATGGACATTTGAATGCGACGCTTGCCATTGTGAATTTTGTTTATAAAATGAGGAAGCTGACTCGGATGTCCTGAACAATGCAGGTGCGTGGGTAGCGCTTACTTCTGGAATCGGCTTCTCTCAATCTGAAAACATGCTAGGAACACTGGACGTTCCTGCTATGAACCACAAGACATTTTTTAAGAGTGAGTCTTTTGTTGAAAAGGTAAACATTTTTAATAGTAAATGATTTTTTTTAAATCTTAAACAAAACAATGTTTGCAATGTCAACTAGCGTGATGTTGTTCTTATAGGCATGGCTAGAACATATAAGAAATCTATTTCCGAAGCAGGGAAGAAAGAAAGACTGCTCGCAGAAGAAAAGGGCAATGTTGATTCCGATGGTCTGCCTTTCACAACAGTAATTGTTGATGGAAGGTGGATTAAGAGGTGTTACAGCCACAACTATAACGCATTATCTGGTGTGATAAGTAAACGCACGCGTACATGCATGTATTTAAATATATATTAGTGGAAGTTATATATGGCAATCTTGAATTTTATCTCGTAATTATTTCCAGTAATAATGGCGTACTTTAATGAACAATAGTGAAATGGTAGGATTATTAAAGCGTCCTCAGTTGCAACGACAAATTCTAAAAGTTCGGCAAAAAATTATCCACATGTTTATAAAATGTATTTCTTTGTGTCTGATATTTCGTTCGCTTTCTAAAAATCACCCATTTTAACATCAAGAAATATTCTTCAGTTGATGGTTGTTTAAGTTGACTACTGTAAACAGAGGCAGTTTATCATATCTCGTATAAAATACTGTATTGATTTTCCAAACAAGAAAAGTTCTCTGAGGCGCGAAATACACACCGATCAGTTGGTTAAAACCGATTTACTGATATGCTTAATTGTAGTTCCCATTGATAACTTGACGAAAATTAGGTATAGCGCTTTTTGGAAATCGGCAGCGGCAAAATTATATTTTACATATGTCCTTTACCACATTATTGTCAATTATTCCATAGTATTAAACAATCGGAAGTAATTATTTATACCCAGTCTTTAATATAAATTACAACCAAATCGATTCAATATAATGGTGGCCTATTGAAATTACTGATTTGGTTAGTCATTAAATGCTAAAAAGAAAAAAACAAGGGGGAGGGCAATTTTAACCCACAATAAGGAAGGTTGTGTCCCAGTTCGCCTAAAGAGTTCTCTCTCGCCAACTATAAGATATTCTCTCCAATTGCCAACTCAAGAAAGAATATGCGAAGGGGAGCGAACGCGACGATGTGCGTATACACACTCTCGCTTACCTGCAACACATATATTGATGTTTGGAAAAAAATATCTCAAATTCATTATTTAAGTTACGTTGGTATCCAGCACTATTTAAACATGTTCCACCTTTAAAAACAATTGCATCATAATAAACCATATAGATTTTTAATCGAAATATGTAATATTTAATTTTTTTGCTAATTATAAGTTTAAAATTAAAAAATTAAATAATATAAAATATTTGGACCTGTAAACGCATGCATATATGTATATCTATTACTGAGCTACCAAACTGGCAAATGTATATAATCATTCATGGAAATAATCACTATATTTCATATGAAATATTTTAATAACCGTGATCGTCAATTTAATTAAATCCATGATTTAAAAAGTCAACAGATTTTCCCATCCTTTTTCTCGATAGAGAGAGAGTGAGCAAAAAGTTCAGGAAGAGTGGATGTCTCAATCCGCCCATAATGGGCCAGAATGTGCGAAATTCGGGCTGTAAATTGAGAGTGAGCAGCTCACGTTTAATTGGGGCTCTGCATAACTTACTTCATACTCCGGGATTTCCGGTTTGGCGTTCTGCAAAGTAAGTCAGCCCAATCAGTCTTACGAAGAGGGACAAATGATCAACTCCTGCTTGTGAATACATGACTTAACATTTCGTCCATTCTGTTTAAAAGATTGGTAATATAAAAATTTAGAGTAATATACATAAAACTTTTTTTTAAGTTGCATGAAAATGCATACATTGACGAATAGTATTGGTTTATTTATTTCGTGTGCTTTCTTCACAACCGATGAGAGTGAATGAGGGGGATATGGAGAAGCACCGGGAATGTATGGACAGGGGAAATTGGAGATCCCCGAGAAAACCCACCTTCATGCGGTATCAACCCGGCAAGATTCCCACATGTGAAAACTGAGGTGACTCCTCCGATAATCGAACCTGGATCGCCTTGGTGGGAGGTAAGTGGTGCAGAGGCCTCCTAAAGAAGGTTGAATTCGTAACTAGTGAGGAAAATTCCCCCATAGATCTTGTATATGTCGCTACAGTTAGGAGTATATAAGCAACTTACGAAAAGCAGTACATACTTTAAAATTTGATATTTTATTCTTACTCTTATGTTTCGTATGATGTTAAAAATTATTTTATATTTTGATAAGCATACAGAAAATTAAAAACAATGGAATAATGTCAACTGATTTTGTATTAAATAGGCATTCCTGCCATCTTAACGATATGGTATAAACATTTGGTACACATATACATAATTGTTTCTGTCCGAGATCTGACTTAAAATTACATGCAGTATTATTTTTAACTGTGTTGCACAAACGAGACATTGTGCGGGTAAAAAAGTATACTCCGAAGCAAATGTTTTGTATAATGCGTCGAGCCTGATTTTGACTTACCAGAAGTGGATGTTTTTGCCCCCAAAATTTTTTCGTTTCTTAGTTTTCGTTCTCAAGGTGTTATGTCTTCATGGTTTAATTCAAAGGGTGTATAATCTGTTGTAAATTGAATAGACTTGAATTTAGCATTTTACCTATGTAAAAGATGAGAGAAAATATACAAAGATAATATATAATGTTAATTTATATAATTTTAGGCTGTCGCCATCATTGAACTAACAGACAAGCTCCTACTTCTGGGAGTAAGGAACAAGTACTGTTCTTTTTGTGTACGGGCAGCGAGACAAAATGTGCCGGCAAAGACACACGTCTGCTACAAAAACTGGGACAGTAATAGGCCATCAACTACTGTAGAGCAAGACATTATTGTAGAAGGTTTTAGAAGCAGTGAACCGATGCATGGAATGCGATACAAATATTTTGTAAGGGACGGCGATTCCACTGTGAATGCAAGGCTGTTACAAAATGTGCCCTGTGGTCGTTCCATACATAATATTGAATGCGTAAACCACTGCATAAAAAACTACACTATTCATCTTCATGCTTTACCTGCTGACAAGACTTTTGATGTGGATGCAAGAAAACTTCTCAAGTCGTCTATCCCTCGCCTGACTGCCGCGGTTAGGGGTGCTATTCGGCACTGTGGCTGTGCAGGCGAAAAAATGTCAGACCTGTTTCGTAACTGGGAAATGGTCCATATCATGTGTTCGGACAACACGAGCGATGTAGAAACTATTTCTGCAACAAGAAAGAAGAAAAGGGTACATTAGAAAGAATCAAGAAATCAGGACTACTGGAAGAAGTTTCAAGTCTTGTTCAGCGCCTAGTTGCCAAAGCTCCAAGGTTCATACAACACAAAACTAACAACATAGCTGAATTTCATACGAGTCTTCTAGCCAAATACAATGCTGGTAAAAGAATAAACTCCACCCAGAAAGGCTCCTTCCAGCGACGATGCTATGTTGCAGGACTACAATTTCAGAAACGGCATTCATGGGAACTCAGCCCATTTAAAAAGTTAACTGGTCGAAGTCCAAGACAGACACAAAAGAAAATATTGAACAAGAAAATTGAACGTCAAAATGCATGAAAGTGACGCAGTATAATTTTAGGACGATGCCAACAGACCAGCAAAGCGTTATAAAGAATCTGCCCCACCGAACACTGACTATGGTCCAGAAGATGAACAACCAGATCAGTTAGAGCAGACAAGGAAGTGTAAAGAATTTGTCACTACACTACAAGTTTCTATATTTGAACAAGACAAAATCACTCAACTTGTGGGCAAGCAGATTGTGAGTTATGGCACGGCATGTGACGTTCTCGCTTGACTGCAAGCAATTTCGGTACAGTGTGTAGATGAAAGGACACGTCCTGTGCGAATCTGGTCAAACGGTTGTTATACATCACTATATTTCCTACAGCAGCAATGGAATATGGTCTCCGGTATGAATATATTGCTTTGAAACAGTTCGAAAGTCAAACCGGGTTAACAGTAACAAGGTGCGGTTTGTTCATTAGTTTACACCATGGTTTCTTGGGTGTTAGCACCGATGATTTGATAACTCAAGAATATGCAATAATAAAGGTAAAGTGAGTTCCATCAGCAAGAGGAGTTGGCTTCAAGGAAACAGCAAAACAGAAAAAAGGGTTTTTCCTGGAACTAAACATCCGATGAGTTGAAACAGAAAAAACGTATCAATACTATTATCAAATTAACGGCACCCTTACCATCACACAGCGAAATGTTTGTTATTTAATTGCCACGTTGAGAAGTTGCACAGAGACGAGGAACTGTGGGAAAAGGAAATGCACCCTAAACTTGAACGTTTCTACATCAATTGTTTGTTGCCTGAGATAGTAGCGCCTGTTTTTTTTTGACAAGGAAAACTGTACGCGAACCAATATATATTCTGGAAGCACGCAAAGAATTAAAGGAGAAAAATAAATTCTTATTTTTCTTCCCATTTACTTACATTCTATAATAAGTACACTTGAAATCATTTCGCAGTTCTGATGTATTTCTTGAGGTTTTATTATTTTGTTCAGAGTATTTAGTGTTATACATATGCAAACTCATTGGTGTATTTTTGTGTATAATTTGTACATCAAATTGTTTTCAATTATTTAAAATTATTTTATGATGTAAAGTGTAGCTTTGTTGTAGACATTTCCAACTGTGTTTTATTCCGGGCCTCTTTAATTCTTCAATTTAAGAATGGTTCACAAAGTAATCCTACATCTGAAATATCAAGCACGGATTACTTGCACTGTGAGACACATGTTGATTTTCATTGCAAATTCCAGCTACAGCTTAGTTTAGGTGATTTTGTCCACAACTTTATTTATATTGCTTGAGCAGTATAATGTCCAGGTAATATTACAGTAATTTGAGCGCAAGACCAGTACAGAGCAGCCATGTTCGCTCCAAGATTTTTTGGTTGTTTCCATAGTAACGGCTGCCACGCCCGATATGAACTGTCTGTAACACATGATAGAGACGTGATTGATTAATTTTAATATGATTATTTGAATATTATAATTTATCATGTATAACATATTTAATGTGATTTTTTCCGGGCATTCTCGTTTTTCTGTAGTATTTGTGTGTGTTTCATATTGGGTTGCATGTAAATATTGTACATGTTTGTTTTGGACTGTAATCGAGTGTTTTACGCAACCTCTTTGCAGAGGGGCTACATTACAATGGGATGATGTTCGGCGACAATGCGACCATGAAATATTGCAAGGGCCATAGTTTTACCCAGGAACTCATTTTGCATTGTTACATTTAAAAAACTGCACCAAATCATAATTTTTATTGTGAGTTGAAACGTAAATTTGAAACGGAATTTGCAGCGATATTAGTAAAACAGTATTTTAATTTGTTACCTATTGCAGTTGCACCAGGCGTCGTGGGAATGAAGAGATTTCGTGCTACAGCTAAATTTGGAACACTGACTAACCGGAGCATCCTATATTTTGTGTAACTGGTGAAGTTAGATGGGCTCAAATAGTAGTCAATATAGTTGGCTGTTATGACTGATTAGTAAGTCAGAGGTATGGTGGTTGATATGGCCTTAATTGTTAATAGCATTATTGAGGTATGCTTCGGTTAGAGGGACTGATATGGTTTGGATCTGTATGTCTTTGGTTGTATGATCGGTATAATACCCAGTACTCCCGGTGAGCAGGGTTACTCATATTTTGCCTGAGGTGTGGTTGTTAGCTTTTTTATTGATATGGATGGTTGGTATAATCAGGTGGTTTGTTTTGATGGGTGGTATGATATTTGGCTGGTGCCAGTCAGCAGCACAAATGAAATGGATGTTAGGTTGTGGGCTGATCTCAACTGTATAGTTGCTCGAGTTATGATGGATGGTATGATTGTTGTTTTGGATGGTATGTTTGAATTTTTCTTTAGTTAAAGATGTTGGTACATTGGGGGTCTGGTTCAGTTGGTTATGTTAGGTTGACAAATGGTAGGAATGTTTGTGTTATTGGTTAGTCTGGAGTGTAAAGTGACTTAGTACACTTGGATTAACATGGATGGAATGGTGGGTATACTGGTTGGTATGGCTGGTATATTACCCAGTACTTCTGGTCAGAAGTGTTAACTAAATTTTTATTTTGTATGTCTGAGGTGTGGTGGTCAGCATTGTTTGTGTTTCGGCGGCGGTCTGAAATCTACAGTTTCTGTAAACTTCAGTTATGGTGGGTGGAACATTGAATGTCAAGGTGCCTGCTTGCGAGTATGTAAGCAGCTGAGTTCCAGCTAGGAAGTTTAGTTTGACAGTGTAAGTCGCGTATCTTTGACGCTAAGAATAATATATGAACAAGGGTTCTGATTGGACGCTTGCAAATATAGAGTTTCTTGAGCTGCTTATAAGCAGATTATAATCACTACATGAAAAGTGAGCATGCAGCTGTAAAGACACTTCATGAATGGCACCTTTATTTTCGTGTAGGTGTTGTATCTTGCCTACTTCCCGTTATATAGAGAATATTATGACTCTTGATTTAGTCACATAAACCATCATTTAAAAAAAGCCAAGCAGCAGACTTTTATTGCTACAAAACCTTTGAGATAATTAATCATTAACAGAGCGCAATATCATGTATTAATTATATTTTAAGGGAGGAGATCAGAAATGCAGTGAGTTAATGACAGACTTTTCCATAGCTCCACAATACTCTAAGTACAATTTCTGTATAACTTAAAATATGTATTTAATTAATTTAATTATCGAATAATAAATACATGTTTTTTATATCTTAATTTAATCCTTTATCGTAAATATTCTGTTACAAATGGTTTTCGTTAAAAATATCACTATAAAGCAAATATATGCTAATCAATATGGTTATAAAGGGGTTTTACTTACATCTGTAAATACATACAAGCATATATAGCAGGGGCTGGAAAGAGATTCTTGTAAACTGAATTTCCTGAGCCTGGCTTTAATAGTTCATCAATTATATTCACCTGTGACAATAAATACACTTACAGCCCGATTTACGAGAGTAAGAATTGCTAAATAATCGTTTAAAAAGAACACAAATATTTTAATGTGGGCTTAGATACATATTATTTAGAAAGTAACAAAAACATATTAATAAAACATTTAAGCACTCGTCTTGATGTGAGCTTGTAGGTCAAGTGGTCGAAATGACCCGCTCCTATTCGAGGAGTAGTGGATTCGATTCCCGTCCTTCAATGAGATATTTTTTTAAAAATGTTAGCAGCTCTCATGGCAAAGTGTGAAATGTATGTAATATTAATTCTTTAATCCGATTTTACAATCGAAAATACATTTTCGACATATTATACTGATTTTTTTTTATAGATTTCAGCATTTTTCTAATGAAAATAAAATTAATCTAAATCAATAATTCCTCTTAATTATAAATGCGTCGATTCCTAGATGTGCAATGGATTTGACAAGGCCGGTCAGCCTAGTGTCTCGCGAGCACATCGATACACGCTCAAGGACTTGAGAGTAGTGGGGGAAGAGGTGTCGGGTAGCAGGTAGGGGTTTATATCTTAAATCCAGTATGGTGCTCCGGACATTGCGATACATGATCGATATGACATCACCATCGCGTACGCATTGAAAAGGCAACTCCAGTGAAATATAACACTCAATTTTTAAGTCTTTAAATTTTTAAATAATATTTTTGTTATAATTATGTAGGAGTTTTTTTTTGGAATTTTTTTAGATTACATGTTTTGTGAAAAAACAACACGGAATGATACAGCAAGAAAATACTGGATGGAACGAGAGCCGACAAGTATTAAGAAAGCCACCCAAATCACCTGAATTCAATTTCATGTCTTTGTTTTGCGTATGTGTGGCTTCTGCCTGTTTTGTAGGAAAAAAATCGAAAAATTTTTGACAGAAAAAGGGAAATTGTTAAGTATAAAAGGGAAATTTTCGTAAAAATGGTCGATAATGAGGGGGGAAAAGGGAAATTTTGAAGGGAAAATGGGATAAGAATTACAATATGGCAGCCAGAGCCCCGAGCCCAATCATAAATCCTGCTCCAGAAGGAACTAGGCTCTACTACTCAAGTAGAAGACCGACTTGATGACAAATTCACAGTACACGTGTACGCAACATACGAACCGTTGAGGACCCGGGGCACGAGTCAGCCACTCTGCCCCTCAGCTATGGGGACAAAGCTCCACTTCGTTTTTTAGGTTAATTTTGATAGGTGGGTGATGTAATTTGTAAAACGGCCCATGTTATGACGACATTTCTTATGAGGTTAGTGATATGGAGAATCACTACACTTCTGAATGACATCGAATGTCTGTAGGAGAACTGTAAATTTGCTCAAATGCAATTTCGTAACTGTACAATACATTTTTTTACGAATATTTGTGTAGGGACAACAATTGCGTTTTGAAAACTACAATTTATGGCAGAACAACTTTGATATCTCTAAAACATTATCTTTGCTACGAAATAAATTTTCTTTACTGTGAACATAAGCAGTTCTAGAATGTGCATTTATTGGCTATAAAGGAAAGTAATATTGCCATAAAAATGTTTGAAGAAAACATTTATTAACAGAAAACACACACTTCCCAAATACTTTTTTAGTATTAAAACAATATTGTTTCACTGTAAACAAAAAGCCTCAAAGAAATTAATTTATTTCCCGTACAGAAAATTTTGAATGGGGTTTTTTAGAGTGTAGAGGAACAAATTATTGGATTCTGCATTAATGTGTGTCTGGTAGCTTTCAGCCAAATTGTATATTTTTGCTACATTAGGATATCTTCATGTCATTACCAGCTAAGGAAAATTTCTGCATCCAATTTCATGTGACATCAGAATGATTCTTTGACCCATATTCTACCGATTTATTTAGCACCTTAACTTACAAGTTAAGTTTTCGGTCCAAGTGTTGCAAAAGAAACTTTTGGTCTGACAAGTCTTGCTAATTTCTTGTAATATCTTACTTGATGGAATCCATGGAAAGGATTTGTATTGATCTGAGGCACCCGCAGCAACCAGTAGTGTTAACAAGTAGAAAGATGGTGTCTGTGTTGGTACCAGTGTCTGACCTTGTACAGCACTCACCATAATTTTACATATATTGCAACATGTCATACATCAACAAGTATATTTGGGATAATATGTTAGAGGGTTAAGTTAGTGAAATAAGTCTACGCATTGTCACGTACTCGATTTTTTTTTCCTGCGTACATTTTGTGATATATATTAGAAAGCTTTTCAGTTGCTGGTTACATTGAGTTAAGATGCGGAACGTCGAATGATTCCTAGCTCATGATTAGAAAAAAGAGAGAACTGCGGCCTCGAATAAGACTATACAAACATGACTTATTGAAAATAATTAAACTGGTGGTTTGCTACCCACCAACTTTTTCTAAGGATAACTTGTGGTTATTATATTCACTAGTAAGTATTAACAGAATAATGAAATTGATTGTAAGAAATCCTGGAAATGAAAATGAATGCCGAGTTTCGTACTCACCCTATGCCCTGTGTAGCACCCATTGAGTAACGGGCTTCCGAATCAGAACCGTAAAGTTTCCATCATTTCCGGAACAGTGATATCGATTGAGACCTTAAGATATACAGGTGACAGATTACAATGTTTGTCTAAATGGAAGCATCCTGAGAAACTCAATCTGCCAATGTCTATGTTTATCACATTTCTTGCAAGGAAAACTCCAGGTACGAAACTGTCGGGAAGCAAACCCAGACTGAATTGTTATTAGGAACTTGCCGTGTGGCCAAAGTGGCCTGAGTACTGGAAAAGAAAGACAAGCTGAAGCTACAACGTTGACTTATTCCTGTGTTTGTTGAACAGGACCCACTACATGTCTTCCAGCCAGCTGAGTCTGGGTTCAACCGTCGATAGCTTCGCAGAATCCGCTCCTTCGGCCAACGTGAGGCGGAGAAGTCCCAGCCTTCCTCCCATACGACCAGCAGCTCAGGTGAGCGATCATCGTATCACATACTGTGAACCCAGATTACTTTGCAATACAGAAGCAGATCAGATGTGAGTGTCGCCAATCTCAGCCACACACACCAGTATCTCGGCAGAATTTTGATAGTCAATTATCACCTGCAGACTAGCTTGCCTAGCAGTAGCCCAAACAATTGTACTTCTTCCATATTGTGAAATAGATATTAAGGATCGAGATATTTTTACAGAGCATCATTCAGCATACCCTCTCACAAAAAGTACTCGAATACCGAATCGCTGCTATGTACTTATCTTGGAATGCAAAGTCCAAAAATTTGCATATCCTATTTATAGTTAGTATATGCAAAAAAATTTTACGTTACTGAAAAAGAAGCACTTGATTATCTTCCTTTGATTGAAATACAGATGTCCCAGTTATAAAACCACTTCGTCTTACTTGATATGCATACCCATTATGTGTTTTGAAGCTACTGGCAGTCTTCGTTAGAGAATGTACACAATACAGAGGTAAATCAGCTGTGTGGTTCCCTTAATCCTATTATCCTACTATATAACAGGACTACCTCTGTCTGTCTCTGTCCTTCACACTTTAATACTTCCAAGTCCCTTGAAACTCAACAAAAGTTCTTCAAATTTTACAGAGCGAATCCTCAGGGTCAAATACAGGTCAAGTTCGAATTTCAGCAAGATCAGATTACGCAATCTTTACATTTTATTTTTAAAAAAAATTTATTACTTTTTTCCTATATGAAAGTTTTGTGTTAATGTATAGAGATTATTACATAGAGAAATGAAGGTAATGGAATATCATTTTTGTTTACTCGAAATGTCTCGCTTCAATGTTGAGTTAACTTCACATCACTGCGATTCCAAGTGGGGCCTTAGTGGCTCAGTGGATATAGAGTTACAAGTGGGGCCGCAGTGGCTTAACGGATATAACTATATCAAGTGGGACCCCAGTGGCCAAGTGCATAGATATATATCAAATGGGGCCGCAGTGACTAAGTGGTTAGAGCGATTCCAAGTGGGGACTTAGTGGCTCAGTGGATAGAACTATGTTAAACGGGGCCGCAGTGGCCCAGCGGATAGAGCAATTTAAAATGGGGCCGCATTCGCTTCAATGTTGAGTTAATTTCTCATCATTTCATTACTACCTACATATCTCTATGCAGTTTTTTTTCAGTCTTTGTATCATAGCAAAAATTTGTAACATAGTAACTATTCTAAGCACGTGGCGATACTGAAAACATGGTCACGGGCTCACTCCTAGTATATGTATAATAACTTTTGCCTGTGACTTTGTCTACGTGGAATTCGTGTTTTCATTAAAATATTTTAAATTGTATTCATTTAAAGTAGAATACATAGCAAAATACAAATAAATGATAAAATACCCTTATGTG
The DNA here is from genome assembly GCA_029891345.1 of Dryococelus australis. Taxonomy (NCBI): domain Eukaryota; kingdom Metazoa; phylum Arthropoda; class Insecta; order Phasmatodea; family Phasmatidae; genus Dryococelus; species Dryococelus australis. The sequence continues at coordinate 175,958,979 of CM056999.1, forward strand.
TGTTGATAATCAAAAATGCAATGGTTACAAGGACGCCTGTGGGGTGTATCTGAGTTTGTGAGGGATGGATGTCTTAATAATAACAAAAGTTGAATTTAAATTTATTCACACCGCTATTATTTACAGCATTAAATTATCTATCTTCACTATTACTCTTTTTATTTCTCAGTGAGCAAAATATTTGATGTCTATTTCAACTCTAAGTAACGCCCTTCGTACTGTGTCTGGTAACAGTCAATTAACTCATACTCGTCATTAACATGCGTTCAGTCTATCTGTTACCATCATTTGCAATGTATTTCACCCACGCTACTGCCCAACAGTCCAGCTTGCCAGCGGCACCCTTCACTGCACAGATGCTCGCAGTCCTCCCACTTTGCATGTCCCAAAACACCATAACTGTGATTTTTACACGTCACGAAACAAAATATCTGCCATGTAAACTCTTTTTATACGAAGGAAGAGTACAAACAATTAATAAGTTTAACAGTACACGTAAACTTAGGTAATAATAACATTTGTAGTGACCAACATCTTAAACCTGTTTTTTTTTTTTGTTAAAGCGTGTTCTGAGACTGTTCGAGTTATGCATTTCAATAAATCAGGTGGCTACTTACTGCGCCAGATGTCGTGGCACTTGGTCCTTGGTCCTACTACAGTAGGACTGCGCACGGTCATGCGCTACAGAGGGCAGCATTAGTAACAGTACGGTTATACAAAAACATTTGCCAAGGTTTCCGTTAGATACTGTTTCAAAACAGCCTTGCAGCGAGGTTCTTCTGGACTAACTATCGGTTTTCTGTGAAATTTTTAATTCCATAACTACTGCGGGTAATTTATGCTAACTTGACTCAAGAACACACAGAATCCAAAAATTTTATTAAATTACACCTGTATGCTCTCTTTTAGCATGGTTTTCCTCTTCAGAGACCAGCAAGTGTTTTTAAAGCCTTATCGTATAACATAGTTGAGACACGCCTAAAAACATTTAATATGTAAAACACTATCATATTACTCAGCTAGCCCGGTACTAGGCAACTCTCTTAAACTATCGTATCACTCGGCTAGTTAGGCACTAGGCATCACTCTAAAGTAGTATTTCATTGGACTAGTCCTGTAGTAGGCAGCAGTGTAACGATGTAGCTCACCTAAATATTAATCATTTTATATTTTTATTTAACACCATTCAACGTGTAGACATTGTTTCTAACTAATTTTCCATAACATAAATAATTCAATCGCATAGTTTTCACATTAAGGCATGTCAAAATCACAATTTTACTGGTTTAAAGGTACTTGTTGAAATAAAATAAACGAAATCATTTACAGAAAATTTAACAATCGTGACTGGAAGATAATATCTTAATTTATTTAAAGTATGCTACGCACGGATAATAAAAAAAAATCATAGACTTCTACAAATATAAAATATGCAAAGATGTCCTTATTTTAAGGAACTTTTAAATATAGCGAAAAAAATTCGTACAGTGATTTAAGATATCTCTTGGAGCAACACTTGGCATCTTCTTTCAACGAGAATTATCTGATTTTGGTGAGTTAGCTTTTATTATTAGTATTTCACTATAACACTAAAATTGTGTTCCTGATATGCAATTATGCAACAAATATAGACAAATTGTTTGATCTGTCGAAATAGTACGTGTTAGTAATGTGTACTATTTTATTAATATTTCAACAAATATAAAATAATGAATAGTTTGTTAGCATTGAGATTAAGCAAAAGAGCATGTGTGCAGGAAAGGGAGAGTGCAGAAGAAGACCTGGAGGCCCAAACATCGGGCTATGGCAGTGACTACGGTGGAGACAGTTGGCCTCACAGGAGGGACCACAGGCCGGATACAGTGCACAGGTAACTTACGTCCTTCCTTCCTCTGACCCTGCTGGCCGTTCGGCTTATTGCTGGTAACAGCTACACCATACAGTACTCAACATTACTAACGTTTATTTTACTCTGTTTGGCAAGCTAAATGCTTTTAGTTTGGCAACTAGAAATGTTCGCCAGAAGGTTGAACTGGTGTCGCATATTTATCGGATTATTCCGTCTTATATTCAAGTAAACGTAATGATTGCAATTTTCATAAAATTAAAAGGAGGGTTGATTCAGAAATCTTGTCAACTATTGCTTATCTCCTGAAAATGACCCAACACAGAAAATTTACTCTGTACAGTTAAAAGTGTTCGACATGTAAGTTTTAAAGGTAACACCACATGGGGTATGGATGTAGGAATGTCCGGCAAGGAACATAGACAAATATGGCTGCTTTAAATCACTGTTTAATTTATATATTCTCGTACAAAAGGTAAACATTCATGTGAACGGGTAGGTTTCTTATGTGTACGAGCTGTTTAACATCCTTCAAAATAGTATCAGATGATGTCTACGGTTCGTTGCCAGCGATAAGGCAAACATCGTTCCAGCACTTCGACGAGAGGTGGCTCACATTGATGGATCTCATTCTGCCGACGGTATTTCCCGTCTGCCTCATCACTGGCAACAAACCGTGGATAACCTCGAAGACTAATTTGAAGGATGTTAAACAGCTCGTACGCGTACGATACGTATCCGTTCTCATGACTATATGCAGTTTGTACTAGAATATATATTAATTAAAAGGTGATTTCAAGAAGCCATATTTGTCTATGTTCATTTCCGGGCATGCTTTTTACTGTTGTACGAAAATTAAGCCATCTCACCTTGTAACCACACACGTATTCATGCAGCGGTAGGACATGCAAGCCAGCTACTATATGTCTACCAGGGCACACGCGCCTGCTCTGACATTTGCGAACTATTGCGTCATCAACATGCACGACCTGTGGCATCATCAACATACATTGTACAGGAGGAAGGGACAGAGTGTCAATGACTGTAAGACAAGTGCTTGCGAACTTAAGGAATCACTTGATCTGCTGTGGAGTCCTGCCAATCAGACATCTACGAACCGATGCGTTTATAAATAAGTAGAATTATTTAAATTAATTTTATTTATCATTTCAAAAATGCCGAAAATATAAACTTTGAAAATACATTAAAAATGCATCGGAAATGTATTTTTAATGCGAAACCGGTTTAAAAATGTAACATTTGGTAAATTTTACACTTTACCATGACAGCTGGTAACATTTAAAAAAAGAAAAAAATTAAAACGCTTTTTCAGGATCTGAGCCCACTACCTTTCAATTAGAAGCCTGGTATGCTAACCACTGGACCACAGTGCTCACACCGAGTTAAGTGCTTAAAACACACACATACATACACACATATATAAGCTGCAAACACACAAGCTACATTCCCTTATACAATTACAGACTTTTTAAAAAAAATTTCCTTATGAAAATATTATTTGCACATAGATGGCTTTATAATACTATATTTTACAGTGGCTTTTGTTTATGCAAAGCCTTGCGATGTGCTGTATTATAACATCTCGTTACTTTCAATCGGATTCTGAATTCATCAGCCCACATGTAATTAATTTCTTATATATCCTTTTTAAAACAATAAAATTTTTATATAGCAAGTGGGGCTGTAAGCAAGGGGATATTTATTAGTGGGTAAGATATAATTTGCGATCTATTAAAACCAGGCTCGTGAAATTCAAACATGGAAGCACCATGTATATTTCCAGTAATATATGTTTAAGCCCTATATAACTATATTAATTTTATAGGCATAGGGTATGACAAATAAAAAATTTCTGTTTTTAAAAACAATTTTTTTAAGTTATGCTTAAATCTTATGTAGAGTACAGTAAATAGTTCTTTCAATTTCATTTCGGTCTCCTATCTTGAATATTAATTCACAATTCAAGTCAGTCTTTCTAGCAAGCATCTAACCAGAATCCTTGGCCATATATTCTTCTCGACATAGTTTCACGTCTACCACTGTCAAACAGCTCAATAAAATTAACCCAATAGCTTAGATACTAGCAAGCGGGCACCTAAACATTCAATGTTTCACCCACTGTAACTCATGCATGTCATCTACCCTACTGACCAACACTCTACTAACCAATACACCAAGCACAATTTCAATTTTTTTTTAAGTTTAACATTTTTAAGTATATATATTTTAACTTACATATAATAATATTTTTTGACTATCACAGACTTAAGTAATTACATGTAGGGACTTCTATATGGAACATATAAAATATGTCCTACTCCTATGTTATGTAACGCTTGTAAATATTTTCCAACACACCATCCCATAGTCATACATGACAGTTCAGTATCCACTTTATCTAACCTAATATAACTTAACCTAACTTCACCTAACCTAACTTTACATAACCTACCTTCGCATAATCTAAGATAACTTAACGAAATTATCTTGTAAGAAATCTGTATATATTTTTCATTTTTCTCTACATTTGATTTACCTAACCATCATACTCTAGTCATCGCCAGAATGCTCTTCATCTCTCCTCCTCCCAGTCTTACTTAAAAGTCATATCGAATGGTACTGAGAGCCAAAACAGAGATATAATACCTTTCACCATGGCATTAGCTTGCCTCATTCATGCTATTAACAATACAGACCGTATCCACCACCATACCTCAGATTTACTGATCAATAATAGAAGTCAACTATATTGACTGTCATTGCAGCACATCTAACTTCACCAGTTATACATGAAAACAAGCCATACCAGCTAGGCATTCTGTCCCTCTCATACTAACTAAACATCCTATCAAACCATTACACTCTTACAAACTAATCACACATTTAACCATTCACCTCACACCATCGAAGCTACAATTTTGTCATACTGCCAAAATAACCGAACATGTGATCTGACCTAACCTAACATATCCAAGGCATCGCATTTAGCACCAAAGGCACCACACTTATCACCACCACAATCCAATCCAATCCGAACCTTACCAATCATACACCAATCCTCTCCAATAATTCACCAATCATCCCCAATTCTCACCAATTATTCACCAATCCATGCAATAATTTAACAAACCACCTACCAATTTACCCAAATTCAATCCAATGCGATCGAATCCTCACCAATCATTTCACTGATTCACCAATTTTGACCAATCATTCACCAATCCTCTCCAATCATTCACCAATCCACTCAACAATCCACTCAATCATACACCAATCCACCTGATCTTTCACAATTTTTACACCAATTAATGGGCTTGTAGACTGCCTCTATCCAAACATATAAGAAAAAATCGCTTCACCCACTGTCTCCAAAATTTGTACAACTCAGCAGAATTAATCCTTATTTATGTAATCTATTCACTTTATACTATGGTCTTTACTATCATTATATTTACAGATCTTAATATTTATAAGCAAGTGATTATAGAACTTCTTTAAAGTTGTGAGGATGAAGGGATATGATGCACAAAAAAACATTTCCAGAAAAAAACAGTTCGTCACATCTTCTGATATAACCCCACTACTAAAACCTCTTATGATCGAAAACATCTCGTTCATGGTCGAGTTATCCGCACATTGTTGCTCATCGAGAAAATATCTAAGTCTGTCTATAAGTTTGTTAGGATCTGCGGTAACCATATCATCAGTATACTCATAGTCTTCTGCCTTCTTCGTATCACTTGTTGAAGGAAATTAGTTGTGGAATGCGTGTGACCGTCGAGGAAATATTCAGATTGATCAAAACTATCACTCTTGTCATAGTCACCATCAGTGCTGTCATCATTATCGTCTTCACTTCCTGTTTCATCATTTATATTAAATTTGCTTTTCTTTGTAGTGCGAGTTGTATGTTTATAAATGTTTTGAGCTGATGATCGTTTATTTTGAAGTTCGCCAACATCATGCGAATGTCTTGCAAGTGCACATTCCGTGCAAACAGTCTCAGTCACTCTGTCTTTAGCATAAACTGCCTCATCATTATCATCAGCGGAAACAGTGCATATCGACATAGCAGGAGGTATTGATGACATCACTTGCTGGCTCCCAGTAGACGAACCATTGCAGATCTGTCCATCTTCCTTCATTGTATCATCTTGCAAAAGTTGCATAAGACCATTGTCGTATTGCTTCATGGCTTGAAACATGCTGTTCTCTCATGTCGTCGAGCATTTTGACCATAGGTGAACACTCGTTTGCATAATCGAATCTAGAGACAACCAGTTAGCGATGATGCAGGTCGTGGCGCAATGCTAGTTGAGGTGGCAGGCAGACCTTCGTTTTCACAATTCATCTTTGAGGTATAGCGAGAGAGCACTTCCAAATCGATGTTAACTTTCTCAATGTGTGAACATCAACTAAGATAGCTACGTACGTTCGTGCTGTCAGTATACTTTATCCCATCACTGAGGAAAAATTACCAAATTGCTTTCAGTCCGAGAGAATATTCATGTTCTTTTATGGTTCCGGGTTTCGAGCTCAGGTCACTCCGACATCCATCACCTCTGTTAATTGATTCAATTATTAAATATACAAAAACACTTCTTGTGCACTACATTTCCAATACGGATGTTCGATTTCTGCTACGGGGTTCGTGTCAGTCCCAGAGAATGCCAATCTTGGAAATTTTTATTATTCTTTAAAACATACACTTGTAATGCAATACACTTATGAGAGCTGTTCCATAGATGTGACTTTGTCAACATCTCTCACCCAACTAATGTGATACCCTCACTATAACTCAACTGATGACATGTAATATTGTAATTATGTAATTATTTATTTATAGATATAAAATAAATTCAAAAATTCTCTCTCACACACATATACTCTTGGGAGAGATAACAAGTTCTTACACATACATACACCCACACACATGCATACACATAAACACACACATTGCACCTACACATACACACAGATGCTCTCACCCATACACCCATGCATTCACAAACACATGCATTCACACACACACATACATGTATTCCCACATTTTACACAATCACACTTAACAAAGCACATACTTAAACATGTCCACTCACCACAACAGTCAGTTGTTAACTGACCTCTATAAAATAGAACAAAATAAATGTTATTATGTTATTAATAATTCAGGACGTAATTGCCAGCCCATTACAATACTCACACACACGTCCTCTCAACATGACTTGCAATGAATATGCTGTAATACTGCCCAAGTACATACATGAAGAACTATGGAATCACCCACTACACACTTAACAACTATACATAAGTATCAGGTTCGATGTCTAGACAGAACACATAACACACAATGTAATCATAGGAAATACCGGATTCGATTCCCAGAAACTCTCCTAATATTTTTAAAAATTCTGGAAAATGCATTGAATTACGCAATCACACCTGTAGACTCTTAGGCGAGAAAGCAATGACACACACACATGTAAATGCTTTGATAGCTGTAGAGAGAGAAAGAGAAAGAGAAAGAGAGAGCGAGACTGACATGTTAGTACATAGGCACCTGCATCGCAACTAACTAGTCGTGGAGAGGAAATGCACTTACACACACACAGACAGTACTACACAATATAATATATCCAACACCACCACCACCACCACCCCTCCCTTCCTTAATAAACTGAGATATGTCAACTTCAGGTATACAAAAAACTAGTAAATACTAATTTTATCTGATACAGTTATGCTAGTAGTTATTCCACCACCACATACCAATAAAATCCAACTTCTTCTCATTCCATCCACCAAGCCGACTGACACCAGTCAAAATACACTGACCATTCATACCAAACACTTTTTAACTCAAGCATGCCTTAGCATTACATGCATACATACTGTCAACACCATTCGACATACACCAACAATCACAAGACAGATATATTGGAATGCATATCACCCAATATACCATCCATGTTAACCCAAGCGTACCAAGCACGTTTTATTGTCCAAACTAACCCATAACCTAACATCAATAACATCTGCTCTATTAACCATCACCAGATCAAATATACTCATGCCACTTTAAGGAAGTCAAGCATACCGCAGGCCACTCTGACCTTACAAAAAAACACAACTCCAACATGTTATTCATACTATCAGACACAAGCCAAATATATACTAGTTACTAAACAGCCATACCAACCGTTTAACCCAAATCATGCCAGACCAACCAATATGCCTTCACACATAACAAAAAAAAAAAGCTCTGTTCAACCATACCACCCGTTCCATATGCTCTACCAATCGTCATCAGACTAAATAAACGCACTTTTTACTAGAATTCAAGCAGACCTCCGTGCACACTGGCATTTACAAAACAAAATCACAAGTACAACATGTTTGTCACACCATCAGACACCAGCCAAATATCAGATCAGACATTAATGAAAATCACTCGATCATTCCACCCATACCAAATAAAAAATGTTGACCACCACACCTCAGATGTACAAAACCAAATATGAGTAACCATGCAGACCAAAATTACTGGGTACTATACCAACCAAAACCCCCAGCATACTTCAGTCATGCCACACAGATCACATTGTATATGCAACATAACAACTACACATTTCATACCACTCCTACATCATCCATTAACTGAACCAACCAAAACAATTTAGGTGACAAACCTCCAGTATACCATTGATGCCATCTTTAGCATAGTACACGGCCATAGTAGATGATTCTATTCGCGACGATCATTTCTGCCATGATCGTTGGCGAAATTACATCCGTTCTTTCTTATGCAAGCATATGTACTGTTTTCAAAACAAACAAAAATTGGTGTATGCTATCCATTTGAACTATCTCACTATAGATCTGTTGAGTTTGAATATGTAAAAAGCAATATGCTTGATGGATTGTTAAACGAAGGATAATCAACATGTTCATTATTTAGTGAATAGTAAATAGCAAATGTGGAAGCTAGCGCACCTCACTTTAAATCGACAGTTTCCACTAATAGTAGACGAAAAAATTGACATAACTATTTTCTGCTATTTTTAACGAAAGTACAGGAATAAATACTAGTCAAAAACTGAAATTCAAAGGAAAAACTTTCAAAAACAAGCAAATAAAAGTTTAAATTGATTAATTTTCTCGATTCCGTGTTACTTTTTCTTGTTTGTCGAAGCCTCAATTTTAATGTTCAAAATCAAGCTAATTTAAACCAAACTCATGTCATTTTACGCTAAAAACTAGCAAATTTTTCAATTTTTTTTCACAAATGGCAATGCAGGATTTGTACAAATTAAAAAAATTGCAAAATTTCAGCAAAAAACAAGTCATTTGATCAATTTTAAGGAACTTTTTCATGTTTTCTAGATACACTAATTTATCACGCGAGCAATATTTAATCAACCAAATTTAAGCAAAAATCAAGCAAATAGTATCAAAATTAGTAGAATTGATATATTTTAAGAAAATTCTATATCATGCATGGATTTTCCATTTTTCATTCCTCTTAAAAATTTATGTTTTAAAAATAGGTTTCTCATGTATTATTTTCATATTATTTTTATCTAACATATTTTCATAACGATCTGGTAATGTAATATCATACTTCCCATCTAGAATACAAATAATTTTTTTTACAAAACTTTGATTCATAAATTTGAAATTTTGTAGCAGCATATGATTTATTAATTTCGAGATCATGTAGTTTAGTCAATTCATATTAATTGTTTAACTTCTTGAGAAGTGATTCCACTTTTATTTATTTATAGGAAATAAATTTTTAAAGAATTTTTTTCTTTGTAAATTAATTTCCTTATAAATATAATGGAATCAATACTCGACATGGAAATTAATACCACATCTAAGCAATGTAAAAAATGTGCTGAAGTATTAAACATTGAATATTTTCCATCACACAACCACACAAAAGATAAGCATATTAACACCTGCTGTACAGAAAATGCCAGGCATCATTATGAATTAAAAAAAGGAGAATGTACTATGCGAATGTGGCAAATATGTATGCGAAATATTTATTAAAAAGCATAAAAATACTAACTCACACAATACAAATGAAAATTCACATGGTGATTATTTAACTAAGACATGTTTAGTACGTAATGTGAATTCATCTTTCGATTCATTTTATCCTCATAAGGAAACTTTAGTCTAACTTACAACAAAATGTAAAAATTGTTTTAGTGAATATAGTAGAACTCATTATGATAGTGCTATGTGAATGTGGAAAATATATTTATAATCTACAGTTCTAAAAGAATAAAAAGGCAAAGCACACAAAACAGCATTGGATATTCTAAATGAAACTTAATATCATAATTATACAATGAATACATGTATAATGTGTAATGAGAATAATTCTATAATTTAATTTTCTCTTCATAAAACAACTAAAGACAAATATGAAAAAAATGCTTTAATGAGAAATATTATCATAACAATAAGTTAAATATGATTTCCCAATCATTTAAACATGTTTTCGATCTTTTCCCATTATATTTATTTTACGTTTTCATCATAAATTTGTTTTTTTACCAATGAAGTTAAAATGTCAGCAAACAATCTAACATTTGAGTTGAGCAATAGGAGATTGAGGGGGTTGAGGGTTATAGGTAGAGATTTTAAAATTATAAAATGGTACAATCCACGGAAAACTGATTTAATTACAGCTATTATACCATTTATTATAAATGAAAAAAAAGAAAATTCCAAATTTACCATATTCATATACCAATGCCAAAGAACTATATTCAAAAGATAGAAGTAAATGAAAAGAATATTTCCATTTTCTAATAATGTATCTGTAAAGCCTAGAAATAAAAGTAGGCAGATAACAGAATGGACACCAAAGAATAATTTTACAAATTTTCATTTTGTTGATGTCGATATCAATGAATTATATAAACAACATAAAAACAAAATAAAATAAATGTTTCCCTATTTTACTAATGTATTCATTAACAAAATAAACAGAAGAAACAACAAAAATTACAAAGTTAATTCAGCTTTTAAATAAAAAGAAATCAAATTGTAACATTAAAAATAGCTTTAATGTAGTACAGCCTAATCATTTTTAACTTCATTAAAAATTAGGTTTTTAAAATAATACGTGATCATCTTAGGTAATTTAGAGGGGTGAAAACTAACATTAAATTGTGTGCCAATTATCGCAAGAATGAGACTAGCCAAGTAGAATGATTTACATTTCAATCACAAAACTATACAGTATTGAACGAAGGAGAAATTAAAAGAATTTACAAAACAATAAAAAAATAATTACTTGCAAATTTATCTTAATTTTAAAGAACAGGTTCATATTGCAAATTAGATAGAGTAATACGGAATGCAGTTAGCTATAAATGAGTATAATCCATTAAATGGAGCATCATATATTCAACTACCAGAAGCAAATAAGAATTAAAAAAAATTAATAATGTGAAAAATAAAGATCAAAACTGTTTACTTCGGGCAATCAAGTTTGCATTATTTCAAGCATAAAAAGATCCACAAAGAGTAACTAATTATAAAAATACTGGGATAATATTGATAAAGTAATTGATAAATATGAATATCCTATTAAAATTCACGATATACTAAAAATAGAAAATCAAATTGATACATCTATAAATGTATACTCTATTGAAGGTAAGTCCACAGTATATTCACTAAAATGTACAGTAATTAAAAAGGAATAACAATAAATTTACTATATTTAACGGATGGTTAAAACTCACATTAATGTTGGATAAAAGGTATATCAAAGCTGCTTTCCACAAAAAAAATTATAAAAGTAAAACTTATGTATGTGATATGTATCTTCAATTATTTTATTCTCGAGAAAGATTAAATAAACATATAGATGACTGCTCTAAATATTAATCATTAAGAATCAGTATACCTTCGTAAGGAGAGCAAATATTTTTCAAAAATCACAAACTTTAATTGAGGCTCTTTTTAAACTATGTGCAGATTTTGAATCAATTCTAAAGAAAATATCAACAACTAAACCAAATCCAAGAAAAATAAATACATATAAATTAATACCAACTATCCAATTTTAAAATAAGCTGATATTGATAATGGTTTTTACAAAGAAATACTAAAGCAAAGCTATAATCTTAATGATCATATAAATAAATAGATTAAAAGTTAAATGATAAATCATTCATAATGAACTATCAGTTACATGAAGCTTCTGGTCTTTCCTATTAAATTGCATCTAGTTATAGAGTTTATAAACCACCAGTTGTATATCGAGGCCCAAATGCACACAAGGTGTTTATATAATAAATGAAAAAGGAAGTAGTCAAGATTGTGGAGCTACATTCACAAATTTAACCAATGCATCCACTTACAAAAGAAGAAGGCTTATATAATTGATATACAAAATGTACTGTATGTAAATGTTAATATACGAAGGAAAATAAAAAAGTACATCATTATGATCATATAACTGGAAAATGCATTAACCCAGCATGTAAAAATGGTAATCTACAATTAAAATTACCCAATTTTGTTCCAATTTATTTTCATAACTTAGCTGGATATGATGCTCATTTATTTATCGAATAGCTATGGTATGATGAATAGATATAGATTTAATAACAAATAATGAGGAAAATTTTATTACTTTAGGAAATCAACAGAAAATTTAACAATGAGATTTATAGACACATTTACGTTTATGACATGTAGTTTAGATCAATTATCTTCTAATTTAAGTAAAGATCAAATGAAACATGAACAAAATCATTTTCCAAAATACCAAGTAGATTTAGTAATTAGAAAAGGGGTTTAACCATATGATTGTATCGACAGTTAGAAAAAATTTAAAGAAACAGGACATACACCAAAAAATGAATTTTACAATAATTTATGTGAATCTGATATAACTGGCAATGATTATAATAATGCAAAGCATGTATGTGATCAATTTAATATGAAGAACCTTGGGGAATATCATGATTTATACTTAAAAAGCAATGTGTTACTATTAGTGAATGTATTTAAAAACTTTAGAGGAACGTGTATAAATGCATATGATTTAGGTCCAGCATGCTATTTTACAGCGGCAGGAGTATCATGGGATGCAATGTTACAAATAACTAAACAGCAATTAGATTTATTAATAATAATGATATTGATTTTAATGGTCGAAATGAAATTAGAGGTGGAATTTCGCAATGTTGTAAGAGATACGTAAAAGCAAATAAAAATTATTTATACAAATTTAATCCTAATCAAGAACCCAACTATTTAGCTTATTTTTGATGCAATTAATCTTTATGGATTCGTGATGTCTCAATAAATGCCATATGGTGGTTTCGAATTGGTTTATTATCCAGAATTTAAATAAGATTTCTGGCAAAAAATACATATTAAATTTTAAGGATGATTCACAACATGGATAAATATTATAAGTTGATTTTGAGTATCCAAAAGAACAACATAATTCACATAAAGATCTTCCATTTTGTCCAGAAAATACGGTAGTTACAGGAATAAATCAGTCTAAATTATTAACAAGTTCACTTAACAAGCAAAAGTGATTCATACACTACCACAATTTGAAAAAGTGCCTAAATAATGGACTAATGCGTTAAAAAATTCATAGAATATTAAAGTTTAATCTGTGTGATTGGTTAAGAAAGTACATAGATTTAAATACTAGATGAGAACTAATGCAAAAAAAATTATTTTGAAAAAGAATTTTATAATCTGATGAATAATTCTATTTTTCGTAAAACTATGGAAAATATAAGAAACAGGGTAAATATAAAACTGATTTAAATTGAAAAAGTCTGTGATAACTTAGTAGGAAAACCAAATTTCTACAGAAGTACTATATTTAATGATAATCTTGCAGCTATAGATATGAATTAAAATATGTAAAATTTAAGAAACCTATTTATGTGGGTATGTCAATTTTGGACGTATGAAAAGAGTTAATTTATGATTTTCATTATAACGCGATAAAACCAAAATTTGGTAATAAAATTGAATTTTGCTCTTACAATAGCGATTCCTACATTTACAATGTGATTTTTACGAAGATATGAATTCGGTTATAGAAAAATTTGACAAGTGATTACCCAAATGGTACCTCAAGTAAATAAGAATGTTTTAGGTAAAATGAAAGAAGAATGTAATGGGAAAATGAAAGAATTTCTTGGTTTAAGAGCTAAAATGTATGCACATAGAGTTGACGATAAAGGAAAAAAAGATCGAAAGGTGTAAAGATATGTGTAGTTAATAAGATAATAACACTTGATAACTGTAGGAATTGTTTGTTTAATGAAAAAATCCAACATAAAACAATGGATTTAATGAGGTGTAAGATACATGAAATATATACAGTCGAAGTTAATAAAATAACATTAAGTCATAGTGATGGCAAAAGGATTATACTAGAAAATTGGGTATTAGTAATACACTGACACTTGGTGCTATCAAAAAACTATTCATCACACCTATTTCTAAATGAAAAGTTTAATATTTTATTTCAGAGATTAAAATTTTAATCCCTGGATACTTTTAACGAAATATAATCAAATAGTGAGAATTGGGACTTCTGAAAGAAAAGTTATATATAATTACGTATCCCTTAAGGGTGCCTGGCAGACACTGTTTATATTATCTAATAAAATCTAACCCTATATTGTAGACAGGCTTTAAAATTTCCAAGCTAGTTTTGTCTTCACAATTTAAGTATCTTTAATTTGCAAAAAAAAATAAAATGTTAATATGACTATCATCAAAATCAATAAATTTGCCATTTTTGTCTCTAACTTATAAAACAATATGATTAAACTATTCATTGGTATCTAAAACAATTTGTGTATTTTTCATAGTCAGTATCAGTGAAATTATCCTCAAGATTTTCTTTTTTTTCATTTGTTAACAAATTAGAAAGTCCCTACATTAATTCATATTCTTTGTTTTAACAGATATTTTATCATCGAAAATCTTTACTTGTGTATTGCCTATGTAGTAATTGTTCCCTTCTGCACGTAAACCATATTGAGTAACAGTAATTTTTTTTATTTTTGAAATTTCGTTTCCAAGATTTATAGTATAATCATACGCTGCATGTTGTATATTTTCAGTAGTACAATTCCCATTTGCTCTTCCAAATCCATTTGCTCTGCCAAGATTTTTGTTATGAAAAGAGTCCTCTTACAAAAGATGTTTCTTCTGGTGTTGGTGGATAATCTAAATTTTTGCTGCAACTTTAACTAGTGTTGTTATTACATTTTTTTTTTCTTCACTTGCTTGTTCTGCTTTTTTTTTAAAACCAATATCTCGTAATTCGTGAATTAATAGTACATCATTATTCTTATTTTTTTCATAATCTACTTCATGATTCTTTTAAAAATTCTTGTATTTCTCAATGAGTAGTTTAACTCGAGAAACTGCCTTTCATGTGTCATTAATTTATATATTAATTTCTTTACGTATAAATAAGTTGTAAAAGTATCGATATTTTTGAAAGACAAACTTATCCTCGAGCTGATCAAACTAGGGGGAATTTAAATGATTACAATAATAGAATTGCATTTGATATTCCTATATGGGATGGATTTTTTTCGCAAATGCTGCTTATGTCTTTGAGAAATTTAAGTTCCTAAAGACAGATAAAGGAGATGAATCAAAATACTAAAAGTTAGTTAATATTGATGTTTGTGCTAACAGTTTTCCTTTTCAGTTTTCTAGAGTAGAAATGTCAAAACATGGACATATTATTGAGGCTGTTAATAACCCAGGTTTAACTTCAACAACGATAAATAAAAATTTGTTAAGATCTCCAAGTGAACAAAATTATTTAGAATTTGCTGGTGTTGATAAATATCGAGTAAAATCAGTTCATAGTGATAAAACAAATTAAATAAACAATTTTACAAAAACATCATAATGTTTCCATAATTTTATAGACATTTTTAGACATTTAGTTAAGTTGTTTAATCTAATAAAAATCATTTTGTTAAAACCAAAAGAGATTTGTATTTCACTTAATAATATTTTTTTCTTTATAAATAAAAATGGAATCTATTGTGTTACCTTGTAGCCTCACTAACATTTTAAAAGGTGGTAATGTACCAAATACCTCATCTTATAACTTAGATAATGCGCCTGACGATCTCAAAGAAGTAGTTTTAAAATTTCATCGAAAACTGCAAAATTTTCAAATTATTGCTGTTAGAAAGCAGTCGTGATGAGAATGAACTTCGAGAAATAGGTGACAAATTTGTGCAGATAGAAGAAGTGTTTAAAAAGTTAATGGAGCTTCGAATATAAACTATAATGAATAATAACATAATATTTAATTAGATTTTACCTTATTTTGCTTGAATTTGGCTTAAATTTGATTGACTTAGATTCCTCGCTTGCAAAATTAGAGTTTCTAGAAGACATGAAAAAGTTGCTTAAAATCGATAAAATTGCTTGTTTGTAGATTAAATATATCTTTTTTTTAATTGGTACAAATCTTGCATTGCCATTTGTGAAAAAATTGAAAAATTTGCTTGTTTTTTGCATAAAATGACACGATTATTGCTTAAATTTACTTGATTTTGGAGATCAAAAATTGAGGCTTCTATAAGCAAAATAAGTAGCATCAATTTAGTAAATTACTAAATGTTAGCACTTATTTGATTGATTTTGGACATTTTTTCATTGAATTTCAGTTTTTAAGTTTTGTATTTATTCCTGTACTTTCGTAAAAAAAATAGCAGGAAATAATTATGTTAGTTTTTTCCTGTACTTTTAGCGGAAATTGTCGATTTGATGTGAGGTGCGCTAGCTTCCGCGTTTGATATCCCCTTTATTTAACTTGCGAATTCATCCATCAAACAACCATTCGTCTTTACACTTATACATCTTTCAATGTTGGATGCATCTTTTCTATTTCTCTTGTAAACACATTTTAATTCATTTCATCCATACATCGGAAGGAATAGTTTAGGTAGGTTGGTATGCGAGTTCAGTATCTGTATAGAGTGCTGAAAGTGATTAGCTTTCCACAAGTCACATTAGCTAATAAAAATTATCTGACTGCTAGAACAACAAACCATCATTTTCACTATATCTTCATGAGAAAATATGCCTTATGCTATATGTATAGTCCTATCTTATATATAATTGGTGTGTGTATATATATATGTGTGTGTATATATATATGCATATATATACACACATGTAGTAATATGTAGCTTAGGTATATATGCATATATATAATTATCCATATGAAAGTAATTGGGAGCATTCTGAGAAAAACAAATATATAGGTATTATATATATTCCTATGTGTTTTCTTCTGGGTGAACGTGTATTTTTGGTTTTTCTCAGAATGCTCCCAATCGCGAACGTTTTATGATTTTTCTACCTATTAAAAATATTGGTAAAAAATTACGTTTCTTTTGTTTTGAATGGTAGATTTTGAACAGATTGTAATTAAGGTTATGAATATATGACACCATCCAAGTATAAGGATAAGTATTTTTACTATAGAAACTTTTTTTGAACTTGTCAGTTAGTCGAACTGTCTTAGATATTGAATTTAATTTTAGTTTCTTGTAAGGGTAGCATGGGTTCGAATCTTGGGCAAAGCTATTCACTTTCAGATATATATTAGAGACAGTCGAGTTGGTCTCATTCGCAGTTCGTCTGTCGTTCAAGTAAGAGTTCTCTTTCACTGACTGAGTTCGAGTGACTTGAGACTTAGCAACATCATGTTTAGACATATAAAAGCAATTTGTGTGTCGTCGTTACAAATAATCGAAAACATATTTCTCTCCTCGTGAAGGTATAGTGAAAATGATGGTTTGCTGTTCTAGCAATTTTTATCAGGTAATGTGACATATTGAAAGTTAAAACTCACTTGCAGCACTCAACACAGTTACTGAAATTACATACCAACCTACCTAAACTATTCCTTTTGATATATGGATGAAATGAAATGGGTTTACATGAGAAATAGAAAAGGTGTATCCAACATTGAATGATATATAAGTGTAAAGATGAATGGTGGATGAATTCGCAGCCTAAATAAGTAACAGACTGATTATCCATCGTTTAACACTGTATAAACCACATTGCTTTTTACATATTTATACTCAGCACACCTAGAGTTAGATAGTTCAAGTGGATAACATACACTAATTGTTCTGTTGTGAATACATATAAGCTTGCATCATGTAAGAACTGACGAATTTTCGCCAACGACCATGTCAGAAGTGATCGACGTGAGTGGAATCATTTACTATGGCCGTGTACTGTGCTAAAGATCACATCAATGGTATGCTGGAGGGTTGTCACCTAAAATATTTGGTTGGTGGAGTTAATCGATGATTTAGGAGTGGTATGAAATGTGTAGTTGTTATGTTGCATATACAATGTGATCTGTGTGGCATGACTGAAGTATGCTAGGGTTATGGTTGGTATAGTATCCAGTACACTTACTCTGTAGGGTTACTCATATTTGGTTTTGTACATCTGAGGTGTGGTGGTCAGCCTTTTTTATTTGGTATGGGTGGTTGATAGAGTGATTTGCATTAATGTCTGATCTGATATTTGGCTGGTGTCTGATGGTATGAAAAACATGTTGGACTTGTAATTTTTTTAGTCTATTTTAGAGTGTGTGGGCTGAGGTATGCTTGAATTCTAGCGGACAGTATGAGTTGTGTATATTTTAGTCTAATGACCATTAGTATAATCAACTAGTTTATTTATGGGTGGTATTATATTTGGTTGGTGTCTGGTTGTATTACAGACATGTTGGACTTGTGATTATTTGTGTAATTTCAGTGTGGGCTGCAGTATGCTTGACATCTATAAAGAGGCATGAGTATATTTAGTCTGGTGATGGTTAATAGAGCAGATAGTATTAATGTTAGATTCTGGGCTGGACTGGACTATAAAATGTGCTTAGTACACTTGTGTTAACATGGATGGTATGTTTGGTGATGTGTATTCCAATATATATGCTTTGTGATTGTTGGTGTATGTCGAATGGTGTGGACAGTACATATGCGTGTAAAGCTAAGGTGTGCTTGAGGTAAAAAGTGGCTGGTGTGGCTCGTCAGTGTATTTTGGCTGGTGTTAGTCGCCTTGGTGGATGGCATGAGAAGAAGTTAGGTTGGATTGGAGGGGATTGGATTAGTTTGGATTGTGGTGATGGTGATGGTGATGGTGATGGTGGTGTTGTTGTTGTTGTTGGTGGTGGTCGTGGTCGTCGTGGTGGCGGTGGTGTTGGATATGTTAGATTATGTGTAGTTAGGTAGGGATTTAGGAAAGCAATTTTCCTACCAAATGCAAAACTCCTATAGGCTGGGGCTAGTATATTCGATAAACTGCTTCCTAGCTGAATGTTTTGTCCGATTGTTCGAAACTGTCACCTTCCGAATATGTGAATAAATATAATATTTGTCTTCGCATGATATACAACTAATATATAAATATTGTTTATTTCTTGCATGTAAAATTTATATGGAGATACTTATTTTTAAAAAGTGCTGTGCATAAATATAAAAAATATTACATTATAACCTTTATAACGATGTTTATTAGCCATGGCTGGATTTTAGGTATGATAAAATCTTCCCTTGTATGTTACTATATTCATGAAATGTATAAAATTATGGCGTGTTTAGGTAAACCAGACTGGTAGCAAGCAATGGAGGTTTAGATATTTACTTCATTCTGTCTGTGTGTATAGGTGTATTTCCTCTCCATGCCTGATCAGTTGTGATGCAGATGCGTATGGACTTTCACATCAGTCTCTCTCTCTGCAGCTAGTGAAGTGTGTAACATATGCATGTGTGTGTGATTGCTTTCCCTCCGAACAGTCTTAATGTGCGATTGCGTACTTCAATGCATTTCTCGGAATTTTTAAAATATTAAGTCTGGAAATCAAATCCGGTATTTCCAATTGTTATATAATGTGTTCTGTCTATACATCTAACCCGATATTTTTGTATAGTTAAATGTGTAGTGGGCGATTCCATAGTTCTTCATGTACATACTTGTGCGGTATTACAGCATATTCATTGCAAGCCATGTTGAGAGGATGTGTTTGTGAGTATTATAATGGGCCGGTGATTAAGTCATGAAATATTATGAATAACACAATACATTGTATTTTATTCAGTTTTACAGAGGTCAGTTGACGACTGACTGTTGTGGTGAGGGGACATTGTCTGTGTATGTGTGTATGCTTGTGTGTGTGCATAACTGCTTGCTTTATTTCCGAAGAGAATACAGGTGGGATTTAGAAATTTTGGATTTATATGATATCTATAAATAAATAAATAATTACATGATTACATCATTACACATTATCAGCCTAACTTTAGCAATGGTATCACTTTAGATGGGCGAGGCACGTTGGCAAGGTCACATCTACGGAACAGCTCTTGTAAGTGTACTGCGTCATATGTGTATGTATTAAAAATAATATAAATTTCCAAGATTTACATTCTCTGGGACTGATACAAACCCCGTAGCGGAAATCGCCGCTCTGTATCGGAAGTGTAGTGCACTAGAAGTGTATTTCAAAATAAAAAAAAATAGAAGCAATTTGCAGAGGGGCTACAAGTCGGAGGGACCTGAGTTCGAAACCAGGAACCATAAAAAAAAATTATTTTTCTTTCGGACTTAGAATAATTTGGTAATTTTATTCAGTGATGGGAGAAAGTATATATACAGCACGGACATACACAGATATCTTAGTTGATGTTCAGATGTTGAGAAAATCAACATCGATTTGGAAGTGCTCTCTCGCTATACTTCAAAGATGAATTGTGAAAACGAAGGTCTGCCTTCTACCTCAACTCACATGGAGCCACGACCTGAATCACCACTAACTCGTCTCCTGCGTCGATTATGCGATCGAGTTTTCACCTATGGTCAAAATGCTCGACAACATGAGAGAACAGTCTGTACGAAGTGACCTTTTTTTCGCGTTGATGCATTAAGACAATGGTCAAATACAGCTTTTACTAGATAATACAATGAAGAAAGATAGCCAGACCGGCAAGTATTCATCTATTGGGAGCCAGCAAGTGATATTATTTATACCTCCTGCTACATCGATGTGTACTGTTTCCGTAGACGATAATGAAGAGAGAGTTCTTGTTTAACACAGAATGTCTGAGTCGGTTTGTGCAGAATGTACACTTGCAAGATATTCGCATGAAGCTAGCAAACTTCAAAATAAACGATCATCAGCTCAATATACTTACAGACATACAACTCTTGCTACAAAGAAAAGCAAATTTAATATAGAGGATGAAACAGGAAGTGGAGACGATCATGACGACAGCTCTGATGACAACAGTGATAGTGTTGGTGACGGTGACTATTTCCTTGACAGTCCCGCACATTTACCCAACGAGTTTCCTTTACAAAGTGAAGTGAAAGAGGCAGAAGACTCCAAGTATACTGATGATATGGTTACCGAAGATCCCAACACACTTGGGATATTTGCTCTACAAGCAAAAATATCGGGCATTACTCAAGAGAACTTAAGGATCGGGGTTATATTACATGGTGTGATGAACTGCTTTTTTCTGAAAATGTAATTCCAAAATAATGGCAAATTAATATAAAATGACATTTTTTCTATTAATTTTTGTGCGTTACATCCTTTCATTCTCGCAACATTAAAGTGGTGCTATGAGCACTCGATTTATAAACTTTAAGATTTGTAAATAGATTGATAATAAAGACCTTATCATAACAATGCTCGAGTAGCTGATTGCATAAACAAAAATTTATTCTGCTGAGATGTACGAATTTTGGAGACAATAGGTGAACATTTTTGTTATATGTATGGATAGAGGCAGCCGACAAACCTGGATTGCTGTAAAGATCGTGAAGGATCATATAAATTGCTGGTTGGATTGGTAAATTATTGGTGAGGATTGGAGAATGATTGGTGAAGACTGGAGATTATTGGTGAATTATTGGCGAGGATTGGCGAAAATATTGTGAAGGAGCAGGTGGATAGATTGGTGAATGATTAGGGAATGATTGGTGAGAATTGGTGATGATTGTTGAATGATTGGTGAGGATTGGATTGGATTGTGGTTGTGCTAAGTGTGATGCCTTTGGTGTTAAATGCGATGCCTTGGATATGTTAGGTTTGGTCAGATCACATATTCTGTTATTTTGGCAGTATGACAAAGTGTAGCTTCGATGGTGTGAGGAGAATAGTTTAATTGTGTGATTGGTTTGTAAGAGTGGAATGGTTTGATGGGATGTTTAGTTACTATAAGAGGGCAGAATGCTTAGCTGGTACCTAGTGCATCGTGGGACACTGATCCACCCTCTTCCCTCACAAAAATCCTGAAACAAAAAGTTATTTCAGTTTTAAAAAATATGTAAAAATTAAAGAATTTCGGCTCGCTGCCTCGGATTTCTAAACGTACCAACTACACTTTTAACTGTTAATGGTTTTTTAGTTTAATAGGATAGTGCACTCCAGGTAGGAACTTGTAAAATTAAATGCTAATATTCATACTTTGTTTTGGTTTTCGAACAGAATTTTTAATAAAAAATAAAAGAAGTATTCGGCTCTGCGTTTTATGAAAATTAAACAACCAGGAAGCATGGGCAGGCTTGCGACACACCTGTCATAACAGGCGAAGAGTGCAGGCGACAACATGATACAACTGGGGTGAATGGAAAAAAAAGGGGGAGGGGAATATTGACGACCTCCGAGCCAAGTGCATGCAAATTTACCTTGATCGCACATCAGCTGCAGTGCAGTCTTGGACACCGTTCGTCAATTGTTTGTTTAATAATAAATTATTGGTTTTTGGTTTATTCACATGCTTGCACATGCCGAATGAAACAGAAGACCCATACTAATGCGCTATAGTAATTTAATTTTCTCGGAAAATTAAAATTCGCCAAAGATAATATGTAATAAACCTCGTTTCTAGCAGAAATGTTATAATGGAACTATATTTGCGAAGTACTGCCAACCGTCCTTAAGAGTCGTCTATCAAATGTGTCATAGTTATCACAGTGTAACTGATATAAATAACAGTCTAAGAAAAAACCCGCTGTTTACAATCTTCATTTTTGTACCTAACTGCAGCGTGAAAATGAGGTGGATTCGTTCACATATTTCAATACGCTGAACGACTTTCATTTTTTTTTGTAGCTGCTATTCTAGAATAATGCTGCTGATTTGAAAATGTATATCTCATAGACACGAAAGGCAAGGGCAAGAATCAGAAAAAAAAATATATGTTATATGCGAGAACGATAATTTCCATAGAATTCTTATCAGCTAGAACAAAAAAAAAAAACACTATAAGAATGTTTAACGCCACATTACTTACATATGTGAGTTACAGGTATTGAATACCATGCTACAATGCCATGCTGGCTGTAGACATTCCTTAGTGCAGTTTCTAAGAACAGTTTTATGAATTAATAGTCGCACAAATATCTGCTCGCCATGACCACTAACACAGCACTGAATCTGGCCGGCCCGAGGTGTCGTGGGTGGGTAGGTAGGTTGATTGTCCAAGAAGATATGTGGCGCAACGTTAAAGGCATGCCTGTATTGGCAGCTAGACCTTGGACGTCGTCTATGCTAGCCGGTGCAAAAGTTGTTTACTACCAAAAACTATTTTTTCATACAGATGTGTGTCTTTATGAAACAAATTAAATTTAGCTTATGCAGGAACGAAATGGATATCATACAAGTACATGCTTGCTCCAACACACACATGTTGACGGGATTGTGCTGGTTGGAAAAGGGTTAGTGAGGTTTTCAGGAGCGGTAAAAATATTATATTAGCAAAATGTCTTGATGATATGGTGTTACCCGGGGCGCCAGATATTATTCAGAGAATAATTCCGTAAGGTTCTTGTAGAGCTGACTTCTTCTCAGGATCGTATGCCGACGACCAAAGGCGGTAATCATTCCGATGTGCTGATCAGATGCTCCTCAGATAAATAAATAAATAATTAGGGTGCTACACGGTGAACTGTTGGGGTTGACCACATGCCCATTACAGCTTTACTTATGTTGCAACACATTTAAACACTTGAAGATATTAAAAGAAGGTACTGACAAAACATGAACACTTTTGGTAGGAAGGTGATGGGCCCGCACCCTGAAATGCCCGAAGGCAACCCATGTAAAAACTCTTGGGAAAAATTTCAAAGTAGATTTACTGGGTTGTATTACTCGTCTGTAGGTAGGAAACAACTTACTTTGGTGCTGGGCTCGTACGCGCCAGTGACGGTAAAACAGTACAAAATCGGCACGAAGCCAGGCAATGAATTATAAGTGAAACTCAAACTTCCCCAGGCGATGCAAGAATTGGGGAAGGTAAGAGGCGGAGTCTTGGGTGGCTAGACGAAAACTGTTCCGAATAAAATTAAGCTATTGTAGTTAATATGACTGGTGAAATAAACGTGATGGCTGCCCGGGCGCGCGAAACATGAAGCACAGTGACACACGTCCGATCTTTCAAGATGCTAAGTGATGACTGTTTTCTCTGCTTGGTGCACGGCCGGTGTCGACAGACAGACGCGCCACTTCGGGACTAGTTTCTGATACACATTAACATAAAACCCTTTGAATACTTACCGTGTATGCAGCTAGCTGTTATAAAAATTATGTTCTATCATAAGGATGGAAAAACAACTGCAAACATATGATGAAGCGAGGTGAGTGTGAAGATGTGTGAGATGGAAAACACAGAAGTAAAAAATAAACTTTATTACAATTTTGATCACTTCTTGGGCTGCTTCTCTGGGCATCCATTGTGTTCACATGACTACGCATCACATGTCGCCTGCAAATTAATCCCTTTAAGAATAACGCTACCCTTGGTACTTCTTGCATATTCATATGCCAGTGGCACACATGACTGCTGGGTCGTGCTCGGTGGTCTTTGCACTGTACTCACACACACTATTGCCTTGCACAATTTTCACTAGCATGGTGAATTTCACTCTGGAGCTCGTGCATTACATGAGACTCACTGGTGGGCCCGCGCACCCAAGTATAGGGCGGTTTTCTATGGCACTGAGGAGCTGGCTACGGCGGGCAAACTATTTAAGAGGGAGCTGTGGTTGGTGTCAAATACCCTACCCCCTCCTTTCAAGACTGTTCGCAGCTGTTGACATCATGCATCGCAAGAGCATTTTCGCCAATCCCATCGCCATGGATGCAATGAATAGGCTTCCCTATGCGGCTGAGACGGCTGCTACCTCCTTTGACCCTGCTGCTTGCGGGGCATTGAGGCGCCCACGCACGTAATGCAGGTCGGTGGCAGATGTCAACGCCGCTGTATTCTGTGAAGGCTTAAGAGTCAAACCAACCCACTGCCCTCGCCATTTCCGTTGCTACTTGCGCTCACACGTATATGTCGCCACTGGGAGTTACCCATGTGAATGAACACCCATGGAAGGGGGGGGGGGGGCTCTTCTTGTGATGTCCCCATGGGTGAATGTGTCTGCCTTGCAGTGGTCCGGCTGTAGCCGGTTCCCTTGCCTGGAGGAGGTGCCACGATAGCAGGTGCCGTGGCATTCGTTGCCGGTGTCTCCCCCTCCCAGAAGCACAGGTGCTGTTGCCTGAATGGTAGTGGTCCCATGCACTGCCTCGTAGGACAAATTGGTACCGACTGTCATTCGCGATCTCTCTGATTCCGATGCATCGGGCGTCATCGGGCTTATCACACCCACTGCTGGCCCTCCTGATAGAGGTACTGGTGCACCTTCCTCCTTGCCGACTCCCTTTGGCCGCTCGGCAGTGTCGTCGCCGTTGTTGGTCATTTAGTTGTCCGTCTCCATTGCTTGCTGTTCTTGCTCCTTGCTCTTACATTATCCTCCCTTGACTTGCTCTTCACTTTCTGTTGGAAAACCGATGTTCGTCTCCAGAGTCGAGGCATCACTGGTTGCGGAATTTACGTCATCAAGACCCCTGTGGAACACTGTCGTGTTCGGTGTCAGTGACACTTCAGTCCCAGGTGGGGGGCCCCTCCAAGGGGGTTCTAAACCACCTTCCCCCCTCACTTGCTTGTCGGAGCTCAGCAGGGGTTACGCCGCCATAGGTCGCCGGGGCACCAGGTGCAGCTCTACTGGGGACATCTACCAGCGACAGCCGGATGTTGTCATGCTGTGCCCGGACAGTCTTCCTTCCAACACTAACCATGAAAGTTGTGGGTACGATGCTCATTGTCACCTAATGCGGCCCACTCCATTTCGGCACCAAACTCGCGCAAAAGTTGGGCCAGGTGGCCGACTGTGGTTGCATGCACAGACAAACCAGCATGTCTGGCATGAGCACTGGTGGAAGCCGGGTGGTGTCCTGTACCCACAGTGTTTCTTATTCCTCTTGATGGTGCTGTTGTTCTAGACGACAGCATCGACTCCTATCTTCCATTTCGCCACTTCTGTCTGTTGCACTTCTTTCCTTTGCCACCGGACACTGCTTTTCTTCAGGCAGACTAATGTTCTGACCTAGCAGGTCTATGGCTGGAGATTGTCCAGTGACTGCATTGGAACATCTGCAGAGGGTGAAGAGTGCGGCTGGCAGGTGTTCCACCAAGGGAGTCTGCTGCTCACCCACACAGAGCCACAGAAGCGCCTTCAGATCTTGATTATGCTGCTCTGTGGGGTTCGCACATGGATGGTAAGCCACAGTATTCAAGTGCCACACTCCCCGCACTGTGCAAAATTCCTTCCATTTACTCTTTGTAAATTGTGTGCCGTTATCCATCAGTAGGTCTCTTGGATAGCCCCAGCGGAAAAAGAACTTCCATCGCAAAACTTTTGCTATGCTGTCTACTCTTGTGCTTATTAAGGCGTATGCTTCTACCCAGCGAGGATAGTTATCTGTTACTACAATTATGAAACATTTTCCACCTGCTGAATTCGGTTATGATCCCATTAAATCTAGGCTTAAGTGGATGCTCTTTGCACATAACTTGCCCACTTCTGTACAAAATGTGTTAGTCCTGGCCAAAATAAATACACCTTGATGTTTCTCACCATCTTCTCCGTGTCTGGATGCTCTGCTGTAACACTTGTATTCGCATGTGCAAAGACCTTTTCTCTGCACATCGGCAGCACATACAACCTCTGTATGGTTTTGTCTTGTGGTGAGCATATCTCTACTCTGTCATTCACTACACACCATTGGTCAACATTTTCCCTTGAGCATTTGTCTTTCTGTGTTTGCACAAAGACACAACCCACTTGCGCATTCACCACTTTCTGACACAGATCTGATATCAAGATGTCGTTTGGTATGTCTATATGGTGTAGTCTCGCTTCATGTAGCGGTTCCTGGGTGTCAGGTGGCAATATGTCTGTCCACTCGGCATCATCACGTAAAACCACCTCCGTATTTGGCGCTCAGAAAAACATGTAGGCGTGTTCATTCTAACACCTGGAAAGGTGCTCTACAACAAAGTCGTACGCCTGCAGTAGCAACGCCCACCAGGTGGGTTTACTGTGAGCCTCCCGAGTGGTGTATAACCACATAAGGCACCTGTATCAGTGCGCAAGGTAAATCTCCGATACCGCAAATATAGCCTGTACCTTTCACAGCCCAGATGACCGCCAAGCACTCGTGCTCATTGACGCCATAGCTCCTCTCCAATTGACCTAACTTTGTGCTCGAAAAGTCAATCACTTGTTTTTCCCTGCTCTCACTGTACTGGCAATAGACAGCGCCTTGCCATTCCTGGCTGGTGTCCATTTGTAAATACAAGTGACATGCCAGGTCGTACCTTGCCAAGGCTGGACACGCCTACATAACCAGTTAATGAGACAAAATAATTTATGTAATGGCTTATGTGTACGTAGTGCCTGATTGCTATCAATAAGGCCTAGTTGTTCTGGGTTCGGCTTGTTCCCTGATTCCCTAACCACATGTCCAATAAATTCCAAGTCATTTTGACCCAAGCAATGCTTGCTGCGCAGGTGAGCACATAAACTGCTAAAAGCTCCAATACTATGGACAGATGGCATATGTGATCTTCCCAAGACTCCGACCATATGACAAAGTCGTCGAGGTAGCAAGCATAAACACTCCTATGAGGCTGTCCAGCACCCTAACCATCATAGTTTGAAAGGTTGCTGAAGCACATTTAAATCCAAAGGAAATTGTGCAAAACGGGATCCTCCTACAATCAGGGGTCGTGAAAGTGGTTTTCTCGAGATCCTCCTACCGAACTGGCATATGCCAGTAACCACTGTGTAAATCCAGAGATAACAAAACTTTTGCTTTGTCCTATGAACTTTGTGCATCTTTCACACTTATGTATGGCAGAAGCACACTACATGTCACGTGATTGACGGGGCGGATGTCAAACAGAACCATGTCCCATCCTTTTTCGGTGCAATTAATTTGGCTTCTATTTGGCTCAATCATACCATCTGCTAGCAGTTCCTTAACCTGCTCGCGTATTATTCAGGCTTGGTGTGGGAGGTAGCTACGTTGACTACAGTAAATAGGCCCTTGTTGTGCTAACAGCATTTTAATGTTCAGCAACCGTAGTTCTGCGTAGGTCATCATGTTTTGCATACTTTGTTATTTCCGCAGTAATAAAGGTGGTGGTAATAGACTCCAAGTAATGTACTCTCACTGTGATAGTCGATTGGCTTACAGCTGAATTACAATGCTTACCTGTTGCGAGCCTAATTACGTGACTAGTAGGTGTGATATCACTTTATTGACAAACCTAGACTGAACGAAGTTCTGCGAGGCTGCAGTTTCGATTAAAGCATAACATGGGAGACCATTGACAAACACAAGAATCCTGATAAATTGGATACCATTACTACTAACCTGGTTAATTAAAGCCTTTTGCAGCATCAACAACTCCATGCTGTGCTTGGGTAAAAGAAGCACCCAGCTCCTTTACCCCTACTTCCCGTTTCCCTGCTGGTCGTCGGTGGTATCCTGGCATCTGCTAAGATGGGGGTTGATTGGGCATTGGCTATGCCAGTGGTATGTCTCTGCTTCACAGTAGCAACATAGTATCTTCTGCAGCTGTGATATATCCCACTTAACAAATAGCCTTGTTCCACTTTTGCCCACACTGGCCCTCACGGTATTGCCACTTCTATGCATGCCACTGTCATTGTATCTGTAACTGTAAATTTGCCCCACTTTGTCCGAATGATTTGTTTTTGGGCACATCAACCGATTCGCCCCACTCTTCTTCTCCGTCAACTTGGTGTCCGTGGCACATCGTGCAGCTCTGATTTCGCGGCATGGTTGACAACTGCTGTGTTCCAAGGTGTTTGCAGCTCACATGAACTCTTCCAGCCTGCTGTTCAGTAGCGGTACTAAAGCTGTTCGGTATTTCGGACTGTTAGTTTCTGCCACGACTTCTAGCACTTGCCGCTCCGGAAGTTACAGACGAAAACTGTGCACAACATGCACTTTGTGGTTGATGAAAGCTGTAAGTTTCTCCCCTTGCTGTTGCTCCTGTAAGGTCAGTTTACTTTGTGACTGAATGGAAGCGAAGGGACCCCCAAAACAGTACTGAAATGAGTGCCAAAACTCTGCTCATGTTAGGCCTAATGATTGATGGAATGCTACCACTGCTTTGTATCACCCTTCAGTTGTTTGCCAACACAACCTGGCCATTCAACCTCGGACACAGTACTATTTGAGTCGTACTGTACAGTCATGTACAAATGCAACTCGGTCCTCATTCAGTAGTCCTGAAAATGTTGGTAGGGTCTGGGATCTGGTTGAGGTCGGTCTGTTGCCAGCTTCCAGTCGCTGGGTGGTTGTTACTGGTGTGGCTTCTGGCAGTTTATCACTGCTTTGTGGCCAACTGCATATTGATTCCTGCCCACAGTTGCCTGGTATCATCGATGTCACTGGCGTTACTGCAGGAAAAGGTGTGGTTACATTTAACAAAATTGCATGTAGGTGAGGAGTAAACCTTGGCATTGGATAATATGCTGGGACTGGTGGTAAGTACAGTGTGGGTGGTATGATTGGTAGAGGCGCTAAGGGTAGGGTTGGCACTGGTGTTGACTGGTTATCTGGCGCCGGTGTTTTGACATGCGTCATGTTCACGCTGTGGGCTTGTGACACTGCTTTGTTAATATAATGGTGGCCATACAGTCTCGACACTGGACTTGTGCTACATGTGCTTTTAAGCTCTCACTTGTTGATTGGCATCGCTTATGTACCGTAATCCCACAACTGTTGCACCGATGGCTGAAGTCACCAACTTCTCCCTTGCATCCGGTTCGTCTACATGCATTGACATGTTCTTGCAGTTCAGTAAAGAAACCATATGGTGCATTATTATGTGGTTTCAAATGTGTGTTGCATTGCCTGCATTTAAAACTGAGCCAATTTACGGAGTGTCTTTCCTTGGCCCACACACAGCAAACCATTACACCAATTCGGTTGCTGACAGTTTGGAAATTTTTCTAAAGGCTTTTGGTCCGAAATCTTTATGTTCTTACCATCACACTGTTCCCAGTTTTCCTCATCACTGTTCCCATCATGGTTGCTCTCAGTACGGTTGTTAGTTAGGTTGGTAAAAAGGTGGAATTGGTAGTAAATAGTGCCTTGCTCATATATAGAAAAAAAATCTTACATTATTGTATGCAAACAGCTCGGACACCAGAGTGCTGGGGTGCTGTCTGATATCTGGCCAACCATTGTTTATAAACACGTGACCACATCCTCGCAGCATGGCTGTGCATACCAGGCATGGAAGTGTGGAGTCGAAGAGGAAGAGTGCCTTCCCCTCGTGTGGCAGACCCCCTCTTCGACCGCTATAAGTGTTGACTGGCTGGCATAGGAACGGGAGCTAGGTAGCACCCCACATGACCCAGCTCGCGATGATCGATGCTGCTCCCAGCTGATGGTGCTCCGCAGGTGGAGGGGAGATAGTGCTTGTGTGCTTACCCCCTGGTGCCGGTGAGGTGATTGTTGGTCTCACGTCAATTGGCTGTTCCAAGATGGCCACACTCTCCTGCATGGGCTCCTTCCTCACCACCATATTGGCGGAAGCTTTCTGTTTCAGCGCACTTTTTCCTGCTGAAGATGTCGCGTGATTCCCAGCATCTTGTATAAATATGGAAGGTGTCCAAATACTGTTGTCTGCTTGTTGTGAAGTCCACATTGCTCCCTCGTTGCAGGTAGTGGGAAAAGTTGATGGGAAAGTTGTTTGAGCAGGAAAATTTTCGGAGGATTTTCGGTGGGGATTTTGCAATTTTCAGAGTTCAGAATTCTGGATAGCAGAAGGATTTCGCCTCACAGTGGGTGCCATTTGACAGGGTTGTGTTGGTCGGAAGGGGTTAGTGAGGTTTTACGGAGTGGTAAAAATATTACGTCAGGAAAATGTGTTGATGAAAGGGTGTTATCCGGCGAGCTAAGAATTATTCAGCGAATAATGCTGTGAAGTTCTTAGAAAGATTACTCTTCTTCTCAGGATCATGTGGCGACGATCATAAGCGGCAATCCTTCCGATGTGCTGATCAGATACACCTCAGTAAAATTAATAAATTATTAGGGTGCTACACAGTGGACTATTAAGGATTTCCACATGCTTTACTTATGTTGCAACACGTTTAAAAACTTGAAGACATCGAAAGAAGCCACTGACAAAACAAACAATTTTGGCGAGAAGGTGAGGGCCTGTGCCTTGAAAGGCCCGAAGGCGATCCGAATAAAAATTCACGTAATCACTCTCAACATAGGTATACAGGATTCTATTATATGTCCCTCGGTGGAGTACAACTTACATTGGTGCCAGGCTCGTACCTGCTGGCGACGGTAAGACAGCACATAAACGGCGTGAAGACAGGTCCTGGATTATAAGTGAAAGTTAACCTTCCCTAGGTAATGCAAGCACTGGGGTAGTTGAGAGGCAGAGTCCTGGGTGACAAGACGAAAACATTCCCAATAAATTAGGCTATTGTAGTTAATATGACTGGTGAAACAAAAGTGATGGCCGCCTGGGTGCGCAAACTGCGGAGCATGGTGAAACACATTCGACATCTCAAGATGCTAAGTGATAACGGTTTTCTCTGCTCGGCGTGCGGCCAGCATTGTCGGGTAGGCGGACCACATCGAGACTAGTTTCTGATACACATTAACATAAAACTCTTTGAACACACAACGTGTATGCAGCTTGCTATTATAAAAATTATTTGCTATCATAGCGATGGGAAAACAATTGCAAACAAGTGATGAAGTGAGGTGAGTGTGTAGTTATGTGAGAATGGAAAACAGAAAAATCAAATAAACTTTATTACAACTTTAATCACTCCTTGGGTTGCTTCATATGGCGTCCATTGTGTTCTTGTGAGTGCACATCACACATCGCCTGTCAATTAAGCTCTTTAAGAACCACTTTACCCTTGGTAATACTTG
The DNA here is from genome assembly GCA_029891345.1 of Dryococelus australis. Taxonomy (NCBI): domain Eukaryota; kingdom Metazoa; phylum Arthropoda; class Insecta; order Phasmatodea; family Phasmatidae; genus Dryococelus; species Dryococelus australis. The sequence goes on from CM056999.1 coordinate 175,991,264, forward strand.
CATATATATACGCCGATGGCGGACGTGACCAATGGGGCGTGCTCGATGCTATTTGCACTTCAGTCACACACACACTACTGGCTTGCTCACGTTACACTAGCATGATGAGTTTTACCCTGGAACTCGTGTGTCGCATGAGAAGCACTGGTGCACCAGCTCACCCAAGCAAAGAGCGTTTCTCCGCTGCATGGATGATTGGCTATGGCGGGCAAACAGTCTAAGATGAAGCCATGGTCGGCATCAATGTACACATTAGTGTCAAAGCTCGTGGCTCTGTACGCACATCGATGCAGTTTCGAAATTGTAGAAATGTGCTCATGCACTAAACTTCATTATTAAATAACCTACGATATTCGCCCAATATTTGATCGCAGTTGACAGCTAGTCGTAAAAGAGTATTCAGTGACTACATACATTTGAAATTTTATTGCCGTTGTCCTTCTCTCTTAGTGAGATTCTGTATTTGTGAGCAGACACATACATATTACGCAGTATATGTGACGTATTTGCTTTTCTCAGACACATCAATAATTATATATACTAATATATATTATTTTTATTTCATTTCCGCATGCCTATCCCATCACGCGATTCTACTGTAAATTTGGTAATTGGTTAATAAGAATAATTGTAGTTTGTAGTATCATTTTATATACTTTATAATGACTGCAGAGTATTATTACACTGATTGTACATGAACTTGGATTTTTGTTCTTTTGACATAATTTTATAGACTTAGTCAAACTGAGTTTGCATGGGGGAAGGCTTCAGGAAATTTAGAAGTACTCGTGAACTGGCTATAGGCAGCAACCTTAATGTCGAAGCTGACAACTGATAACATATTGTAATATTCATAACAAATGCACAGAGGAATTGCTAAAAGATTTATGCAAGACAGTTGTTTTAAAGACACTTGTTAAATAATATATCCCCAAACCATAAAATTCAGCACATAACTTCAGTTCGTTGTTCGAGCTGTAATGTATCAACAAAATAGTTTTAAAATTAAATGTATTTTATAGCATATAATCCTCGTTTTAAAAATATATGTGCGTATCTTTGGACAACAGATGTGTTTGTAAAAAATATTTCTACCGCATGACCATACACATAATGTTTGCATTCATGCAGAACAAAGTCTTAAAAATTTTTTGTGCAGAATACCATAAAAATAATTGTAGCTAAGGTACTTCCCTCAAAATATGTTTCAGGAATACAGTATGGTAGTCTGTGTGCTAATATGAGCTGCATATTACACTAGCGGATTACTGAAAAAAAATAATTTTGATGTAAACTGAGTACTTAATTTGTATAGTAATGCATTAATTGCTATTTTTCCATGGTGGAATTCACCGAACCATGTGCATCATTTGATTTTAAATGATACATTTATCAGTCTCGTACAATAGCCCTTGGCAGCTTCAACATGACTATTCCACAGCATAGGACATGATTCCCGGCAATGTTCTATCATGATGTGTGTCTGTGGTGGAATGGTTTTCTCTGAGTTCTTCATCTCAGTAAGAAATAATTTCGTGTTCACATTTGATTAAGTATGAAACATTTTTTCCATTGCTATTCTTTAACCACAACTTTCTTTGACGACTCCAAAAATAAAGTCATTACTAAAGATATTTTAAATTTTTAATGTCGATATTTTTAAAAATAAATTAAACACAACATATATTTTTAGAATAGTAATTAAAAATAACTTGAAGCATATAACCACTAAAATAAAAGTATATATATATATCGACCTCTTCCATGGTGAGTTCACCTCTTGACGTCAACTTCAGCGACCCAGGAATTGTAGCAGGCAGGAAAACACCATCACTTGGTGTACACCTTTCTGTTACATCATTTCAGCAGCTTTTCCATCAAATAAACATCTGTAAACTTGGTCGGCTGAATCTACTCAGTATAGAAACTGCCACGGATGTGTACATTGTCATATCTTCGAGTTAGTAAGTCCTTGGAGTGTAGTTGTGTATACGTCGCACACAAAACAGTTCGGGGCTCCAATTCGTTGTGAACCCTTTCTAAAATTGGAGATTCACACCATGTCACCAGTATTGGCTTTAGGCTTGAGAGGGTCCTTCCTGTTCGGAATCGCATATAGTCCTAACCAGGGAGTCGTCCTTAGAATTATACTTGTGGACGAGTTTCGGTAGTAGCTGAAGTCACTTGCAACTGCCATTCGCCACGAAATGCTTCCACATGTTGTCCTTCAGGGTCCCGTTGAACCTCTTAACAATATATGTTTTGAGGTTGCTTTATGTGGAATAGTTATTTATGTTATGTTTCTTCATCAGAGCCTTGAACTTTGCATTGTACAATTCCTTACCCTAGTCGGTTTGAAAATCAGCCGAAATGTGTCCTTCGCACAACACATACCTCATGGCTTTGGTGATGTCACATGTATTCTTCGACTTGGCAGGCCTGTTCCAGACGAATTTACTATAGGCATCGATGACTGCCAACATGTATTTGTAGCAATCTTTGATCCGGGCATCTCCACAAGGTCGGTGTGAAACACGTCGTTCATCCCACAAATCATGACCCTGCGATGGTGGTAGATGCACCTGGCAGCTGCATGCAGTTCGTGGGCGATTCCCTTCCGACTCATCGTATGTTGCCTCCCTCCATCAGTATTTCGACGTTGGGTATAATCTCATTGGAATGGGAGTAATTTTTAAGCATTTCCAAAGCCACCTGTAGTCATAGGCCCCAAAACACATAGTCGATGTTGTTTTCACCGTATGTCTTCTTCAGAAACTTTTAAGTGCTAGGCCATTGAAGAGGTCTGCGAGAAATTCAATTTTTTTTTTCATGATCTTTGTTCTTATAAGAACCGGTCTCGGGATTGTTATCTTGGTAAAGTGCGAACATGAGTTCGATCATTGTCTTGTACTCCAGCAGGTCAGATTGGTGTTAACTCATTGGGCTCATTGCGAAATAGAAGTTTGTAAAATGTGGGTGTTCCACATGTCTTGTAATCGCCTACTTGGAACATCCCAAGTGGCAGAATCTCTATTTCATCAGCACCAAGGAATTGTTTATAATTATGCATGTATATACTGTACATCGTATCATTATTACGATATGTGTATGATCGTAAGTACTGTCGAGTCAGAGCTTTAGATTTCAGGGCTCTCTTCCATATCTTTTTTATTATATGCCAAATTCACATCCGATCCTTCATCCGGATCTGTTTGTACGTCATCATGTTTCCTTTTCTTCGTAGACTCAGCAGTATCATTGACATCCATCTTCACGACTATGAGGACTCCATCACTCTCCCTGAGTACATCGAAACAGCTACTAATAGGCTTATAGATTTCTTCATTTATAAGGTCACATGAAAGTCTAGCTCTCTTGACAAGCAAATACTTCGAGCGCATCGACCATATCACTCATTGCAGTTAGTTAGCCATGTCCGACATCGTACTGAATCCAAATGGTTACTGCTGCTCTCTTTTATAGGTTTAGTCGTGAATCAGCAACCGGTTTTCGACCCTTTCCAGGTGTTCGCTGCAGATTTCTAATATCTCCTTGCAAGGGATTTGAATATCAGCTTTCGTGGTGGGTCGGGAAATCTAGGAAGTGAATGTATACTCTATGGAATCTTTCAGAACTTTAGATTCTCATCATTTTGTGCTTATGTCACAATCAGTCTGTCATTAATTTGCCTTTGAGCACTTGTTAAGTGCTCGTCAATTGTCATCAAATTGCAAACAAATTCGGTCATCTCATGATCCATCTTCGCCCCGAACTAGGACAAGTAAGGGCAACAGAATTTGTTCTGATCAGCCAACACATTGTATAATTCCGAGATTAAGCGATTACCCATTTCGGGGACGAAAAGTTTAGTAGCATCATCTTTGGATCGTTCGAGTTTGCCAACATTTCGAATTATTCTTCTACCATCATTGTGAATTCCATCATTTCATGTTACGAGACAACCTCCTTCTTTGTATTCGTCAAGCCTCAGCTTAAGTCTACTCTGCCTGAATTTCCATATGCTGTAACACATTCTCGATGGTCGACGATAAACTGATCGAATCCACATATGTGCTTGCCACTATACAGAAACCAGTACTTTGCAATCACCAAAAATCCATACTTGTCTTTTCACCACAAAGAACAAGGCTCTTGAAATTAGATGATGTCATGTTCATATTGACATGGTCATCATACATATGTCGCATATTCATATTGTCCATGAAAAACAATACCAACACATTAGCATTGTCGCGAAGTAGTTGTTTGGGTATGCACAAATAAGTTTGGCAGAGGTACAGGCAGTCCATATTCGCATGCCATCCCATGCTTAAGTACCCATAGATGCAAGTCTGTATCTCATATGCTACGACATCGAAAATAAACATTGAGTTTGCAATGCTTTGCTCGGCAGCATGACGATCTAGTTATCGCTGCCAGGAAAATATTTCACATCATCTGTGGCTTGCAGTACTCATGCTAGATTCTGGTATTTCGGTTGCTGGAGCGATTTGTAGTATGGATACTTGTTCTCTAATCTAAGTCCATTCTCTTCTTCAAGCAGGCTGAGTACGACTTATGTTCCCCCACAATTTGATGGTCCTGTGGCGATGCACCTCACTGTATTCAGTAATATGCTTCCATGCAGTGATTCTAGGAGGATAGATTCATCGTCAATAGTAATGTATATGGGTAGAATAACATCTTGCTTGATAATATTTATATTACTGCTACAATCTTGTGGAGCAGTTCGTGGGGCATATGGAGCACGTGGAGCGATTTTGAAATATGTGGTGCATGTAGTGCTGATTGTAATATGTGCAGTGCTAACTGTGGTGCATGTGGTGTTGTTGTAGTGGGCGTGGTGCTGATATCGGTGCTCATTGCAGTTGCAGAGAGCCAGGGCTACAAATTTGATAATGTCTCTTCAAAATGTCACTCAAAATTGACAAAGTTTTCACTGAAATGCCATACTTGATGGTTTCATCCTACATGTAGCTACATCATTTCAATTCACACTGCACAAATCTGTAAATTATTTACAGCAGAAACAACAAAGAATATGCTTTATTGGCACTTTATAACAATACTCTTCCAAGTCTAGAATAACAGTGAAACAAAATGTATAAAAGGTGCATATTTATAATTTTTTAGGTCAGTTCACCATTATATCTAGAAGAGATAAGACCGTATGTGGCTGCAGTATCGTCAATATGGTAATCAGCAATCTACCATTCGAACTGCACATTCCCGGATACAAGTTATATTTGCCGGGAATGAAGATAGCTAAGAGGCTGGCACACTGCGACATAGGTATCAACACACTAGATGAGCATGCAAGCAACACAACATTGCATACTCCCTAAATCAGGATCTACAAGCTCAGCACAAGGCAGATATACTCGCACGGAAGGAAAAGGGATAAGAAAATAGTCAGATAACAGGCTTGGTGAAAAAATATCAGTGTGGGGCATTTTCAACATGATGAAGGCCAAAGTAAAGATAATCATGGGTGCAAATAGCAAGTGGAAGGCAAAAGTAAAACTAAAAGTGGTGAAATAGGGAAGACAAGAATTCAAGACCAAGAAACTTTTACTATTGGTTTTTTTCCACAATTTCGCATGCATTTGGGGCCCTCACGGACCTAATCGAAACCACTAGCATTATCATCTGAGCTGTCAACACGGCATCGAACAAACAGAAGCATTCGATGGAGGACGAAAAGCACAATGCAAATATGGAAGCTATAGCCATGGGCAAAACATGGCAAAGGCCTCTGCCTAATGCCATATCCTGTGGTAGGAGATGTGCATAAGCACCACAGTAAGAAGAGGCGATTATGAATTCTTTACCGAAACTGCTGCTCAAGAACATGTATTAGGATATGTCTCAACACAAATTGAAGACACCTAATTTTCGTGGAGTGGTCATGTGAAATACTTTGCCCCTAAACCCAAACATGACAAATGTGATGTATTCAACCTGGACACAATAGCCAGGCCCGGTACTCTCTGGGCAACCTATGTCAAGCATGGCAAATGTGTAGACTACTATGACAGTTTCGGTGATTTGCATTCACCACCTGAGCTGTGACAGTACCTGAAAAATTGCAAACAAACTTACAACTATGGATGGAGCAGATGCCTAACACGTGGGTCTGTGAACACTTGTATCTTTGCCTCCTTGTTCATCTGTACAAGTAATTGAATTAAATTGCTATACATGGACCGGGAACCATCGGGCATGTCGATAATGTCTACTTTGATGGGTTGTAGCTCCGAGCTGGAGGGAGGTCATAGGCTTGGTTGATTTTCAAACATACAGTGTGATAGTGAACATAGATGAAAAAATTGCAAGACGTATCTCGTGAAAAGCAGTAATGTCTCCCATGGGGTAATATTGCCCATTGGTTCTTACGAATTAGAAGACATTGCAATGTACATCGAAGATTTGCTGTCTCACGACACAGAATTCTAACTACGTAAAAATCCAATACTCTGAAGAGCGTCATCAGATGCAGCGAAATTATCGACTCTATGAAACTGGAATCCATCGGAACAATGTGGTTCGAGCTAAGCATATGTAAAGTTGAAAAATTTCAGGAACCATAGTGACCCATAATCATATTGCCTGTTAATGTGATATGAATAAACTGCAATTTGGCGAGTGGTACATATCTCAGTGGTAAGCATAGCAAAATGCTGCACGAGATGTTGCCGATGATCCCTCCAGCTTATAGACTGCTCACGGCACTACAAAGAATTATTTATATTCTGGTCATCGTGAAGAGAGCGTACGAGATGTTGTTGAAGATTGTCAACCAGCGCGGAGAGTTGACGAACTTTCGAAATGAATAAAGCACACTATGTTTGCATTTGAGAAGGTGGGAATAAGATTTATGGTGACCATAACCAATAAAACAAAGCAGTACATATAACTGGCAATCAGTACACCTCTGGTCCCCAAGATGTTAACACATGCCAGTGAGATTTTTCTTCGCAGTCTTGGCTTCGAGGTCGATCGCCATGGAAGATTACATAAACTTGAAGAGCCGGTCGTTTTTGAAGACAGTGTCACGAAAGTGGAACTTCATGCTTACCAGCCATTCCTGATAGGACCATACATGTTACTATCGGAAGTTCGGATAGCAGTCCAACACCAAGATATCTGCATTTTTCCTTGTAAGTCATTCCTGCGATTCAGGGGGACACTGACGATAGTATATCAATCAAACCTGACATCGACAAAAATAACTAGCAATGGTATTCTCCACCTCATCGATTGCATCACGTATTTGCTCAATGGTGTCGAGGTAGACCAGACGCTAGATGTCGGCTTAACGACCGTGATCAAAAATGACCTCTCGCTCATGCCAAATGAGCTGTCTGCTGTCAAGATGGCAGGCTGGGGGATAGAAGATGACTACATTATTCCTATATATCCCGGGGAGAAATTCGAGACCTGCATTCCTCTAGCGATGTTGCTGGGATTCGCCGAAAACTACAAACGAATGATCATCAATTCGAAGCAGGAACTGGTACTGCTGCTAGTCAATACATGCGCATATGCCATCGTGGGTACAGGGGAAAACCTGGAGACAGTGTAACTGCAGCTAAAGTCTATCGAATGGGTGCTTCCTCACATTCTGTTGTGTACTACCAAGTGCAACAATATGCTAAAGAATGTGGAAGTTGATAAAAACACCGATGTGGTTTACAGGTCGTGGAGTGTCGAGACTTACTCCGGATTGCCAGCAAACCAGCGCATCAACTGGATGGCGAAGTCCAGCTTTGCTACCGAGAAACCGAGGTACATCTTCATTGGGCTATAGAGCAGAAGACAGCACAATATGAGAGTGAGTTATTTGCAGTTCAACACATGTCAAATAGAATATGTGAAAATATATTTGAATAGCAAAAGTTATCAATACATTGACATGAACATGAACTTTCTGATGAAAAAGAAGGCATAAGAGATCACATACCTGTGTGTATGTGTGCGTGCGTGTGCGTGCGCATGCTGTGTGTGTGCGTGTGTGAATCCCACACTTTCAATTTTGTAAAGTATTCAATTAATTTCACCAAATTCGGTACACAAATAGTATTTACTAAGGACAAATATCTTTTATAGTTTTCAACCACTCCGGGTCCTTACTTTAAAAATAGTTAGCATTTTAAAATTTAGGGAGATATGTCATATCTCGGGAACAATTCAATCAATTTAAATAGTAATGTGAGCGCACAGGTTGTAGCTCACTTCTAGATTTACATCGGGATGGGTGCAACTGTTTAACGTGTGACAGTGTGTCGGAGGCGTGGTTAAAAGCTAGAAATCCTCTGCTCCCTTCCCCCAAGGATATCTAATCTGGATGTTTGCCCCATCACCAGCTCGTCCCACCCTGTGGAGTAGGGAGACCAGGGGGTTTTTTATACAGAGTGCAAGATTGGCCTAAGTGCCATTTGGTGTACAAAGGGTTAATTTTTTAATTGAAAGGGGCAATTGTTTAATCAAAATTGTTTGATTGAAAGGGTTAATTGTTTAATGAAAAGGGTGAATTAATTACATGTAAATGGATAACAATAAAAAAAGGGTTATTGTTTGATGGAAAGGGTTAAATGTATGGTAATTAAGGTCATGTTTGTTAAGGAAATAGTTAAGTGAAGTAAGGTTCTGTCATTTGGGAGAGCAATATAGGTTTTCACCATTCGAAGCCTGGCAGTCGACTGAGCTCGGGTGTGAGCAGCAACATATATGTATATCTTGGAGCAAGAGTGTCATAAAGGTCATGTCATTAGATGATGCTTCTTCGGAGTCTGAGGCTGGAGTGAGCTCGGAGGGGTAGATGAGTGGAAGTAGGGGGTGCAGGAGCAGGTCATATCTCTTGATTTAAGTCTGATGATGGAATGAGCTTAGACTCAAAGGGGTTGGTGAGGGAAGGAGGGAGAGAGGGAGCAGGGCATGTCCATCTTGGTCGAAGTCTTAGATTGGAATGAGCTGTGATGGTATGTGAGTGGAAGGACGGGGCGTGGGAGCTGTGGGGCTATGTCGTCTTCGCAGTCCGCCACGTGACTGATCTGTGATGGTGGATGAGAAGAGGGAGGGGGTATCGGAAGCTGCGGTGCTCCATCCTGGTCTGAGACCAAGGTTAGAATGAGGTCGGAGAGAGGGAGTCGATATAGCTTCTTCGTCATCCACCACACTACTGCGATCTGAGACGAATGAATGAGGTCGAAATTGTGCAATTAGAAAAATTTAACAATCCAGTGTTTGACGAATAACGAATTGTGACCGAAACAAAAATAGCATTTGAATTGAATAAATAAACTACCGCCGAAACATTAAATATATTCCGAGAAACGAGCTACCACTGGAAAAACAAATCGATCACAACCACCGAAACATTTACGAAGTATATGCAATGAAAAATAAATTACCAATGAAACATTAAACAAATGAACCACAAATAGCATGACAATTAAATCAATAAATCACATATACAGAGTCAATTAAAAGAAAGAAATCAAAAACAATTACTAAGTAGGTACAACGAAAAAACTATTTACCAATGAAAAATTAATCAGTTCAATCACATATACTGACACAAATAAACCAATAAAAAACAATTACGAAGTATGAATAACGAAAAATGATTTATGCATGAAAGATTAAACATAATTACTAATTACGCGCAACTAGTTGAATTACCACTTAAATATTAAATACAATCATTCACAAATACTGAGATAATGAATACAAAATAATTACAAGCAAGCACATCGAGAGACAAATTAAACTAGTACCTACATCCTAAGTCCACACCGTATCACTCCCAAAGATAGACTGAACTCAGAGTGTATATCAATAGGTATGTGTTGTGTTGGTGTACAGGGAGCCGGGAGGCTACACCAGCCCACCTGACTCTCTCTCGTCGGTGCCATGGCGGCTGTATGCTGCAGACGAGGCCAGTAGACTACGGTGGGGCGACCGTGGTGTGGGCGTCGGACATCTCTGGGAGCCGATCAACACCGCAGCTGACAGCCGACTGCCTCAGGTCTACCTTCACCAACACTTATAGTTGGCTAAATTACTTAGTAGAAATATCGCACGCCCATATATTTAATGTTTTCTGTAGGCAAGCAAGTACTAAGCATACAATGAAACTTTGTCATCCAAATACATGGCGTGGCAGAAAGAAGCTGCTCTGTCAACAAATTGACTGTGAATGGCGAACTTATTTACACATCTAGGAGAATCGCCCATGTAAGTGGTATCCTTAAAGATGGTCGCATCCTCTAATACAGCGAACCATTAACATATATGTTGGGACAACTGGTATATTCTCTGTAGACAAGTAAAGGCTTTACTTGAGCAAACATGCAACAGCCAACAAAATGCTAGTGAATATACACATTTCACGCCTAGGCTGTTGGAAGCAATGGTCTCTTTACAGAGTTTCGCCAAGTGTTGAAAGTGTCAACTCGCGGGCCCCATAATCCCTGTGAGCCATCGAGATCACCTTCACAATTCTGTGTTCTTACAGCATGAATGTTAGTATCTAAGTCGGTAGAAGCATGGTGTATGTATCGGAGCAAGACATATACGAATCACGTCTGATTTATTTATATTAAATTGTACTCAGTCATCGTAGTTAAAGCAGGATTGTCTGGTACTATGGCTGCAATTGTATCCATGGACATGCTGACAAAACTCTCTCTCTCTCTCTCTCTCTCTCTCTCTCTCTCTCTCTCTCTCTCTCTCTCTCTCTCTCTCTCTCTCTATATATATATATATATATATATATATATATATATATAATGTGTATGTCAGGAGTGGAGCATTGCACATCGTATTCGCCAAGCCTTATGGTTCTATTACCCACAGAGAGCAGATCAGATACACCAATAAACGGTTGTTGATGGCCCACTGTGCTCAACGGCGTGGGTATATTCCTGTCAACCTATTACAACAGTAAATTAATTAAGAATGTTCATAATTTTATATATCTCATAAAGGTATTTTATGGTTGTGCATATTTTTAAGATATTCTAGACTTTTTCAAGGGCAAAATTTTCATCTCATGCACTTTGTTTACGACACCTGAGAATACATTTCATAAATTTGTATGATATTTTAAAAGTAAAGCAATGTAATGAAATATATCCATGTGGTTAACGAACACCAAGTTGAAATGTTGAATGAATTCATCATGGCTGCTGGAACTGTCCTCAGCACACACATATAACTTACGTCATAGCATGCATAATACACTGTGCGGGAACTGTCCTCAGCACACACATGTAACTTGCGTCATAGTGTGCATAATTCACGGTGCAGGATGTTTCCTATTGGTCAATTAATTGAAGGCACTCCTCACAAAAAAAATTCGTAAATAGTTATACGAAACGCAGTTCAGTTTATCTACACTACTTTCAAGAAGTTTCTCCTCGCATAAAACCAGATTAGACAATAAGTTTTTTAAAATAAAGCCAATTCTCACACACACAAAAAGACACACACACCTGCTGCTGTGTGTTAGTCTTCTCCTTTGTGTCACCGAAAGTTATTTTCCGCGTTTTTTTATTTATTTACTAATTCTGATTTTTCATTCTCGTTTGGTTAGTTGTTTCTGACTTTATTCCTCTTATGGTAAAATATATTTATTGTTAACTCATATGTTGACAATATCTCCTTTTCGCTTATTTTCGGTGTTTCGAATCTTTCTTGTCATATTCTCAGTTTTCTGTTATAACATACATTCAATATATCTTGTTCCTTAAATTACTTCCCGCCATTGTAACAATCATTAAAAAAACGCAAGGTATCAGTACGTTTGAGCTCCCGAAATGATACAGGCTGTTTAAGCAAAAGTGAGTAGGCCTACTTTTAAAATCAACTGTGGAAATAATTCACTGACCGGTCACAGACAAGATGCTATCATACACACTGCCATGCTCCTTAAGTTGACAGAAGACTAAGATAAATATCCCCACGTTTTGACATTGTATGCCTAGTGTAATAACCGAATTTATTGCAAATAAAGTTGGGGTTTTTCTGCTTTAAACACATTAAGGGACGAAATTGTATATAATTGAAACATTTACGTTGCCTCAATTTCTCATTTGAAATTGGCTAGTGCATGAATAAATCACTAGGCTTAGGCAACCTTGAACAGCCTATATACCTGGAAAAGTTCAGAAGCAGATCAAGAGAGTAAAAAGTATATATTCTCACAGGATGTTCATAATGAAAAATATATTTTTTGAGTATACTCACTCGGCTTATACGCCCGCGCCTATTAAAGCGAGGAGGCCTTTGTTTTCGAGCTTCCAATTCAGATCTATTAATTCTTTTTACGACAGATGATATACCTATAGTTTTATTGATTCCTCAATATTATTAATCTTAGATTGCTGGTAAGGGATATTCATGTTAATACCGTACATTTGCACCGATTAATTTCAAAGGAAAAAACTTGCTTTCATCGGTAGTAGAGAAATGTACGTTTACGGTCAAGGCTATGGGGGTTTCTGATTCGAATTCAGACGGCCGCCATGTCGTTACGTTACCGACCGCCATCTTAGATGTCATTGACCTTTACCTTGACATTTGGCCCGTGACCTTTACCTTGACCCCGGTGTCCTTTGATCCCAATAGACCAATAATAGTGCAAAAATCTTAAAAATAATAACAAAATGTATTACAAAAAATTTATTAAAAACTCGTTAAAAATTTTTTATTAACATTTTTCATAAAATTCTTAGAAATTTATTATTAAAAATCGTTTAAAACTTGATTAAAATATATAAAAATCGATTGGAAAATAAAAAATCCACACTTTTTTTAATTTAAAAATATAAAAAAATATTTAAAAAAATTATGTATACTACTCGAGGCCGCAATTTTTGTTTTTTCGTTCATCAATTGTTTACATGTTACTGGAGGTGGCCATCTTGTTTTTCTGTCTTACATTTTTTTATATGTTACTGCCTCTCTCACCTTCACTCCGCTGATTACTCATTTACGTTTGAGGTCATATAGAAAGCTCTCACTTTCGTAAAAATTTATTTTAAAAAATAAAGATATTTATTTAAAAACTTTTTGTAATGACCGACTTATTTGTGCCTTTTCAATCGCCATTTGTTTTAGAGTTTGTCTCTCGCGTTCGACTAATTTCTCACATCCGTATGGCTACCTTTGTTCGACTAAACTCGACATTGATACTGACTAATTAGTTGCTTTCGTTCCATCCCCACCAATGATTCTGATTTTTTAATTTGTCCGTAAGCATCCCCCACCTTAGTTCCATCCCCTTAAAATACTCATTTTTTCGTTTGATTGTTTTCTTCCCATCTGCTGATTACTCGGGCGTCTTCGGAAACCTTCGTGCCACCAATGTTTCTCATTGGTTAATTAGTTACGTCCGTTCCACCTGAACAATCAGTGTTTAGTCGGCAAGCCTCCACCACCTCTGTTCCACCAATTAGTCGCTTGCTCCACCTCCACCAATGCTTCCCATTGGCTAATTACTAACATCTGTTTGACCCCTCCAATCTCTCCGATTGGCTTTACAAGACGCGTCTCCAAGGGTCTTTGGGAAAAGTTGTACCTCGCTCTTAGAAATGTAAGCATGTTGCCCGAGCAGTTATAAAATCCTTACATCCATTTTTGCATTGGGAAAGGTGCATTCGCTTAGTGCCCTGGATAAACGGGGCGATTTACTGCAACTGCGAAAAAGGTTCCCCCTGACGTACGAAATTTCGACCATATTTAAGTATTTGCCGACCTACCTACAACTGGACGAAGACATACGGGACTGCATCCCATACAAGGGGTGTTTCGAGGTCTGCACCACCTTGGTTCCCAACACGCTGCACTCAACCCCTGGGCAAGGTTCCTACGCACAAGCTGTACCTACAGAAAACATCCCACGACGCACGCCCCCGTGTAAGGTTTCTACGCACCCTCGCTATGTCCGCCCTCCCTGTGGAAAACCGCGTACAAGTCTACTACTGGCAAGCACTACCCGGCGACAAGGAAGCGAATCCAGAACACGAGTGAACACAGTGTAAAATTACTTTGTAAAAAAACTTATATCGTCTGTGAAAAAATCTTTTGCAACATCCAAGGGTTTCCGGCGTTCGACTCTTACACCATCAAGCAGCTTGTCATATCGTACAGCGACGACGAGCAAACCAACAAAGTTATGTTTTTAGACCATGTCAATGGGAGCTCTTCGACCGCGCAACGGGCATACGGTCTACATATGTACTAAATTAGGTGGTTCGATGGAAATATTCCTTACGGAGACATACACAAAGTATTGGAGTAAACCATAACTCCCAATAACCCGGTCTACACGCATCGCCAAGAGACGGCGATGCGCAATGTGTGTCCTGCCAGTATGAAAATTGCGGACCTTTAGAGACAATGACGATGCCCACCATTTAGGCAGCTGGTAGAGTCGTACGCCTCATGGCTTCGCGACTGTTAAAAATGGGCGATGTGTGGCGTGCAATGCCAATACACTAAGGCTCTGGATGTGCGATAATCCGCGGTGCATATAAAAAATATTACATCTTATGACCTCAAACACTGAAAAAAAAAAAAAAAACATTGTGTGTATTATAGCTGTGGATACGAATCTTTGTACAGTGCAAAACAGTATTGTGATGTGTGTGAATAAATGTGTTCAAAAAGGTTATGTGTATCTGTGTATCTCGAGTCATGTCCTGCTGCCGTAAGTTAAAAAAACACTGTTGGAAAAGAAAGTGATTTGTATCGTCGTTTAAAATAAACACCTTCGGTAAAAGAAAATATTTAGTATCTGCGTCTAAAAAACCTTTTTGGAAATTAAAAATATTTAGTATATTAGTTTTGTTAATAAAACACACTGTCAGTGAAGTAAGTGTAGGTACAATATGAAGGAAAAGAGAGACCATGCAGACACACACAAAATAATACGCGAACATACCAAGGTGCGGAAAATATATAGTCTCACAGTTTTTATTTTTACTGTAAACAAGTACATTGTTCTTACCCAGGAGTGCATACACAACATCCGGTAGGCATTGGAAGGGATATAAATGAAAGAACGAACAGTTGAGTAAAACATGTAAAGATTAATTAGAGTAAAAATTTATTTGATTTAATTTAAACGTTAGTTGTAGCAGGATTGTTACGGCAAAATGTCCTTCTCGTTGACCCAGGAACCATCATGCTTTGAGTAACCCAACTGCCGCACATACATGGCCATTGCGTCGTTTCAGCACCTTCTCCACCAAGTACACGTCTGGAAACTATGTAGGACCGATCTCGTCAGCTTAAAATCCCCAATGATGGGTTTACCACGTATGTTCTTGAGGTAAAACATGAGGGGGTACACATTTATTGTATGCAACACCTTAAACAGTTCTGCAGATCAATACTGACGGAAGCCTTTGTGGAAAATTCCACGTTTTTTTCGAAATCTGCACCAAGTCACCGATCTTGACTTTAGGCTTTCGCGGATCCCGCCTCTTCGGAATAGCATACGATGTTCGAGGCACGGAATCGTTCTTCACATCTTCGGGCTTCATGCGAGTGGTAGAATGAACAGTAGAATTATACTCGCGTACGAGTTTCGGGAGTAGTGTCAACCACATGTAGTTTCCATTCGCCGTGAAATGTCTCCACAGGTTAGCTTTAAGAGTCCTGTGAAAAAGCTCGACGATGCTAGCCTTGAGCCCAGAGACTGTGCAATAGTGATTGATGTTATGTTTCTTCATCAGTGCATGAAAAATAGCGTTAAAGTATTCTCTTCAGTCGCCGGTATAGAGATTTTTCGGTACATGTACTTTGCACAATACACTCCCCATAGTTCGCAATGTCATGTGCATTCATCGATTTGAGCAGTCTAACCCAGGCGAATTAGCTATAGGCATCGATCATGGTCAAAATGCAGTGGTAGCCTTTATTCATAAGAGCAAATTCTTGCATTTCGTTCTGGTCGGTTTAGAAAGTATCGTCCAGTACTTTCAAAACGTTTTTCTGTGAGGGATATTTATCCTAGCATATTTGCGCAGTTCTTCGGCAACTGCATACTTGCTCATTTCGAAACGTAGCCCGCCTCTGAGAGTTCTTCGATGATGGAGTGAAGCGTGAAGAGATTTGGGCGGCTCTTAACAGCGAGGTCTTGAGAGCCGATGAGGGTGATTGAAGTGAATATGGAGTGGCGCCGGAATGAAAGGCATCGTCCGGCACTATTCCCACTTGCGAAAATCCGGTGACCCGGCCGGAGATTGAACCCGGTTCGCTTTGGTGGGAGGCAAGCGTGCTAATCACTCAGCCACCGTGGCCCCCTTCGATGATGGAATTTATTTCCTTGGTGTGCGAGTGTTTCCTGCAGACTGTGAAGGAACCAAAAGTCTCAGCCTCTCTACAAATCGTTCGGATCGTTGCAATACTGATAGTCGATTTATTCTCCGCTATCCAATTCCGGAGTCAATCTCGATTCGCCAATTTAGAATACCTAGGGAAACAGTCCGGCTTTAGTGGGAAATTTTTTGTGCAGCACATCCTTAAATTGTCGCGTTGAGGGTTTATTCTCGGCGTAATGAGCGCGACTGGACTGTAGCAGGAGGCGGTACTTGCCCAAATCCGATTTGGTGTAGTGTCCGGGACGCCTATGAAACAAAAGTTCGCCTAAGCTCCTGCTTAATTTTTACCTTGCGCTTGCCGATCTGCAGTACATCCCTGGGGGAAAAAAACTTCCTTGTTTCCGAGAAACCATTTTCCACCACTTTTCTGCAAACCATAAGTCATGTCGGCAGTACGGTCCGAGTAGGAAGCGATGTAATGAGATAGAAGAGTACCGTCCTCGGGTACATGCTCTCGGGTTCGTTTCCTTTCCCGTGGACACAGCAAATCGATCAGGGGCAAATAATCTTCGTCACTAGTGTTGGCACATTCCGATTCTTTTAGTTCCGGATTTATTTTATGTTTATGCATGGAGGTTGGTTCTTTCACCTTGTTTTCCCATTTGATATCACTCGGATTTTTTTCTAATTTCGTCTAGCCGGAGGGTAATAGGTCTGAGAGCCTCCTATCTTCGAGTCTTGGTGGCCATTCTGTTTGTTTTCGCGAGTAAAATTTTGGCCCGTACCGCCTCGATGGTTCGCTGAAGCTCTCCGGGTAGTTTGGTAACGTTTGGTTATTTTGCGCCACATTCTGTAGTGAAGTTAGCTCTTTTACAAGCTTTTAGTGCGTTATATTTTAAAGGCGTTATATTTTTGATGTCATATATTATAATTATTTTTTGTGTTCTGAATTATTAACGTTTCCATATTTTATATTTTTCATATAATTTATTTAACGTGAATGTGTAACTTTATTGTACAAAGTCGCCACCGCAGCTCGCCACCAGCGGTCATGACGTCACTAGGTCGGTATGCATGTATCGCTGGTGTCCGGTAGCGGGCACTCGATGTGTGATCTGCCGGGCTGTTTGTGTGTGTTTCGCCCGCCGACGTGTAGCGTGTGTCGCCGGCCGACGTCAATTCGCCTGCCGCAGGCCGCGAAATGGGCAGGGCACGTGTGTGGTGAACAGCTCGTTACTGCGTTATCTTGCGAGGCATTTATGCAGACAAATTTACTTCTCGTAAAATGTAATTTCGCGTACAGGGGCGGGATTTATTCTAATGAATGCCGAAACATTTAGTGTGTGCTCAGCCAGTGAACATATGAGAATTGTAGCAGTTGTCTTTAAACCGCACGTAAGGAAACTTCTCCTTATTGCCACCACATATAAAGACACGTTAAAGTTACAAATTTGTTGTAAACTTTTTCAGCAGAGAGTATGCATGACCTGAAGTGCCCGTTTGTAATTTCTGGTGGTGCAAAAGTTACCTTATTGTGATATATCATGCTTAGTATGCTTTTATGAGTACGTATTTAATTTGTACGGGCATCGATGACTGTGGTGTCCCGGCAATTGTGTTCAGCTTTGGAGGCCTGCATGATGCAATGAGGCGAGCGCTCGGTGGGTGAGCTGAAACTCCTGACCCCGGGGTAGAGGGCGTCTCACTCCAAGAAAATTGCTTCTGGCAAAGTTTGCATTTATATGACATTCTCGAAGTTTTCATCTTGCAGGTCGTTATTTCTCGTCGACATAAATACTGCCAAAAGCTTAACCACAGAAGTGACAGCAGATGCATATTTGCATCCGTACTGTTCCGAATGTAGACTGGTAACCGAAACGAAAAAGTATAAAAGAAGAATATGTGTAGTTTCTAGGCCAGTCTAATTCGATTCACCGCAATGTAAAGACAGTGAAATCTGGTCGTCGGATCGTCCACTCCAAGGTTCTTTTGAACCAAGGTAGAGCAAAGACACAGTTATTAACGTGCTGACACACATCATGGCTTACCCTCTAAACAAGGATGTGGACAATAGGCAAATTCCTTATCCAAAATCATAAAAGCAGAGGTGAAACAAAACATTAAATTACGTACAAACAAAAGGTCTTCACAACAACCTCGAAGGATAAGAAAAGGGAAGCAGAAGTTAGGGAGGGTTCCTGCCTGCCCTCACTGATACCTGCAAACTCGGTTCTCGCCGGGACAGTCACGAACACCATTGGTGCCGAGAAATGGGCTTCGAATGATCGAAAACAGGTAGCGGAAACCCACCACTATAACAGAACTTTGGAAGCAATCACCATGGGTAAAAAAATGGCAAATGTCTATATTCGTCACCTGTATCGGGGAGATGAAGATCAAATGATTGCGAAGGGGGAGGGAGGGGAAGGAGAAATTGAAGAAGGAAAACAAAGTGGCTGCCTAGATGTCCACTGACGAACGTGGATTTGGAACTGTTTGCGCGCAAATTGAAAATACCTTTTTTTTTTCTGTGTCTTTACAAGGGATGCTTTGCCCCCTGAATCCAAGATACACAAATGTGGCTTAATAAATCTGTGCACGACAACCGGGTTCAGCATGCACTGGGTAGCTTATGTAAAACGAAGAAAACATGCGATATACTACGACAGTTTTGAGACTTTGCGCCCACCGTCCGAACTGTGTGAGTACCTGAAAAATTATAAACTGACTTACAGCTACGAAACGGAGCAGATGCCCAACACGTGGAGCTATGGACACTTGTGTCGTTCTTCATTCTGAGTGGCAAAACGTCCGAGCTGTGAACTAGAGTTTACCCTCCCTTGGAGCTGGAGGGGAATGATGTGTGGGGCTAGGGGACTTTCAAACTTGCCACTCCATATCCAACATAGAAGAAAATGTGAATTCCCCATTCTTGTACATAGTGAGGATATGCGAAAGAAATCAGCATTCCCGCCAGAGCGTATGAGCTGAAGGATATGGAATACTTCATAAAAAATCGCTACCACACGACATTGCATTCGAACTGCACGGGAATCCGAATACTCTGAATGCTGAAATGTGATGCACCGCAGATGTAGATTTCACGGAACCGGATACCATTAGGCTCATGATGGAGTTCGAAGCCAGAGTGTACGAAGAAGGAATGAAACATGAGCTGTCTCGGGCCATAAACAGCTTTCCTGTCAATTTCATACGCATAAACTGTTTCTTGGCAAGTTACAGTTACGTGAATGTAAATGGGAAACTACGCAGTGCTATTTACGAGTTCGCCCCCACCATAGGTCCTGGATATAAAATAGTAGAATTTCGAGAATGTTCATTTACGTTCCGATCATTGCAAAGAGCATCCACGAAGTAGTCGTTTCGATCGCGGACCAAAACAAAGAACTGATAAAATTCCGAAACGAAGAAATTATGCTATGTTTACACCTGAAATGATGGAACTAAATTTCGCCGGGAAGATAAAGACATATAAATGCCCGTGGTACATCGAACCCGAGATCAGTAAGTTGTGCTAACACCTATAAATGCAAAGTTTCTTCGAGTCCTCAGTTTAAAAGTAAATCGACATGGCTGACGAAATTCTCGACGTGTATCAGCACCTAGAATTCAACGATAAACTCGGCATAATTGAAATTCATTGTTACCAACCGTATCTCGGCGGACATTTCGCGCTCGAAAGGGAGGTTAGAATACCTATACAGTGACAAGATATTTAAACCCTGCCTAGCCAGTCCTTTGTGCGCATAAGAGGCAGGCTATGGAATGCGGGTGGGACCCACCTGACCACCACCAAGTTAGTAAGAAATGGATTCTTCACCTTTTCGAGCGAGTAACGTAGGAGGTTAATGGCGTCATGAGCGACCAGTCGCAAGGGGCATAACCTCAACAAAAAAAAATACCTTTCACTCATGTCCAACCATCTCGCCGCAGCCACGATAACAGGCTGGGGAATCGAAGATGACTACAGTGTTCCCATTTACTACGAATGCAGGTTCGTAGTGTACATTCCACTCTCCATGCTACTGGGATTAGCCGAAGATTATAAGAAATTAATAATAGGGGTGGGGCAGGAGCTGGTGATAATGCTAGCCACATCGCATTTGAATGCCGTTTTTGGAGTATGGGAAAACCGGCAACCAATCTCTCTTACTTTCGACTCCATAGAATGGTTCGTCCCTCACGTGACCCCGAGCACTTGCAAACATGTCAAGCTGTTGAATTGCGCTAAGGAAGAAATGTGATCGAAATAGCATTAAGAAGTTGGAGCGTAGTCACTTGTACGGCCCTGCCCAACACCATGCGAAATCAGTGGGTGTGAAGATGCCTTCTAGCTCGGAAAAACCACGCTCCATCGTATTGGGGCTTCAGACGAACAAACAGCATAGTATCAGAGTCGACAAATCTACGTTCGACCACTGCAAGGTCGAAAATATAATTATATTTTTGAATGGCGAAATCTACCTGCACGTTTATTTGAATACAAATTTTGTAAATGGGCAGTACCTGCTGGTATATTACATGTATTCGCAATACCAATCTTATAATTATAGACACTATGCACCTCCCATCCTGAGCCCCGAAAATTTCCGAGACATGGCACCTTTGCTAGTATTCGATACATCGAAGCAAAACGAACGCGTGCAAAATGGCATGGTCGACTGCAAGATCGAGATAATCATCAAAGAAAATGTGCCGTCAAACACCACTGCCTACCGCTTGATATGCCACGACAGGATCGTTCAGTAAGATTGTTTTTCTTGCCTGGTAAAAATCATCAGTTAATTATGCACATAAATCCGCATGGTGTGGGTACGCACATTTCAGTCGTAATAATGTTCTGTAATCTGCAAGACTTCCAGAGTGGCTACATGCTCAAATAAATCTTACAGTCACATGGTGACAAGCACCAATTTTTGTGGTCGGACCCAAACAGGAAAAAAAAGCGGTCGAATAATTTGTGTAAATTAAAGGTGGAGATAATCGACATACAGAGCGATCATGGATGCCCTTCCCTTCATAAAATGAGGAAAGAAACTGATCCGAGTTCTTTGGTGAGCACTTCGAGAAACGCACAGGCACTTTACGAATGTAATGCACAGAGATATAACATACTCGTATATACATTTTCTTTTTGATAGTGTGAAATATGACATCATTCCATGATGCGAAATTTTTAAAATAAAAATAGAACCCTAAACAAATTAGTTACCAATCCAGTACGAGTCACCGTGGGAGCAAGATGACGCCCTTTCATCCGGATAAACTGTACGTCTTGTCATTTCCAGACGACTTTAAAATCACCTATTCGTTCTGGGAATCTGGATTGCTACATACCTAGAACGAAAAATGTGATGGATGGGACCACTGGCGATATTCGGTGACTTCGGGCGAACCTACGCAACAGTTATTAATTTGCTGCACTCCTGAAAATTGCTTGGTTCATCACATTTGCAACTTCGAGCTGAGGCGACTCTACGATCATCGAAATTCGCTCCCCTGACTGCTCCACCCAGGTCGGGTGTCATGGTCGGGTCTTCGTGTCGATGCCACGATGCATAAGAAAAATTTCAGGGGACCTGCAACGGACTGTGAAGTGCACACCTGTAAACGTTCACATATAACATCACCTGCTGCCATCGCCACCACGGGTTTGTCCACGGATGACCTTAACTGTTAATAAGTTTTTACAAACATGATTTGACTGGCATATTGAATTGTTAAAAGAAACACACACTGTCGCTTTTTTTTTTAATTTGTGTAAATAAAATATACATTTATATTAAAACTGACTAGGTTGCATATTTTATTTTTTTTTAAGTTTTACTTTATTAATATAATGATTTGGGCAAAATACATCAAGTGTGTGTGGAAATACTATTTAAAGTATTGGCTCGTGGTACCAGAAGGAGTCACTTATGCCAACAGGCATTTGGTGGCCAGCAGGAGACAGGAAAAAAATGCTTCCGCTAAGTAATTCTTCGAAATCTGCTCAACCATGCCCTGAATTGCATGCACTGCAAGCTGATCAAAAAAAATATTACCCCACTAGAATCAGTATGTGTTTCCTGGTGGCTAGCTGTGTTTCCTCTCTAATGCATGATTAGCAGTTCAGTCAATATCCTCTCCTTCGAGTCGTGACGTGGCTCTTATGGAGAGAACACCTCTCACTCCTTTTACCTGCCTGTGGCCATAACCCCACTCAATTATGTTGCTATTGGCTATTGCTAGAATTTCGTCGATACAATATTAATACTTTAATGGTAAACAATATGTGTATGGTTTAAAAAAAAAAAAACAAACTATTACATCAACTTATTTAAGGGTTCTGCATATCTTCAATTAATATCGAGTTTATAGATTAATTTTTGTATTCGCAAGCAAACAATCACATCCTGAAGGGGAGGCAGGCTGTGATGGGAGTATGATTGCATTACAGGAAAAAGAAGGGGAGGGGGGAGTGTTCGGACACTCACTTATAAGCTTTAGTTTGAATGTTGATGCACCATTATTGTATTTCATCGCACTGTGAAAGTTATGTCGGCGTATATTACAAAGTGCTTGATATGCTTTGGAGGGTACATACAATGCACGGGCTGTAATTGGTATGAAATAGTGCCTAGGTACCCTTGGTAACCACATCCTCGAGTATGGTGCGAGGCGTGTCGGGCGGAGAAACGGGGTGTCGTGGTGCCAAAGGATGATGATGCTGTGCCATGGTGTAACATTTGTAAGAACATGCACAATTATTTTTTATTGAAACCACGGCCTATGGCCGACAAGTAGTTTCGCCATACTGGGCACTATCCTCCATCACCATCGAATTGGTATCAAAGACTGTGTTGCGTCTATGGACATTAGCTAACATCCATCTTCGTCATACCGTCAGTCGATAACTGGTCCGAGTGTGACGATGCTCTCCTAATTGCTGCGGGGGAGTTATTCGAAAAGAAGGATGCCTCCATCTCAGGACGGCGCTATGCTGCACCATTGGAGACCATGGTAGAATCCAGCGCTGCACCTATAGCAGTGTCCAACATCGCGACGGAGATACCCTTCTGGAGCAGCCAGAGAGCACCCTTCTGGAGGAGGAGGACCCGGCCGACACCCTTCCTGATGGTACCCATTCAGTCAGCAACCGGTCGGGGCACCCAGATAGGCACCCTTCCAGTCAGCACCCAATCGGAGCACCCAGATGACATCCTTCCAGTCAGCACCTGGCCGAAGCACTCAGGCAGCACCCTTCCAGGTGGTGTTCTTCCAGGGCTCCCAGTCGCCGCCTTTCCATGGCTTCCAGACGGGTGAGTTGGCTACATGCGACAACGCTATCACTGCGGGTTCCTGGCAGCTGGAAGCTGTCAGTGTACCACAGCAAGAACATAGATCGCCCGAAATAACTGTTTTACATGAGCAAACATTAACGTAGATTCGCGGAGTGACGGACTCACCTGTGCCGATACGGTACTCACTAGTGTTAGATATTGAATATACCAATACCGAAAGATTGGAGGACATTTGTTCTCCGCTGCCTCATGATACTATCTTTCCCTCCCTCCGACCCGATGGCGATGAGATTCGCTAGCGTTTAAATAACTTTGAAACAGGGTTACTCGTGTTACATAACAATGTTGATGATGTGCACATAGAACTCTCTGTGTGCATCTTCTTACAGAGGTTAAATGTAACATTCAGAGACCCTCTACCCCTGGCGGGGGTGTGAGGAATATCAATATTTGCCCCACCCTATTAAATGCAAATTTACTTATACCTGCAGCCCCCCACAAGAGGAAGAAAATGTGTATTCATTTTAAGAATCCCATTGGCTGTACCCCAGATCTTTTGGAGATCTTGGCGCAGCACAATATTTAAAATAAAATTCACGCAAATTTCTCACTTTCAAGCAACAATTTTTCAATCTATTCTTCAAACATGATTCGTCTCTTCAATTTCACCCCCAAAATTAAGATAATCTCACCAAAATCTGTGTTCTCAATTATGCTGACTTTTTTTAAAACATTGTTTGTTCACTCTTTGATCAGTGGTCCATTTTCAGGGTGAATGAGGCTAAAATAATGGTCAATAATGTAAATGTTTATTTTAAATTTGAAAGTCAAATCAATTTCTTAAAAATAATATCACAAGAAAAGTATGAAGATTCTTGGAATTTCATCAAAAAAAAATGATGATTTAGCTTGAAAATGAGTCTCTAAAGAACCACACAGGTTGAAATATGATTGATTTTGAGTTGTGCTTTGAAAGATTTGATGGGGAATTAGAAATTTGTTTGAATTTAGCTTGAAGTTGGTTGAATTTTAGTTAAATTATTGTGCTGCACCAAGATTTGCAATAATCCTCTGCTGATTTATAAAAAATGTATACATACAAACACAAGTGCCCATTTTTTTTAATACAAAGGTTTACAAGCAAGCCAATGCTACGCCAGGGACCTTATGTTTGTGGAGTTTACAGATATCTCTATCCTGCCAGGGACTACATTTTTTTTTTCCAGCTATATTTAGCACCAACAAAACTCCAATTGGAGAAACCTCTCACTTCACTGGCTGGCCCTTTTTTATATACTTTTAGTAAAGTGGGAGGATTTTTTTTTATTATTTATTATGGTACTCCCTTCTCATATGTCTTGGCACCTTCGACGTATGAGAACACCCCAGTTTATGCATCTAATACACTACAGTGTAGCGTGGAGGGAATTTTTTGCTGATGCTTTAGGATTACCATTTTTTTGCATCTATACTCATATACTGAGTATATGAGCAAGGGCAATTGAAATAGTTTTTTTACTCAAATTTTGAATGGCTTGGTGATAATTTAATAAATGTGGGTGGCTTCACATTTATTTAACTATCCTCTCAACCGGGGATCGAAACCCCGAATCTCGAGTTACAAACCAAGCATTCAGCCACTAAGCCAAAGTGGCTGAGCGAGTGAGACGGTGATAAAAATGCTTTATGTGGTGAGCTACGAGATTAATAATGAGAGTGTTCGATGATTGGTGAGGAAATAATTTTATTCACTCTTGCAGCAGCGATTCGTGATGTGTTCTCTGCGAGGAGTAAACCTTCTGCATCTTTGTAGTAGCACTCGTCGAGAGCTGTGGGGCCGAGATATGAGCACAGTAGATAACATGTTTCCTATTGCCGCAAGAGTTCGCAGAGGAGGAAAATTTCCACCGTACAGCTGGTCAAAAACTTTGACCATGCTGGTAAATCCGATTAATGCAGCTACCACAAAAAATTCTGAAACACACATAAACACCATTCTTTTCTGGAATGCTCGCAGTCTCAGCTCAAAAAAGGACGTACTCATAGACTATTTGTCTCGGCATAAAATTGAAATTGCGGCAATAAACGAGACGCATTTTACACACAAATATCGCTTTTCTGTCCCAGGCTATGCCGTTTATAGAAAGACAGGCCTTTGATAAGAGGTAAAGGAGGAGGAGGAGTGGCTATTTTAGTTCATACTTCCAACGCACACAATGAAATTAATCTGCCAGACTTTCCTATATTAGAAGCAGTTGGTATTGAATTAAAACTAGGCCAACAACGTACTAAATTACTAGCAATTTATGCCCCACCAGGGCATTCGTTAACACTGGCAGACCTGGACATATGATATAATAATAGAAGCAACACTTTTCTCGCCCTTGGCGTCATAAATGCCAAACATCCAAACTGGAATTCTAGAAATAGAACAGCAAATGGGATGCTATTACAAAGGCACCAAGCAAGTAGAAATTATCAATTTATGGCCACGACTGAGCCTACTTATAACCCACCAAATATTAAAATAGTCCTAATATTTTAGATATTGTTCTAGTTGAACGGTTTAAAACTGGGTTTGACCTACGAGTCGAAAATGATCTGTCCTCCGATCATTACCCAGTTCAAATCGATTTTGATGATATTTCCACATAAGCTAATGCCCCGAGAAAAATTTAATATTATTCAAAGGTCGATTGGCCGAGTTTCTCGAATTTTGTAACAGACGATTTGCCGCAGATAAATAATGATTCCCTAGAAACAACACGGGATCTTGACGAAGCTATAACCGCCCTTACAAGCACAATACAACAAGGCGTGGCTGAGTGTGTTTCAGGAAAGAGACATACAAATAAACTTGATACTTTTCCGCCGTATATACGGGATTTAATCACGCAGAAAAACCGCCTAAAACGCCATTATTCTAGACGCCGAGATAGGCAAACTAAGGCGCGGATTAACGAAATACAGGCTGTCATTTCAGAGGAAGTAACACCATGGCGAACCAGTGTCTTGGATGATAAAGTAGCTAAGCTAACACCACACGAAAATAGTTTATGGGGCTTAACTAAATGCCTCTTAAATAAAACAGATAAAATCCCTCACTTGCAAACTAACACAGGATTTGTTTTTACCCCTGAAGTAAAGGCAGAAACCTTCGGAAATGTGATGGAAAATACTTTTCAGCCAAATCAGGACCCCTGTGGTAGAAATTTTACAACCCAAATTTACCGCCAATTTACAATAAAGCAAAGAAAACCGACTGAAGACGAACCTGAATTTACACAGTTGCACGAAATAAAGCTGGCAATTCGCCACATGCATCCAAGGAAAGCTCCAGGAGCTGACGTAATTCAGGCTATTGTATTAAAGAAAGTTGCCGAACTGGCCCTCGAGTATCTAGCCACATGTTTTAATGCTCTGCTCAAGTTGGAATACTTTCCAAACGAATTGAAAACTGCAAATGTGATTGTTTTTCACAAACCAGTGAAGGATAGGAAACTCCTACAAAATTATGTGCCAATTAGCCTTTTAAATACTCTTTCTAAAGTTGCGAAATATATAATCCTAAGACGTATTAATTCTCATATCAGTAATAATAATTTACTTCCCGAAGAGCAGTTTGGCTTTAGACAAAAGCAGTCCACAACACACCAATTGGTGTAAATCACTCAATATATTAACCGTGCCTTTAACTGAAAAGACTTTGTGGTCGTAGTTTTCTTAGACATCGAAAAGGCTTTTGAGCGAGTTTTTCACGCTGGATTAATTTACAAGTTATATGAACTAAAATTCCCCTATTGCTATATAAAATTATTAGCCAGGTATTTAAATCGCAGGACTTTTTCTGTCCAATGCGAAGGGGTGAAATCAGAAAGTAAAACCATTTATGCTGGAGTGCCTCAAGGCAGTATACTTGGCCCAGTTTTATTTCATCTTTACATACATGATTTACCGAAATTAGACCACTGACTGATGCAATTCGGTTGCTATGCTGACGACACTGTCATATTTAGTCGCTCACACGACCTCGGTTTAGTAACATGACAACAAACTGCTTTAAAACCCTTTCAAGAATACTACACGAAATGGCGGATTAAAATCAATGTCGGGAAAAGTGAGGCGATCGTTTTCACGCGTAGGGCACTACCCCAAACTGTGAATCGCCCCCAAATCACTTTATTTGGCGAACCCATGCCCCATAAAGTTATTGATAAATATCTAGGCGTACATATTGACAGGAAGTTGACCTGGAAAGCACATATAGGCGTCAAATGCGTAAGTGCATACGCCAGACTCTCTGCCCTATACCCTATACTTAATAGGCGAAATGCCATAACACGAAACAGAGCAGTATTGCTTTATACCATGCTCATACGGCCTGTCACAACTTATGTTGCGCCCACATGGGCCCATGCAGCTAAAACTTGTATCAAGAGACTGCATATTCTGCCAAATAAATGCCTGCGAATTGCGACAGTTGCATCTAGATATTGCCCCATTACAGATCTGCATATCGAACTCAAAACTGAAAAACTAGACGAGCATTTCGTCAAAATGACGGGAAAATTTTACAATGATTGTGCCACCCATAACAACCCGAAAATATCTAGTCTCGGCGATTATGACCCCGAAGAGACTCAGAAATATAAGCGGCCTAAAAGCATTTTAGCTCACAGGCCACTTAAAACACCGAAACTCGCAATGCAGGCTCTCAGCAATGCACCCGAAAAACAAATTAATCCCGGAAACCCATAATACTGCAATACAAATAACACTTATTGACAAAATATTTATCGCCAAATTAGCGAAGCACTATGTGATCACAGAACAAGGTAAAACATAGGCCGTATAGCCCTTGGCTTGTGTCGGCCCTGTGATTTACATTGCATCTACACCGCACCACACACACACACACACACACATGTGCTACAAGCTTCTCTCATCCGACAGCTGTTTATATGTATGGTCCGTCGCCACTGCCGATTACAAGGTGGTCTCTGGGTAGTTCTAGCGACACTAGAGGGCTGTACCGTAGTGTGCTCTCTGCAGCAGCTGGTGAAGGTTGGGGAGTGGAACACATACACCAACACTCACTCACACCTACATTGACACTCACTAACACACCCCTACACTCAGCTGAACGCAAGGTCACAGGCAAGGTGATAGTAATATTGCCCGTAGTTTAAAGTTTCCTTGTATTTATCTGCAACATACTTATACTCTTTCCTGTGTTACAGAGAGATTTCTGGCATCTATCGGGTGGTTGGCTCAGTTCTGTCCCCCACCACCAGGGCCGCATAGTGCGACCCTGGTTATCAATTAGATCCAATCTCATTTAATTTCACCCTGCATCAAATTCACTCTGTCTATCTTCTTGAACTAACACTACTGTAATTTTTCCAGCCCTAGTCCAATAAAGGAATTACATTTATCCTCCGCGACTGTCGCATAGTTTTCTCCAGGCCCTCTCCGCTTTGTCTGATTTTTTATGCCCCTTACTAGACCCTTCTTCCTTCGGGGTATGTCCATGGCTACAATTGCGGCCATGGCACCAGACTACCCTGCTATAGCCGCGATGCATGCGCCCATTTTATAAATTAAACCCGACCTAAGGCATAAAGGGCTTGCTTTGAGACGTATCCCATTTTCCAACCGTCTTAGCTACTAAAAAGCATGCCGGAAGGCCCACAGAACTGTGAAGGTGCTCACGTTGTCGTAGCAGGATTTGGGGGCTCGCCAAGAAATGAAATTAAAAATTAATTAGAAGAATTTAAAAAATAATTTTCCTTGCCCTTTTAATTCAGCATATATGTCTGTCGAGCTGTCAGCAGTGTCGGTTGCGGTAAATCTGTAAATATTGGTCACCTTAACAGCTGCAGAAAGTGTGTATTTCGCAGAGTATCCAGATCATACGAAAAATAGGATCTTTCGATTTTTCACCGATAGCCGAAAATACGGATATTTCTTCCAAACTTTTCGTTTCAAAATATTTTTCTCTTTCATCTCTTTTATTTACAACATAGTCGTAGAGAAATAATATATTTTTAACACGTATACGGAAACGTATACTAATAAAACTTTTTAAACTATCCACCCTACTAATGTAACTGTAATTTACGAACTGATTAACTGTCATTAGTGGTCTTTATTTCTCCCGCTATAATTACCTCACTGCGACGTCACCATTGATGAGAGAAACTTCAACGACGTTAAAAATAGGACTTATATGAAAAAAACGATATAAAAATAGCCTTAATATTTGGAATTGCATATTAACACGTTGAGACGCCTACCGACCCCCTCGAGGGGGAGGGGGGAGTAACATGATGTACCTCACTCCGTCAGCCAGACAACAACAATACCCAACACCGCCCTTGGATGAAGTAAGACGTACTCAACATAAACCCCCATCTGATCCATGCCCCGTCCACGACATTGTATGAGATTATAATTAAATTACTGCAAAAAATACACCAGACAGTTATAGAGGTCCATTACAGTGATGCACGAAAGAATGTTCTCAAATTCGACTCTCTAGTGGGAACAAATTTTTTTATTTAAATTACACTCCATAAATTCACGTGGTATCTTAAAAAGCCTCTGGTAAACACATTAAAAATAATGCATTAAAAATTACTCTTAGATTCATTGCGCTAATTAAAAAAAATGCGACCAGTTCCGAAAGTTCGTTGTCACTCTACTTATCATCGTGTCTCATTAACGTGCACAAGTATTCATTAATTCCACAAATGTACGCCAACATTGAAAACACCTCAGAGAAGCCACTAGGTTCGCGACCTGGCGAGTCTTAACTACGGCGTTGAGTGTTGCGCTCCGGTAACGGAGAAATAGCAATGCTATAATCACACTACCTTGGCAGCGGCCTTACCATGGATCCATCGAAGATAAGAAACCAACCCGACCATTCAGGCAACAACGCAATGTAGGATGTCGGACCGCCTCTAACCACGATACTGTCGTGTCACACTTTCAGTTCTCGGAACTCTGCACAGCTGTTTTCGCCCCGTTGAGGCGGTTTTCATTCCCATCGCAGTAAACTTGAATTACGCCGCTCTTCCGCGACACCCTCGCTCCCTTATTAAGTTTACCGCGGCAAACATGACGAGGACGTACATGCCCGGCGAAAGTTTGGGCTAGCGGAACAGTCACGGGAATATTTCGTCGTAAACTTACAAGACACCATCGGCTCACTATCGTACAGTACGGGCACAATCAAAATTTAAGTGAGGCGGCAGCGATAGAAATCCTGTCGTAGTCTGACCTTACGTACACACAGATCATTCTCTCTAACCCGACGCTGGCTGGTAACACACATAGCCGGCCCACCGGAGCGCAAGTTCCCGCGACTACCAACAGACACTTTCTGGCCGCACGATCATGCTTCAGTCCCGTAACATTACACTGCTACCATACATAGCTGACTCTCTCAACCACCACTCTACCAGCATACTTCTGCCCGCCTCACGTGCGCCACTGGCGCCAGCTCACCCCCGCGACGTCCCGTGGGACTCGCGAGATGCGGCACCTGGTGGCCGCTCTTTAGATTATGGCGATGGAGCCAGGAACTACATATGCCATAATCGTCTCACAGCCTATGTCATAATAGTTATCCAGAAATAACACTCATTGATAATTATCATGCAGTAAATAATGGTAAATACGATTAAATGCTCCAAACAGTTAGATAAAATAATTACGTGTGTGTATATATATATATATATATATATATATATATATATATATATATATATACACATGCAAATAATTAAATGATAAATGTATGACCGATAATTATACAGTTATTAACATACAAACTAAAAGATAACAGCACGACGGTAATACCAACCGCTATAAAAGTTACACTAAAAATATGTACTAAACATACTAAAAAATACTGTGGCGGTTCCCAAATCGTCACAACATAAGAGTAATTTCTTGAGAGTTAGTGGTGGTATGTATTTTACAAATGATACATATTTAAGCACGTGAGCGTGATTTTTCTAAGTTATTTTAATACAGAATATGCCGAAAAATTTTCCGAATTTATTTTTTTTTACGAAATAAGCGAATGTCATTATGTGTGATGTGGCAAGAGTGGTGTGGGTGCAGGTGTCGAGCAGCGGCAGTCTGACTCCAGGCTGGCTGGAGAGAGGTCTCAGCAAGCTACACCATGGACCAGCCCAGGTACTTGTCATCAGACACCCTCCTGGTACTTCCTCCTCAGACACCCTGCTGGCTACTCAGGAGAGGTAAGTACTCCGCCTCCTTACATACAACTTCAAGAAGCTTGCATACAAAATAATTTAATAATTTTCATAATCTACCAAACATTATTCAACTTGTACGCATTGTGTATAATGCAAATTTTCGAATAATGAGAAATTTACACTTTATAGTTTTTAATGGATGGCTATGGATGGAAATGGATGGAATTGCAGCGTTCTAAAAATATCTAATTTGTTTTCCGTTCATTCCAAGTTCATTAGAAGACTGTATAGTGTGTGCATTAATTTGTTTTGTTCATTGTTGCATATGTTTGTTTATATAGCTGTAAAATGTAATGGCGTTAAATTTTATCCTGAAGAAATGTTGATAATCACGTCGGGAACATGGCCTCCTTCTCTGCAATAGCAAATGTAATACAATTATTAATATGTTATAAAATAAATATTTAAATTCCCACTTATTTCCATTATTTACGTGTACTGGTGTTTTCTGTATTTATACAAACAAATTACCGCCAAAAATTTTCCCTTTTAAGAGAGTTTTTTTTTTTTTTTTCCTATTTCTAAACAGTTTTGTTTGTATTAGTTGCAGTACTGAACTATGAAACACATATGAAATCGACGGACATATGAAATCTGGTTGTAAATCGCTCGGTTGGCAGACGGACGGACGTAAGATGGACGGACGACGGACGCACATGACGGGCTATTGTAAATCCTGCCTAAGAGTCCTATGTATGTGGAGCTGTTTTGGCCATTCGAAGCTAAAAACAATGTATTTCACTTAAACGCTGTACTGAAACGAATTCGTGATATTTTAATGTCCCTACTAATTGCCGGATATCTTCTCATGTTTAGTTCAGGCATGTAGGTTCTGCCATTTTCTCATTCGCTGATGTCGCAGTGACAGCCTTTTTCCTAAAGGTTCGTGGTATTTTATTCCCCATTCCCTCGATAGTATTTATATATGTTCGTTACTGACTGTAGGTTCTTTTACGGTATGTCCGTACACATGTGAGCCAATCAATGTTAGAAAACAAGTTAAAGTTTTAAAATGTTAGCCTTAGAATTAAGACACCCATCTGTAAAATTGCTGGTTTTTGCGAACACACTGAAAGAACGGCACCTGCTAAATATTACTTATTTTAGACAGGGATAGACTAACATTATCAGTTAATAATAACTTCACACCGTCCATAACTAATGCCAGACGATTGAAAAGCTCTAGGAAATAGCGTTAAAGTAGGCGTTGTAGATTAAATGGGCCACCAGAAGGTGTAGTGCCATATGATTAACCTGGGAAAGGGTCTCTGTTTCCTGCTCCTCAGGCTAACATCCTAACCACACCTACCCTCTGCTGTGCTGAGATTGCTTACCCCCTCCCCCCAAACCCACCAACCATACACGAACCACTCCGTTCCCTACGAGGTGTGCTGTGATAAGTTCTATCGTTGACCGCCAGGAGCGATACTGTCGTCATCGCTCACCAGCCTGGTTCTGGACTTGGTTGATAGTCGTGCGCCAGTCTCTCGATTAATCGATTATACTCACCTTACTTCAAGTAATCGCATTTTCTGCTAGGCGACGTGCCAATCGCTCGGCAACCAGCACCAATGTCATTTGATGTTGTCATCTGATGCTAGGTGTGCTGGTATCGGCTGGAAGCAGGGCTAGGTAACTTGAATAGACGATCTTTGGAACTGGTGTTGCGCTACCCGCTTGCTAGGCAGCAGCACTAGACCGCAATTATTCGAGCCAATTTGAGATTGTAATGCAAACAGACAGTGGCCATTGCAGTTTACTTTCACATGGAGAAAAGGACGCATTTAATTTAGTGTAACAACTTGATACTGATGGCTTTATAAAATTATACGATGTCTCGTATAACTTGCTGTATGGGGAAACTAAGGCCAAAATGACAGAACTAAACTTGTTGTGTACTTGGATGTTGTTTGTGGTTCGGGGCAAAGCATAGGATTCCCGTCTCAGATAATCCATGGACGAAATAATGGTTGGCAAGTATTAATTGCAGTGATTTGTTACGATGCGACGCTACGGGTGTGCGATGACCACTTTAGTGAAGATTGTAAAATGCACATTTGTTCAAAGAAGCTTATTCCGTATGCAGTACCAAACCAGAATTGACGAGGTAGGTTTCAACTTTATGTAATGTCAACATACACACTACGTAAGGTTAGCTAAGTTGCATCAGTGTAGATTCTGTGGAAAACTGTTTTGGTTCTATATGTGCACACGGACTACAAAACACCAACACAACACCTCGTTCTTTTGGTAATTCTTTCAAAGAATTGGTGATAAACAACTTCATGGGTCCACATTCTGAAGCTTTCAACTGTGAAAATGGCCAGTCTGCGGGAGCTCTGGCTTAGTTTAGAAAGTTTATTGTTGGTGATGAATGCTCTCCGGAACAGGTCCATGAAGTTCCAGATTTTGCATTCAAAGAAGTGCCAATTGTTTCTGCAAAGTTTTCATCTGATGTTCGTGTTTGTGTGTCTGGCTATTTTGGCAGGAATATTCAGCAGACAACACAAAATTGTAAAACTTGTAAAGCAGACCTGCAAAGTACTGATGAGCGTGTTCCATATAATGACCTCATTGAAGCCCGTATGTATACAAAATGACTTTGTGTAAACCCATTACAGGGTTCACATCACTTTTCAACATCATCTTGAATGTAGCAGAGATGCACTTGCCAAATATAATTTACAAACATGGGGTTGTAAAAGTTTCGACTGATATAATCTTAAGAAGTGTTTGTTTTGTCCATTTGATGTGCATTGTACATGCTATGAAGGATGTGATGATGACTGTTATTATTTAAGATGCTCTTGTTTTGTTATTGCAAAAACTTGAACCAAATTTTAATTAATTCCAACACTGTTGTCCAAATATCTGATCCAATTAAAATTTTCGCTCAAAAGTACAAGAAGTTCAGGAATATAAATGGTTGTTTTATTTAGTTTCGGTACTGTAATTATATACAACGTTTGATCTATTTTGTGGTATTGTATAACCAAGTTATAATAATTTCTTTACGAAATTGTTTTGTCAGTTATTTTGATAATATAGCCTATATACCAAATTGGTTCGTTGGTGCTGTTTATAATGTAGGCCTACAAGAATGGGATGTGAGTTTTCCTTGCTCATAAAATAAAAATGCAGATTTAAATAAAAATTTACCATTTCGATTTGTTTATTTGCAGTGGACCAGCATTACATGGTCAGGCATTTATGCTACCTAGCTGATTTTCTTAGCTGTAGGTATTTCAAAGTAACCATTCTTTATTGAGGTTTATTCATGAAAATGTCAACATACATTTTTAAGTCTTCGGATTATTTGCGAAAGAGATAACCTAATGTTATATATGTAGGGTTGCCATCCATCATGTTTTGTACTTGATTTCCCTTATTTCAAAATTTTTCGAAACTAAAATTAAAAACAAACATTGTGTCAGTAATTTACCATTTTAACAATTACTGATGTAGCTCTACGACCAATAGATAATTACAATTGATGCAGAGAGATGGCATTTGTCAACAAGAGCGTTCGTGAAAGTACTTAGTCTTGCTCAAATGTGTACTGTTATCTTTCAATTTACATTGCTGTCATTTGTTGATGCCGATTTGTGTTGTCAATGCTTTGAGTTATAAAATTAAAAAAGAAAATGTGTGATTCACCACCGCGAAAAAAAGAAATTGTTTCATACACTAGATGGATGTGAGCAAAATAATCATTAGCTAATCTGTGGTAATAATTGTTACAAAACTCAATTTGTACTTTACAAACGAAAATTTTGTATTTCACACGACTGTAAGCACAAGTGAAATAACCAAGATAAATATTTCTGTATATAAACAAGATTTTATTGCCTTTCAATGATTTGAAGTATGTATAATACTGAATTTCCACATTTCAGATGGTATTATAACTGTTTTCCTTAATCATTTCACTGTCATATGTCGTGTGTCGAGTTGCCAGAAGTGTCCCTTATGGTAATTCTGAAAAAGTGGGCAACCTTAGATGTAAGATAATTTGTAAAGAATTATGGACTTGTACTGTAATATTCCTAGTGTATAATATGTTTTTCAATGTATTACTAGTATTATTAATGGATATAAGTACATGTTTTGATACAGTATGTGGGACTGAATGAAAGTATTAAAGGTACTCTGTTTGCTGGAGACGATGAAACTGTATTGCGTGCTATTAAGGAAAACTTTATGAAAGTGCTAAGGGGTATTGACCGAAGAAACAGTTGGGAGATTTAGTTTTATATGTAGTATAACATCAATAATAAACTTATTGTGAGAATTAGTTTTCAATAATTCTTTAAAGAAATGGCCTAGATTTTTTGAGTAACAAA
Source organism: Dryococelus australis (assembly GCA_029891345.1). NCBI lineage: Eukaryota > Metazoa > Arthropoda > Insecta > Phasmatodea > Phasmatidae > Dryococelus > Dryococelus australis. Next base: position 176,027,557 of record CM056999.1, read on the forward strand.
ATATTTTTAAAACTGTGTAGTTACAACTAACTGATGTGATTTTTATGGATGTCAAAGGATGTATCTGTCAGTGTCTTGTCACTGCCTCGTCAAATGATTGGGGCTTCAAATGTCCGTTTCTAAATGATAAATATGAAAAGTCCTTTTTGCTATCACAAGATGAAAGAAACATGTTGGCATGTTACCTAGCTACATTACACACAATTAAAATATCAAGCTGATTTGAATAACTAATAAACAATGAGTACAGTGTTTATATGTTAATTTTTAAAAATTGAGACATATAAACCAGAGTACGGTATCAAATAATTCATCAATCTGGGTTAGCATAATACTATCTTAACAATTAAGTTGCAGTTTAATTGTTTCAGAGAAGCCCTGGAAAGTGAAATCAGATCAAACCGCCAATCTGGCATAACTGATTTTAATTACACTATTGCATCAAATCATCAAAACTCTTCCACTTCAGAAGTATTTCCATCAGCAAATTGTTCATGGTGTACTTCTGAATGGTCTGTGTACTCTGTTGACATGTAAGACTGGATTTACATTGGCGCGACACGACGGAAGTAATGCTTCACCCAATCACAGACGAGTATTTTGTGACGTTAATGAACAGAAATCTCGGGCGCGACAGACTTTCTGATTAGAAATAATTACAAATTTGGTTGCGTCGCAGGAGCGACAATCGTTAGTAAACAAGTGTATTTTCTTGCTGCAAGAATGGCGACAATGTTAAGTTGGTAACATTTGTAATAACAATTGAAAATATTATCTTGTTTGTGTAGTAGGAATATTTTATCTGTAGTTAATTATTTTTATTTGCTTTCAGTAAGCATAGTAGGTTGGAGGTACCGTTGTGTGTTTTATTTAGTGAAATGTAATATTAATCGCTAAGTATTTACCACTTCGTAAAACTGCTCGTTCCTACCATTTTCAACCGCCGTCCGCAATGAAGCAACAAGAATATAATTTTAGACAAGTGGTGATGATGGTGAGTTATTTATACTGAAAAGTAAATTTATTTAGTCAACTTTGGAAGTAATTCAAAATAGATGTTACAATAATTATATTTACAAAATTTTAAATTATGCAGTTTCGTTGCATTTATGAAAATGGGAAGAAAAAATTATAAAATGGCATTTTTCAGCTGCATAGATAATGCTGTCACCGTAGAATTTTCCGTCGTCTGAACACACCAAAAATAATCTGAGAGATTTATATTTATGGTATTGTGAGACGAGATGTAAATTTAATTTTATGTGTTACTTGCTGTATGTATTCATTCAGAGCACATCATATTTAAAACATTATTAGGCATATTCTTTTAACAGTTTTTGTGTTTGTCCTTGGCCATATTGATAGTGATAGATTCGGGAGTCGCTTAACAGCTAATAATTTCAGTGTTGAGGGAGTGAAGTGACATGGATATGGAGCAGCAATGAAATGTGATGGTGAGGGAAACCGCAGAACCCTGTAAAATCCAATCAGCCAGTGGCAACATCCGTCATGTTTCCCAAATGCGGACGTTGAGGACGACCTCGCCAGGAATAAAATGTTTATTTTGGCACCAGGTTTACCAGTATGCATTAAAATTATTTAAGTTTTCGTGTGTATTTCAATTGAAATTTACTAGAATGACTGCATTTTTGGAGTGTGCACTTATCCAGTGCATTTGTTACATACATTGAAACCAATCTAAAAAGTATCCTAGGATTGCTTGATATAATCAAACCCTTTTTCACCAATACCCATATACATTGAAGTTAAATTGAGATGGTTCACAGCATCAGAATCACATGAATTTTAAAAAATTCTTATGTAATGATCTATGCACGGTACTACATATGATTACTAATTGCTAGGCTACAAGCCTCAGTAATATGCACACACTCCCTGTTTTTAGCACTGCTATATAACAGCTAACTATGGCATTGTAGCATGTGTTAGTAGAATATTTACTCATAAGAATACTAAATTGATCTGCCTAACCTAGGATTCAAGAGATTTCACAGAAGATTCTTGCTAGCATAGCATTTATGACAAAATGACAACATTCCTGTGTAGATCTAGATGCCAAAAAAAGGTCCTTTAATTCGCTGTTTCTTACCCGTGCACAGAGGAGAAGTAACGGAATAAAATTGAAAAGTTGGGAAACGGATTATGGGCCAGATGCATGGTTGATTTTATGTCGAGTTGGGATACAATCTGTAACAAGATACTAACCTTTTTCTACGTATGTGCTTACAGCTGAAAAGTGAGTTTGTGTTTTGTATACAAAATTGTTAAAATATTTTGTAACTCAGTTACAGTGTTACTCAGACTGCACTGCCTACAACTATGCATTATTGCCCTATGGCGCCCTAAAATGTATAGTAGGCCTAAATATATGGCCAATCTTGACATTTTATAAAATTTTCTAGGGTGCCAAACGGTAAGCACCCTCTCTTCCCCCCCCCCCCCCACCAGTGTAAGTTATTGTTTTGCTCCTGACCAATACATAACTATTCAGCGTAAAAATAAGCGAATAAATATATGAGACATTTTAAACTACACGAGCATTAAAAATACAATGCTGGTTAAATTGATCAGTACTGGTTTTTCGTTTTTCACATTCATTAAGGCACTTGCACTGTGCTTGAGCTGAATTGCAGTGTGTTTGATATAAACATTTATTAACGAAACAATCAAATGGTTTACAGTGCACTGCTTATTTACTAAAATAGCAGACATTTTAAATGATATCGCTCCAATATTGCTAAAATAGATTTTCATTCTGTCATATTTTCAAATATACGAATCAGACACCTACTGAACTACCATATGGCCTTGAAGACTATCCACCGATAAAATGACGGCCTTTGCTAAGGTGCCATAGTTACATGTAGCACGACAAGAACGCTGCATGATTGTTCAGTGTCCTGTGTGTGGCAGCGATGGGGCAGTGTTACTTTTACCATCCCCACATTTGTGTACCTCACAGAAGGTAACTCCAGGTAGGTTGCCTAGGACTTAGTTTTTTCCCAAGCCTATTCAATTTATTAAACATTGCAATGTTTTATTAAACATTTCAATGTTTTATTAAACATTTCAATGTTTCAGGCACAACGCTGTTCTTAAAACTGGTGTATTCGATAATCTTATAAGTACTTTTAAAATAAAATTGCATGACTTATGTTGTATGAGATTAAGTTTTATGTTATGTTGAATATGTTTCTGAAAAACATAATACATCGGCCTACACATGGTTTTGCTTTGATTATACAAAATATTGCAGAGTCAGAATTTTAAAATTGCTTAATACCTGAATTTTTTATTGTAGCTGTAAAATTATGCTAATTTTACCAATGGAAACGGGTCAAGAATGAATGCAGCGAATCCAAATTAAAAACAATGCTGATATGGTGGGCTATGTCATCAAAACTAATTACAATTCTCTTGGTTACACGTCTGGGTGATATATACTGCCAGTTTACTGACGTAAAGCACAAAATAACAGTTTGATATAACGTAATTATGTCGTATTGAGTTTCTTCAGCTAAATCCATGCCCAAGTCGTTGCACTCTAGTTGTTTCAGAATATAAACAGTGACTTTTCTACAAGTAGGAGACAGCTATTAATAATATCAGCTGTTATGTTCGATGCTAATACAGTAAAAGTTTTATAATAACTTTTAAAAGCTTATATAGTCACCAGAAAATTATTTCGTGCCGTATTTTCAAAACAAATATACAGGAAATGGGAAGTAAATCAACCAAAACGTCGTACACAACACAATCATGTTATGGGTAAACAATTCATAGTCTAACATATTTAACGGAGAAATTTATACTTAGTTAACAGAGACATACGTACATATATATAATATAAATTATATATGTAAAAACGTTAAAGTCAAGAAGGGTTGTATGTTATTCATTTCGATTTTAATTCACTTCAAAACATATGTGAAAGAATAGCTGGTACAATGTTTTGGGTCACTAAAAAGCACATGATCTTTTCACCAGAAAACAACCGTCTAGCTCCATAATAAAAACTGGCTTCACTTGTTTTCACTGCATAGTATAGGACATAGCCACCCCCTGGACTACTGTATCTTTTACTATATATATATATATATATATATATATATATATATATATATATATATATATATATATATATATGATAAATATTTTAGATTATTTTCCAAAAGGGTATTGTCAAAGTAGTGATGTATTGGAGTTTAAAACTAGTATTGGTTTACCATTTATATTTGTTTTAGCCTTAATATGCTAATTTACAATACAACAAAATAGAATGTTAAGTTTTGGCACATTCAAAAACATCAACGAAATTTGGAACTTTGAGTTTATTGCTTTGAAAAGCACGTGCGTTTGCTGATAGTTGGGACACCCGGCCAGTAGGGGCACTGTAAATAGTTCGTGTCAGTCCAACATGGGAGTTTCCGTTCTATACACTACTCCTTATTCTATGGTTGGAAGCTGAGGCAATGTTTTATACTGTACATGCTATATGCAGAAGTCTTATGGTTAATTCAATATAAAGCACTTTGAAGGCATGTGGTTTCTATCCAATTACCCTTGGATTGGAAAACTGACACTCCATCCATCTGAGCTACCAGTTACAATAAATTTGTAACAAAGCAGCACTTAATGATCTACGAAAAAAATTCACCTATATATAAACCCATACGTTCAAAACGAATTTGTAGTAAATTATGATTGAAAATTCGATTAGATAAACATTAATTTTATAAAAAATTTATTTATTTAATTAATATTTTTATTTATCAATTAAAAATTTCAGACATAAATGTATGAAGTATTACTTCTACGAACTCGTATTTTCAAGGAAAATTAGATTATGATTTCACAAACATCGATTTGGTCAAATAATTTTTCACAAAATAATGGTTATATGTTCAAATTAAAAATATATTTACTAAACTTTTACCAATAAATATATCAAGTGACGCGTCTAAAGAGTCGTATTATTTAGCTACATAAGAGTATGTCGGCAGAAAATGTGAATATATAACTATGGCCATTGCCATATTGAATTTGGTAAGTATAAGAGCGAAGTTTTTATTTTTAAATTAATTATGTAAACACTCCCAGTATCAAATACAACGAATCGCGTACCATACCACAGATCATTTAGGCCCTAAACCCTTTCAGGTAAGCTCAATTATGAATTAAGTCCTTTTGGGTAAAATTCCATAATAGGGGCTTTTTTGAAAATGGGTTTTTTGTAATTATTATTACAAGGAATTTTCGAGGGGCTTCGAGTAGTATTCCGTAAAAAAAAAAAAGCTTAAAAGGGGGGGGGGGGGGGGGGGTTTACCAAAAATGCTGTGTTTATGCTATAAACACGTATAATTTACGTAGAATATATTTATATCGGGTCAAATAATTGTATTACATCTAAGAATACCGTTTGCAACGAATCTTTAATGTATAAAACTTCGTTTACAGGGTATATTTATGCCGAGACGCCTAAGTTATACAGGTAACGAAGAGTAATCTGTGTCGGAACATTATGCAATTGTGGTGAATTACCCAAAGCTTACCTTTATTTTTCCAAGGATTGAACTACGTAATCTATAACTAGTAGAATATATATGGTACATAACACGAAACGATATTAAGAGATGTTGTTTATATGTGGGTGCAGTAAAACGCCATCTTACTTTATAGACCAATAATGGACAAGAGAAGGCCAACAAATGTGCTAGGCAATTAGTAGATGTTACAGGTGGATTGGTTCTATCCAGCATTTTTGTAAGGTCTGGTGGTGGACGGTGCTGTTCCGTGATGGGATATTTTAATTAAAATGTGTTATTTGATGTGTTTTATTGAGTTTAATTCTGTGTGGCGTGTGAAATGGAATAATTGTGCGATAATACGAGTGCGTGTGTGTATTTGATTTATTATGAAAGTTAAAATAACTTATAATGTTTGTGCTGTATTTTAAGTGCCTATAGAGAGTGGTCAAATTGAATACATTTTGTGTCGTGGTTATTGGTGTACGACTGGGTGAGTAATGTAATACATTTTCAATTTTAGATAGTCAGGTTTATATATTGTGAAATGAAGTTGTAGTATTTCGTGTGATTGTGTTAAGTGTGTGGTAAAACGAGTGAAAAATGTGTACGTAATCGTAATATTCAATGATTTAAATGATACAAAGAACTACCTGAACAATAAATAATTTGACAATTTTACCAATACACGTTACAAATATGGTAGTGGCGAAGACTATATACTTCAGGGAAATTGCGGGGGTACGGCAAGTGTCAAATATGTTCGTATTTGGGGTAACATTGTACCCCACAAATTACCTCCAGTTCATAGCCCTCCCCCTTATCGAATTTGTAATTTGCAATATTCTCAATTTTGTATTGCATGGTTACATCTTTGTGCAATTAAACGTGGTTTTGTGACAAAATATTAAGATTATTTCATGAATATCATCTAAATATGTTAAACTGTACAACGACGGAACCAAACAATACCCAAATTCACAATATTATCAAACACACTCACACACACACACCCAAATGTTACTGTGGTAATGTATGATATTCAAGCGTAGCCTCTTCGCAGGGAAAGATACTCTACAAGTGTAGCCAAAAATTACGCACACAGCCAGAGTTCTAGCACAAGCAGGGGAGTAAATCCCCAAAACTGTGATTTTAGGAGCGCCGGCATATTTATTTTTTTTTTTGTGGCGCGAAGCGTCACACATAAACGAAACTTGAAGTTTCCCCAGAAATGTTTTTTCATGCGTATCCCATTTGCAGTGGAAAATGATGTGTGTGTGTTTTTCAATTTAACATATTTTCGTGCCAATTGTAATATTATTGAAATATTGTCTGATGAAAACATGTGTAATTGCAAAAATATCAAACTGAACATTACTTCATTACTTAGATTAACGTCACCAATACAATTTAGAAATACGATAGTGAGCTGAGATATGAACTGGAGGGAAATTGTGGGGTAAAATTATATAGTGAAACGTACATATTTTTTATTTATCCTCCCCACGATTTCCCTGATATTCATAGACCTCTCCACTATAGTATTTGTAGCTTGTATTGGTAATATTGCCAAGTTAGGTAATGTCCGGTTAAGTCTTTTTGCAATTTATCTTATTTTCATAAATAATTATATATTTATTTTTCACTCGTTTTACCCCACAATTTCCCTGATCTTCATAGCACTCCCCACTATTGTTTTTGAGGTTTCTGTTGGTCAAATACTAAATCCCCTAGTAAATTAGAGTTGTGAGTATTTCGTAGAGTGGAATGATACACTTTCCGCGATTAAAAAAAAAAAAAAAAAAAAAAAAAGCCTCTATTCTGGAATTTTACCCTCCTTTGTAACTGTAGTCATAATTTCCGAACTGTTGAAGCTATAATGGCGAAATACATACCATACACATCATCCCAAATGTAGATCAGAGCGATAGGGTATACGTTATGTCCTTTTACGAACATAGTTAGGCATAAACTAAACAAGTACATACCAAGTACATATACTTACCAATCGCATACTCACCAAGTGATTAGTCACCAAGTGCATACTCTCCAAGTGCATACTTACCAAGTGCACACTTACCAACTGCACAAATAAGAAGTGCACACTTACCAATTACATACAGTTCTTACCTACATAATATTATTTTATTCCCGAATATAACCAGATTTTATTTATGAGTTGGGTATTTGCTAGGGTTACTTAATATAATGATAATTTTGGAGTTGGTTCGATTGTTACTCAGAACACGTAATAATATTTTATTTCTGAATATAACCAAAATGTTATTGTTTGTTGGATAGCTGCAAAAGGTCATTAATGTAATGTTCTTTTTGGATTTGGTTTTGATTCTTGGCCAGGACACTTATATTATTTTATTTCTGAATAAAAAAATTTTGCTTTTTATTTATGCTTATGCTAGTATATGTAATGTTATTTTTGTATTACCAAGATCGAGTCATAGGCGAATCACTAATTATTTTTTAAAAATTCTGGGAAATGCATTTTGATCCATTCACTTATTCTCGCTATCGTATTTACTGTTCAGTGTCTACTGCTCCGCTAACATGTTACATGTTCCATGTAAATTGTTGAAGGTCGAAAATGGTGGAGGGGAATGAAGTTATGTGATGTATTCGGGTAATGACCTAATAGTATAATTAACATACTTACATAAACATACAATGAATATTTACTAGGTATGCATGTCTACACATTAATAATTAACAACTAGGCAATCACAAACGTAATATGTCCTCTCAGCAAGACAGCCAGTCATATACCTTGTCATTTGTTTCGAAATTTTTAATTAGTATTATTGTTAAGTGTGGAAATTATTACACTTACACTGTGTTAGCATTCACTATACACACTTATCAATTATGCACATTGTATGTGGAGAGACATACGTATGCTCCCAAGGAACGACATCCCACAACTCATTATTCGTACGCAGTATTATTTACTGAGTAGCAGATAAGTAGAGGTATGCGTTCTGAGAAAACAAAATAATGAAATGGAAACATAAAGAAATAATGTTATTAATGACTTAAGAGCTAAAACTGTAAATAAATTAGACACTGTTTTAAGTAAAGTCGATAAGATGAAAAAGTGCGTACTACTCGATCTAGTGTTACAGCTAGAAAACCGTCACATTAACTTATATATAAATATAAATACTGAAAAGTTGGTGTAACGTAATCAAAAAAATGTCTGACTCCGTTTCGGAATTACATAACATTACATCTGCTGTTAAGGAGAAATATTTAAAAGATAAACAAGCATTAATGGAATGTGATGTTTTAAACAAAGACATGTTTAAACCAATTACAAGCAGAATGGATATATTATATTTTGTGTTGAATATGTCTAATGAAATAACAATGGAAATTAAATTGGAAAAACCTTTAAAGAAGAAAAAGCAAAATATTTATCATTTAACGTGGCGTTAATTACCTTTAAATCATGCTTCACCTATGCGCGATACAAGATTTGGTGTATATCGACATGGTTCCTGTGAGATTCAGTAATTATGTTTTTCCTGAGAGTAGTATTAAAAATGGTGATTACATAACTGATGTGAGTGAAGGATTGTTTGTATTATTATTTAAAAAATTTCCAAATGGATACTCCAACACGAATTTGGTTAAATATAAGGAACTCTTCCGCTGTACGAATGCAAATGATCATTCAAGAGATGAAAACCATCTGAAACTACATTAATTAAGTAATATTGCTGGCAGTGGAATATATAAAGATGTAGTTGGACATCGGTTTTCTCCTGTATACTGGAACAATCCTGATGAATTGGTGAACAGCTTAAAACATCTCATCACTCCGAGAGAGTCTGGGAATAATTCGCATAGGAACGAAATTGTTTCTTTTATTGAAGAGCTGACTGAAGAAGGTTATAGTACCAATGAAATACAGTAAGATTGTTCAAGAACTTCAAGCTCCTGCAAGGTTAAGGTTTCCCAGAAGAAGAGTTATTACTCGTGGTTTAAATGATGTTTTTCAAGCCGATTAGAGTGAAATGACATTGCTTTCAAAATACAATAATGGATACAAGTATATTCTAACCATAATATATGTTTAATCAAGATATGCTTGGGGTATACCTGTAAAGACCAAGACCGGAAAACAAGTTACCACTGCAATGAAAACCATCTTGAAAGAAAGAATGCCAAAATCGCTCCAAACCAAAACTGATGACTGACTATGTGATAAATCATTATGTAACATATTCTGAAACTAAAACATGTGTAGCCAAGAGGTTCAACAAGCGCTTGAAACAGCTAATATACAAACATTTTATGTCGAAGGGGACTTGAAATTGGGTGGATATTTTGCCTGAAATGCTTAAATTTTATAATTCGAGATATCATCGAACTATTAAGATGGCACCCAAAAAAGTTGCTGAAAAAAGATCGATAAAAACCAAATATAATAACGATAAATTAGTTGATAAGAGAAAGCAAAAGTTCAAAGATGGCAATATGTATGGCTCTCTAAGCTGAAAGGCATCTTTGAGAAAAATGTACTTCTAAATGGTGGGTATGAAATATTTAAAATTATTTGATATAGACAGTCTTTTCCTAGAGCATTCAACCTCAAAACCTATAATGGACAGCCTATTAAAGGCAGTTTTTATGAACACGAATTACAGAAAGTTACTTCTCCAAATGAATATTTGGTTGATAAAATCATTAATAGTGAGAAACATACCTCCTTAGTCTGCTGGAAAGGTTTTTTTTCAAATGCCCACCATTTGTGAGTGAAGAATCAAGATCAATGTTTGAAAAAATATGATGATCAATACATTGAAACACATTAGGTTTTTTTTTTCATTTAATAAACATATCGATTATTGAGGGGTTTGGATGAACTACTATTTTGCAATCATTCTGCTGGTTTGATTGTATTACCGTTTGATTATATTACCATTTGATTAGTGTTTGTGATGTAATATGCATTTAGGCAGTAATTCATTACATTTTATAATTAATCCAATTAGTTGCATTTGATTTCTTTTAAAGTTATATTTCTTGACAAAGGAGTGAAGATTCTTGACCATGTCTGCAGAGGATGAAGAGAGAGGGAGAGGGATTGAGACCGAGTGAGATAGGGAGTAATCTAGCTGGAAGGGCGGTGTGTACTTCCTATCAGAACTTTCTGGCAGTGGTTCTTGACTATCCAAGGGGGTTGGGTGTCCTGTACAGATGGATAGTTACAGTGCTCTCTCTTTTCCTTCGTATGATACAATGCAATGGTTTAATAATTTTTAACATCAATTTCGGGTTTTTTAATAAAACCTATGATATTGGGAAACTTGCGAGTTAACTATGTTTATGAAGCTAAGCTACTTCTGGATAATTATACCAAGGTGCCCTCGTGAGAGTTTCTAGTTTTAGGTGGAAGTTATCTTAAAAATCATATATTTTATATTCATTTCTTATACTAAGGAAAATATATGGAGTGGAAATCGGCAGCGTACGACATGCGATGAGCTGACGTCTTGAGGGAGTTATGCTTTAATTGTTCTTGTGCTTCATTAATTTGTATATCTTATTCATGTAGTTGTGAATACAAGAAAGTGAACAAGTTTTTAAAATTGACTTTTTCCAAGGAATTGCAATTGTATGCTATTAATTTAAGTCTTGTATTTGGATAAGTTCTCAGTTTTGTGTAGAATTATGAGGCAAATATTTACTTAATTTCTTTGTGCATGTTTGAAAATTTGAAACGTTTCAAATACTTTCTGCGATTTCTTTACAAATTCTATGCGATAGTTAAATGACTTTGTACAAACTCTGAAAACCTAAATACATTTAATGTTGTAAAGCTGAGGGCTTTTGTGAGGAATTACACTTAAATTGTTTTTGTGCATTGTTGATTTATATATCTCACTAATTTATGACACCTAGATTGGTAGGGTAGTTATATAAAGTTGTACTTTTTTAATTGGTCACATTAGTTAATTACTTTGTTGTAGGTATAATTCAGAATGTGTCGTTCTTATGTGCAAATCATTTCTGTCATTAGTAAGTTCGAGTGTTCTTCGGCATAAATTAAATTAATTTTGGGAAATATTCATATTTTTAAACGTTCAAAACATTTGCGTGCTCCATTCACTACAAATATTTACATGCATGTTGTATGTTTCATTAGAAACATCTCCTGTTTATCGAGGAGTATTAAGTAGGACTCTCTATTGTTTCCTTCTAAACATTCGTGCATCGTAATTCAGGGTAAGTCATTTTAATTGATATGTATTCAACAATTTTTTTGACATGTTTTTAATTACTTTCTCTTGTGTCAAATAACATTTATATATTTTTACATTTTTCGTACATATTTCATTTCCCCAAAATACTACTCTTTGTTATTTTAAACCAATCATTTCAAAATAAGCCTTTCCGAACTCTACCATTTCGTATAATACACTCCACATTCAGATATCGCCGCACATCTCTTATCCCTTGGTCACTACACTAAAAATATTTAAAAAAATAGCCATTCGCTATGTGACTTTTATGAACTAGTAACTCAATACATTCTGTTTGTCATAAATGGTATTGCTAGGAAATAGAGCGGGGTACTTAACTGATTGTTTGTTATTGAACGTGTGGTTCATATTGCATTCTGCGATATTCAATTGTATTCTTTGCATCTAATTGTTTTTCAGTAGTTATTTTCTAATCATTTGATTTCGGCAGAATTCTATTCATTTCCTATGAAACATTTCCGCCATAACCTCAGTCTACAATCACACGCTGACTGAAGTGGACGTATCTTATCCCTCGATTACCTGCCAGATGGTAAACAGGAACAAACTCCTATGTCCTGCTCTCCCCCTCCTCCTCACTCTTCACAATACTATAACAAATAATATTACACAATACATAGATATATACCCCTTCCCTAACACATCACAGCTCAGTACACCGCCGAACGTCCAAGGGTGAACATCGATGCTGCTCTCTAAAAATAAAAAAATTAAGGACCATTATCATACATACCAAATATATACAATCACACGAAAATATTTTTAGTAATTTAAAAAAATGTAAATTTTTTTATTAGTCACTCAATCAATTACATTATTTTTATTGCATTATGATTGTCGGATTCTTTGATTGGATTAATTACAGATTAATTAATGGATTATTGGGTCAATCAATTTCATATCATATCGATAATCCGATGATTCAAAAGTGAGTTAGAAAAAGCACGCCTCTACTACTGGCAACTTTAAAGTCATTATCCAAAAAGTATGCCTACACATAAAATAGTTGCTTTTGGAGATCCCTTTTTATTATTAATATATCGAAAATTGAACTGAACATATAACCATGCAATTAATCATGGATGTAGTTTATATAACTTATATTTTGTATCCGCATGCTCTGTTGTTTTTTATATTTTTAACATAGCTCGGACGATCTCATCACGAAGTTTTGAAGTGGAAGTCTGTAGTTGATTTTTTTACTGATCATTGAATGTCATCTAACTTGTGATTCTAGGACGTTCCTGAGAGGTCAGAATATTCCACTGGAACCTGACATCCTTCTGGAGCGAGAACAGAAGAGACAGAAAGCTTTGGAGCATCAGCGAGCAATACAACTGCAGGTCAGGATGAAGCTCAAGTTTCCCATAAATATTCAGTATTGTCAATTCTCCTCACGCATTAACACCACACTTACTTTATCGTGATACAGTCTACTTAACTCGCCTAAGAAAGACTATTTAACTCGCCTAAGTCAGTATACTTAACACGCCTAACATAGTTGGGGCGTCTCATCCCACATGGATTCACGAGTGACGAGTGGCAAATTCCTATGTTTACGTGCTACTGGTGTTTTTAATGTGTTGTGACATTTTTGTTCTTTTGTGTTGTTAGCGTATTCCATACTTGTGACTTTTCAACATGTTTCCTGTGTGGTTTCGCACATAGTTTGTTACTTTTTATTCCTATGGAGTCTTTCATCTGTGTTTAGTTTCTGTCATATGTTACTGTACTTTTTCTACCCTATCAATTTATTGCTGGAAAGTCTGAAACAAAATTCATTGCACGTCCCTATAATATTATCGCATGTTTGCCACAAGTGTATTACGAGATATACCATTGTAGAAAGGCCGTTTTTAGCTATGTTGAAGAGCACAGAAATATAATTTATAATATACATAAAATATAATTTATATTGTCTTGCCTACATTAATTACTTAAACATCTGCTACCTTGTTTTCCTTGTTTTTGCTAAAAAAAAATTATTAATGCAAAAAGACGTGCTGCAAACATGACAAATCATAATAAAAAGTTAGCATTGTGTCCACATAATAAAAAGTTATTTAAAGGATAGAAATGTTACTCTAAGGAATTACAAATAAATAACACAATAATTCAACAAGTTGGTGTTTTCAATATATTACGTCACAAGAAACATGATCAACAAGTGCATGACATATGTGAGTGTGTAAGTGTAAACATTTTACATTAAAAAATAAGAGATTTCCTGTTTTAAAAATTATTAACAGTGAATTTTAAAATATTTTCACTAAAATAAAAGTTATTTAACACATTTAGCTAAAGGGATAGTAAAAATAAATAAATTGGAACCCTAACGAAGACTTGGAATTAATTACGAAACAGCTCAACATTCATTAAACAATAATTGTATACATTTTGTTTTATCCTGTCCTTCTATCATTATCATTTCAAATGGTAGTGTAACCTTTAAATAAAAAGTTGTCATGGATTCAGATTCATATCTGCGCTCTGAAGAACCTCGTTGGTGTTGATCCGGCTGGATACATTACGTGAATTGAGGCTATTCTTAACGAGAAGCTGCGATGAGAGCCATGGGAACGGGATGAATCAAGAAGCTGGAATACGGAATGGACATCATATTCACGCGTACAGCAAAGTTAGAGGGAACGGAAGTATGTTAAATCCTATTCATAAAACCTCTGAAATATAATTAAATAGACGGGAACATGGAAAATTAGTTTCAGTCGCTCGCGGATAAGACTTTTAGGTAAAAACTGAGCATCTAACTTACCCACTCCTGAGGTTGGAAAAACTTGCCTTAGTGTAGTACCTACTAACAGCCAATACTAAATCAACAGAATAAATAACTACATCGCTACATTCTTCTCTGCAGCAGTACGCATCTTGCAAACTAATTACTGTATTGCAATTATTGTCGAAGTGACTTGACCACTACATTCCAGTAGAAAACACCAACTCCGCTGCCTGCAAAGCAAAATGTGTATGTCTCTCCAAGTGCCAGTAGACGAGTAACGTGCTGAAAAAGCGTACAACGAGAAGATGAGGCATGTTAGCAGCACTTCGGGGCAGCGACGTGAACTAACAATATATCCAACACTCTCAAAAGACGACACGAAGATGCGCTAGTTCATTCTAGGACGAAAAAGTTCTACTTCGACGATTCCAACGGCCACACTTTTTGTCGCTAAACAGCGAACGTGCCTAGAATTCACTCTGGGCCAAAGTAGCTTTTGCCGAGCTTTGTGCGGCATGAAATTTTAAGCGTAAACATGACAAAAATGGATGACAGCAGTCCACGGATCATCTAATGCCATGCTGCGGCCACCGGATCCTGCTCGAATACCGTGCGACGAAGCTCCCTTTGCTGCTGGCCAATATGTAAAGTTACCTTCGTAAGCCTCACAGAAAAATAGGTGTGTTATTGGCAAACAAATAATTTATAATTCCCTACAACTGATTGGAACAGACTTAGTTCAAATTAAATGAATTAAACCAAATTCAAATTTTTCAAAGAGAACCAAAAATATAACTAGTTGGTAACAAATAAGAATCCCAATTTATTAGATTAACCTCAAAACAGTAAATAAATTACACCAAACTTTTTATAATGTGTCATAAAAGAGAACTTTATTTTTACAGCGTACTACTTATTATCACTTGTTAGGAAATTGAAATTATATCATAAGATATCTGAAATATTTTCCTATGTGTGCATATAAGACCGAAATATAGTTATTTTAAGATATTCCTTACTGGTATAAGAGGAATATACATACGTAAATTAATGTTGCCCTCTACGTTAAGTGAAATACCGATCGTATATAGTATTCATCACATTCAATATATACGTAAACCTGCCAAAAAAAATATTGCACCCAAAAAATTCCCCAAAAATTTAAAAATGTCACTGACTCCCACCACAAAAGCGGATGCTAGGGTATTCTCTCCAGAAACCTTTCTTTGCAGAATTACATTCCTACTCATTTACATGCGGACGCACACTTGGCCCTGACCAAGAGAACTAAAGTACGACTTAAACCATAATCACCAAAACCTTAATATTTAATAAGAAACAAGTACACTGCAATAACCATAGAGCACCAGCATAATACACCAAAAGAGACACAGCCACAATCATGTACACCAAATCATTACAAATATAATATATCACTGTACATACATGGATATATGGAATTCTATCACATTAAATTAACAATTGAATGTGGTATTATTTTATTAAGCTTTGCCTAAGGGTACCCCTACAACAAGTAAACCATGTGCACACAACTTATTAACTTACTAGCAACTTATAACTAGCACCATGGATTTTTCATATTACCAGCTGAAAGCATTCAGCTTCAGAAGGGGTTAACTCTAATTCATTTTATGGCTCAACTACCAAAATTATGCATGTGTCCAGCCACTACACGTCCAGGTAGGTGATCAGTCCACTGGAAGCATACTGACAATGCATACTTTTAAATGGGCCACTGCCCACTGACTTATTGAAGGTTAGTTGCACTTTTCTTGAGTTGCGATATATGGGCCTGCACAATGAACTGACCATTATAAGGTTTACAAAGTGCCGCCATAACTGGCATGAGGAATCTTTGTACCTGATAAGGACTTTTATACTGATAACTAAGTTTGGCTGCCTTTTTGTGAACAGCCTTGATCAGGGCATGTGCTTTGCACATGACGAAATCTCCCACTTGGTATGGGTTATCTCTGCGATCCTTGTCACACCTCCTAATAGACTTATAATGCACCAGGTTCAGATTCTCTCTTGCCCCTTTTCCACATCTCCCTGATGTCCTTGGGATCATCAGGTAGAAGGTCATCGAGCGACCAGAGATTGGACAGAGGGTTGTTCGGCTTGTAAGTGTACATGAGTTCGAAAGGAGTAGACTTATGTCCCTCATGGCATGCATAATTGAAAGCCATCTGTAGCCATCCAACATTTTGGTCCCACCTATCCTGGATGTCTGCATGAAAGGCCGAGCGGAGATTCCTGTTGAACATCTCTACATCTGATGGTTGTGGATAGTAGGGTGTTGTGGTGGTAACGTGCTGCATACCATGACTGAAACACATGTTCTTGAATGACTTGGACTTGAATTGTGGACCATTGTCTGATACAATGATGGAAGGGACCCTCGTGATTCTAAAAATGTTGTTTTTTAATGCTGCAATGGTGGTATCTGAAGTGGCCTTACACAGTAGAATTAACCATACAAACTTCGCAAAGGCAGCTATGCATACAAACAGCATCGTATTTCCTGACTTAGAATGAAGAAAAGGCCCAACAAAATCCACAAAAAATTTCTGTAATGGATGCTCTACAACATCAGAAGAAAGTAAGCTTAACTTAGTATCCTGCGCAGGTTTACTTAAGTCACAAAGCTTACAGATCTTTACTCTTTCTGAGATGTCTTGATGCCTTTCCAGATAAATGTTCGCCTAATTGAATTTATGGTCTTGTAAATACCTATATGAGCTCCTAAAGGATATGAATGAACATATTGAAACATCAGGTCACCTAGATTCTGAGGCAAAACGATGTTATGCTGCCTGGAAGAACGAGATTTGCAACGTAATACCCCTTTGAATTTTTTTTTACTATTTTGGTGCAGTACCCTTCTGAACATGATCAATATTATAATTGATAAAAATGGTCTGCCTTCTGATTGGTCTCAATATCACGAAAAGCTAACAGAAAGTCTGTTATCAATGCACTACGAACTTTCGTTTCCTTTTTATAAATCGTATCCTCAGGGTAGTTATCCAACATACGAGACAAAATGTCAGCTACAATGTTTTTTGTCCTGCGGATATGTTGAATTTTTAATTTAACAGAGGAAATTTCTACTATCCAGCGACCTAACTTTCCTAACTGTTTGTGATGAACCCATGACAGTGCCTCATTGTCTGTTTCAAGTAGAAATAATTATTGTTCCAAAACTTGTCTAAATTTAACAATTCCCAACACAACTGCCAAATGCTCTAATTCGTACACTGATAAGGCTTTATGCTCGTCAGGTTACAGGAAGAAATTCCAATGGGCTACCTCTGCCCATATATTTCTTGAGACAACACTGTACCCAGTGCTTTGCTTGAGGCATCTGTTTGCAGGACAAATGGCTCAGAAAAATCAGGAGCCTTAAGCACAGGGGGACTAGCAATATCTTGTTTCAATAATTCAAATAATTCTTGCTGTTCTTTAACCCAATCCAATTTTCTTCCATTCTTCCTCAGCGAATTCAGAGGCGCATGCTGCGCCTAATTCAGCTAATTTAGGGATGAATTTAGAATAAAAATTTACCATTCCAATGAAATGTGAAATTTCCTTTTGCATCTTTGGATGGAGGGAAATTTCTGATTGATTTTGTTCTATCTGGATAAATAGAGACACCCATTTCAGAAACTAAATTTCTTAGAAAAGATATTTCCTTTACAGCAAATTTCACCTTTTTGAGGTTAGTCGTAAGATCTACTTTACGCAATCTTACCAAGACCGCTTTCAAATGGGCAATATGTTAGTCAAAATCCTCAGAATATACTACAAGATCATAAATAATTAAATACATACTTAAACTTAACATATCCTAACACCTTATCAAGGAGTCATGTGAGTACCTGGGTTCCTATAGCCAAACCAAAAGGTACAACCTTATACTGGAACAAACTCCATGGTACACAAAATCCAGTGACGTGTTTTGATTTCTTAATAAGAGGAGTCTGGTGGTAAGCAGAATTTATATCAAAACAACAAAATACTTAACTTAATTAAACCAATGGAATGCCAAATTAAAATTTGGCGAAGGAACACTTTCTATATCTACTTGTTAGTTTAGGAGACGATAATCCTCCACTAAAAGATAGTCATTTCCTTTTGGTACCAACAAGGTTGGGGAACTAAAAGTAGATTTGGATGGTTCAATTACTTCATTGTCTAATAAATCCTGAATTTTTTTTCTTATGATTTCCATTTTTCGAGATTCCAATTCATAAGGGCAATGCTTTACCGGTTTGGGGTCCAGTAGCTTGATATCTTAATCAATTAAATTAGTACGGCCCAATTTTGGGATCAAGACATCTGGGAAGTCATGATGCAATACTCTAATGACCTCCTGTTTCCCTTCGTCGAGATGATTCGGTACAAGAGGGCACTTTTTTTTGTTAATCTAAGATACTTGCTCTCTTTCCTTAAGTTGACTAGAACAAACAAATGGGGTGGAAACATGATTATTAAATTTTAATTTTATATACCTAGCCTGTATGTCAATTATCATACCCGTTTTTTAAATGAAATCTGATCGCAAAATGAGGTCAGTGGCGATTGACTCATATACTACAAATGGAAAAACCCATAATAATAGGTCCACCTTAATTTTTAGAATGGCAGCAATACTGAGTGATGAATAAGATTGAGATTTTGGGACATTCGCCATTGCGATGCAGATGTCTGTCATGAAAAAACTTGCTGAGGCCAGTCGCACTTGTGTTTTCGGACCCTGTGAGTCGCTGCATGGAGATGGGAACAGATGGCAGTTCCGAAACGTCGCATTCTGTCAGTCGTGGGAAAACTGCTGTTTGTTCTTTCCTGTTTCTTCCACGACAGACGCCTGCATTGCAATGGCTAGTGTCCAAAAATCTTAATCTTGTCATTCACCCCTATTGCGCTATTCATTTATAGATCACACTGACTGGTAAAGGTTGGTCTGAAGTTGTGACATACTTTGTATTTGTTGGTTGTATATATTTCACATTTACTTTATCTTGTACTTCCTTAAAAACTGAAACAAAAATAAAGCTACGAACAGACCCTGTATCGACAAGACCGTCAAATTCATAAGAGCGTAATTGTGTGGCGATAAATGACAAAAACAGTTTGGTTAAAGGTGCAATATTGTGACAATTCCTTTTTTTAATAAGCATTTTTTTTACATGTCTTACAATTTTTATTACTAAAAAAAACTCCATTTATTTCCTAAGTTATCCTCAACAAAATTTGTCACAAAACATACTGGTTGTATATTTGTACAAAATTTCTTGTTATTTTGCGTCCTTTGTCTCTTTGTGGATTTTGGTTTTTGGTTAGCCTAAAACTCTTTTGTTAGGGTGTGGACCACTGCCCTACAAGTTTTCTGACTCACTTTCCTTTTTCTTTGTTTCCATAAATAGCAGAAATGTTGTATAAGTTTTCTTCAAATGGCCAGGTTGCTTACAAATGAAACGAAATCTATCCGATTGCTTGCTAGTGTCTACCTATTTCTTAGACTTATCTTTGATATTTACGCTATTGGGATCCTTGACTTTACACCTATTTTTTCATCTTGTCTTCATCTTTGAAATGAGGTGGGAGCTCTGCTGATATGAAAGGATGCACTTTCTCTTGTTTGATCAGCAAATGCAACATTAGTAGAATTAATGGAGAATATTCCCAAATCTGCAAATGTGTGTGGTCTATTGGAAAATACAGAACATAAGCACTCAATGGGGGTTTAGTCCATCAACAATGGGTGAGACAAATTCTGCCTCTGATACTGGCAAATGCAACACCACAGCTGCCTCTTTGACAACAGCAATGTAGTTAGAAAAGGGCTCAAAAGATTGCTGCAAGCGGTTGAACCATACCAATCTGATGTTTACCAAAATCCCGGCTGGAATAAAAGAATCCAGAATGTCCTGATGGTACTGTTCAAAACTGTAACTGTTCGTAATGGCTAGGGTTGTTCTATCACTCAAAGGTGAACGAGTGAAAGGAAAAACAATTTCTATGATTTCAATTATTGTGTATATTGCCCTTCTGCTTAATTCGAAACAGTTCAGTTAAAAACTTGAGCAATTTATGTATATTCAAACCGTCGGTTTCCGGAAAAACTGCCAAAACCCTTTCAAGTGGGTGGGAAAGTTTCCCATAGACAGAAAATGGGGATGAGATGCGGTCGGTGGAAGTAAGGTATGATTGTGTCTGTTGGAGGGGAAGGGGGTGGAAGGTAGTGAGATGGGGTGAGTGGTGTAATCCGGTTATGGTTTGGATACCAATAGTTATTTTGTGTGGGTTTGCTTGGAGTTCTGTTTGTGATTGTGAGGGAAAGGGGGTGGAAGGACATTGTGGGATTACGGTAAGGTGTGTGATTGTAAGACTGGTGCCAAAGGCATGGCAACAGGGAGAAATGTGACTGTGGACTGGTTTTAAATGGGTACCTGGGATGTATAACTCGAGTGATTGGGAAGGGGTTGTAATTATGGATTGAGGGGTTGAAAGGAGGTTAGGTGTGGTTGGGTGGTTGTTGAGATTTGTTCAGATTGGGAAATATTAGAAACAAGGTTTTGAATTTGTTGTCAGACGCCTTCAACCCCACAGAGTATCGGGTATGTAGATACTGCTTCACTCTTATACTTTCAACAAAAAGCCCAGACATCCTCGCGGGACAAAACGCTGTCTCGGACTTAAAACCCACTGACTGTATGCAACACGGATATCCTTCAAACTACCATCTTACTCCTACAAAAATATCCTAGGATAGCAGAGTTAAAAAAAAAATAAAAATAAAAGGTAAGTTCCTGGAAAGAATGAGAAAAAAAAGGGGAGGGGGACTGTTTCTCCAAAAATGTTCACTTACAACAAAACACGTTTCACTTTCAGTTTTAATACGTAATTTTACACACCCGCTCGGTCTACAAGGTCTTTATAAGTTTTCATCAACATAGCACTCAGAAAATATTCACAAATGATTTTTAAATTACGCTCACAAAAATATATTAAACATTATTGTGTTCATCACAAAATTAATGGCCAGGATTTGTATGTTCAGTCTCGCTCTTTTCTTGGTAGGCCTGACAATTTATGTTAAACATTTGTGCCAATAAATAAATATATATATAAATTGCATTAAAATGATTTAAATAATCCTTGACTGTCGCTAGCGTGTCTGTATTTGAGAGTTTAGTTCACTGTTGCGAATTCTGGTGGTTAATATTCCAGGTCGTTGAAAAAGCGAAGGGGCTTAAGGGGGGGGGGGGAGTTCTTAATTTTACTTTCAGGAAATACCTGGACAGCGGCACTGATCTTACGTGCGGTATGGTGAGACCAACAATGTTCCCGGTGGAACCGGCGCTGGCCTCACCAAACCTCCCCTCCAGGTGGCCGATACCTATTAAAACGTCATACCTGGAGCGCTACTTTCTAACCAAGCTACGGTAGTCCCTACAAACGAAAAGCTAAATCGGCTCTTTTGATCTCAGGTAACCACCGGGAACTTTGCAAATTTTGAAACCGCCATGCTGTCCGAAATGTAAAAATAAAACTAACACTAATCACTAAACTACTCACTCACACAAACTAACTACTTTCTGCGACTGTGCATATATTTACTCGTTTGAAATTAAGCATGACGGTATTCTATAACTGCCTTCTCGGCTCAGTGCACCTGCGTTGTGAAGGGCTTAGTTTCAGGGGATATCTGGCAACCAGAAACATCCCCCTCCACCTCGCCCCCAGATGCAAGAAGCTTGTTTCTATACTCAAAACTGCTTTACGCAATGGCACTCATGCACACACAGATACATAAAAAAAATCATCGCTGCGCACATATCGCTTTACAATTGTCCAACATAATAAATCAAGCAGGTACATTCATCTTTGTCTAGATCGGAAAATAATGCCAGAGACTTGCTCTGTGGCATCACGTCATTTCAGGGATAGACTTAATCGGTATTTTGTCTGGCCAGGTGGCTGGAGGCTCAATGGGAAAGAATCCAGTTTCTATTTCCTTATTTCTGCTCCATTCCAGATCGAGAATTCCTAAACTCTCCGATCATTCCTCCCAGATTCTTCCTCCACCCGGCCAGGCCCCTCCCAGGGGAGAGGCATGTCACATCTATGTGGCGTGTCCAAACTGGTAGTAGGATGCCTTCCGAGGAGGACTAGTACCTAACCACAGTGTACCCATTGAAGAGCTTACTGTAATCAAAAGTACGCCTCCAATATGTACGGATGGCATACTAAAGGGCGTCAGATTCATCGAATATTTCACCCCTACGCCAAAAACATTCTTTGATTAGAGTGACCAACACTGCTGGTTTGGTTGGCAGGTCTGCCTGGGCGACGACAAGCTTGTCCACGGTCTCCATCTCAGGAAATAGAACCCTGTCCCCGCTCCTCCATCTTTCTTATAACAAGGGCAAGAGCAGATGTCAGCGTTTTGGGTCTTCCAACTTCGTCAGCATCGCTCCCCTGATCAGCTCAGTATACAGCCATTGTGGGTCGCTTGGATCCGACTGTGCAGGCCATGCCTCTACAGCAGCATCTGTCATGTTCTTTTCATCCAGCCAGTCAATATCAATAGTTATTACTTCCTCAGGTGTTGCCACTGATTTCCTTCTGAGGACCTTATGGAGGAAGACTTCCCTCTCAGCCTCGGTATTCCGTGGCTGATCGGTCCGTACCTCCTCCACAGGTACTCCCGTTGACCATACCTCCCTGGCTCGGGACATGGCACAGACTTTTCTTCGTCTGCTATCGCGTTTGAGCCCGCTCATGTTATAAGTAAGATAAGCAAAGCCTTCTCGCACAAACACAACTGGGCTCCATGTACACGGCCAATCAGGTGGTTCCTGCTCTTAATAACCTTGTCCACTTGTTTTATGAGGTTCTAGGTCTATAACTCTCGTTATAGACATAGACCTGGGCAGCTCTTGTTCCCTTTTCAGTTTTACTTCTGTCCTGGAGGGGGATACACAAGGAGTTCTCCCTTGTACCATTACAGGTATTTGTTCTGTAAATTCCGTAAGTGGTAGGGGGTTAGAGGGGCCACCCGCTTCTTCCAAGATTATGTCTGTGAAGATGTGGTCACACATGGAGGTTCATAGCATCCATCCCAGTCTCATCCTTCCCGTTGTCCACCTCCGACATGACCAAGTCCCTACTCAACTGAGGGCCAGACCACCAGACGTCAAATTCCTCCCTTCTTTTGCCAATCCTGGTTAGATGTTGTAACAGGAGCCTAATAGTGTCCCTGTCCCGGAGCATGCACCCGAGATGGAGAGGTTCATGGGTTCCCTCAAATTCCATTTTAAGTTCCTCCACTTTGGGTCATTCGAGTGCATGGGTGGAGGTATCCTCCACACCACACACTACGCACATGGGGTCTCCAACAAGGCCCAGGGAGGATAACTTCGCTCGGAAGTTTCCATGACCGATCAAGTACTGGACGGAGTAGTGACCCAAATTGAGCCACTTCTCCAGACTCAATCTCTCCCTTACACTAGGAAACAAACCGTGTTTCAAGCGACTCTTGGTATTGAGGTCCGATCTTGTCTGCCAAGCTGTTAATATGGCTTCCTTCAGTTCTTTAAGTTCTGCTGTGGGGATAACACCCAGTCTTCTCCTACAAGAAATTGTACCCATCTGTACCACCAACAGATCCAGAGGGATCTCTCCAGCAATAAGCTGGAGAGCATCTCTAGAAGTCGTCCTATAGGCCTAGGTAATCCCCAGAAGTGCAGCTCTTTGAGCACTATTGATGATTCTCTTACCATGGACCCTCTCCGCCTCCGGGTACCACACCCCACACGCGTACGTGAGGATGCCCAGGAACACAGACATATAAATTAACTTCAATGTCCAGTATCCGAGCCCCCAGTTCGCAGTTGCAACCGCCTGAGCAGGTGAAACATCGTAATGGCCTTATTCACCGCATAGCGGACGTGGGCATGGAATGCCAGACGACTTTCCAGGATGACGCCGAGATATTTCATCTTGGTGACCATCCTGATTACTCAACCTGATCACGGTATTCCACTTGAAGTTGCCCTTAAGTAGAATGGCATTGATCTTATAAATTGAGAGATCCATTTTGAACCTCCCAGCCCATTCTCCAACTATGGACAGAGCCATATCTGTCTTCTCCTCCAATTATTTTCGTGACCAGGCAGGGACAAGTAGCAAGCCGTCATCCGCACACCTATACACCACGCAGCCCTGCGGGAAGTCCAGCCAAAGCAGACCCTCGAAGATCACGTTCCATAATATTGGACCAAGAACCGATCCTTACGGACAGCCCTTGGTCAACACCTTCTCTTCTATATGCGAGCCCATTTCCAGGGTGCATTTCCGATCAGTCAGAAAGGACTTGATCAGTCCATATATATTCCCAGGGGACTCCAACAAGCGAAGTTGCCACAGAATCAGCGGCCAACCAAGCATTGTCAAAAGCTCCTACGATATCCAGGGATATCGCCATGACATATGTTTGGTCGTAGGTCTTCACCTGTTCAACCATGTCTACGATTGGCGTCTTGGTACTCTTCTCTTTCATGAACCCATACTGGTGAGGATGAATACCATGGACAGTGTCCAGGTATTGCATCCGCCTCTGATTTACGAGGTGCTCCAACATCTTCCCCATTACTGGGAGAAGCGTTATTGGCCTGTATGAGTTGGCTTTTCTTGGGTTCTTCCCAGCACCCTTATAGATAACTATAAGGTGGCCTTTCTTCCACCCAAAGGGAAATTTTCCTTCAGAGAGACAATCATTGAATAATTCCAGCATATAATGGTGTATATGAGGAAATGCACGGAGGAGCATTTCCCCCGTAATTCCGTCACACACTGGTGCCTTTCTTAATTTAGTCCTTCTGACTATCGCATCAAGGACTTTTAAAGAGAAAGAGCGCTTCTTTCTAGCCAAGCTACTTTAGCCCCCACAAACAAAAAGCTAAATCGGCTCTTTTGATCTCAGGTAACCACCGGGAACTTTGCAATTTTGAAACCGTCATGCTGTCCGAAAGTTGTAAAAGAACACTACTACTAATCTACACACTCACACACTAACTAAATACGCGACAGCGCAAATCCTACTCGATTTAAATTCAAGAATGACGGTATTCCCTTATCTGCCTTCTCGGGTCAGTGCGTCTGGGTTGTGCTGGACTTAGTTTTGGGGATGTCCGGCAACCAGTAACATCCCCGCCCCCTCGCCCCCTAATGCAAAGAGCTTGTTACAAAAACCCAAAAATAACATTCCGATTTGGCACTCATGCACACACAGACTCATTCAGTTCCATCGCTGCACGCTATTCCGCTTTGCCTTGTCATTCTTAATAAAACTCAAACATTTGCTTTCAACTTTGTCCGTCTGGTAAAATATGAGTGAGCTTTACTCAGCATGTCGTCTTTTCCAAGGTTGTCTAGTTCGGGTGTATTTGCTACTGGCCGGGCAGTTGGAGGCTCAATGGGAAGGAATTCATTTCTGCTTTTCCATATTTGCTCCATCATGTTCGATAGATTCTTCTACTCGAACCATTCCTCCCAGATCCTTCCTCCACCCGGCCATTCCCCTCCCAGGGGGAGGGGCATGTCACTTCTGTATGGTGTGACCAAACTAGTGGTAGGATGTCAGCCGATGCGAAGGATTAGTACCTGACCACAGTGTACCCATTGAAGGGCTTACTGTAGTCAAAAGTACGCCTCCTGTATGTGCGGATGGCATCCTGAAGGGCGACAGATTATACGAATCTTTCGCCCCTATGCCAGAAACATTCCTTTATCAGAGTGACCAACTCTGTATGATTGGTCGGCAGGCCTGCCTGGGCGACGACAAGCCTGTCAACAGTCGCCATTCTAGGAAACAGAACCTTATCTCCCCCCTCCATGTTCCTTATGACAAGGGCAAGAGCTGATGTCAACGTCGTCGGATCTTCCAACTTAGTTAATATCGCTCCCCTGATTAGGTCGTTATACAGCCATTGCGGGTCATTAGGATCTGCTTGTGCAGGGCAGGCCTGTACAGCAGCATCCACCATGTTCTTCTCATCTGGCCAGTCAATTTCAATTGTTTTCACTTCCTCTGGGGTTGCCAACGATTTTCTCATTAGTGCTTTATGGAGGAAGACTTCCCTCTCAGCCTCGATACTTCGGGGCTGTTCGGTCCGTACCTCCTCCATGGGCACTCCCATTGACCATACCTCCCTGGCACGGGACATGGCACAGACAGTTCTTCTTCTGTTATCGTGTTCGAGCCTGCTCATGTTACAAGTAACACGAGCAAAGCCCTCATGCACAAAGACCACAGGGCTCCATGCACACGGCCAACCAGGTGGTTCTCTCTCTTGAGAGCCTTGACCACTTGACATTTGCGGTTCTAGGTCTATAACTCGTATTATAGACGTAGACTTGGGGAGTTGGTTTCCCTTTTCTGATGTTGCTTCTATCCTGGAGGGGGGGTTGCAGGGGTTCATCCCATGCACCCTAACAGGTTGTTCCAATGTATCCAGAATTTGTTGTGGGGGATTTGTTGGGCCACCCCCATCATCCAAGATTATGACTGGGAAGATGTGGTCACCCATTATGGATTTCAACATCTATCCCAGTCGCTTCCCTCCTGTTGTTCACCTCCGACATGTCCAGGTCCAAACTCAACCGAGGGCCTGACCACCAGACGTCAAATTCTTCCCTTCTTTTACCCACTCTTGTAAGGTATTTCATCAAGCTAGTCGTCTTGTCGCTATCCCGAAGCATAGGCCCAAGGCGAAGGGGTCCATGCTTCCCCTCAAATTCCATTCTTAGGTCTTCAATCTTGGGGCATGCCAGAGCGTGAGTGGAGGTATCATCCTCGCCACATACCATGCAATGGGGATCCTCTACCAGGCCCAGGGAAGACAACTTGGCACGGAAGTTCCTGTGCCCGGTCAAGAACTGAGCGGAGTAGTGTCCCACTTCGAGCCACTTCTCCAATCTCAGCCTCTCCCTTACACAAGGGAACAAACCGTGCGTCAAGCGACCCTTATCACTAAGGTCCCATCTGGTCTGCCAAGCTGCTAGTGTGGTCCCCCTCATTTCTTGTTCAGCTGTGGGAATTACTCCCGGCTTTCTCCTACGAGAGATGGTCCCCATCTGTACCACCAGCAGATCCAGAGGGATCTCCCCAGCGATAAGCTGGAGAGCATCACCTGAAGTTGTCCTGTAGGCCTTGGTAATCAACAGTGCAGCTCTTTGAGCACTGTTAATAGCCCTTTTCCCATGGACACGCTCCGACTCCGGGTACCACACCCCACACGAGTACGTGAGAATGGGCAGAAAGACAGACTCGTACATAAGCTTTAACGTCCGGTACTCAAGCCCCCAGTTTGCAGGCGCTACCACCCTCAACCGGTGAAACATCATTACTGCTCTGTTCACCGCATAGCGAACATGGGCATGGAACGCTAGACAACTCTCCAAGATTACACCGAGATATTTCATCTCAGTGACCATCCTGTTTACTCTTCCCCCAAACCTGATCACGGGGTTCCGCTTAAGGGTGCCCTTAAGCAATATGGCATTGATTTGTCGACTGAATGGTCCAATTTGAACCTTCCAGCCCACTCCTCAACCATTTTCAGAGCCACGTCCGTCTTTTATTCCAGCTCTTTCCGTGACCAGGCCGGGACAAGTAACAAGCCATCGTCCGCATAGCCATAGACCATGCAGCAATGCGGCAGATCCAGATGTAGCAGGCCCTCAAAGATCACGTTCCAGAGAATGGGACCAAGGACTGAACCTTGTGGGCAGCCCTTGGTCAACACCTTTTCTTCCTTATGTGCACCCATTTCCAGGGTGCACTTGCGATCTGTCAGGAAAGATCTAATCATTCCATAAATGTTCCCGGGGCACTCCAACAAGCGAAGTTGCCACAATATTTGTGGCCACCAAGCATTGTCAAAAGCTCCCGCGATATCCAAGGATACCGCCATGACGTAGGTTTGGTCATTGGTTATCACCTGTTCGACCATGTCAATAATCGCCATTTCAGTACTCTTGCCTTTTGTGAACCCGTACTGGCGAGGATGAATACCTTGGACAATGTCCAGGTATTGCATCAGCCTTTGGTTTAATAGGTACTCTAAAGTCTTTCCCATTACTGAGAGAAGCGTTATTAGCCTGTACGAGTTCGCCTTTCTCGGGTTCCTCCCAGCACCTTTATACATCACTATAAGGTGTCCTTCCTTCCACCCAGATGGAAATTTACCTTCTGAAAGGCAATCATTGAACAACTCCAACACATCATGACGTATATGAGGATATGCACGTAAGAGCATTTACCCTGTCATCCCGTCGTTTCCAGGAGCTTTTCTCATTTTCGTCTTCCTGACAGTCGCATCCAGATCCTCAATTGAGAATGGAGCTGTGTTTTCCATTTACATAGGGCATAGCTGTTCTGACCTAACTCTCTCATGATACTCGGTCTCCCCTACTGCAGTATCATCGGGCAAAAGCTTTTTAAGTAAATGCTTCGTGATCTCTTCGGGTGTCTGCAAAAGATGTTCATCAGAGTCGAGGGCGGGAAGCACATCGTTCCCTCTGATCTTTCCCGTCACCATTCGATAGACCAATCCCCAGGGGTCTTGGTTTCCCCTATCCGTTACCAGTTCTCTCCAAGCTGTTTGCCATTTCTTTCTTAGCAGGCGTCGGTACTGGGTTCTGGCAATGTTGTACTGCTGAACTGCATGCTGTCTGAGATCAGGGCGATATGTTCTTTTGAAGCGCTTGCGCAGACATTTGACCTGTCTGCAGTTGCGCTCCAATTCATCATCCCACCAGGGATGGTGGGGAACCTTATGCTGGGTGTTGGTGATGGCCCGATCACAGGCAGCCATAACCATTTCCCCTATCTTATCAGCCCTTTGATCTACAGACAAGAGCTGTTTTACTGCTCTATATTGTCTCAGGTTTTCCAGCAGCACTTTGTCAAACAGTCGCCAGTCCGCTTTAGTCATCACGTAACGGGGACGTTCAATTTTTGTTGGTCTTTTCCCATCTATTCGAATGGTGAACAGGATCATTTTATGATCCGAGTCCACCTCGTCGGAATCTCTCCAGTCCCCAACACTCCCAGCAGCACGCGCTGTAGCCACGGTTATATCCAGATACAATTCTGTATCGTGGGCAGGGGACACGTAGGTCGCCTCGTGTCCCAGTCTATTGACCACCTGCAGGTCTTTCTCCAAAATGTATCTAATTACCTCCTCCTCCGGTCATCCGTCCTCGGTGAATTTCAAAGTTCCGACTTGGCGTTGATGTCCGCACCAAGTATAATCCTAAGATCATAGGCTCTCGTCAGTATGATCTCCCACTGACTTAAATGTAATTCGATCGGGTCTTTGGGTTGGAAATATGACGAGACAATTGTCATGCCGCATCCCTCCCCAGTCACCAAGCGAATGCACGCATGGTGCGTGTTCGGAAGAACCTCTAGCGGAACGAAGTCAATCTCGGGGTTACACACCCAGATTCCTGCTAATGGATTTTCCCCGAAGATAGCAAAACGACCAGGGAGTGTTGGTACTTTCCCTCTGAGCAGGTAGGGTTCCTGCATCAGTACCATATCCAGTTTTTGCTCCATTGCTATTTTCTGCAATTCCATTGTTGGAACTGCAGCTCTCTGCAGGTTTATCTGCCTCAACCGTAGCAGCGCATGACTACTAGTCATATTGCATCCTGTCGAGCTCCAATGCCATCATTCTCTGATGGACTGGACAGTCGGAGGAATCAACTGGGTGGGAGCAATCTCTATTTTTGTCACGTGTGCAGTTTGCACATTTGAGACCAACAGCTGAAAGTCGAGGACTAGGCTCTGTAGTGAACCAGCGGCCCTCCAAACCCGACCTCGACAGAAGTAAGCTGTTTTCTTCAGGCGCCGTTTCCACGCGTGTTCGCAGGTTTGCAGGGATACGCAAAGGCGTAAGCTTTCTTCACTCAAAAAGAAAATGATCCACTCTGCACACGCCCACATCCCGCCGCCAAACTTGATACAGCACTCTAACTGCAGGTCAGTGGCGTCTCGTTAGGGCAAGCAAGGCATCAGTTTTTGGGCAGTTTCCTGACAACATTATATTTAAAATAAATACTAAATTATAACTTATATTTAGCCTATTTATAAGGTAACTCTTTACTCATGCGGTACACTTTATACTCAGGAAACAATACTGTACATTATAAGAAAACAACTCGTTGGCTAGCAAAACCAAGAAGTTTGGAAGCACTCTAAGTAATGCTTTCAGCATTTAGGCGGCCGCAATGGTTTCCCTGCCGCCGGAGGGGGGGCAGGGTAGGAAGACCCCCCGGGGAGGAGCGGGAGCTTATGGCAGTGTCAACCTGTGTTAGAAGCTATTATGGTAGTGCTTTCTTCACCGAACTGAAGCGGACATAGCCTAGCCGAAGCTGGCCTTGCCGTAGGCAGTTGGCGTGGTGTAGTTTACAGTAACTAGATCGATGCGTGGGCAAGTTCGTGCGTACAACACGAATCGTATTGTTTTTATTTAATTTAGTTTTGGTGCTGAGAATGTTATACATATTCGTGCGCAATGTATACCCTATATAAAAATTATAAAATTACCGTGTGAGACTGAGAACCGAGTACATAGAATGAGTGCAACAGAAACATGTGGATGTAAGTGTGGTGTGTGTGGATTACGAGTGAAGCATTTTTTCAGCAGTGCTTTTACTTTTCAGGAAAGATGTGACGCCATAAAAGAGGATAGGCTGACACCTGAACTTGCGATAACGACAACATGCAAGAAAAGTAATTGTGTACGTCATTTCCAAAAAAATGTTTACCAGAAACACTCGTGGTTAGCTGGATGTAACAGCCTAAACAAACTGTTTTGCTGACAATATGTATTGTTTTCTAAAGATATTACCACCTGGACTGCAACTAGATATTGCGACCTTAACAATATGTGCAACGCTGTTTAAAAATACGAGCGTTCTGAAGTTCACATAAATTCGTTTTTGTCTCTTAAAGAATTAGTTACAATTAGATATGATTTTGGTCTAGACAGATCCAAACAACTAAGCACACAACGACATTAAGAAAAAGTTAAAAGGAACAGAGAATATTTGAAGTTTTTAATAGATGTTGTTTGTTTCTTGGGCATACAGGAACTGCATTTACGTGGTCATAATGAGACAAAATAATCAGAAAATCGTGGCAATTATATTGAGTTACTTGCTTTAATTGGACAAAGTTCCGGGTTAGATGAAGGTGTCTTTGTAATATTTTTCACTGGGGAAAAATTTTTGTTAAAAAATATTAATATTTTTACAAGCGGTGTAGTTTATATTTAAGTACAAAAAATGTTTAAATGGCACTATTTTGCACCTTGAAATCCAAATATTTCCGGGGGGGACCCCAGACCCCCCTTCCTCCTTTATTGGGTAGACCTCTGCACACAGTAGTTTGCCCATGAAATTATAGCACTCATCGCCACTGCTACAGGTGTAAACACTAAGGCTTACCCAGTTATTATCATCGCGGCTTTCGTGATATTCCGTACTTGCAATTTCTAATGCGCAACTGCAAACGTCACCTCAAAAAATGTACAAATTATAACTTGAACGTTACTGGATTCCACAACTGTTCAGTGCTATAACCTGCCCAACGAGCCACGTGATTTCTTTACTTTCAGGTGCCGCAGATTTAAAGTTAACCAAATTAACACCGGTTACCGACACCCAATTTACAAGGCAAGTTTCCAATAAGTCAAAATGCGTGAGAAGCGTACCACAAGTTTTTAAACCAATATTTTGAATGGCAGTTACCGTCCCTACGACCTTACAGGTCCCATATTACTACTGCTCACTACAGCCATTAGGGTACCATACTCTGCCTTACAGTTCTCATATTACTACTGCTCACTACAGCCATTAGGGTAACATACGCTGCCTTACAGGTCCCATATTACTGCTGCTCACTCCAGCTATTTGGGTACCATACGCTGCCTTACAGGTCCCATATTACTACTGCTCACTCAAGCCATTAGGGTACCATACGCTGCCTTACAGTTCTCATATTACTACTGCTCACTCAAGCCATTAGGGTACCATACGCTGCCTTACAGTTCTCATATTACTACTGCTCACTCAAGCCATTAGGGTACCATACGCTGCCTTACAGGTCCCATATTACTACTGCTCACTCCAGCCATTAGGGTATCATACGCTGCCTTACAGTTCTCATATTACTACTGCTCACTCCAGCCATTAGGGTACCATACGCTGCCTTACAGGTCCCATATTACTACTGCTCACTCAAGCCATTAGGGTACCATACGCTGCCTTACAGTTCTCATATTACTACTGCTCACTCCAGCCATTAGGGTACCATACGCTGCCTTACAGTTCTCATATTACTACTGCTCACTCAAGCCATTAGGGTACCATACGCTGCCTTACAGGTCCCATATTACTACTGCTCACTCAAGCCATTAGGGTACCATACGCTGCCTTACAGGTCCCATATTACTACTGCTCACTCCAGCCATTAGGGTACCATACGCTGCCTTACAGGTCCCATATTACTACTGCTCACTCCAGCCATTAGGGTACCATACGCTGCCTTACAGGTCCCATATTACTACTGCTCACTCCAGCCATTAGGGTACCATACGCTGCCTTACAGGTCCCATATTACTACTGCTCACTCCAGCCATTAGGGTACCATACGCTGCCTTACTTTGCCCGAGTGTCCGTGCTCCATTACCAATCATATCACGTGATGCTTCGCCAGAGCGATTTTAAGCAAACTTTTTAAAATTCTCTATAGCTGATGAGTTAATATTCAAGCACTAAAGTACAGTTTCTCACGCCATTTTCTCTGCTTTGTGAAACGAGTAGCAATAGCCGACTTCATGTAACACTATTGTTTAAGCTCATCACATGCACACTTTAACCAAACGCATAAGTCACAAATTGAAATCGACATGCCGACTCTGTGGCACCGAACTTCTGAGTGACCGCAAGTGATGAGCTCAGGCCCAGTGACTCTCACAGACTGCTCGCATTCTACTCGCGCTTACATCCGCCCGGCCGGCACTCGCCAGGATGACGTCACGCACTCCCCAACCACACACCCTAGCGGCGATTTTAACAACCAACATATTGAGACATGCGATAAAAGCTTTGACAACTAGGAACAATAATTCACAAAATATAAATATCTAATTATAAAATACGCTAATAAAGGTTTAACCAAATTACTCAATGTTATTTTAGAAACATATCACAAAAAAACCAGTATAAAGATAATAATAATAGTGAGACTGGTCTCAAAGAGTATAACAAGTTCAAATTTTTTACAAACTTGCCAATCGTTGTGCATAAAACATATCAAGGCGCCGTCAAAAATTACGTGGCGATAATTTGATCGCTACAGTTGATTGCTAACCAAAATATTTGTTGAGAGCTGAGTGGAAAGGAATGTGATTAGGGGTTGAAGGGTGGTAAGGGGTGGGGGTGGTATGACAGAAGTTACGTCGAGTGTTTTTTAATTAATGGGAACTACTATAACAGAGGTTATATTCTCCTCACCAGCTTGAATTCTGGTCTGTTCCGCTTCTGAGGCCAAACACGCTGATGAGATGGGGGTGGGGTCGAGTGGAATGAGGGGGCATGATATGGAGGCGGCTGTGATGGGCGGTGAGATGAGTGTAGTGGCTGAGAGAGGGGACGAAGAGCCGGAAGTCACTATTTCCGCACCCGAAATGCGGACACTAAGTCCTTTTTTTGGCCGCCCTAAAGATGACTAGCCAAATAGTGCTTTTCTAGCTCTACTAATTCCAGGAATGCCAGCAGTCGTTAACAGTTCTACTCCGGCCACCAGTTGTAATTGCTGTGTTTTGTCTGATAGTCTGATAGTCTGATAATCTGTTTCTGATATGCTAAATGCATCTGGCCCTGACCTAATACTTGAAGTATACTTAGTCGTTGTCTAGCATGAGTCACCCTCTTCAAACACCCTTGCAAATCCGCTTGACTTAAGGTATTGTGTAAACAAATTGCTATTTTATTTTAGCTCGTAGACTTTTCTCGAACAAGTAGCAAATTCGTTCATGACTTCTATATCTTTTAACTGTTCTACTGACGTTTGGATTCCATAATTTATTGTCATTCGTAATTTATTTGTCAGTTGTTACGTGTCCCTGAGTAATCCACTCTTAGGTCAGCTCATCTTTGAGCATATATTCAGGTATTACAGTCTCCATAATGTTTACTTAATATAACAACACTAAGTTTAACATATATATATATATATCACTACAAAACACACATCTACCACGCAAGTCTCATGCGATCTGTTCTGCTTAATCTAGTAGGCCAGTGTACCGTGCGCACGTAATTGTAAAGAAAGTAGCAGTGAATGTAGTGAAAAACCTTGCCTCACATTTGGCAGCCCTGCGCCGACCAGACAGAAGTGTTAGAGGTAACAGTAGCGTTCCACAAACACTAACAAATACGCCACACTCCAGAAAACTAGCGGGAAATTAAATTACGTAAAACCAAGCTAAACCAAAACTTAAAATTATGCTTTAAAGTAAACTAACTTTAAAATAGAAATACAGTGAAGCGCAAATAAACGCGGGTCGTGAAAATAGCTATTTGTGTGACGTAAACAAACATTGCACACCACCTGAGTTTCATTACGAAACACTTACTGAATACTTAAAACAATCTTACGTGACAAACGTCGATACTCAAGACTTGGCCAGGCGAGAGAGACAGAGAGAGAGAGATAGAGAGAGAGAGAGTACACGCCGAGAATATAAAGCCAAAACTTTAAAACCTTAATTGAATAATGGCGCGACTAGATAATACCACACACATAAAGGACAAACACTGAAACTTAATAACCAAATAAATAAATCACTTTACCTTTTGTAGAAAAGACTGGGATGATTGGATAGAACAGATATGAATACGTAACAGTTTGTTATGTCGCATTTCGAAACTAACTTGTCAACAGACGTAAATAGAAATTGCCACCAAAATGCAAAACAGATCGTAAAATGTACAGAATAATAAACTACATCTGATCTACCAATTGTTATGGTACTTGGAAGCAGCTGCAAAATCCACTTCTGGAACAAACATGAGCTACCAGAAAGTTATGGTCTTGCACAAATTCATTACTTAAACTTCTGCTACCTTATTTATGTTAAAAAATTAATTAATACAAACTTAGGAAGTCATAACACGAAGTTAACATTATGTTCGCATAATAGGAATACACTTAAATTATAGAAATATTACTCAGAGGTATAACAAATAAATAACACGAGAATTCAACAAGTTGGTTGTTTCAATGTATTATGACACAAGAAACATAATCTACAAGTGCGTGACATATATGAGTATTTTAATGTAAACTCTTTGTGTTAAAAAACAAAACAGATTTCATTTTTCAAATATGATTAACAGTGAATATGAAAAGATATTTTCACTAAAGTTAAAACATTATTTAATATATTTTGCTAAAGAGATAATAAAAATATGTAAACCGGCATCCCTTAAAAAGTCTTCAAATCAATAATGAACTTCTCAACATTTATTTAGAAATTATTTGTTTGTAATTTTTATTTATCCTGTTCTTCTATATTTATTATTTCAAATGGTAGTGTAACCTTTAAGTAAAAAGTTGTCATGGATTCATATTCATATCTGTGCTCTGAAAAACCTCACTAGCATTGATACGGCTGGATACATCACGTGAATTAAGACTGTTCTCAACGAGAAGCTGCGATGAGATCCATGGGAACGGGATGAATCGGGAAGCCGGAACACGGAATGGACTACATCACATTCACGAGTACAGCAAAGTTATAGGGAACGGAACTATGTTAAATCCCATTCATAAAACCTCTGAAACAAAACTAAACAGACGGGAACATGGAAAATTAGTTCCAGTTGCTCGCGGATAAGACTTTTAGGAAAAAACCGGAGCATCTAACTCACCCATTCTGGAGGCTGGAAAATCTTGCCTAGGTGTTGAACCTACCCACAGTTGTTACTAAGACAACAGTATAAATAACTACATCGCTACATTCTTCTCTATGTTCACCGGGGCGATGCTTGCATCAACCTGGCTGATGCCAGTACCACTTGAATAATCCAGTAACGGCACCCTATCTCTAATAGTCTTTCGTCTATACTAATAAAGCACGAGTTACAACCTCAGTCTCCCGTAGCACTTCTGTTTAATATATATGAGTAATTTCGAATTCTTTACTGTCTACTGGATTTTCACGTTGTCTTTGATGGTTTTTCCCAGTCTCTTCTTAGTTACAGTTTTAACTATAGGTACACTCAGGGAGGTAGTCATGGCCCCAATAGCTGGTCATGGCTGCCCAATCCCACTCTGCCGCGATGCATGTCTCCTTGCAGGATTTCCTTTCCCTGTAGGCGTAAGGAGTTAGTCCTGAGATGAAATAAGTTCCCGCCCTAGAGTGACAGCAGTCCACGGATCATCTAACGCCATGCTGCGGCCAACTGTCCCTGCTCGAATACCGTGCGACGAAGCTTCCTGAAGGTCTTGCTCTCTTGCCTTTGATGCTGGCCAATATGTAAAGTTAATTTCGTAAGCCTCACAGAAAAATGGGCGTGTGATTGGCAAACCACTAATTTAGAATTCCGTATAACTGCTTGGAATAGACTTAGTTCAAATTAAATGAATTAAACAAAATTCTAAGAGAACCAAAAATATATCCAATTGGTCACTATTAAGAATCCCAATTCATTAGATTCGCCCCATAACAGTAAAGAAACTAGAACCAAATTTAAATAGTGTTTCATAAAAGAAATTTTTCCATTTACGGCGTGCTACTTATTATCACTTGTTAACTAGAAAATTAATATTATGTCAAAAGCTAACTGAATTAATTTCCCATGTATGCTTATAAGACCGAAATATAATAACTTTGAGAGATTCCTTACTGGTATAAAAGGAATATTCATAGGTAAAAAAAATGTTGGCCTAGACCCTAAGTGAAATATTAACCCCACATATTATTCATTATTTCAAATTATACAGTATGTAAAAAAACATTGTGCCCAAAAAAATTTCCAAAAATTGAAAATGGCACATTATTATTCGTATAGCGCATCTGAAGTGTGTTTTATTTTCGTACATGTGTGTCATCGAGACACTTTTAGTGGTTTAGTAAAACCAAAAACACGGATTTCAAACACTCTGCAACACAGTGCAAGCGGCAGGTAGCCGGAAACCTTAATGTGTTTTACTTTTTAACATTCTATAGGCGTTTATGAGCTTGCTGTCGTGCGGCCATCAATCCCACTAGCTAACTCACTCACTCACTCTGTTAACAAGTGGTGGTTTTCTAAATATTACTCCTTTTCATGCGAATCACAGTGTATTTTTAACACTCCCTTCCAATCTTGAACACATCAGTGGTATGGC
Organism: Dryococelus australis; assembly: GCA_029891345.1. Classification (NCBI taxonomy): domain Eukaryota; kingdom Metazoa; phylum Arthropoda; class Insecta; order Phasmatodea; family Phasmatidae; genus Dryococelus; species Dryococelus australis. The sequence goes on from CM056999.1 coordinate 176,065,627, forward strand.
GAAGCTGAAACACCATCCCGGCAAGGCTTTGTGACTTTTTATTTTGCCTAATCATCACAAAGTTCCAATCACAAATTATTATTGATATCTTTTACAGGACTTATGAAAACAGAACGACAACAACCGACAAATTACTATTTTTTTTGTTGTGCACGCTTTGTTTAGAAATAAATAACATTTTGTTATGGTTCCTGTCAACATATACGGTACAAGGTCAAGCTAGCAAGTTTAGTTGTTAAATAATGAAATGAAATTACAATATATGAAAATTTAAAATGTTCACTTAAGTAAGAAAATAGTATAGCAATATATTTATCACATCATATTATTTTCACCCACTTGAATTACGAAATAAATAGATGTATTCCCCCTACAATTTTTCAAATATGAAACTACCACCAAAGTCAAAGCATTCCGGAACTTCTATATTTATGACTACACTCTTGCACGACAAACAAAACATTCACCAATAAAGAAAACTTACATCATAAATGAAAGTCAGTCCCTTATCCCTTTTAATTCGTAAAGATGTGTATCTAAAAAGCATGCTTAGAACCCAGTTACTAAACAAGATTCAGTAGTTTTCAACCCAGTGAACAATTTCTAAAATTGTAAAAGTATTAATTTCAAAGTAGGAACGATAACTTCTGAAGAAACAAATTTCATTAACTGTCATGTTTCAAAATTAATAAATATTTTAATTTCACTGCTATATTCTCTCGTTTTATTGCATTTAGTTATCAGTATATTTGCAATTGTTCAACTGAAGCGTCGATATTTCACAATTAAATGTTGGTTTAAATAGCACCAATAAAACATAGGTTTTGTGATATTGATTATAATGATTATTTAAAAGCGTAAATAATATTTTGCTCTCACGTTCACTTGCAAATTATTACCTATTTTATAATTTTGTAGAGACGATGAAATCATTCTGCAATGATACTATATGGATTAAATATCTTTTCCGTGCCCTTTCTGGCACTATTCAAATAAAATTCTTATATCTGAATATATTTTTATACTCTTTCAAAATTAATCCTATTACATTATAAATACTCTAATATTTAGTGCTGTGAAGTTAAGAGAGTTTGCGTTGAAAAACCACAGATAAGTTATAATAATAAATTGAAATCTGTAAATACTACACTTCTAATTTTTCTCTTTTCGCTCTAATTCAAATAATTTTGAATGTGATAACGCTTTTTAGTCACTGTTATTCCGTGTTTCAGGTAGAGGAAAGAGAAAAGAGGCGGCAAGAAGAAAAGAAAAAGGCCCTTTTGGAGGAGCAGGCAGAAGAAGAGAGAATAAGAAAAGTCGAGGAAGAGGAGAAGGCACGCCGGGAAGAGGAACGGCAACTGCAGCAAGAAAGACACGTGAGGAGTAGTTAACAATTTACTGCTTTACGGTAGACATACTTACAAAATGTCGGCGCACCACGTGCTACTTGTACCCAGCACAGCAAGAATGTTCCAGTAGGTAGCAGTCAGCATGCATGCGCACTCTGTTTGGTACTCGTACAGCGATTTTTCTTTCAGTTCATAAAACAAAAAATTTGTTTGTCCATATCGGAGGAATTTACAATCATTTCATAGTGCCTGATAGAGGACAATGCTTTCAGGATTAATTTGTTTTAAAATACTTAATTGCAGGATAAATTTGGCGAGTGTCTTATTTCAATTTATTAAAAATTATAACCAAAATTTTAAAACTTATTCTTATAACTGAACGCTATACGAAACATGGTGCAAAAATTCTGATCTCCTTTTCAATAGTCATGTTTGGTAAAATTATCCAGGTTTTTGTGATCAGCTGAATATAAAAATTAAGGTAACTACTTTGTTCATGACTATGTTCCTACCATACTTTAGTGCCACCATCGTGATTCCGATTCGTCCTATATAGTAGGGGTTGGTTTCGGCATTCGAAACTTATCTCTAAGTTGAACATATATTTTTAACATTTCCATAACACATTTTTCACTGAATCAATTAAGTTGTTTTTATATGCCATGAAAGGGAAAAATGAAAACAATTTCATTGTTTATTGGAGCTTGTACTTTTATAGTTCTCTTATTTTTATTATTGTAGTAATTATTCCATTTTATGTGTTTCTCAAATTGTAGATTAATAGTAGCCTAAAATTCTGAAAGTAAAAATAAAATATGTGTTAGCGATATTATATTTGCGACTTACCCTAAATTAATCAAGTTCGTACACACTCATAACGTACACGCACTTAACTAGCTAAGCTTACAAACTCATATATCTACTAATGAAGAGCCAAAATATTTTACAATAATTTATAAATACATGCACATTTTCTGCAAGTACGTTTTTACATAAATCACAACAGAATTAATTATCATCGAAGAAATTAAACAACTCGTGTTCCTGCAAGATAATAAAAATTCTGTTTCTGTTTGCTGATCATGAACATTTTTTGTACTTGTATAGAATGTATGTAGTAAGAGTTATAAAACACTTTTGATTAATTGGATTATCAAACTGATATTAAATTTATTGGCCTAATTAATCTGGTAAATAAAGCAGTAATTAATCGGATACAAAAAATTGACTAGGCTACTCTTAGTCAGATAAAATTAATGTGATGAAATTTGTTTAATTGAAATTAGATAGATTGAATAATTAAAAAAGTTAAATTTTTCAAATTTTTGTGTGATTGTATATTTGGTATGTGTAAGAGTGTCATAAGGGTCCTTTACTTATATTTATTTTTCGAGAGTGGCAGCATCAATGTTCACCCTTGGGCGTCTCGTGGTAAAATTAGGTGTTTGGTGTGGGGGAAGGGTCAATGACCCAGTCCAAAAGGGAAACGACTTAAAAAATTGCAATTTTGAGTCAGGTACACCAAAATATAGACAAAGCACCGTGTACCCAGTTCAAAAAAACAACATACCGTAAGTTCAGTTTTTTTAATAATATAGAACTTAATTCTGTTTAGCAACAGATAAATAGCATGAGAAGTTAGTTAAAGACAGTAATAACTTAGATAGTGCCATCTTGAACTGGGAATGTACTCTCTAACTCAGTTCTAAACAGAAATAACTCGAGATGTATCCCTTTTGTACTAGATGCAGGTTACATTTCAGTAGTTACTGGAATTGTAATGGCAACATCTAAAAATGATGTGTTTTCAGGGCTTGACGAACGCACTGTCATCTGGTCATTTCAGCAATAAACTAAAATAGTGCATACATGAGACATCACTCACTATGTGGCAGTGGTGTTGATTCGTTTCAATACAGTTGTTGCCTGATGACAGTTAAATCAGAATGAAGTAAAGGATGGCGCGTTAGTTTGTTACAGTACTAGAGATTGCAATGTACGAGTAAACAGGTATGAGTGAGGTAAAGAAATGTCCAGGTGAAACAAGATCAGAATACATGATTCGCGTTGCTACACCACTGTGTTCAAGTAGTGTAAACTTATATGAAAGTAATAATATGAGTACAAATGTTTGGGAAGAGACAGTGAAAATGAAAATACTTCTGACAATGGGCAGGTATGTTTGCTTTTAGATTAGTTATGCTTATTTCTCAATGCTACAGAAACAAAATACCATTTGATTACAATTGTTACACTTTACTTGGGTAAATAATTTTTGGTATACTATCCAGAGTATTCACTTGGGCCAGAATGAGGCAGTGTTCTAAATGGCCATTTTGTATTTTTGGAATTCGTAAGTATTTTATGTACAGTAAACATTATTTATGTCCGAACAGGGTGATTGTTCAAATTAGTGCGACAGCCATTGTTGAACGTATATTATAAAAAAAACATTGTAGTAATGTTTAGAATTGTGTTTTACATTATTTAAGAGGCGAGAAGTTAAACATTTTAAAATTTAAATATTTTATAAGATATATCGTAATTACGTTAATTTCGGGGCGTAAACGGCGCCATGGTGGAAACCTTTATCATTGTGTTTATTAACATCAACATAACCTAACCTAACCTACTTGTTTGGGGTCTTTATTAAAGTAACCTAACCTAACGTAACCGAAACTAACCTAACTTACTCCTGGAAAAATACAAATTTCTTGTACAAATAAAGGTTTGAAATGTTGAACATTCGCCTCGTAAATGATATAAAAAAATGTCAAAATACTACTACAATGTTTGTGTCAATAAAGGAATGACAATGGCTGTCATACTTATCTAAAATATCCCCCCTAACAGTAAAACTGTTAAGAGTTTTATTCACTTATGTCTTCTTTTATATTAAATAATACTGTTATGGATCCACATCCGTAACACTGACTGCATGTACAGTATTAGTCCCATGTAGAATCATAAACTATTCTGTTATGATTAAACATCTTTGATATTGTTTAACATAACGAATGGATCAGATGTGTGGTTTTCTGTTGGATTTTCCTTTGTAAGTGTACAGTAACAATTTTTACACAATGCATTTTGAAACTGTAAAAACACAATAAAATCGCAATTATTGGTTGCAAACTATACAATGGAACTTCTATCCATCGGTTCTCAGGGGACTGATAAAACAGGTCAATAAATACAGACATTCAATGGATGTGGTCGGGAAATGCAGACAAAGAAAATATGGGACCACAGAATGTGTTCCATGGATGTGGCCTTCATTCCATCTGTTTTCAATACATAGAGCTTCCACTGCAGTGTCTAGTTTGCCTAAAAGTGATGTGTATTTTTAATGACTACTATGATTACGGTCCTCCTCTTAATCTATAATGTGGAAAATATTTATAGTCTGTTATGCTCAACATTACACAGTACAGCACTTAACTTTACTGTTTGCAATACAATAGTTCTTATTATTTTCTTTGGAGGTTGTTGTACCTCCACATGAAGTAAGCGTTAATCACGCTGTGTATTGTCGACAGCTTCATCATTTCGATATCAGCAAACCCCCACATCCAAGTATGGGAGCAACTGCAGAATTCGGAGAGCTTCAAGAATGTTATGGCTGAAAGACACCTTTACCAACCATGGAACATTCTGTAGCTTCTGATGTTGGTGAGGTACATGAGTCGACAACTGAGCCCGCTGTTCATATGCAAGAGGGTTAAGATTCAACCATTAGTCAACTGAATTAGGATCAGAGGAGACTGAAGTGGATACCCCAGCAGTTATGTTGATAAATACAGCCATTCCTGACCATATTGACATACCGAATACCAGCAACAATACCAAAGAAGAAGCAAGGTCTACACAAACTGACACAACAAATAGCAAGAGATGTAAACGTCGTCCTGATAAGTGGAGAAACATATTCTTAATAGAAGACGAAATATGGGTGAAGCATATGAGCCGTCATCTGGAAAGCACATTGACTCAGGAAAGTTGGACCTCCATGTGGTGAGTAATGTAGAATGAGATGCACAACAAAAATATCCGAGGACCAAAGAAAAATTATACACAGTTCTTTCCGGAAAATAGGAGATAAGAAGGTCAACGAAATTATCTTGTACAGTGTATGGTACCTATTGTACCAAAATATAGACATGCAGCTCCTGGTCTCACAACAATGCCTTTTATTTTGAGTTTGAGGGCAGCCGAACTAGAGTATGCAAGACATTTTTTATGAACACAATGACGTATGTCGCCCTCACCCCTACGCCGTTTGTCAAACTGGCAGCTCCCAAATGCAGCACACACACGCTCTCGACGACTGATCACAGGCGAGCAGTGTAGTGTGGGTGCAGGAGTGGGCAAGAGCATTTTAGTGCAGGGAGTGTAGCACCGCATGTGCCCACCAGCCCGATGGAGCGGGCGGAAGAATACACAGCCACGTGTGTTACGTATAAAGAGTCGTAGCATTTCCACAAATACATTTCTCGTCACGTAATAGAGCTACGTGACACGCAAATGAGATAAATATGTTTACACTCCCTTTACACCCAATGATATTATTTTTAAAGTGTTATTGTTTTATGTCACAATGTTTTTTTTATCACCACTGATGTTACGTTCATCCCATGTCATTTCAACCACAAGGTAAGCGGTAGAATAATTATTGGTTTGTGTTTTGTGCAATAATTCCATATACAGTAACATGCAATGGTATATTTGTGTATCCACGTGCGCAAGTAGTTCCCTCCGCGGTGTGCAGACCAGCCACTGCCAGCCCTCGCGCCACGGCAGGAAGTGGGTCAGCAAGTCGCACCCAGATGGGGAGACACCTGTGAAACCGCGTTCGTGCTTTTTCCGCCCGGACGGCATTAACTTTCATCACCAGTCATCTTTGTAAGCAATAGTTCATTCTCAAGAACTTTTTTAGTTTTAATCGTCCGGGATACTCCTCATCGCCTCCCCAGGATTTGCATCGCCTGGGGAGTTTTTAACGAAATTAGCACACGTAACCTTTGTGTAATACTAGGGCTTCTTTTTGTACTGTATAGCCTGCTCCGCAGGTTCAAAGCGAGCAAGTTTATCAGCTGTTCTCCTGGAGGGAATGTTCAAGTTTGTAATAAACCACATGAACTGATAACTGCGTTTATTCGATTGCTGCAAGGCGTTTCAGGGCACGTCCCCTTAAAACCTGTAATTTCCTGATGCAAGTGTCTGTGAATTTTAATTGTAAATATTTATTTGTATGTGTGATGCAACCTAACCAATGTATGGCGAGTAGCAATTATGGACGTGTGGTTTGGCCCTGACAATCCATGTGTAGGGAGTTCTGTTTTGATTACGTCAACGTCATACTAATTTGAAATACCGATCGGTGATTGGGCCGACGAAGAGCCCATCGTTTAGGAAACACAAGGCCTCCACAGCAGGTGAACTACTGCAAGATCTATGTGGGAATGTGGTCCGGGTGATTGGCCCGCAGTACCCCGAGGTTACGAGCACTCTGCTCTACCGCAACAGCATCATTGACACCGCCACAGCGACATCTGGTGCCTACCGGGTATACAATTCATAACACCCTTTTCCATATTATGTTCACCGCCTTTGTAAATCCTAGCCAACCCCATATCGTCCAGTCAAGCCACGTCAACGTTAGGTGTAAGCAGCGAAATAGTGTACTCGGCGTGCAAAAAAGAAAAAAAAAGAACAGTGAAAGAATTGTAGAAAAATGGCGTTAGTCGCCAGGAGAACTGTGGCAGAGCAGTAGAGCCAGCTCTGAAATCTTTCATTCGTAAGCACATGAAGCCCTTCCCAGCTCTTGATGTACGCTATTGCAGAGCCCATATACAAGAAAAGTATATCGATGGGAGTCTGAATTTGGCTACAATGTACAGCATGTACAAGACAAAGTGCATGGAAGAGGAAAGGCCGTATTTAAAATAGCACATGTATGAACCAAATTCAACGTGGAATACAATGTTAATTTCCAGCAGCCCAAGAAAGATCAGTGTTAAAGGTGAGCATCATTTAATAATTGCAGCGAGGAAGACAAATTGGAACACAAGGAGTTATTTGATATTCATCAACGTAAAAAAGAACTGAGTTGTAATGGAAAGGAACTGGATATTCACATGGCTTCTGAGAACAACAACACTTAAGTTGTGTGTTTTTTATCTGCAAGCAGTTTTACCTGTTCCATATGGAGATTTCAGCTTATTTTACTACAAACGCAGACTTCCGTGTTACCATTTCACAGTTTACAACACTGCGAATAAGCAAGGACACTGTTACTTTTGGATAATGGGAATTGCAAAAAGAGGTATCAATGAAATTGGCAGTTGCTTTTACAAATATCTGAGATCATTCCCCACTGAACATGTGGGTTTTTTTTTTTTGCGACAATTGTGCAGGAAAAAACAAGTCTTGAGTTCATGCCTGCACTATTCATTCACTGTATTCTAAAGATCAGAGAAATTGAATCAATTATCCAAAAGTTTTTGCCAGCTGGATATACGCAGAATGAGGGGATGCCATGCATGCCTTATTGAAAGAGAAAGGAAGACAGCTGTAAGAGGAGGTCCAATTTATATACCAAGCCAAATAATACCGATTATTCAGCTTGCAATAAAACAGGGATACCCATTCATTAAAACAGAGATGGCTACAGCCGACATATATGAAATTAAATGTTTGTATTCTGCAGGTGGAAAGAACTTAACAGATAATGCAGATGGAGGACAAGTGTTGCGGAGTAAACTGTGTGGTGTTAAAGTGGAAAATGCAAATCCCTACTCAATTTTTTATCAAACTAGCTAGAAGGAATTTCAGACATTCGATGTACGACGTAGCTTTAGAGAGATACCATTTCCTGCAGAGCTAATGAAACTCTACATGAATCCACCACCAATACCTAAGTTAAAGAAACGAGATATTCTTTCTCTGTGCAAAGACATTGTCATTCCAAACGTACAGTGGCCAGTTTTTGAGAAACTGTCTTCCAATGCCTCAGCTACAGTAATGGAAAGTTATGATGAATAAGATATGTCAATGAACAGTGTTTGTGAATTTTATACCCTACGGAAGGACAAGATAATCTATTAATTTTATTACAGGTTCTTGTATAAAAACATTGCTGAACAAGTATGTCCCCGGCTTATCAAAGTATGCATGATAGCCACATAAGAACAGTGAACCCTTATTCCATCCGTTCACTATTGTCACTTTAATCATAAAGAGATTGTTTTGCAATGTTTAATTTGTTTGCTACTTTATTGTTGTTCCGATAACATCGTTTGCTAATTCTTATTACAATGTTAAGAATTTTCTCTCAGTATTGGTTATTGTAACACATATTTTCATAGCTGTAATAGGAAACATGTTATCATTTTGGCATTAGAAGCCAGTTAAAGATGGAAACAACTGCAATTTTAACTTAATAATGATACTTTCACATTAGATAAACAATTTGTTTTTAACCACCTTAAATAACTGCCTGTGTACTATCACACCTAAGAAAATCGACACAATATGGTAACTACCACATTTTTTGGCGAAACACAAACCAAACATTTATAATGCATTTTACTCAAACCGTATTTTTTAGTTGTTTCCCTTTTGAACTGGGCCAACGATATATATATATATATATATATATATATATATATATATATATATATATGTGTGTGTGTGTGTAGTGCTCTAATATTTGTATTGTTAAATATGGTATTAAGGAGGGTGAGGATGGGGAGAACGGGGCGTAGGAGTTCCTTCCCATTTACCGTTGTTGGACCAACTGAGGTGTAGCACCAATACACATCCGCCTGGGGCGGTGTCTGGATGTATACTGAGCCCTACATATGTGATATGTCTATCGTCGGAAACGCGTATTTCGAAATGATTGTTTAAAAATAATGAAGAATAGTATTTCGGCGAAATAAAATGATTTGGAAATGCCTATTGAAAGAATTTTTTTTTCTGTAAAGCAATTAAATGCAAAGAGATATGAATATGATTGAATTCTGCCCAAGGCCATTAGGAACCACACGTTCAAAAAATATTAATAAAAAATCAGTTTAATATACCGCCCTGTTTCCTAACAATTTAATTTATGACAAACAGAGACTCTTACGAAGCACATTTAAAATTTGATTCAACTATGTGACATAATCACTCCTAGACTAGCACTAAGAGAACATATTTAATTAAAAATCAATAAGACGCAAATAGAGATGAATACGATTTACGTGGTTGACACACGGCAGAACAAATATTCTATTTTATTAATTCACTCTGAATTCTCGCAGATATAACTAAATACTAAGAGGCGAATTCATAGAGAGCATATGAGCAATACTTGAAACAAGAAATCATTTTACTAGTGCTTAAGTATGATTTTCAATGAATAGTGCAAGATACAAGAATTGTTGATATTGATAGCTGTAAGTAATGCACTGCTTCATGAAGTACTGCTTATCATGTATTCACAGCAACGAAATAAGTTTTACTTATTTCTCAAGTATTCATTGTCAAAGAAGCATTGCTTATTTATTCATATAAGTAGTACTTCATCGAGTCTGCTTAGTTTTGAACTAAGCATTGAATATTTATAATAGGACTAAGTTATTCACAAAATATTTTTATTTCAAATGACGTTTCCTTAAAATATTTGATGGAAACAGGAATATACTTTAGATATTTACATGGGACAAAAGCGGAAATTAAAATCCTACACTTTGATCAGGAAACACAACCTCTTTTTTTAACCTTTGTGTGCAATGGGTTTTTGTTACTAGGGTAATTTGTAAAAAATGTTATATGAATTACCTTATGACGCATAAGTATGATCATCAAATAATTATGAATGTTTCTTATTTGTAATATCTTTTAAGGGCTGGTGTATAACATGAAAATAATCAAACGTTTTACATAAAAATGTCTCACATTCAGATTCAGCAAAAAGAAACAGCCTTTCGTTTTCAAATAATGACAATTGCAAGTTATTACTAATTATGGAAAACGACATTAACAATTATTATGGTGAAATATTCATTACACTGAAGGGAGCCGATTTTTACACCTAACGAATATTTAGTTAACGTTTTAGCTTTGATGCTTACAAAAGGCTAGTTAAAAAAAATCAACATAATTTTTGGTACACAAAAATGGGCCACTGTATCATTTCTATACATAAACACAAAAAAAAAAAACTTGCCCACAACAGTTATGATCGAACGTGTTTGCCGAACGAGTACTGAAAGAGGAAATGTTCTATTTTTATTGCTGGGGCTCTGTTTATTTTATATTTCGGGAGAAATATGCTGGTAGGGATGGGAATCTTTAGTTTCAACGCCTTTTGTGAGACTGCATTGTTTTGCAGTTCTTACAAGTGTGTCATTTTAAATTGCACAATGATCCAGCAATAAACACCCATTTACCGATGTTAACCTTACCCTCGTTGGTTGTACAACACATGTGTAGCAAACAAATATTATTTTTACAAGACAAAATACCCAGCAAACATGGAAAATACGGGCCGGAATCGGGCCGATAAAAGTTAGCCGACAAACTCCGGCCAGCCGATACCGGCCCACTGTCTTATGCCGGAAGCGGGCGGATGGATATATGGACTGGCGGCTAACTGTTGGCCGACAGTGTCGGGCCTGCGATGACTGGATGTCGTTACGATGCCGGGCCTGCGACTGCTGAATGTTGCTACGATGCCGAGCCTGCAGAGGCATGATGTCCAGAAATAAGTAGTATAACCATGAAAAAACCTTAACATTTCAATTAGAAATTTTAGAAATTGACATTTCCTCTATACATATATTCATTTCATTTACTTCTCAACATATTGTATGATATGAAACTCTTTTGCTTGCCGAGTGCGGGATTCGAAACTAAGATTTGTGTTGACAGTCCAGCATGCTAAGCTACATACCACAGGGTAAGTTGCTGATACACTCCAGTAATTTAAAATATATCATGACAAAAATTACTATTGGAATATATAAATTACATTTCAAAATAACAAATAATTTTAAGACACTGATTAACTAAAAACCATTTCTTCAGAAGCTGTGCAAACAAAATGGTTTTTGTTTGTTTTTAATATATCTGTCGGATGGTTGTTCAAATGAAAAAAAAAATCAAAGCAAACAAATGCCATGGGCTACCTCATGACACGTTCATAATCACGAAAAATCATGTTAATGGTTAACACACTGTCTCAAATAGTACATCAAGCCATTAAGAGCTAGCTAAAATCTTGCATATTCAAATCACTTTCCAAAAGTATGTCGGCAAAAATACATATTTATATCTTTATTGTGATAAAGAGCGTTGTATAGAAAGTGTTACTGGGCCGGAATAAATAATATAATGGCCAGGTTACCAAAAAGACTAAGATGCCGTATGGGAATCGGCCCAGAAACATTTTTAAGATGCTTGCAATATGTTTCCTTTGCGATATCATGCCGACATCTTTTTCGGTGATATCCATCTGTTATCCTAAATAATACAGCGGGCCATTGTTTTTTTTTCTAATGGCTTGCAATCTGTCTCAAAAAAGATATCATGCTGTAGTCAGATGGCTATCTTCTGGCATTGAGACGAGTTACCGACAGTACAGGTATCGGACCGACACTTTGCCGACAGTTTGTGTTTGCTGGGGAGTTGGTAGTGTTGGAAAATGGCGGAACGAGCCATTGTGGTAAATCAATATGCCGATATTATTACGTTTCACTCAAGAAAACTATTGAAAAGGTGCCTGCAACCAATCCCTCTTAATGAAAGCACATACAAAAATAATTAACTACCAATAATTTTTTTTTACAACACCAAGTTACTCGAATAAACATTATAAAAAAGAGCACATTTCACGGACACTAGAGTAATATTTTCTTCCATTATTCGAAACAGTTTTCGAAAATTCCAGTAATCGCACAGGCCTGTGTTTGCAATGCGAGGTCTGAAACACATGTTATGTCGTCTACATGGTAACGAGAAATTTAAGCAAGCTCATTTATGATCGATAATGTCGTTCGCGGAATGGCGATTATTGGCGCTCGACGGAAATGTCAAGAACTATATTATTTCAAGGTATCATAAGTTTTAAATTAACTGAAATGTCATTAAAATTATCATACACATCATATAATCGTCGAATATGCAAGTCAAATATGTTTTTTTTTAGCTCAGCTAACAAACAAAAAAATTATTACATAACACATGAAACAAACACGTTTTTACTGCACATACAATTATTTTATCTCAAATTTCTGATCAAACAAATTCAAATAATTCCAAACAGCAATTAAAAAACAAATTAATAGCAAACTACCATACAAATTCATTTCGTCTGGGTGACTGCTGTAAATAAAGTGACAAATTTATCTATGTTGATATCAATCAAGGTATCGGAACGACGGTAGAAACAGCCACATATTCGGGCAAGTCATTTGATGTTCCGATATATTAAATAACTATTGCAGGCAAGTGACTAGTCCAACATGGTGATGGCTGCTTGAGCGCGCGAAACACAAGCCTAAACGTAATGCGACACACCCCTCGCAAAGACAAACAACTACTGAACTTCCTCCGTGCGGCGTGCTGAGTGGCGGACCTCGTACAAGTTGCACGATCGTCCGTCGTCGCTGCCACTGCTGCTGTCTTTGTGCTGAACCCCTCACTGCTGCCGGTAGCTAGTCGGACTAGCGACTTCTGGTCCACAGCTCGTACCTGGTTCACTGGTACACCTTGGAATACTCGTGCGTGGTGGGGGTAGAACTTCACCCCATTCCATGTCGTCTGTAACCACTATACTGGCATCGGGTGCACGGGATAAGGTTTCTGCAAGTTGATTCTCTTTACCGGTGACGTGCTCTACCGTGAAATCATATGTCTGTAGGAGCAACACCCACAGGGTGGGTTTACTGCTGTCGTCTTTCATTGTGTTTAGCCAAACGAGGCACCTGTTTTCTGTTCCTAGAGTGAAACATTTGTATTCGGCGTCTACCCACCAAAACCTTTTCTGGGAATAAAGTAGATATGTGAGAGGGTTGGTAATTACTGCAATATATTGAATGAACTCTCTTAACCAATTAACTAAGCCAAAATACTTGTGGAGCTATTTCTGTGTGCATGGTGCCGGATGATTCTCTATTAAGTTTAACTGTACTGGATTAGGGGTGTTTCCATCCTCGTCTAAAATGTGCCCCAAAAATTCCAACTTGCTTTTACCCAAATGGCATTTATTCGCGGTGCAGGTAAGTCCATTGATTGCTAGCCTCTCCAGTACCATGGAGACATGATGTAATTGCTCCTCCCAACTGCTCGACCAAATAATCACACCATCCAGGTACGCTACCGTGAAGTCAGCACACGGACCATCATTGACTGAAAAGTAGCAGGGGCTCCTTTGAGGTCAAAATACATACCACAAAAATGGAATCGCCACCCACCAGGTGACGTGAATGTGGTTTTTTTTCCTGTATTACTGTTTGACGGGAATTTGTCAATATCCGCTTCTGAGGTCTAGTGATGTCATTACCATTGCCTGGCCGAGTGTTGTGAGTGCATATTTTATGCTTATATATGGTGGCAGATCGTTACATTAGACTTGGTTGATCGAATGGAAGTCCACCCAGAAACGCCAACTCCCATATTTCTGAGGTACTAATCTGATGGCGGAGTTATATTTACTGCGTGTCGGCTCGATAACCCTCTATGCTAGCATCTCTTCAACTTGCTAACAAATTATTTTGGATTGATGTGGAATGTAACTCCGCGGTCCTGCATATATTGGTCCTTCTTGCGTTGACAGGATTTCATGTTCGCCTACGATTGTTCTTTGGAGTGCGTCGGTTTTAGCAAAAACCTGCTTCATCTTGCTCAGTATACACTTGAATGCCACCTGATGTTGTTTGCGGGATCTCATGATCGAATTCCTCTAATGATACTGGGGTATATCACTAGCAACTGCCCTCTCTACAGTGTATACTGTGCATCGCTCTTTGTGTCAAAATGAATTCTCCTAGCCGTTGATTCTACTACAGTATTATGTATGCCTAATATTGAATCTTCCTGAACCTCTGAAGTTATGATACCACTTATTATCATTTCTATGTCCGTGAGTTATACTGTTACGGTACTTTGCCCTTTAATTGGACAAATTATTTAAACAGAAATTTTAGAGGTTCTACTTTTAGATTTCTGCACCACGCACACATGGTAGCAAGTTTTATATGAATATATACAAATTTACAAAACACACTTGTTTTTTAACATCAAAGTAAAAACATTTACAAAAACTTGGAGCATTATGTAGTATGTGTCTCGAGGAATAAAAGAAAACATTTACATGGGTCACATCCAGGTAAAATTACTTTTATTTATGACTTTGCCAAACATACACCAATTATGACCTTCAACATATGTAGGAAAGAGTAGAAAAATTTGTAGCGCTGTATATTTGTTGATTTAAAAAATATCACTTCATGCTAACCCATCTATCGAAGATGATTTCTTGAGTTGACGATAGTATGATATATAGGACCACAGGGATACTGTAGAGGCCATAATTTCTTCGTTCGGTGTTACCTTTTTGCTACCAGGCAGTTGTTGACATGTCCTGTAGTCAGGCAAACAGAGACACGCCAAGCATGCCGAGCAGGTAGAAATGTTGTCTCGAGCAGAGCTGTTCCTTACTTCGAATGCGAAGAGGAGTGCTTAAACAGCAGATGGTGATGCAGATGTTCATGCTATGGTGGTCATCATTGGTGTAGCACTATTACAGGTGGCAGGGCTGTATTTATTATGGTACTGAGTGTAGTGTTGCGATAACATTTAGTTAGACATTCTGTAGTGCCCCCAGGGTAACATTGATACTCCATCCGACTCAATGAAGTGTTATTATCCAACCGCGATAACACTACTTTGATCATGCATTCGGTGTAGACTTCGGGACCACGCGAACGAAAGTGATAGGTTCCCAAAACCCTGGAGCAATTTTCGAGGCAATTCCGATAATCCTCGTAATGGAGTTTTTGCAACATGTTTGATTTTACACCCTTCACTGCTCATTTGCAAAAATGTGTGCATAAAGCATAGCATGTAAACCTACAAATAGTGTGACAATGCAGCCGGCACATTCGTGTTTTATAACTCCGGTATGTCCTCCGTTCTCGCTTGAGAATTTTTGCAGATTATCGAGCACATCATTAGAAGTATCAAACTGTGCTTTTAAATCTGGGGCAATTACTTTATAGACATAATCACAAGCTATTTCATTAATCAACCAATCGGTATCAGAATATAAGAGGTGCAAGGCTGCTCGAGGGAATTTCGTAAGCATTTACTGATCATGAAATTCATACAAGATCAATTTGGAAAGCTCGAGAATGGCAACACCAGAGTACAAAGGTTTGTTAAATGTAACAGAGCTCTTTGACATCTCGATAAGAACAAGATTTACATCGATGATTTGCTGCACCTTTGCACCACATATCAGATCCACAGCTCCGAAAATCATGTCATACCTGGAAACTAGTCTTATGTTCCTTTCCCGCTGGACATTTTATAAGGTTTTTCCATATACAAAATTATTCATGAGCTTAAAAAAATTTTCTATAATTCGTTGGCAGCCTCAGCATGCTTCTGAATGTTAAATTCGATGTACTGTTCTATCCAGTCCATCTGCTCAAAGCAGAGAACACGATAAACAGAGTCAATTTTGGTCCTATGCATCAAATAGTGTCTCATGTTTCACAGTGTATAACATATTTCTTCTGCAGCACGAGTGTAAAAATAAGTTTTTCATGCTAGCCAGATGGAGGTATGCCAGTTACTGGAGCCAAAGGCAGATCAGCTAAGGGCATCATGGCATTTGTCTGGAAAAGACAAATCCACTTCAGTGAAAAAGCAAGTGTCACCATCATCCACTGTGTTCGCGAAATGCCACGATGAAAATATGCCAGTGTGGCTGTACAGCCTGTTTACGTCAAAATAGTAGATATATTTTGATGCCACACTGAGGTCGTAATCTTCAGTAATGTAAATATTTTTGGCTTCCGCACACCTTCTGGAAATCTGGGTAATACTGCCCCTAACCCCACGTTCTACAAAGAGGTAAGTGTCTGGGTCGAACAAAAACTTTAGTCGCATAGGTGTCTTTGATAATAAGGCATCCTATGAAAGAGACGAAACTGTGACATACATGGCTGGGTCAAGACTGTAATGAGCTAAACATACGGTCCTGAAATTCTCACAAAAGTCTGCCAGCAAACAAGTGTCCACACATAAATAGTGAATGGCGTACTGCTGCATATTTATGCTATTGGGTGCATCTCACGCAGCTTGAGCATAAGTATAATCCTCATCGCTAATGACTTTGCCTTTCATCATATTATGAAATGCGTCATTTGGTGGGAGTGACATGCACATCAGACTGACTGTCGACTTTACAAAGTCATAAGAAAACGCCCTTCAGTTTTGCCAATTCAAATAGAGTATTATCTGGAAACCTCGAGTAGTTAATACTCTATTGCGCATGTTTCAAATTATGTGCCAAAGTTCCCAGAGAGGCGCTCATAAACTGTAATGAATCAATAAAATGTAATTTTAAATATTGCACCTTTCCTTTCAAATCAACCCCATTGGAAATTTGTTTGGTGATATATATATTTCTTTAGGGTCATTCCAATCACCTGGATTTTACATGAGTTTTCTATTACCATGGTTCTGTAGGGTTGTTTTACATGATGTTCAGTCAAAGGCTTTATTATTAAGTGAGCATCATAATTATGTAGTTTATGAAAGACAGTGACAAGTTGTCTCTAGGACAGTCTGAAGTTCAACTTGCATTTTTTATGTGTGTGACCTCTGATTTCCCCATTCAGATGTTCATGGTCGACAGCAAAATCTGTACCGAGATTTTCCTTACAAATGTGACAACATTTTTGAGCCGCCAACCTAGCTTCATCAGGTGAGGTTTTTGGTGTTATCGAAACAGTCACTCTGTACATTCCTGTAACACATTTTGTCAGTTTAACTAATTTATCTATGAATTGATATAAACAGTCCTCACCCACAAAAAGTCGGATTGTATGAACAGACCTACAAAATGCTACATGCATATGGAATATGTTGGTTTATGGTAGTTGTATCACTTGTCTCAATACTGTGCTGGCAAGTGGACAAGGGTTTCAAGCAACTTCTACATCACAATAGGTGACGAAACCCAATATTTTCTATTTGCTGTAATCCTTAAATTTCAATTACTTTTCGTTCCCAGTAGGAAAAATACTGTGAACAACCTTCTGTCGCTGGCAATAAATAGTGTGACTTGTGAGTTTCTCCTCAGTTGGGAAATACTAGAGACAATGCCTGCAAACAAATTTTTTAAATTTTCTCTTAGTCAGCTGACTGCCAACCAGCCGTGCCAAATTTCTAATTGACTGAAAATAAAAAATGTGCAGAATTACCACTAGCATGAATGGTCAATACAGTTATGTGGCGAACATAGTTTACAGGAAAAATATGCATTGGTACCACAACTCCTTCCTGATTATAGGTTTAATCAATTATATTGCTATCTTTGTACACAATCATGATAGGCCAGGATGATGCCAATGCAAATTCTAATAGAGGGAACATGCACTACGAGAAAAAGTTTAAAAATCTGCATCACTGGTATCCCTGTGTTTTAAGGGTCTACACATCACTTAGCCTAGCAGTGAATGCGGAGGCTAGTAGCCTGTAGCTGAGGATTAATAAAAATAGAATTGTTCTCCTCGAACTTATGAATATCCTGTATCACTACAGATGCTGACAGATCTTCAGTATTCAAAACCTTGTTAGGTTTTGAATATGAAGTAGTTCTGTGGGGATTCTGTGTGGCAGGAAACAAAGTTGATATGATGGCATAATTGAAACACATTCCCTCCGGACAGTGTACATCAATGCACTCCCTCCTATAGGCAATAACCTTGGGCAACATAGTGAGTATAGCATCAAGATTAAATGTCCCATATAATGAAAATGGCCATCCATATGCGATATTAGTTGCAAATTCCAGTCGCTACTAAATTCCTCAAGTTTGTTGGTTAGGTAAGGCTTAATTGTCTCATCATAAATTTCGCCAACATTGGACGAATGCTGGAGGGGGAGAGATTTACTTTGAAAGTAAAATGTCTCTGTAGTGCCTTCCTCCACCATGAAGTATTTCAGTTACTTTCACGCTATGGTTATGCTAATCATGATAGGGCCAGGTGATTCCAATGCTAATTCTAAAAGAGGGACTCTGCAGCTCGAGAAAAAAATTTCAAAATCTGCATCAGTGTTATCCCTGTCATTAAAGATCTGCAAGTCATTTAGCCTAGCAGCAAACATGGAGGCTAGTAGCTCAAATTTGGGGTTTAGTAAAGTTCCCACTGCGGTTGAGGAATTGGAGAACAAATTATTTTCTGACTCCCCAGGCGAGCTCTCTCTCTCTATCTGACCCAGAACTTACTTGTGACTCGCATTAATTACTATGTGAATGCAACAGTTTCCATGTCAGACAAATAGTGCATGATTCAGTGTCTGAATCACTCCAGTAAAGGTCGTCCAATAACAAATCAAAAGGCCAACATTTAGACAAAGTGACAAAACTCTGACGGCTTGCTATAGCTGGTCTTTTTCTTAGAGATTCAGACTTACTTCCTCAATCGCTAACAAAAAGCTACTCCAACAAACTGTCAAGACTTTGTCGCCTTCACTCACTTATTGAGTCTAGCTAATTTCCCCTCAACACAACACTCAATAGCACAAAAATAGTATCCAGCATTCTGAAAATAAAACAGAAAGAAACCACCATTATAACCACTTACCACGACTTACAGATGTATCTAAAAGGAAATATTTATAAGTAACAACATAAACACCTTACAAACACATGGGCTATTTTGTTTACTAAATATTGGGAAAAATTATCAGGATATGTTTTCATATAAAGTTGGCCTACTATTTTTATTGTTTCAATGATTTTTATATGAAGTATACCAAATAATTTTAATGCTTGAATACTATAAAATAGAAACACTGTAGTGTCATTCAAAATTTAACTTCATTCCTGAGCTGTGTCTGAAAATCTCAGTGAACACAAAGTTTGGGCGTTCCCTAGATCTTTCCCACAGCACACTTTGGGATTCTAACTACAGCCTAGAACCTCTCAATGCATGCGGGACCGTAGTGGAGGGGGCCGTGTTTGCAGAAACTACCGCTGCGAGCGCCACTCACTGGTAGACACTTCCCCTACCTGCCAGAAGCAAGCACTGCACCATCCCTTCTTACCACAGGATACTTGGACTGTGCCACGCTCTATGATAGAGGGTCAGTAGCTGGTTAGCGAGCTGCCTAGACTGACCTCCATTTATGAGCTAAGGGGATGCTTTCTCAGGTAGCTATAAGCTCGTTCTATGGGTGATGCACGGCCTGCTCGCCATCGCGCTTCATAACAGGCGAGCAGGATATGTTTAGGATACACTTTATATAACAAAATATTATGAATTTAGGTGGCTTATTGAACTCTGCACTAACACAGTGTTTAATGGAAAAAAATTTTTTGAATATTGTGGTAATTTCTAATATTAATTTGACTTTTTCATAAGTTTTTTTTCATAACAAATATTTTCTGACATTATCTAAAATGTTTGAGACTGTTAAAAATTGAATATGTTTTAATGTGAAACATCCAAAAAATTTATTAACGATTTTTTCAAAAAACTTTTAATGAGTTTGGTGAGGGAATACTATACTATAATTACTCAACCCACTCTAACATAAAACTTATTACTATACATTCTCAGTATGCATATTTATGTATTAACTAAGGAATAAAATAGTTAAAAATGTTTTTTTCATAAATTAAAAAAAATATAATTAAAGTTTTTTTACATATATCTTAACTACTAGTTACAAACTAAACAAAAATAAATATCTAACATCTCACATCCTCAAACATTCAGTATTTTCAACATGCACGCAATTCCAATTAGTTTGAGATATCTTCACCAATCAGACCATTCATGACCAAAATGTAGGGTAGGATATACTCAACCTTCTCACCATGATAGACACAGGGGTGTAAATTCCTTGTAATATTTTATTTTGGTCTATTCATTTACACAAACAGTCATACACACACCCAAACCCAAATTCTTTAACACTAGTTACAAACTAAATAAAACTAAATATCTAACACCCCACCCCCTCAAACATTCTGCATTTTCAACATACACACTATTCCAATCAGCTTGAGACATCTGTCACCAATCAAATTATTCATGACCAAAATGTAGGGGTGGGTGTACTCCACCTTTCCATTGTGCTAGGCAAGGGGGAATAGTTCCCTTGAAAATCTTTTATTTTGGTCCATACATGTACATATTCATACTCGCACACCAATCCAAATTCTTAAACAATAGTTACAAACTGTGGTATACCGATGCAAAGTTTTTTAAATTTTAGTTTATATATTTGGTTAAAAAATTATTAAATAATCCCTTTTAGTTTAAAAATCTTCCTGTATAATTGCATTACTGTTTTCAAATTAATTAAATATTAAAACTGTATTGCGAATTAAGTAGTCCTAAATGCTATCGATATTTATTTACATAACGTCTACTGCCAAATGTGATAGTTGAAGAAGTCGTCGAGCGAGGGCAGAATCCCGAACCTCAGACATCTGTGGGCTGAGAGAGCCGGGCGGCTGGCACAGCTTTTGACCTGAGTGGGAGGGCAGTCCCAGGAAACACAAGAAGCGAGCAAGCGCCGCAGCTGGCCACCCAGCCAGGCATAGCACGGACACTGTCCAGAGACTCGACGAGGAGGGGTGACCGCTGTCCCGGGCAGAGGCTGGGCTGAACAGCAGACTCCAGTGGCTCAGTGGGAGCTACCCCCAGACTGTAGCGCAACCGGCCAGCAGGTCCCCAGTGGTTGGGGGGGGGGTGGTGAGTGGTAGGCACTGATGCCCAAAGTAGCGACTCCGGACACCAAAGCTATCACAATGTTCACAAATTCGTAGCAGGTCGATGTCCGGGGCCTGGATTTGGTCACAGTAGCAAAGGTCCTACTCCTACAGCAGTTATTGGCGAATGACGAGCTCAGGTCAGGACCCTTCTCCCCTCCCCCTTTCCAAACCATATAAATATAAACAATCGGCTGAAATTATATTAAAATGTATTTCTATCAAAGGAATAGTATTTTCCCCTTCATATTTAAGAATATTTTTAAAAAGTTACGAAATTAAAAGCTTTATTTCATGAACGAATGCATTTTCTGAGTTTTACCGTACGCAAATTGTTGAGTTTGAAATATAATGTGTGAATGATGCAATTTTTTATTTCCAATACGATCTTTGAAACTAATACACAATGTATTGCATTACAAGTTTTTCTTTGCAAAGTACTATGAATCGAAACATTTATCAAACACTTTATAACCTTTTATGTAAATGAAAGAGTATATATATTTTGAATTTGTTAGTATCAACTGAAATATTTACTTATCAAACATTAGTGACTAGTGCATTATTCCATGAAAGAATGTTATAAACATCTATTACATTTGAAAACTTAGAAGGGAAAGCTTATATAATCTGTGCCTTACCAGGATTCGAACCCAGAACCTCCAAACTGTAAACCAACACACAAACCAATTGTGCTACGGAGGTCGGCGACATAAATGAACTTTTTTTTTCTTTTATTAGTTTGTAGCGATGGAAATTATCATTAAATATAATACATGTTTCAACAGACATCTTTTCTAGACACAGTCTCAACTATTTAAAAAAAGTTAATACCTTTAGTAGTTTTTAACCAGTATTTTGACAACAGGCAAGCTGTTAGACTGCCCTCCTCCAAATGTTTCACATGTTATTAAGTTATTACCAGGAATATTCCACTGTCTTTTTTTTTCATTACACCACTAGTTCGTGTTTCTAAAACCTGTTTTGTATGAGTAAATTACCTCTTATTTTGGAACAAACCAAACACTTTTGAATTTGTTACAACATTAGTAATTTTCTTCTGATAAACACAGAGTAATAATTTCTCAAACTGTTATTTTTCGTTTCTTAAGTTTACAAATACAGTGTATAAATAAATTGATTTGTATATATATACAAATCAATTTATTTTAAAACATGTTTATTGACTTCTTTCACAACACACAGAATGTCTCCAAACATAACAAATATTTTAACAAGTAAAAGACTAGGATATTTAAAAAAAACCATATAGTAAATGTTACCCATATAGTACAGGTTGTTTTAAAACATACACACGATTTAAATTTAATAAGCAAAAGTATAGGGTTTTTAAATATATATATATATACATAGCAAATATATTAACATAAGTTATACATTATAGGCTGTTCGCGAGTTTGGTAAACAGTTTTCATACACTTTCTTAATATTGGCTCTATATCCTCTTCTTGAATTCTACTTTCAAGGAAAGGGCATTTCTTATGTCCTGGTTTATTTATCTCAGATTGGATACCAACCTCTTTACATTCAGGTAAATGTAAAACAATAATTCCAACTAAATCTGGATATGTTTCAACGTAGTGTTAGTAGACAGTTTGTATGCTAGGGGAAAGAGACTTAGTTTCAGTCATGTGGAACACAGGACAGTTTGTCGTATCACTACATTGAATCAATTGATGCCTTTTTTCTTCCCCTAACAGAAAGTAAATTGCCTAGAAATGTACAACTCCATAGCAGCTCTCTGTAAACTATCTTGAAAGACTGCAACACCATAAAGATTAGGGCACATTGGACTTCCCTAGTTTTAGGGCACTGAAATGGTTTCCTAGGTGAAAATTTTTTAATTGAATGAGATCCATTTCTCGACTGAGAACAAATATTAAAGAACAATTTATATATTTCCATGGTAAACCCCCCTATTGTTTTAATTTGAACAGTGATTGCAGGTTTAACTTTAGTTTTGCTCATTTTACAGCTCAATGCACTTGACTTTGATGAAACACACCCAATAAGCAATAAGTATCGAAATTCTTTATAATCTTGAACAAACATTTGTATCCCTTCTTATATAGTATTTGAATCCAAAATGCAACAGTTTTCCTTGGATTTTGCCTAAAGTAAGGCCTTTTCGGAAATTTTGTTAAAATATCATTAAATTAGCCACATTACATATCCTATCGAGTTAATTTCATGCTGGAAGCGTGATATACAGTCTTTCTTTAATTAATATACTGTCGAAACATGGTATATTTAAATTAATTAGGTATATATTTGTCTACATATATACATGTCTGACATATTTGGTAGACGAAATATCCAAAAAACTTGTGTAGAAACATTTAAGACTTAACTTTGTTTGTAAAAGGGACATATTACAGGCAGACTTTATTGTCATGTACACAAAAATTTGGATGTAGTATAACTAAATATAACTGCATTTTTCGTCTCATAGAGACGTTTTACACGCTAATGCATAAAAATCGTATTTTATTTTGCTGGGCTATAAAATAATAATATTTGAATTAATGTATGAATGTTTGTTTAACATACTTCTCTTATCATATTAGTTAGATATTTTATCTTTGACTTATGTATCGTTAGCATATATTTTATTAAATTGGATATGTGTTGGAAAACAGTTTTATTAGAATATATTGCTTTTAAAATAGTTATGTTAGAAAAACGATATTAATGTATTTGTTACACACAAATAATATAAAGGTCTTGGAATTGTGTAACATTATCTATTCTCTTGTGCGAGAATATTAATAATTGAATGAAATAATTTATTTTTGTTAAATTTAGTTCGAAAGTAATTCTTCATTATTAGGAAATAATTTTTTAATAATTTTTCAGAGATTATTGTTTGTTAAATTATATTCACTAGGAGCGAGCGGGCTAAAGACATTTATGCAAGGTATGAAAATGTTCAAACGCTCCTCTGTGACAAAGGGCAAGAGGGTGTTGACCCTGGTAGTAGCATCCTGGTTCGGACAGATAAAGAAACTGGCTGGAGTGGGGGTGGCTAATGGTTCCTTAAACGCTTGCATGCAGAGAGGGAGCGCATCTCGCATCTAGCGAATCCATTTTAGTTTCACGACGGCCCTTGCCTTGGACGGAGGGCAGAGCGCTTATTCCTTCGTAACATACTATGCAGTTCAGAACCATATAACAAATTTGTTTTTTTTTTAATATATAAATTGTGCATTATCGCGAAAAATGATACTGATATAAGTCTGAAAAATGTGTTGACTACACATCGCGAGTATCGGTAGGTGTTCGACGGAAGTTGTGATAAAAGTGAAATATTTTTAATACATTTAATATTCTATGGAAAAATATACAGATTGGTAAACCACGTTTGTGCGTATTTGATCGTCTTTAAGTGTGCTGGGCTGTAATCTCCGTTTTGCGGGTTTCATTTTTTGTGTACTTTTGTGTGTGATTAGGTGAAGTGAGTTTTTTTGCATGGTAAAAGTTGAATTAATTCCTTTGTCCATAGTTATAATTTTATTTGAAATGTTCTGTGCAATTGGGTTATATTGTATCAAAATTTTTTACTTTTTCTGAGATTTTTTACAAATTCTATGCTATCTTCTTTGTACGAACTTCAAACGTTATGTGTGTCTGAAACCTAATAGACATAAAGGTAATATTGCTTTCAAAAATTGCTAATTTTTTCTAGGGAATGCGTGGAAATGGGAGTGACCAGAGAAGATTGTAATTATCTCGTGCTTCCGTCTGGATATTTGTACATTTCTGAGATTTATGACAAATTATATGTTTTAGTTAAATAGCTGTGTACAAACTCTGAAAACCTAAAGACATTTAACATTTGCATTGTAGAGCTTATGAGGGTGAAACATAATTTTACTTTAAAGAGTTTTTATGACACTTATATTGGTATGATATTAATATAAATTTATACTTGGAATCGTTTCAAGATGTTGGTGTATTAAAGAAGTTCGTTCCTTCATTATTTTGTAAGTAAGTTTGCGTATTTTCGTGTTCTTTTGCGATTCGTTCCATGAGATTCCTAATTATATTGTAGATTTATATGGTTCTTTGGCATTACTTAAAATAGGAGGGAAATCATTTTGGGAGTTCTTCATATTTTGAGTTTGAGCTCCATTTGTAAGCCGGGCTTAATAATTTACATGGATTTGTGATGTCGGTGAGTGATTATGACAATTAGTTGTCTCTTTGTGATTCCTTAATATTTTGTTATGTCTGCGAGAATTCTAAGTGCATTAGTAAAATAGAATATTTGTTCTCTTGTGTGTCAATCGTGGTAAATAGTATTCATCTCTCTTTACATTTAATTGATTTGTAGTTAAATATGTTCTCTTTGTGCTAGTCAAGGAGTGATTATTTCACATAGTTGATTCGACTAGAGGCACAAGATCACGCCTGCTTGTGTACGTGTACACTTGCTGGTCTATAAATCAGAGAGCTGAATGGACAGTACCAGAATGGTGTTCATCCTCATTCCTATCTTACCTTTCCATCCTCATCTGATGCCTTAAGAATACTCTCCATGTTAAACCTTTTCTTCACTGCTTTTTAGGAGTCTCTATTCTTTGTCATAAATTATATTGCTAGGAAACAGGGTGGGATACCAAACTGATTCTTTATTAATTTATTTGAACATGTGGTTCCTAGTTGATTTGTGTGGTATTCAATGATATCCATGTCGCTTTGCGTTTAATTGCTTTTCAATAAAATATATATTTTTTAAGTAGGTATCTCCTAAACTTTTCATTTCACCGAATAACTAACCTTCATTATTTTAAAACATTCATTTCGAAATACAGGTTTCCGACGATAGACATTTCACACATGTAGAGCTCGGTGTACATTCAGACACCGCCCCAGGCAGATATGTCTTGGTGCTACCCCTCAGTCGGACAAACAACGGCAAACGGGAAGTAACTCCTATGCCCCTCCTGAATCCCATACTAGAACATACAAAAATGTATCACTATTGCATATATACCCCTCCCCATACACATCACATCTCAGTCAACCGTTAGATGCCCAGGGGTGAACCTCGATGCTGCTGCTCTCCAAAAAAAAGACCCTCATAACACTCTTACACATACCATATATAGTCACACATAAATATAAAAACTGAATTTTTTTTAAATTAATCAATCAATCGAATTTCAATCAATCAAATTTAATCCCATTATTTTTATAGTATTAAGATTAGCTTAATGTAATGTTTTCATCGTATTAATCACCAGATTAATTAGGTCAATCAATTTGATTTAAATTTGATAATCTGATTAATCAAAAGTGTTTCAGAACTCTTACGCCCCTACAAATAATGTAGTAATCTTTTCTGTTGGAGAAGTGAACAAAACATTCATAAACAACGGTTAAAAAAAAGCCAATTTCTTCTAATTATAGCTTACTACTAATAAGCAAATTTTTAAATTTACAAAAATCCGTAAGCTGTGCAGTGAATGGTTTATATATATATATATATATATATATATATATATATATATATATATATATATATATATATATATATATATACTAACCATGTACAGGCGTACTACGAAGAGACGAATAACAGTAAGCAGAGCAAAATGTGCAAAAACATAATTTTTCTGGGTAAAATATTTCATTTATTAACACTATGTACATTATGATATGTTCGTAAATACAAAATGTCCATATTCTCACACTACATTGATGGTGATAAAGGTACAAATATATATAAAGTTGTGTACTGTAAAGTCCTTTCTTAAATGAAAATGTGTGCTACAAAGTCACACTAAATTGGCACAAAATTGTTATTAACTGGCAGAAGTTAAACTTAATTGGTAGGAAATTGTCTTTAATTGGTCAAGATTAACCTGAATTTTTAGAAAACAACCCTAAAATTGGCACATAAGTTTCCTTAATTGGCCAAAGTTTCCCTAACATCGTACAAAGTTATTCCTAATTGACCAAAGTTAATCTGAATTGGTACAAAGTTGCCACTGATTGTCCAAAGTTAACCAGAACTGGAAAAAATTATTCCTTCATTGACCAAGAATTACCTTAATTGTTACAAAGTTACTCTTAATTGGCACAATCCCGAATGAGAGTAATGCAGTTAGTGTCGAGGTGTAAGACGCCCCAGAGCAGACTGTTGTGTAGAGTTCGGAACAAGAGTGTGTGTGTGTGTGTTGGGTAAGATGGCCGGTGTTATGTGTGCGCCAGGAGAAGGAGGCGAGGAGATTAAGGGCAATGAGAGAGGCACTGGAGGCTGCCGAGAGGCTAGCCAAGGAGCAGAAGGTGCACTCAGGCCGCAGCAGGGACGACACGTCATCACCGGAGACCAACCAAGAGCAGGCCGCTACCACTAGGGAACATGCTCACTTCGCTGCTCAGGTAGACACACAGCAACCAAGTACACAGCCATGTATTGTGTCTAGATCTTACTTACAGCTTCGTATTGTAAACATGCCAGCATTCAATTATTGGCTACACTGAAAAAAATCTATTCAACACATCTTCATCAAGGTAAACGTTGTCTAGGTGATGACTTTTGTTTTAAGTCTCCTATCTACTTTTCATCCAGTTCAAAATTGGTTTATATTATTTTAGGGATCCATTTCCTGCACTTTTCACTACTAGGCATTGAAAACTCGTGACTCCTGATTTTCTATATTACTTTGTATTTCCAATATCCTTCTAACAAAATCGAAAGTAAACGATATATTCTCGGTAAATATAACAGAAGGCAAGGGACAATGCATCAAGTGGAACATGGCAGCAAATCTTCAATGCTCGAGCGAAGTCACAACATTGTCGTTGTATAATTATTTATATAACCACATTGCAGTAATCAACTAAACAACGATATTTTTGTTGTATCTATGTTTATAATTTTTAGACATAAATAAATCTACATCGTATTTTGTTGTTGGCAACACGACTATGGCCAGCGAAAAGGGTGGCTCAAAATGCTCTATAGAGTGTTGCCGCTCTGCTGGTACCAGCACGATCGCACCTACATACCCAGCATGAGTTGTGTACTGTATGCTTGCTTCGCCATTAGATCTGTTTTCAACATAGCTCTCTCTACTGTGGAAACGTCCACAGCCATATTCAGTACTTCATTTTCCAGTGTTACGCACATAAAAATATTGTTATGCCATTGATCACAAAAAAAAAAAAACAAATTTCTCTGACCATCAATTTTACGCTTTGTTACATAAAATACATTTCATAATTCGCTGCTATTACTGTTTACCATTGAATTTGGTGAAGTAATAGGCATAATTATCCTAAATAAAGTTGATTTTAAAAGGTAAAGGTTTTGATGGCCATGATCATGTTTCCTACTTGACATTGTTAAATGTAAGTCTAGCGAGGTGAGTAGTCATGGGGATAGTGGGATGGTGGTTCTAACTGATTGTGGCGTGCTGTGTTAGCAGTGCAGGGATGCGGAGACGATAACTGAGCCCGAGGTGCCGCCTGTCGACATCGGTGTGCCCTGCACGCCCACCAGGGGTTATGTACAGACAGAACCCCTAGCGGCGTTGGTGCTGGGGGCAGAGGAACATGCACCACCCCCAGGCGTCCAGCTCGCTCTCCTCATGTCACCCGCCTCCGTAGCCGCCCCTTTCCTTCTCTCGCCCTCTGCTGGTACGTCCATCGCACTTCAACCACGGCATGCTTACTATTGTCCTCCATGATGTGTGTCTGACATTCAACACTTCACTGCTGTACTCTGACCTATCTCTTCTCTCTAAACATGTACTACACTACTATACTATACAGGGTACACTACTATACCCTGTTCTTCATGTCGTCCTCTACCCCTCTGATCCATTCACCACTTTACTGCTATGCTGTCTCTTTCACACCTCCAGACATACTGTCTCAGAACATCATACTGTCTCCTGACATTTATTACTTAAATGATATGCTGTCTCTTTCACTTCTCCGGACATGTTGTCTCATATTATGTCACTACCATACCACGATCCCCATGTCACCCACGGCATGTACGTGTCTATCACTCCATGATCAACTAGTACCATCATTCCAGTCCTACTCTCTTGACATTCACCAGTTCACTACTGTCCTAGAAATTTCACTCCTCCAGGCATGCTGCCTCGGAACATTTCTCTACTAAACCTGGGTTACTCATGTCGCCCTGCATATGCATAAACCTATATTTCCCTCGTTCATCAAATTATACATTTTGCCATCTTTCCTATTCTTCTGACATTTACCAATTCTTTGCTTTTCTGCCCCCTCCACTTCTTCATGTATGCTTCTCAGACCATGTTATTATAATACCCCATTTATGCAATCACCTTCCGGAGGTATATGCTGATCCCTCCTTAGACAACAAGTTCCCTCTTGTCATTCCTTTTATTCTTCTGACAATGGCCATTTCGCTGTTATGCTTTCCCTCCAGTCCTCCAGACATGCTGTCGCAATGCCCATCGCCATTTTAACACCTATTCTGCAATTGCCTACCATGGGTATGGTTATGTGCTGGTCACTCCCTGTTCCACATGTTCACTCTTGTCATCACCTTTAAGCTTCTGGAACTTACTATCTTCACTGCTTCACATTCCGGTTGACTCCTTTGGGCGTGCTCTCGCTGAACACATCACTATTTTACCCTCAATGGGTATATATCATTCCTCTCTGCACCACACGTTCCCCCTTGTCCTGCTATGCTGTCATTCATCACTACATTATTGCAACATTGTTACCACTTTGCTGCACCTCCACTGTTGCGTTATTTTACCACCATAATCTTGTCATTCTTCATGTCTATGTGCCCCTCTCTACTCCGCATAAAGCTCCATGTCGTCCTCTCTATGTTTCTACTATCATTGACTTCACCTTTACATGGTCTTTCTCTGACCATGACATAACATTATTTTATTTGTGAGTTCTATTCAAAGACTTTCCACCACTTTTCTTCGCATGTTCTTTTGTGCCACATGAATTGTATTGCCGTTTGCTTTTCCCTTATTTCGGATAACGATGGCAGCTATTTTACCTTCGAATACTTAAACACTGAGAATATCATTGTGACTCTTTGTTATTATAAGATAGATGCTGTGCCTGATCACATTTCAATTTGTGCGTCTTTTTTTCCATTAAAAACTTGGACGCCATATTAATTTACTGTTTTATTTTTTATCACCCATTATTATTTCAAAAAAATTTCGTCTCATTGAATTTATACAATACAATTCTACTTTTTGAGTGTTTGACAAACATATTCAGATACTTATTTCTATACGTGTGTTGTCTCTGAACATGTAATTTAATTAGTTTTTTCCTAGAACATATTATGTTCTATCTTGTATCAGAACAAATGCATATTATCTCATTTATAACTTAAATCATGGGATTAAAAGTAGTATAGATTATGAGAGTACAAGCTCACTGCACTTTTTCATCGAAAAACCAGTCAAATTAAAGCAAAAATCAAGCAATGTTCTCGTTTTCAAGCAATGGACATTTATCGCTTTGTACCAATTTCGGACGATTTTTAAAAACAAGGATATTTAAGCTAAAATCAAGCAAATTTTACATTTTTTCACAAATAGCCATGCAGATTTGTGTCACTTTTAAAAACAACAAAAATTTGAGCCAAATTCAATTCAATTTTTATTTCCAAGCTATTTTTTTAATGTTTCTCTAGAAATGTCAATTTATGCAAGTTAACTACCTCGCATATTTAAGCCAAAATGAAATGAAATAAGTGTAAGCCTAAGTAAACAAATTTAAGCTAAAAGCAACCAGCCAAATAAAGTAGCACAAAAGTGTCAGTATAAATTTGATGAAAAAAATTAAGAAATTCAAAGAACAAAT
Organism: Dryococelus australis; assembly: GCA_029891345.1. Lineage (NCBI taxonomy): Eukaryota > Metazoa > Arthropoda > Insecta > Phasmatodea > Phasmatidae > Dryococelus > Dryococelus australis. The sequence continues at coordinate 176,096,851 of CM056999.1, forward strand.
TATACAAATTGTACACTCTAAGGGACTTGGAGGACATCTCATTTAGATTTAACAAAATAATTGTATTTGATCAAGCAACTCAACTATAGATATAAAAATTTGTGAAAATTTTAAAAGATTAAACAACTTAACTATAAATATAAAATATTTTATTTAACTATCGAAACATTTTATGTTCCTGTAAAATCATTTACTTTCTTTTTTTATTAATTAAATAAATATATGTATCTTTAGTAAATATATCTTTCAAATAATCATAAGTTAGATACCTTTGGCTAATTAGAACAATATTACAAATTTCTTTTGCTACAAAGAGTTATCAAAATCCACACTAATTTTGAAGTTCTTTTTTTTCTCAATCACAATTACATATAATGGTCTTCACGCCCAAAATGAACAATAATTAATTTCATTCTTAACATATATATTTCTTACATTGCCGTGATCAAACGTAGAAGCGTGTACATACTGTTCAGCACGATTTCTTCTATTAGTTTGAAAACCTACGGTCACAAAATCAGACATATTAAATTGTAAATTATTAAACTCATCTTTTATATCAAAGTCAAAAATTTATTTATTCCAAAAATTGCCAATAATTAAAACTATTAGGAAATGTAGGATGTTTGTAAATTTTCTCTTTAATTGCAATGGCTGTGTTAGATTCGTATTAAACAATAGGCCACATAATTTCTAGTTTTTGAATAACAATTATGCCTGGATCGGCATTACCTTTCTGAACTGCACCACCTGCGTCCTTTGTTTGATAAACAAATAAACAATTATCAGATGAATTACGAAAAAATAATTTTATAACCACCTTTTCAGTAAATGTAATTTTATCTCGAATAAAAACAAATAGTTATATCTCAGAGGATAGATTATTTCATTTGTTTTATCACTATTAACAGATTTTGCTTGATTTTTGTTATCAACAGCAACAGGTTCTAAATAATGTTGTTTACTTGGAGATTTTAACCAAAGCAGTCATCATTGTTGATGTTATACCAGGGTTATCTACAGTTTTAATAACATTTCCATGTTTTGTGATTTATACTCTAGAAAATTGAAAGGGAAAAAAGTTAGAACAAACATCAATATTATTTTATTTTTCATATTTTGCCTCATCTCCAACTTTATCTCTCTTTAGTAATCTATAATGTTACAAAGCATTAGCATAATTTAGGAAAGAAATTACATCACCTATAGGAATATCAAATGTATTTCTATTACTGTAAACATTCAAATTTCATCTAGTTTGATCTGTTGGAGAAAGTTGGCCTTTCAAATTCTTAATACTTTTAAAACTCATTTATAAGGAAAAAGCTTCATATATGAATAAAAGATCCATCATAAGATGTTTCTCGAGTTAAATTAATCATTAAACAGTATAAAAATTATAAAAAGCATCATGAAGCTGATTACAAAATTATGAAGAAAGAACTACCTTTAATTTATGAATTACAAAATATTACTATAAAAGTAGAACAAGTGAAGCAAATAAAAATTTAATAACGATGCTAGTTCCAGTAGCAGAAAAAGTTTTTATTATCCACCTACTCCAGAAGAAATTACATTTGAAAGATAATTATTCTCATAACATAAATCTCCTAATTTTGAAGAGCAAATGGGAATCGTTCCCATAAAAAATTCTACTCGAATTCTCGAAAAAGAAATTTCTGAAAGAGTTTATGTTATTAGTAAATTGTGTGATTTGCGAGAAGATTCGCATAATTTTTACATTGGAGAAACAAAAGTATTCATAAATGATGATAACATATTCGCTAGATAAAGAATACATATTAAAAGCACTTTCTAATTTACTAACAAAAGAAAAAGAAGTAAATCTTGATGATAAATGCACTGAAAATTACTATGAATTACACCTGAATTTATCGATTTCTCCTAAAACTCCTAAATCTGGAGAAGGTACAGAAAAATACAATAATTTACCAAAAAAATATTTTTGAATGAGTGATGTAAGAAAATTGATTGATAGATTGTTAGATATACATAGTGAAGAAAATGTGCGAAATAAGCTATAATTATTGTGGACCATTTATAAAATTATACAAAAGATTGGAAATAGCACACAGTGGAATAAATAAATCATATGAAGCACGTTAACATTATGATATTGCTTATAGAGATAATAAAGATTTAGAATCAAGACATTAAGCTGACAAAATTTTACTAAAAGAAGCAAAAGAAATTGTGTTAGTTAAAAATACTCCAATTGGAGGAACAATTACTTCTGCAGCTGTTGCTTCAACTATGTTTACAAAAAGAAATTTAGTATGCCTTATTAAAATTTATTAATAAATAATAATTTTTCCCCTATAAATGAAGATAACAAACGTAACTTGTATATTGATCAATTAAGATATTTAGGCACAGACAAAATTTTAATATATCAACTTGAAAGAAAATATATAAAATTGAAAGAAGGGAAAGGTTTCAAATTAAATTTACCATTACTAACAATCAAAAAAATACCACAAGAAAATCTAGAAATGATTTACATAATGGAGATTTTTTACCATTTCTAATCCCAGTTTTAGCTATACTTAGAGCTTTAGCTGGAGGAACTTGTGCATTATACAATTCTGTTGAACAAATGAGAAAAAATAAATAATAATTAGATGAAAAACAGAAATATAACCTAGCAATAGAAAATAAATCAGGAAGTGGTTTAGCTGCAAAAAGGGGAAGACCGAAAGAAAATTGAGTGTATCACCATAATCTGATTTTGATATTGAAAAATTTGTAAAAATACTAAGTATTAAACAATTCAGTAATTTTTATATTATTGACGAATTACCAAAAAGAATGCACAAAAATTTATGTGTTGTGGTTAATTTTGACAGTTCAGCAAATCCTGGTACTCTCTGGGTTTGTTATTTTAAATAAGATAATGATGTTTACTATTTTGATGCATTTGGAGAACAAGGGAAATGTTTATTTCAATGATAATCATATTCAGAATTTTAATTCAGTTATATGTGGACATCGATGTTTAATTGTTTTTTATATTTCTCCAAAAGATTTTGGTTTTCACTATATAATTTTTTTGTTATTCGATGACAGATATATATGAGAAACCTTTAATCGAATATTTAAATAAAAACTTTTGCACTAATTTTTATGCTTTAAAAAATATTTATATTAAAGATACAAAACTATTAATTCTGCTTATGATTTTAAAATACATAAATTCGTGATACAAAACTATTGCTTCCGATTATGCATTTAAAACAGATGTAGATTCAAGTTACAATAGTATGTTTTCTGCTTATGCTTTAAAAAAAGATCCTGATTGAAGATACAAAACTATTTTATCAATTTCTTTATGAATTACTTCATTTGTAGCTTCTGCTTATGCTAAAAAAACAGATGTAAATTCAAGATTCAGTACTATTGTTTCTTATTTAAGAAAATATGTAGATTCAAAATACTATATAATTGTTTCTGCTTTATGAGATCAAATAAGTAAAGTTTTTGTTTCATACAAACAATTATGTTTCTCTTCAAAATCGAAGAATTAATAATATGCCTGATCCTATAAATGGAAAAGACGCAGTCAATAAAAGATATTTTGATATAGAAACAGTTGATAAATTACAAAATTTAAACAATCAGTTTCGAATAATCGTGATACAATTGTTACATCGAAAATTGAAAAAAGGAAACACATTTTTGATAAAGAAACTGCTGATCAATTACAAAATTCAAACCAATCAGTTTTGAATTATTGTGATACACTTGTTAACTTGAAAGTTGAAAAATATAAGGACGAAAAATCTCATATGTTTTATTTACCTGCAAAGTGGAATAAAAAAAATAATATCAAATTTTCTTTTCTTTTTTGATGGATTGTACTGTTTATACAATAGTTGCAATTAATTTCAATTTAGCTGATGATACTGTTACAATGTGTGTTTTTGGGGGTCAATTTTTTTTGTTAATTCGATTGAGATTAGATTTTTTGGTAAGATAGATGCCAGTAGTGGAATTTTTGATAGCTCTTTCTCCGTTTTTGTTCGGAAGTACTCAATTTTGCACTAAAGGAAGTTTCCTATCCTGTTGGTTTTTGTTAGGATGTGCTACGCCTAACCTTAATTTCATTTTCTTTCATTATTACTTTCACTTGTCGTTTCCTTCATTGGAGATTAGGTTAGAGAATTGGCTGTTTTTGTTGGGTTGAGCCCTTCTTATTACTAATAAACACTATGTTCACAGCTTTGCTCTTGCAAAACCCAGCGATTTCAAAACATATTACTTTTTTAATGAAATATAACTTTAAATTTTAAATAGATACATTTTTATACTTATATTTATTTGTTGTAATGAATAAAACTGTTAATTTTCTTAAATATTACATTAGCTTACTAGACATTAAGTACCCCTCACCTTATTTAATGGGATAAGTCTTTACTTGGTTGACTCCCTTCTTTGTTTTGTAACAGCTCTCGACCCTCACTAGTATTGAAATTAGTAGCATGGTATTTAAGCACTGTGTGATAGGCAATAGGTAGTTTAATTAAGTGAATTACATCGATGCATAGCTTCTTTATCAGAGTCATACCCATTAATTGGTCTGGGCATCTTTCATTGCCTTTCGAGTAGACTCCCTCCTCACACACCTTCCTACATAGTGTCCTTGTGTCCATTTCCTTCTTTTTTTTTTTGTTTTTGGCAAATGAGCCACAGGATATCATGCTGGCCCTGCTAAGTTTAAATTTCCAGCATGTGGTGGAGGACTCACATGTGAGGTTTTGTGTCAGTTCATTTTTTTTTCATTTCAAATTTTAATTTTATCTCTATCTCTCCCTACCCCATAACAATTATATATATATATATATATATATATATATATATATATATATATATATATATATATATTGATGTTAACACAGGTGATTATTTAGTTTTTAAAATAAAATAAATAAAATGTCTGATTATGATGATGGATTAATGACTACAATAGAATTATCCATGAAATGTAAAGAATATATATGTTCTTAATTTTAACTTTTACATCATTATTTTAAGTATCCTTCTTACTCTTAAACCACCAAGTGCTTGAATTGAAATTTAAAATACAAAATATGGTCGATTAATTCACAAAAGTAACTGTTCGATATGAAAATCTAATAAATCACATTTTAAAAAATGTAATATCGCATTGAATTGATGATTTATGGCAAATTGATCTTGTTGAGATTGATACTGGTAATTTTAAAGGTATGTAATATATATAAATAATGGATACAAATGTATCATGACAATTATTTTGTATTTTTTTAAGTATGCATTTGCTATACCTGTTAAAAATAAAATTGCTAAAAAATTAGGAAATGCTTAAGAACATGTATGTTGAAAAGAAAACGACACAATATACAGCATGATAATGGATCTCAATTTTACTATAAAACATATATATATAACTAATGCAAAAATATAACATCAATAATTAGTCTACATTCAGTGAATTGAAAGCAAATATTCCATAAAATTTAATCATACAATGAAAAAAAATGTGGAAACATTTGCTTTAATGTTTATTAAAAATATATATAAATACCCAAATATAATTATTGTAATGAAACATTTAGAAGTTAATAAGAAAAATGAAAATATTTAAGACAAGCAGATTTTGTAAATATGTTTACTAAGCCAAAATACAAAGTTGGCAGTGTTGTCCGTGTCAGCAAACAAACAAATGTTTGAAAAATGTTGTACTTCTAACCAGACAACACAATTATTAACTATTATTAAAGTTTTAAATTATCATGTACCTACTCACAAACTAAAAGATGCCAAAGGAGAAGAAATAAAAGGTGGTTTTTATGAATATGAAATTATGAAAACTAACTCTCCCATTAAATATTTGGCTGAAAAGTCTTAAAAACTAAAGGTAATAAAATTTATGTTAAATTGTTCGGTTTTTATAATATTTATAACTATTCGATTAATAAAACTGGTGTTAGGTAATATTAATATTATAATTATCTCTTCAAATGCAACATCATTTCACATTCAACATCACATTCACATCACATGATCATTGTGATGTTCAGATGCCATGATCATAAAAAAATAAGTATTTGATTTTATTTCTAGACTACCCTTCTTTCATTTTTCTACTCAGATCTAATATTATAAAAATATTTTCTTCATTCCAATACTTTGCACATGTCTTAAAATTTTTACAATTCATATCTCCAGCAACAAAATCATTATTAATGTGCTTTAAATAAGTATCATCTTGTTCAAATATACACAGAAAATTCATATTATCTCTTACCAATTTCTTAGGTATCTTGGAAAAAGTTTGAGTTAAATAAAAAACATCCATTTTTTTATGCCTTCCTCTAATGAAATATTCGCCAATTATATCTTTATTGTATAAAATAACATAGTCAAATATAACCAGGGAATTATTTTCACATTGGTCTAAGGAAATAATTTCTTCATTGTTATTTAAAAATTATCCCATATTTATTAACCTGTAGCTTTTTGGATCAATATATTTTTGTAATTGAATATATTTGGGTTGATTTAAACTTTTTGAGCAAAACTACAATTCATTAAATTTTAACCATACAATTTTATATATATAAATTTACATCAAATTAGTTTTTCATAATTACTTGGTCCTACTATTATGGTCCTCGTATTGTCAGGCAATAGTTCTCCATTCTTTTTTCTATTTCGAATTTTTTCAGAAATTAAATAATAATACCTCAATCAACTATTTACATTTAGTAATATAATTATTTTATTAAATGGAGAATAAAGTATTTATGTTGACACATACCTAATAGTTCTATTCTAAAGAATAAACTTCATTATATAATACATAAAGATAAATCGATTGCATAAATTAGTTTTCATACAAAATTTGTAACAACTAATATAAACAGCAATACTATATCATTGATTGATAACAATGAAGTAAATATCCATAGATATCAATACAATATTGAATCATTAAAAGAAACTATAAATTCAATTGAACAGTTTTCAACTAATAACATTGAACTAACATCAGACAATGCAAAAAATAGTTTTGATTTTGATTATCCAATATCCATGGTTTTGAAAAGAATGTAATTATAAAAATAGAAAAAATTGTTATAGGGAGTAAAATTCATAATTTTGACACATTTAAAACCATTAATGTTCTTTGTAACTTGGCATGTGGTATGTTAATAAAAATGTTGAACCTAACAATTTAGAAACAGATATAATCACCAATGTTCCACCAAAAACTAATTTCGGTTTTAGGGATTCTATTTTTTATAAACCAACATGCCAATTTTTCATTAAGTTGTAAATTATTGGTTTAATCATATTGTTTTGGAAAGCAGAGGTGAAAATGGAAATCTAATTGATTTTGATGATACTGACATTCACATTATTTTAGAAACTAAATAATTTTAAAATATTAGTTTAAATATTATATATAATCGAATCTATATAATGTATATATTTTGATATCCATACAGCAATGTATCTATTTTATTTTCTAGTATAATTATTCTGTTATTGCAATGACTTAATGCGATGTTATTCACTTTGACTATGTATATATATTACTTGCTTTCCACTCTTTATTAAATTCCTTGTTATATATTGTACTTTCTCATCAAAGACACATTTATTATAATCATCAAATATAATTATGTCATTAACTATGCATTTCTTCACACCTTTGGAACTTTTATCATCAACCCTGTATGCATATATTTTCGGTTTTAAACCAACAAATTCTTTCATTATTTTGTAATTATATTCATGTCATTTTACCTAAAACCTTCTTATTTATTTGTGGCATGTTGTAGATATAATTATTTAAATAATCCCATGTATCAAATTTTTCTAATCCTGTCTTCATGTCTTCGTAAAAATCTTCTGTTTTCATGTTATAAATGTTCGAATCAGTATATTGGTAGCATAATTCAATTTTATCTTCATATTTTGGTTTCATAATTTTATAATGTAAATCATGCATCAATTCTTTTGGTTTGTCTAAAATTGATATAAGCACATAAAAAATTTAATAATTTTACATTTGATTTAATCATATGTATAACCACAAGATTCTCATTAAATATAGTCCCAGTTTTGGAATTTGGTTATGCTGCTAATTTATCACAAACTATTTAATTTGAAACTAGCCTTATATCTTCCTAGTTCCTCATATTTATGCATCTTTTAACAAACACAGCATCATTCATCAGTTTATAAAAATATTTTTCAGAGTTGTTTTTAATTTTTCAGAGAATTTTAGTTCTCATCATTGAATTTAAACCAATATACTTCTTCAACCAGACTCCTCAAACTTCAATATTCTATGTATTTGAATAAGTTTGAATGCGTTATTTAGACTGTTTCAAATTACGATATTGTTTTACATACTTTTGTTTGTTAGGTAAAGTTGTTAACAATTTAGATTGATTTATTCATGAAGTTAATTGATTTTCTGGAGAAAATGGAAGATCTGTATGTAATTTTTGCAGTTTTCGTGGATAAAATCAACTTCTAATATGTATCCAAATTGTGAATCGTCCTTCAATTTTAATATATATTAATGCCAGAAATCAAAATTAAAATCTGCATAACTAATCCATTCGAAACCACCATATGGTAAATATTGAGACATTGTCCAACCATATAAATTATTTGCATCTAAATATATTAAATTATGATTAAAATCTTCTAAATATTTATTTTTTGCATTAGCACATTATTTGCATTATTGAGTCATGCTTCCTCTAATTCCTTTTTATTGAGTCATGCTTCCTCTAATTCCTTTTTATACCAGTAAACTCATATCATAACCATTTAGCAAATCTAATGGTTGTTTGGTTATTTTTAACATTGTGTCCAGTGAGAAACCTGGTGCTGTAAAATACCACACTGAATCTAAACCATATGCATTTATACATGTATTTCTAAAGTTTTCAAATATATCTGTCCACAAAAATACATCACTTTTTAAATATAAACCATGAAATTCCCAAAGACTTTTCATATTAAATTGATTACATACACATTTTGCATGTTCGTAATCATTGTCAGGTATATCAGACACATTTAATTTATTGTAAAATTCATTTTTTGGTGGAAGTTCAGTTTCTTCAAATTTTTTCCAACTGTTCATATAATCGTACGGATAAACACCTTTTCTAATAACTGAATCCAATTGATAACTTGGGAAATGTTATCGCGTATGTTCTATTTGTTCTTTAGTAAAATTAGAAGATAATTTATCTACACTACAAGCCATAAATTCATGTGTGTCTATAAATCTCATTTTTAAATTTTTTCTATGTTTCCCAAAACTAATATATTTTACTTCATCATTTGGCATTAATTTCTGTTTTAATTTCACCAGATCTTAACTCTTTAATAAATAAATGAAAATATAACCTAATTAAGTTATGAAAATATATTAGAACAAAACTGGGGGGATGAGATAAATTAATGTAACATTTAATACATACTGGATTAATGAATTTTCCACTTGTATATTCATAGAGAGGTTGTTTATAATTTTCCTTCGTATATTTACACTCGCGTTCAGCACATTATTTAGATTTATTATATAATGATTTTTTTCTCTTATTAGTGGAATGGGTTGTTTCATTAATCTTGAATTTTCATCAATCTCATCTACTTCCTTTTTCATCGATTGTACACTTTATGTTCATTTTGACCTCGATATGCAACAGGTTGCTTATAATCTCCATAACTATATATAATGTAATAGCAAAAACCAGAAGCTTTATGTAACTGATATTCCATTGTATATGATTCATCATTCAACTTTAAATCAATTATATTTATTTGTGCATTAGTATATTTATATCACAAGTTTTACAATAATGATTATTTTTGTGATGAAAGCAGTCTAAATAAATATTTTATCCAACAGTAATGAGAGTTTGTATTATTTTCTAAATAAAGTAAATTTATATGTTTTTCTTTTTTGTGTTTTGGAACTTTTATTACTTCATCAATATTAAGCCCCATACTTTTACATTTAGTTACTCTTTCTGAATTTTTGCCTGCTGGAAACAATGCAGACTTAATTTCCCAAAGAAATTTCTTTTTTGTTTTTTATTTTAAACATTAATACATGCACGTTTCGAATTAGTCTTTTTGGTAGATCAATATGAGCCTCCAATTAATCGATTTTACCTATTTATAGATAACTACAATCCATTTATTCTATATCATTTCCAATCTCAACGACATTTTCAATTTTAGTTATTCTTATAGGTATTGCTTTTGTTACATATTTGTAATACTAATTGATTTCTCCTTTATGCAATATTTCATGTGGACATGATGGAATGTCAATATCACCTTATTCTCTGGTTTTTTCCTGTCGAAAAATGGTATCTACATAAATATGAACTTTCACTCCTCTAAATTTCCTAAGATGATCAATAATTCTCTTAAAAACATAAATTAAAAGTATTTTCAATGTTATATGTTGATATCCTGCATTGAAAAGCTGTATTAACTGTATAAGCTTTATTGCTTATTCTAATTTTTCTGTTTACATATACATTAGTAGAAATAGGAAATATGTATATTAAATTATTTTTATCTTCTTCATATAGTTCTTTAACATTGATTTTTATAATGATAAATTTTTTAAATTCCATTTTGTTAAACTGTTACTTATGTTTCTTGGGCTTAAAATACATTATTCAAAAAAGTAAATATTTATTTTAAATTATTTGAACTTTTTTATATATTACTTTGGCATCTGAAAAATATAAATTTACAATTATGTTTTTCGTTTATTCCTTAAAAATTAATGGCATAAGAGTTGTAATTAAATCATCTTTTCTTAGTCTCAATATATATATATTTTTTAAACCTTTTTATATAGCTCTTAATTCCACGACTTATAAATCATTTTTATTCTCCGAGGAAATTTTAAATATATTTTCTCCTGTTTGAAGAGCATTGCATTGTGTAATAATATTTCTAATTAAATAACTTTTTCTTTACTTGGTTATATTTTTTATCCTATAATTCTCAACTCCCGCACTATCGTTCCACTGTGTTCACTTATTGAAATAGTCGACGACACTTTACATTGGTATTTAATATAAATAAAAAATTATGAAGTAAATTAAAATATAAACATAAAAAATATAAAAGAAAAAATCGAAAAAAATTTAATTATTAATAATGATGAATTTGCTCTTAATTGCTTAACTTCTTGTCGTGATAATAATGAAGTCGTTTTTAACTATTTAACTTCCTGATATGATAATATTTCTCATTAGAACAATTTTACATATTGTTGTATATTTGTCCTTAATAGTTTTATAAGGAGAAAATTATTTTTAATATTTATTCTTACCACATACTGCACATGTCTTTGTTGGATAATTACTATGTTGAATTTCATTTCGAATATCTACTAGAGGGTTGTGTGATTTAGTATTTTTATGCCTTTTGAGATGTAGATTATAAATGTATTTTCCACATTCGCATAGTAATTTCTCTTTATTTAACGTGTTATTATTTATGCCATATTCAGCGGAACAATTTTACAGGTGTTAATATGCGTATCTTTTCTGCCTTTATGTGATGAAAAACTTCCTTTATTAATACTTCACCATACTATTTACAATGCTTGCATATTTTAATTATTTCCATTTCACAATGGAGAAGCGATTCCATTTTTTATTTATAATGAAAAATCAAATAAGAGACATAAAAAATGAGGTAGCTGAAATTTTAGAATATGAAAAAATATATAACTTAATTACAGTTCAGTTTTAAAATTTTTAATTATTATATAACCATTTTTTTCTTTATATTATTAAATTCCTTTCTTTATAAATAAACAAAAATGGAATCACTTCTTAAAAAGTTAAACAATTCTTATGACATAACAAAACTACAAGACCTCGAAATTAATAAATGGTATGCTGCTACCGAAATTCAAATTTATTAATATCAGTTTGGCAAAAAAAAAAAAGTTTTGTTCTAGACGGTGAGTATAAAAGTATATTACCAGATCACTATGGAAATATTTTTGACGAAAAATTGCACTGAGCTCGTACTCTCATAATCTATGCTACTATTAAAATTACTATAATATTTTTATAAAATCTGTTCCTTAGTAAAATTTTGTGTATATGTAGTTACTGAACCAAATATTCAAACATTTGACAATCCCACGTTCTCCTTTATTTCAATATAACTTTTGCCCTTTACCATGATTTTTGCTCTTCCATTGTGTTCCTGCTATCCATATGACTCCGAGTTGCTATTACAGGCTGCATCCTGGGCGAGGCTGTGTTGAATACGAGGGTATTGACGCCCAGCAAGTACCGGCTCTTAGGCAGGAACCAGTGCACACAGACAGAGGAGGAGGAGACGAGCAACAGGCCGAGTTCTGCCTCCCGCCACAGGAAGAAGTGGGTACTACGGTAGCCATCTGAACACTCTAATAACCTCGTCGGCGAGACATTAAGCCGAATCTACCTACGTACCTTTCAGATAGCTTGGAATATACGTACAGAATGCACAAACATATGGAGTATACATGAAAGAAAACTTAACAGTTGAAACGTTACCAACAATGATGATACAAAAAGTGAAATTCAAAGTGTTTCTAACAAACAAAAATGTTCCAAATATCACAGGCTAATAAACATCAAATGAACAACAAAAGTAATCTTATTGAATCTGTAATTAGGGAGGCTTTTTTCCCACTACAGCTTAGTACCGCGTATGGCCTCCATGTGCATTTTACATGTCCCTAATATATCGCAGCATGCTTGCAATCAATTTGTTGATGTCATCTTCCAGACGAAGATCCCATTCCATTTGGCCAGTTCTTATGAGTTATGGAAGTTTTTCTGGAGTTTGTGGACGATTATAATCTGTGGTTTTCAGATTGTCCCAGACATGTTCAATGCGTTAGGCCGCTCTTTGTTGTTCACACCTCAACTCCTACCACCTACACTGGCATATTTCACAATACTCCAAACATTTTGTAAGGTATTTATGAAAGCCAACACTTATCATTGCCCGTCCCTGCTGGCTACATGTGTCTACAATAAGGAAAAGTTTTTTTTTTTTTTTTTTAACGAAACGAAGGTTTTTTTGGTGCAATCGAATTAATTGTTTGCATAGGGGCAATTAAATATATTGTTGTTAAAAACAAATGATTTCGTATTTCTCATTTGTTAGCCCCAAACAAGGTCTAAGTTGGTACAACTAAACGTTTGTTTGGCTCTATGAATATTGAACTTTTTCGTTTAACTTAAAATATCCCGGGAACCCTGCCTGGGATAGAAGCTAGGTTGCTTGCACCCCAACACTACGCCATAGCAGCCTCAGGTGGTGAAAAGAAAATATTTGAAAGACATACATTTGGAACATTGACCATATATGAAAATAAATAATTCATTTTTACAGTTTTACGTTTTACTTTCCTGTTGATCGTTTTTAATTAGAATGTTTATACCATTATTAAGCCTCAATAAATGCATTGTTACCAACATAGTTGTCCCAAAAATTGCAAATTTTCGAGTTATATTTTGAAAGTAGGAAATCAAATAAGTGGCCAAAAAATATATATATATAACTGCAGTTGATTCAAATAAATATTCTGTTGGCAGTGATTTATTTTAGCCCAATAGAAAGGTTTTGTTTATTCAAGCGCGTATTTTGTTAGATTAAAAAAATTTATTTGGTTGCATTTTCAAGTTTTTTTACGCAACAAAATATTTTGTTGGGTAGCTAAATATATTTTCGGCCCTATTCAAACACATCTCTTTCTGGCAGGATCAAATCTTGTGTATCTGGCTCTAGTCTTAAAAAGTCGGCAGAATCCCAATGAGACATAAGCCAAGTAGTGCTCTTAGCATACGGCATTCGGAATCGGTTTGGAGAGGTAGTAGTGGGTACGTCAGGCCTGGCTTCTGCTAGGAAACATTATAACAGCCTATGTTTACATGCTGTGCCCAGTGTTCATTGATTAGGCTTTGAAATGTCATTAACTGTTGGATCACCACGAATGAAACCAGTTTCTCAGGTGGCTATTGCCTGTAGCAAGATATCATCCTGGCATTCAATTGTCAAGATTTTGGAAAACCATGAAAAACCGGAACCAAATTCTCCAGTATTCGAGTCCAGCGCGTTGCCACCGCTCGCCCAGTCTGGGTTCTGTGGGCTCTGAATGGAGCGGCTTCGGTGAGTGTTAACATTGAGGTTTTGAGAGCCGATGAGGGTGAAGCGAGGTGAGTATGAAGCAGCACCGTTATGCAAGGGTAGGGAAAACGAGATAAGCCCAACAAAACACGCCGACCAGAGGCATCGTACGCACCATTCTCATCTGCATATAAACGGAAATTGAGTTTATTTGCGACAAAAAATGGGCTATTATTTGTATTAAATCGAGCAGATATTTCCGCTATTTGATACTTATCCGCAAACCTTCTCTCGATTACCTAATGTGCATATGAGTATTTCGTTACAAATAATTGGGCAAACTAATATCTTTTATTGTGAATAATAATGATAATTTTAATATTTTTTTAATGGTTTCTTTTTCAATTATTTTTATAAGAGAATGGTTTACTTGAACCATTGATATATAAACATAATTTTTGAATTTATGTACTTATGTTTTAGTCCTCAAATATAGAATATTATGATATTTGCCGTTTTGTATTTATAAATCGTGAAAGTCCTGTGTGTATAGTTTCAACCTGTTTCTGGCTTTGCCAAACCTGTTTCTTCAATTAAGTGTTCTTTGTCACCACGAAAAACAAACTTTAAGATCAGGATGTTGTAATTAGAATCTTGCGAACCGAAATAAATGGATGGTATCTGCACAAAGTAAAAGGAGGAAATTGTTATTTAACTCAGAAGCATAAATGTGGCTTCATTGAACGTATTTTTCGAGAACTATGGCCAAGAGTGTATAACTAATTCCTGTTTTTACATGTTACTAATTATTTCGCAATTTAATTTGAGGGTTCGCCAAAATGAAAGTGAGGTACTCGAAACTATATAAATACTGTGATTGTAAATAGTTTAATTCGTTTCTGTTTTTAACCAGAGGTGAACTAATAAAAATGCTATTTAAATATTTTACTCAAATGTATCATAGTAAGAATAAGAGAGAGTAGGTATAACGCAATAAAAATAAAAATAACAACAATCTTAGCACTGGGGTGCTAGAGCCAGCAAGGTCATTTGGCTAGTCAGGAAAAAAACCGAATTGTATACACAAAAACCATTTCCAAATTTATAAAGTTCATTCTTCTGTGTAAGAGTTTTTGGAAATAAATGTTTACATATTTTACTGATGGTTTATTTATTTGGGCATCAAAGCCGATGGATCATATAAAGTAGAGGTTTGTGTGGTTCTTGGTCACATTGAGTAAAGCTTCCTCAGTTTATTCCCTTCACATTACAGTCATGACATAAAGCATGACATGTAGTGGCCGTGGTAGGGAGGGATGTGAATTACTTAATTATGAATGCCAATCCAAATTCCCCCCACACATTTCTATAAAGTCTAAAATTAGGTAGACTGAGTTTCGTATTCTGTACATGCCCTGTAACACTAGGTACTGAATTGTTATAAGGGGTGATTACATAATATGTGCAGACATTTATGTAGAATATTTGTTAAATTTGTTTATCGCACACACCAAAACATTTTATTTTTAAACATTCGACATAGCTTACATATCGCCCAATAGCATAAAATATTGAGCATGAGTAGTGCATTAATATTTCGAAGTTATTTATGTAACCGAACCATAGGCTATTGCCAATACAGGACATATGATTTTCCTAGTGTAAGTATCTGTTAGTATCTGGCACTTACAATTAAAAGACGGCAGTCTGAGAACTAGCTGGGAGTTCTATTTTCTCAATACTTCCTAAGGCATATTGATGTGATCAATTAGTAATAATAATAATCTATAAGCGATATCCTATAAATTTCGTGGTAATTTTTCAATTCAAGCGAGTGGTAACAGCAGATGTTACTATTTAAAACACATCACGCATGGTAACTGGGTTCGCAATACGTCTATAGGATGCACTGTACTGGTATTTAAAAGTTATAACATTTTGGCACAAATTCGATTCAGCGTAAATAAGTTGGCAGGATTTCGGGGGTGTTTTCTGCATCTTCTTGTATTATCGGTTATAGCCGCTTCGCCTTCGTTGTATTGTATGCCCTGGCGTTTCAGAAGATATTACTGCCCCCGCCTTCAGGTTGAAACATCAGTAGTAACTGTTATTTTCTGTAGGGGACTGCTGCCTGCATACTAAACCTTCAAATAAAGGTCGTGAAGTCCAAACAATGACGGTGTATTGGCTTTCATCTTAGAAGTCAATACGACGCAGTTCATTCTTCGTACTGACCTGTGTTGTGGTGCTGAGCTCACCATCTTTGTGTAACAGGTCGGCGAGCCTAGAACGACCACATAGGGGGTGCAAACTACCCCTGCGGTGCCGCTCGCAGTCACAGCCCAAGGGGCAAAGTAGGGGAGAGAGGCCCAAGTGGGGGGTGAACCGCCCCGGCAGGCAGTACGTGAAGCAGAGTGAGAGAGACCCCTTCTACCAGCGCCGACTACGTCAGAAACAGCACCAGGTAGTGGACAGACATCAGCGCAGCAGGTGAGTACAGGTGCTTTAGTCTTGACTCTTGTATGATACTCCACTGGTATTCCACCCTCCTTCTCTAATGTTAACCAACACAGTTAATTAGGCCGCTTTTGCACAAACAATGTATAGATAAGACAGGTTATATGATAGATATAATTTTGCAGACCCATGCATGGCATGACCTTCAACTGTATAACCAACAGAAACTTTTATATCCGATTGTTTAATCATTATCAGCTATTGTTATTTTATATGGGTAAAATATTTCAATGAGGTACACAACATCTATGTACTCCGAGGTGAGTCAGAACCACTCAATAATCACTAATCATGTAAAAGTTTGTTAATGAATGTTACACTAGCTGAACATAACCAAATATATGAACATCGCCAGTCGTACCAATTAATATATTATAATTCCAAGTTTCATCACCAAATTAAATAATTTTTCTAAAATACTACATAAAAGGACTACGGGCAGGCTGTCTGACCACTAATTCCGCCATGATTCGTTAAAATCTTCCAAACAAGCGTATTTCTCTTCTCAACTTGATTAATAGAGCTCATAATAAGATCAGCTGAAATATGCACTTTATGAAAAGAATATTTCTTCAAAACCCATAAAAATAAGATTGGATAGTAAGGAATTAACCCTGGAAGATAAGTGTGTCAGTATGCTACAAAGTCCAAGGTCACGCTTGTGCCTGCACATTCGTTATCGTGAGTGAGCTTCCTGCGCATGCCTCGATCACTGCATTTCCCACCAAAAACAAATATTTCAAAATTTCTTAATCAACGGTGAGGATGTCTTTATTATATATCATTTGGAATGTCATTTCTGACTGAGCTAATTTATTCCCAGTAAACGTTCACTTGGGGTTCCCTAACAGAACCTCATAGCAATGCCGATCATATGGAGTAGAGATGATGTAGACCTGTTCAGAAAAAATTTGTATTGAAGCAAACTTATAATTTTTTTGTGTTAGGCAGGAAGCACAATATTTTACTAACAGATGGTTTTACTTCTGGTATAGTACTATGAAGCGGTAGTGGGTTATTTTAAACCATTCTGCATATGTTTTAAGATTTAATTGATTCTTAAGTGGTGTAAACATTTCATATTTAACTATATAATTGTAATTATTGTGGTTATTTGCTGAAGAAGTTCTTGATATTTACCACAGTATTAGTTGTTGGTCGTCATCCGTTACCCTTGCAATGTGCAAATTGCGCAAACCAGTTGTTCTGTTACCTGTCCAGAGGCGCAACTATGCACGTCATAAAGGTGTTCCCGTTATATCCTGTGCATCAACAGCATTTAGCGCGGCCGGTTCACTGCGGATTTTTGCACGTAGGAATCGTGCCGGACATTGCCACTGTAGGCGGGTTTCCTCGGGAATCTCCCGTTCCCCCGCCCTTTCATTCCGGCACTGCTTCATACTCACCTCACTTCACCTTCATCGGCTCTCAAAACCTCGATGTTAAGAGCCATCCATATCGCTTCACTAACTCTTCACTCACTTCATGCGATAACGTCACGATGCTGTGAATTGCTGTCAGGAACGTGCTGCAAGTTAGGTTGAAAAACTAAAATAACTTTAATAGTGTCACTAATTAGTGTATGTGTATGTCTAAATTACACATCTGTGTGGTTTTCAGTAAGGTTGAGTTATATTACGTACACAAAGTAAGTACCCAAGGGAAGGTGTAGATGCGCATGGATGTTGTTGCGTTACCTTGTGCTCTCAAATATGTATTAATTATCGGAATAACATCGCACATGAATTTTAGTGACTTTATTTCTGCAGGCAACTAACAAGGTAGTAGTTTAGAAACTCGTATGTTATTTCTGAAATGTAAATTTGTCTATAGGTGGCTATAGGTAAAAATGTATACAAGATTATTTCGAGTTACAATTGAAGACCTTCCTGCCTTTACCTCATAAAAGTAGAACCTACATTGTATGTGATCGGATTGAATACACTGCCCGAAATTTTTTTGGAAGGAGCTGATGTTCTGTTAAATAATGACTCAAGTTAGAAAAAGGAAAAAAAAAAATAAAATAAAAAGATGTTGAATTACTTAAAGATTTAAGGTTGATGTAGGTGTCCAATGTGTGTTTCAACAGTTGCCTGAAGATAAAAGATTACAATGTGGTAGGTCCTACACTGAAAAGCATGCATAGTTCTGGAAACTGTCTATGATTGTTAAAATAAGGACAGAAATCTGGGCTTTAAATGTCGTTAACGTATATAGTAATACCAACATAAGTGTTTGTGTAAGTAACTTCTGCAGAACAACATCAACAATTTTTGGATTGTTTCCACAACATTTATAATTGTAACATCCGAACAAATTATTTTGTAGTTGTTACCCTATCGCCCGATTAAAGAATTATTCAGTACAACAGATAATCTGTTTGGTTTTTACAATTATAGTTGTCGTGAGAACATTCCAAATCTTATTGAAGTTGTTTTGTTGGAGGTAATTTTTGTTTTGTAGTAAGGACGCAGTGCTCTGCTCTAGTAACCACATGATACAGTAACAAATATAAGCACAGGCAGGAATAAAACAAAATTTTTGTTAGTATTTACTATATGTATCAACATTATTTAATGTATACATACAACCCATCTAATGATTGTCCCTAACCTAAAAGTGTAGAAGGTTCCAACAACCACAATATTTTCTCAGAATAGGACAAGTTTTGTGCTCCTACCAACATAATTAGAGAGTTTTCTTCTCTAGTGTGTGAGTGAGGTGTGTGAGATGATCAGTGAATATGTGGCATTAGGGGTAACTAGTATACACATGTGGCATGAGGGGGTGAGTAGTAGGCATTCGTGGAGTCTAGCATAGGATTCAGGATGGGGCATGGGGTTCTCGCTCGCCCCGCCATCTTGGATTCTGCTATCTTGGATCCCTGACTTCCTGGTCTGTTATTTCGGTCACCCAACCACTATATTGGAACTGCGATATTGGTAGCCAGTATATCAACATCTTGGATCTTACAAAGTGGTAGATAGTAGCCACAATTTTGTCTTTGCATTCATGCTCTATCATGCCATGCTCTTTTTCATTATCTATTATTCAATATTGTTCTTTCATGCTCTCCCATTCCATGTTGTCTCTATCGTTCCATCTTTCTTTCTAATTCGATCACTTTCCTTTCTCTCCCTCTCTATTGTCGCCATCTTGTTTTCACCAGCCCTCTTGTGTCGGTCCGTCATTTTGTTTTCGTCTGCCATCTTGGTTTTTCGTTTGTCATTTGTTTATACATTGCTGGAGTTTGTCTATCCCCTTCATTAGACTGCCATCTTGGTTTTTTTCATAGTTTGTTTACATCGATAGTTGCTGTGGCAATGCCAGTCACCATATTGGTTCTAGGGTTAGCAACTAGCCATGCTGGTGTCTCTCTCGCTTCGCCGCCATATTTGTTTATGGAGATGTATGGTATGGGCGCTGCTTTGTCAGAGTTCAAAATATTGTCTGGAGGAGTGCGCGATCGACCTGCTGAACCTTTGGTCGGCATGCTGACTCCTTCGACCACTCCGCTATCAGGACACGCTGGGACAAGGGTTTAAAAGAAGTCTATGTAATATAATGTGTTTGGATACGAAAAAATATTTTGGCATGGTTATTATATTGCACATTAATAATATATTTTTACTATCTCAGACTTATTTTCAGAATTATATTTCATATTTTATATTATGAAAAGCAAATCATAAAAATAATCACGTTTTTTAAGTTAAACATTCTAAGTATTTTTTAATACTAACCCAGAGCTATTTTCAGTGTTTTTATTTAATTTTATAAAAAAGTGTACCTGTAGCTATTAAATATTCATTTGCATGTTCATACCTCCACATAGACAACATCAAAGGTATTGACGTGCAAAATTAAAACACTAGAACACTAGTACGTAACAGTATTTACCAACTTGACCCAAGTA
Source organism: Dryococelus australis (assembly GCA_029891345.1). Classification (NCBI taxonomy): domain Eukaryota; kingdom Metazoa; phylum Arthropoda; class Insecta; order Phasmatodea; family Phasmatidae; genus Dryococelus; species Dryococelus australis. The sequence continues at coordinate 176,117,483 of CM056999.1, forward strand.
ATTGAGAAATACTATTTGATGGTTGAGATTTCTACTCACGGAAAATAAATATAATGTTACTATATACAGTAATAATGAAAAACAATATGCATATTTTAAACAAAGCTGGAGGATACAAAACTACCCTGCCACCAATTTCTCGAACCGATGACACATTCTTCAACTTCATCGACGCCCAGACACATGCCTCCCTGTTTGCGAAGCATTTCACAAACCATTCATCTAATTGTACGAACTTCCTCTTTTGAATTCGCTTTACGTAACACATTGGAATTGGAGGACCATTTCAGGTACTGCTCTTTTAAGGAGTCTGGCTTATTTTCCCACAACACCTTCTGACATATTTTATAAATAAAAATTATAGGAGTACTATGAGAAAACCCAATTACTTGTTCGCCCCAGTAGAAAATACATATAATTGGAAAACATCACAGATGCCACCAACATATTATATATTTTTAAGTATATTTGTAGGTACATATTACCTACTTATAAAACATACATATAAATAAAATAATTTTCTACATTATCATTATAGTCAATCCTACAAACATTATGTAAAATAACCCATGTTCAACAAATATTAGTTATGTTTAACGGATAAACTTTTAAAAGGTACACATATAAGATATCATAGTCGATGAGAAGTGATTAGGTATTACTACAGCCATAACGAGTTAAGCTCCCACTGATGGGGGAGGACACTTGCAGGCGTGAAACAAGCTCATCGTAAAATCGAGCGCCTGTATACAGAATATTTGCACAAGGATTATATCTTTCAACCTCGTGTTGACTTCGTTCTCAATAGCTGTACGTAGCTAAACCCATAGTGCATATGTCCATCACAGTCCTCGCTGAAATACCCTAGCAAACCATATTTTCATAAGCGTTTGTGTGTAAACTGGATATAAATGTCACGCTTTACCCCCATCCTTCCCTTAACCGTCACTCGTAAGTGCGCCATGAATTACCTCTGTCGAGGGTCATCATAGCATGACTAGTACACATATTTTGGAAACAGTAATTTGCTTGTGTACCAGTTTTCATATAGGACATATTAGAGAGGTAGGGCTTAAATTCTCGTCAACAACCAGGTCAGAGCAAGTTTCTCAGAGAAAGAGGGAACCATCCCAGTATCCGTCTACAGAGTGATTTCGGAAAACCATAGGAAAAACGAAATCAGGATGGCCAGACCAGGACTCGAAACTTTATCCTCCCGAACACGAGTACTGTGTCACCTTACTTGGTGACATGTTAGGAATAAATTCGCTTAATAGGAAATACATGCAAAGCCATAGCTGTATAAGCTTAGTAAAGACACGAAAGTGAAACCATAAATGGTATAGCCAGGCCATTGTTAACAATCACACATTTTGTGTTCCTTGCTTTGATTCTTTTTACTGGCAGTCATCCTTTCATCCTTCCATAGCCACACGTAAAAAAAATAACACTTTCACTGATCTGGCGATTTCAGCTCATATATGTCATCCATTCTAAAAAGTATGAAAATTGTGTATGGAAGAGTTTGTGATCAAACACTTAAAAAAATGCAGTTTCTTAAACATTTGTGTCAACCCCCTTAAGTTGATATAAATATTTGATTTGCTAACAAGTATTGTAAGTATAACAATGGGCTTGTGTTGTTTTCCTTGATTTTTGAGAGATTTTTCATTCAAGCAATTTATGAACATGACAATATAATAATCCTGCAACCAGTATTAAAGGTAACTGTCATGTTGTTTCATTCTGTTTATTACCATGTCTAGAGCGGTTTTTGCAATAATCTTATTTTAATGCCTAAATTTATTCGCGACTTAGGTTTTTTTTTATACTTCTGCATGTGCTATGGCAGCCCCAGTATTTAAAACGGACTTTAACACCAAATTTTCTTCACATTATTTTGATATCGGACCAAGGTATACCTTTAATTAAAATACCATATTTCTTCGATTTTGTAAATTAAAAGTGGTAGACTGCAAGATGAAGTAACCATAGTAAATTTAAGATGGAGACGCCTGCTTCTTTCTGAGTAGAACATGTAGGCATAACAACTGAACCGATTCTCTTTGATTTGTTTTGAACATACACTTATTCCATGACTAAGTTAATGTAATTAAAATTCTGGTCCAACCGAGATCCCGTATACGCCTAGCCCGAGGTCGATATTCCCGGAAAACTGTTTTCCTAGCTTTAAAGACAAAGCTAAGAACTCTTCTCTCTTTTTCATGCAGACGCGGGGAGCTTAGCTGCTGTGGCAAATTAACAAAACATCTAAAATCCAACGAACTTGAGTCACACGCAGAGGCACCTCTTCCCAGCAACACGTAACCCTAACTATTATTCAAAATAAAAAATAATTTATAGAATTTAGAACTTATAACATTAATTAGATATTGTTATTTAAAAAAAGTGAGTATGTAGTATTCCATTGGAAAATAATAATAGTCGAGAGTGTAGTCCTTGTGCGCTTCGAGGCCACGCTGCCTTGGTTAGACATTGCAGTCTCGGCATAGTACCATCCCATGGACGGCACAGAATTGGTTAGACATGCAGTTGGGCATAGTGCCATCCATATGGAGACGCACAGCCTTGGTTAGACATTGCAGTCTCGGCATAGTACCATCCCACATGGAGACGGCACAGCCTTGGTTAGACATTGCAGTCTCGGCATAGTACCATCCCACATGGAGACGGCACAGCCTTGGTTAGACATTGCAGTCTCGGCATGGACCGTCCCACATGGAGACGGCACAGCCTTGGTTAGACATTGCAGTCTCGGCATAGTACCGATCCCACTTTGGAGACGGCACAGCCTTGGTTAGATTGCAGTTCGGCATAGTACCATCCACATGGAGACGGCACGCTGGTTAGACATTGCAGTCTCGGCATAGTACCATACACATGGAGACGGCACAGCCTTGGTTAGATATTGCAGTTCGGCATAGTACCATCCCACATGGAGACGGCACAGCCTTGGTTAGACATTGCAGTCTCGGCATAGTACCATCCCACATGGAGACGGCACAGCCTTGGTTAGACATTGCAGTCTCGGCATAGTACCATCCCACATGGAGACGGCACAGCCTTGGTTAGACATTGCAGTCTCGGCATAGTACCATCCCACATGGAGACGGCACAGCCTTGGTTAGACATTGCAGTCTCGGCATGGGACCGTCCCACATGGAGACGGCACAGCCTTGGTTAGACATTGCAGTCTCGGCATAGTACCATCCCACATGGAGACGGCACAGCCTTGGTTAGACATTGCAGTCTCGGCATAGTACCATCCCACATGGAGACGGCACAGCCTTGGTTAGACATTGCAGTCTCGGCATGGGACCGTCCCACATGGAGACGGCACAGCCTTGGTTAGACATTGCAGTCTCGGCATGGGACCGTCCCACATGGAGACGGCACAGCCTTGGTTAGATATTGCAGTCTCGGCATGGGACCGTCCCACATGGAGACGGCACAGCCTTGGTTAGACAGTGCAGTCTCGGCATAGTACCATCCCACATGGAGACGGCACAGCCTTGGTTAGACATTGCAGTCTCGGCATGGGACCGTCCCACATGGAGACGGCACAGCCTTGGTTAGACATTGCAGTCTCGGCATGGGACCGTCCCACATGGAGACGGCACAGCCATGGTTAGATATTGCAGTTTCGGCATAGTACCATCCCACATGGAGACGGCACAGCCTTGGTTAGACATTGCAGTCTCGGCATAGTACCATCCCACATGGAGACGGCACAGCCTTGGTTAGACATTGCAGTCTCGGCATAGTACCATCCCACATGGAGACGGCACAGCCTTGGTTAGACATTGCAGTTCGGCATAGTGCCATCCCATATGGAGACGGCACAGCCTTGGTTAGACATTGCAGTCTCGGCATAGTACCATCCCACATGGAGACGGCACAGCCTTGGTTAGACATTGCAGTCTCGGCATGGGACCGTCCCACATGGAGACGGCACAGCCTTGGTTAGACATTGCAGTCTCGGCATAGTACCATCCCACATGGAGACGGCACAGCCTTGGTTAGACATTGCAGTCTTGGCATAGTACCATCCCACATGGAGACGGCACAGCCTTGGTTAGACATTGCAGTCTCGGCATGGGACCGTCCTGCGTGGAGATGGTGCTGCCTTACTAAGGCAGTGAAGTCTCGGCATGGGACCGTCCTGCGTGGAGACGGCGTGGCATTGTGCGTGCATGAAAGATTGCGCACACACGGCCTATCGCAGCAATGCGCGGCACCGGAAGTTTCCCTAGCTCTGGCTGTTGCACACAAGCAGGGAAGGATATACTGAATTGGACTCCTATCCAAAAAAAAAGTTTATATGAAATGTTTTCTCATGAAAGAAAACTTAGCCTCTTAGTACAGACACAAATAGAAAAAATATTGGAAACAGTACTCATTGCATGCTTTTCTTGCAAAAAAAAATAGATAAACGAGTAGCATCAAGACACCAACAAAATAATGCCCCATGTACACCAAACTATATTATATTTCTGTTATTTTTTTGAGCTTGGCATATATATCAAATGGTGAATGTTGTTATAAGTTTAATATTAACATGCCAAAGTCAATTGCCGGAAATGTACCAGAAATACCTGCGGTTAAATTTTTAAAAATATATAAGTGGTGGGAATATATTTAAACACGGAGTCATATATAACAACTCAGCTCAGGTAGCCAGGTTCCTTAATGTGTTATGTCTTTAAATGAAAACACCGTTTCTAAGCTATGGGGTTTATAGTGTGTGGCATGTTTTGAAAAGTCACCACATGTGTTTCGTTGTGTCGTGTATCGTAATTTATCATTTATTTGTTTGCTCAATTAAACCTTTACCTGTACTTTATAAATAAACATTATTAATAGGTGTGTTATTAAGAAATACGTGCACGAATATGTTTCGCTGTCCTTAATTTTATTTGCATGGTAGTAGATGATTAGCAAGGCTTCGGAATGGACTTTAGTGTATAAGCAAGCAACAGCCACCAGAGCGTAATATTAACTAACAAAAATTGGGAAATATTTATGCATCATGCATAACAAAACATGTATTAAATAATAAAAGATATGCACTGTCGCCATGTAAATTAATTTTAAGCCTTGATGTATCCACACTGTACGGCATGCATATTTAAAAATTACGTTTTATCACTTGGCGCAAACAGATCAAGGCTTTTTATTGTGCAGACAATGAATCTCGTACATAGACTCCTATATATAAGAACCATTATTTCGTTTTCAAAACTATGTTCTATTTCTATGTGCTAGCTATTACCTGAATTTTGCTTCTAGGCTGGAGAAAGCATATTATATTTTAATTATTATTTCACTTTTTACATTAAAATATATTCCAAAAGCATTTAGAATTATTAATCCATTCTGACTCAATTAACGCAATTGTGTACATTATGCACAATTAGGCAAATTTTTGTCTTTGATAATGATAAATGATTCACAGTCTTACCTGTCTAGGTCATCATTGATTCATATTACTGAACTCAAACAGTGGCAACGAAACAAGTACAGGAACACCTGAAACTACATTATCAAGTGCACGAGAAAGAATTGACAAAGCCATTAGATCTTAGAATTAATAATTTTAAAAATTACTACAAAATATGTATGAAGAGATTGGGACGTTTCTTAACGTGAGCCAATGAATCAGGTGAGTATGGAGCGGCGCTGGAATAAAGAAAAATGGGAGATCTCCTAGAAAACCGCCGGCTATTCAAATAAGAATAAGCAAATTTATGAAATCGTTACTTGGCTAACAATTTCCTATTTAAATTTTACCGGCGCATAAATAAATATATTAGGCCCATAGCAATGTTATATTGTGGAAGAATACAAAAGTAGATCATAATCAGGCATTAAGACCAAATGTATCGTCATCCTTTGCACTCACTATTTCACAATAAACTCGTCCACTGTAAAAACGACTTCTTGTTAATCTCCTTCTGTACATTTTATGGTTCACATCTCCTAACCTTCAGCACCACTTCGCATCTGGGATAGATGAATCACTATTCTTCTTGAGTCACTGTTACTGGGTAGTAAGTAGTTGGAGCAAATCAGTCTTAAGTACCTGTTCACTTATCTGAGTATCTGAAAACCAAATAACTAAATTACAACCATAACTCACAGCAAGGTTGTATTGTCCCTACAATTCCCCTTACAGAAGAATGCTTTCGCTGTCAGTAGCCACAGTCAGTAAGTGAATAAGTATTTTACGTGTGTCACATGGCTATGCTATGAATCACTATACCTTGGTTTAAAGCAGAGTGGCGCTTGGACTTGTTTTCTATTACTTATGTGTGACATTAATATTACAAATGTAACTTGTTAGGGCTATGAAAATTATTTTATTTTATTTTAGTAGACCTACTCCTATCACATTTGTTGCAATTCTGAAAAAGAAAAGTCATAATTCATAAATAATGAATTCCAATCTGTTGCAAATGGTAAACAAAATAAATGCACACCCCTGTCATGACTGTTATTCGATTCTCTGAATTATAATCAAAGAACATATTTGGATAATGATTGTAGAACACATTTTAAAAGCTTGTAGCACCACGCCGATTTCTCTCCCCTTATCTGGAAATCCGATGATTGAGATGAGTACTAAACAGTGCCGGAATGAAGGGGTGGGGCAATGGAAGATCACCCAGAAAACCTGCAAACCTGCGGCATTGTCCTGATCGATTCCTAAGGGCGAAAATTTGGCATCGACTGAAGAAAGTAATCGTTTATTCATTTATGTCAAAAAAATTTCCTTCATTAGAAAGTTATTTTAAAAATATGTTTATTTAAATTATAATTTCGTCTTATACAAGATAAGTAGAATTTAATATTGCAAAAAAATGACAAAAGGAAAAAAATTAATAAAACCCTCAAATACGTTTTCATACACTACTTATTTAGGACACAGTCAATACAAAACACCAAAAAAAAAAGAGCATATACAATCTTACGTTTTCGAAATTGTCACTATTCCATATATTTTTTTTGTCTCTGGTTAACTGAAAAAATGTATACATTGCACTATTTTAGTAGTCTGTCACATCCAAGGCTAAGAGCAGTTCTCGAATGATGGGAAGCATTAGCTTTTTGCGAAAGGCAGCACTAGTCTCAGGAATCGTGGCTATGTCCATCGGTTCTCGAATGGTCATCCACCTTATCATATCCGCACTGCATATCTTGTTCCTCCTTAACAGTTGGTACCACGACTTATAACTCGATAATGGTAGGACCACCGCCTATATCAGCTCCAACATCCACAGCTCCAGGAAAACACACTGCTGGGCTGTGATGACGAGTAGGTGCAGGTTTGTTTCGCAAGCTGAAGGCAGAAACATCAGTGGTGGGTACCATCATGAGTGTGTCGATGCTGTACTCGGTGACGTCTGGTCCTCTGACTGATACCATTCTTCTGGGGCGGCTTCATGGCGCAGTCTGGTGCTTGTATCGTAGCAGGCTTCTGGGTCGAGGCGATGATTTGGTCGATGGTGCAGGCCCGTTGCATTTGCGACGTCATGTGGAACAAGACACAGGCTGATGATCCCTGACAGTCCAATTAAAACTATGTTGGTTCGTAGACGACTGGCTAATGCGTGAAAAGTCAATGCTGCATGCATCTACCATCGCAGGCCTCGGTGTAAATGTGCAGATATCCATCTTCTGCGATGAAACTACATTCAATGCTGCCATAGTCAGACATGGCATATATGTAATGGTTAGTAGAACAGAATGGAGTCATGGTGATGATTAGACCTCTAGCCGATGAATAAATGAGCACACCGATTTTTCTCATCTTATATACTGTGGGTGCTGATCAGGTGTGCAATCATATAAAAAACTAAATTATTTTATATTTCAGGTGACTTCGTGTGTAATCATAAGCAGCAGATCCACGGTCTAAGGACGAGGCACGCCATTTGCGCAGCAACTGTGGGTTTCTCTACGCGCGTGTCCAGTCAGCTTCTAACCTGTAGCAGAGGTGTTGGTGCTAGTCGTCGTAAAGTTACGCCAGCTTGCGCAGCTAAGGACAGCCACAATTACACTGCACATCGATGATTTAAACTTCGTTTTTGCACAAGTCACTCAGCCATTTTTCTGCTCTGGTCCTGCCGTGTAAATAGGTCCTCACATCAGCAAGTCGCGCAGTATGTTTTCCACTTGGTGGTATGGAATCTTGCCTTCGTCCCACTCCAGTTTGTGGTGGCACTTGGTCAGCCAGTTCTTACGTTTTCTTGCTTTCCTCGTGCAAGAATTTCCACGAATATGGGAGGCAGAAGGAGTGTGTGGACATTTTGACATCATCATTGTATGTCGCTGCGATCTCCTTGAGCACTTAGCCACTCTGGCTCTGGAAGCCTTGCAGATTACAGTACATCCTGATACAAACTGAGGTGAGAAGCAGTGATCATTCCAGTTATATACGCTTGGGTCACGATGTTGACCAGTCCCATAAAGTATTCATAGCTCATTACTCTGTCGTGCCAAATCAAATAGTATGCAGCAGTGTTCGCAGGCACGTTTTTCTTGGAAATAATTTCTATAATACAATCCAGCATGCAGTTTTGAACTCGCTCATTTTGTTTGGACATGTCGAAGACCAGCAATGGCACCATTTTACGCGAATCTTTCTGGGCTCTGGATAGGTTAGGACTCGCGTCTGTAGTAGAAAGCTTGAAACTGAGTATACAGATAATACGCAGTGTCAATCCTTCTTCGTCGAAGGAAGTGTTCAAATCCATGTACTGATAGCTTTAGCTATTAAAAAATATTTTTACATGTTGGACATTGCAGTAGTCGTAGGTTGATTTGTCTGCCGAGTTGTGTATTGCTTGTTTGTTTGAAATGACAGTATGATGTAACAGGGTTTTCCGTGCTTAAAGATGTCTTCGCTATCGGGTGGTTCCTCGTAGCAGATGACAGGACTGGGCAAGTGACCCAACTCCAACTCATGAAGGCTATTACGATGATTTTTTTCTTTCTTGGCGTAGTTCAGTAGCTTTACATTTTCGTGGGTACTCTGAGTTACGTGGGAAACAAACCAATTACAAGTTGGTCAGGGTTACAGCGACAGGCTGTGGATTTTCTCCAGTTCCCAACATTGCATCAAGATGTGATGTGACTACCAATATCACCAGTTCGTGCTTTGCTAGTATCAATAACTAACCAAGTAGCATCAATAGTGGTATGCTCACCTGACTCTTGCCTTCTTCTAAGAATGGAACTTTGTAGCCATCCTCCATTCCCCAGCCTGTAATTTTTACAATGTCGAGATTGTTATGTGTGAGCGAGATGTGGATTTTTTTTTGGTGATGGTTATGCCCACATCCTGCATTTCGTCAATAGTATCACTGTTCAGTTCGTACATTACTCATTCGAAAAGGTGGCATATACCATTGCGAACGAACATAATGGCGGTGGGGTGGTTCCCGTCCTATTTTGTGAGTATACCTCGGATGCACAAGAACAATTGCGAAGGCAGGGTGTAAATATCTTGATGATGTATCGGGATTCGAACCTTACATCCGAGGGCATAGGGATCAGTCAGATATGGTTGGTAACAATGCAGTTCAAACTTGTCTATTCTGTCGTCCAGTTATGTCAGCTTGGTAATGTCCAATATGCAGTCGTCTTCCCTGCCTGTTAACTTTAAACCCTAGGCTATGTAGAAACTACTCGTCGACACAGGTTAGCATGCCGGTGTTTCAAGATCTATTGGTCCTGCGTTTAGTGCTGCGTTCAACTTTATGTATGGTATGCCTATAGAAAATCTTTACCATCATTTTAGGTGCAGATGCAAAGTGATTTATTTTTTTCTGAAGTCTTCCTGTTTATCGTCCTGATCAACGATCGACATGACCACTTCGTGTGCACTCTTCGCGATGATAGGAATTTATATGACATTTTCGGAACTTCGACCAGTTTATATAACCTGGTGGGGCCACTGGAGCGAACTTTTGCAGCTTATTCATTGTTTTACCATTGACATAGCAGCCACTCGCCAAATTACGGTTTATGCATTATTACATTGACCAGGAATATGTTCACAATTCATGAGGATTCATGCATTTTACCAGCTCCGTAGATTCGGTTCTCGAAACCCAGCATTGGCTAGATGGTATCCGGTGTGGTCAAATCTATATCAGTTTTGCAAAATATATCTGCCTTCAGCATGTTGGGGTTACCGCGTAGTTTGAAAGTCACGTCTGATGGCATGGATTTCTTGATCGAATTGGTGATGTCCTTCAGTTTTTATGTGCCGGTTGGAATGCTGATTTCCTTCACATCTCCTGGCACTATGTGCTCGAATGCAGAATAATCGTTTTCTTCTATGTTGGATATGGAGTTTTAAGTTTGTAATCCATAAGCCTGACGACCAATTCACCTTCCAGCTTCAAGGGTGGGTAAAACACCGCCCTCAGCTCGGATGTCTTACGACTTAGAATAATGGACACCGACATACTGACTGGGGAATATAGGTAAGAACATATTTTATATAAAATGTTAACAAACAATTATTCTCGTACGATATTTTTATTCCACTGCACCACAAAGCGAAGACACAAGACCGCATTTCTTCATGTTCGGCATCTGCTCCATATCGTAGCTGTAAGTTTGCAATTTTCCAGTTAACACTGCAGTCGGGGTGGTGGACGCAAATTACCGAAAATATCATGGTATATCGCATGTTTGCCATGTTTTACATAAGTCACCCAATGCACACCGGGTCCGGCTGTCATTTCCAGGTTGATTACAGCACATTCATTACGTTTGAATTTAGGGGCAAAGCATTTCTCATGAAGAATCATGCAAAAGTTAGGTATCTTCAATTTGCGAGCAAACAGTTCCAAATCCACATTCGCCAGAGCCTGTTTCGGTAGAGATTTCATTAGCTTCTCTTCCTGTTGCATCACATTTTCTTTTCGCACCTTCTCCTCGGTAGAGCCTTCGTGTGTGAAGTTCTTGGTCGTATTTTTACACATGGCGATAGCTTTCAGTTTACAGTTGTGGCGGTGTTTTTCCTCCAATTACGTATATTCGTTTGGGTCTCGTTTCACCGCACTAACGATATTCGTTATGGCCCTGGTGAAACCGTCCAGAGTACTATCTGCAGGTATCAAGGTGGGAAGGACTCCTCCCGTATTTTGCTTCCCTCTCCTCTTGGAAAATAATCTCACTTTATTCGTCCCCACGCCCATCTTCACCCTGGCTTTCATTGTGTTGGAAATTCCACATGCAACAATTTTTTCACCGAATCTGGTATCTGATGGTTTTCTTATCTCATCGGCCTTTTGCGCAAGTATTTTGTCTGCCTGGTGCCTTGCTTACAGATCGTTGTGAAGGAAATAGGTGATATTGTGCCGCTTACACACCTTGTTCATCATGTTGATGCCTGTATTGTGGGGTGCCAACCTTTCGGCTAGATTGGTCCCCAACTCGCAGTACCTGTATTCGTGAATGTGCAGCTCGAAAGGTAGATTGTTTATCAGTGTATCGATGATTCTTCTTCCGGATTTGAATTTTCTTCCATGATTCATCACATGCTACTATTCTATGAACCAATATATACCCGAAATTTATACGTTTTAATTTAAGTATCATTCTTGACTTAAGACAATATGGATATATTCCATATTTAAATATGACATTTCAGTACAAATTCTGCCAGAAGCTGTTTTCTCAGAGGGATGCTATAAAGAGACATTCTAAGATTTGCAGTTCTGATTATATACAATATCCACATCCACCACCACCTATACAAGATTGTACTGGTAACATACGTATTACAAAACAAGACGATACTCTACACATACACATTCATGCAGAAGATGAAGTTATCGCTCGAAGAATAGATACATGGAAGCATATTTCCCAATACACTACACTGCATCAACACAGGACCATCAAATTGTGTGGGAAAATGTGTCCCACTAAGCCTACTTTAAGACAAGAATGGCCATTGGTTTGAGAATGTGTGCCTGTACGCCAAATCGCGTCAGCAACTGAAAAACCAACAACTGTAACGAATACTGCAAGCTGTGGATGGTGTGTTTTATTTCCCCTGCAGTGATAACGAAGCCATCATGCCAACGAGTGAAGCTCTGCCAAACTCGATATTTGTCTCTGATGACATTGCCTGCGAGAAACAAACTTTATACACGAGTACTTTAGCATGGGACAGCATGCGAACATTGACAGTGTCTACCTCGGCCAGACATATTCGTGCATACCAAAACAACTGCTTCGCGATAATGCTAATGTTTTGGTGCTGTTACACATGAAAGATATTAATTGGCTACATGTGTACAACGTACACAGCAATATGGGCATGGCATTATCAGATTTCAAGAGCCTGTGGGCCTTATGCTGGAATTAGGAGTACGAATTTTTGGTGAACGTGAAAGACTGGCCTCTATATAATGGCAGGTAGAGATGTGGCTTCGATCATTTTATATAAGATGCTGACTAAGAGTCAGAATACAAATTTCTAGTTCAGACATGGTCTATTCTCCGAAGATGATGATTGAAATGCACTAATTAAAGCTCGCCTCACCGCTATTCATAGGGGCCAGTCGCTTCTTGGGCAAAAGATCGAGAGGGTGAAAAATTAAGTGGTGGAAGATTTTGTGGTTATCAACCAGCACATAGGGGGGCGCAGAGGCATGGATAATAGACCTGATCAACGTTTCGAATTCACAAAGATGGGAAGAATTGAAGACTCTTCAAAACACATTAACGTTCAAAATTGCTGCCAAAACTGACATTGCGAGGTATAGCAAGAAGATGTTGGATGCGTTCATCGACCGACTGGAAAGGATCGAAAATTCACTTTCATCAACTTGGGAGTGAATGTGTATATACCTGTGTATTTATGTGCTTTTTTTCTCCAATGGCAGCATCATCGCAAAGTTAGGAACTTACGATTTATTGGCTGTATGGCATGCTCTTCGGCCAACTTGTTCCCTTCCTTTGCTACCCATGCTGCTATCTCCCCACTCCTTCCTCATCATTGCCCTCCTGGGGAGGCTAACACACTTCTTGCATTTCCCCTCCGATACCATTCGCTTTTCTGCCATTTTATGGTCGACTTCGTTGAGACCCTCAAGTCCGTGGGCAAGATTGTAATTGTAATGTCGGGCAGCTTATAGGTTTGCAAAGTTGGTAGAGTGTATCTGTTTGATACTTAATGATTTCAGTATAATGACTTCAGAGAAAAACATTCCTTATGTTGTAAGTCGTGGCACTCATTTGGGATAGTAGTTATGAAATATTTATTCGCAATAATGAGCATAAATTCTTTACTGTATTTTCATATAGCGAGTTGGTGCTGCGTTATGCAATAGGATTAGTGATTAACAAGGATTGCTTTAGCAATTTCTTGGAATGTTTTATTTGGTACATGTTAATGAAGAGTCTTGGTTTCGCCAGTTTGTAAAACCTGGGTTAAATGCACTCTTATACGTCTGCCACAGCTCGCGGCTTTGTATCACTACAAAGACAAGAGTATTAATTTAGGTTGGAATGGAGTTTCTTTTATCACAATTTGTACTTTATGTTTATATGTAATGCTTGTTTTAATTTTAGCCAATGAAACTCAGGTAAATCTTAAACTCGCATAATATATAACTTCGGAATTGCATATCTGACATGCTTACAGAGTAGTTGGTGGATACGACATGTTAATGCCTGATTTTTTTTGAGAGAATTCCATTGATTTCATTATGGTATGAGGTATTTAATATTACACTTCATGATATTGGTGTAAAAGTATCATATGTTAATTATATGCTTTAGCTTCGGAATTTTAAGATGGTTTTATGATAAATTTGGCACATCATATTTTACCTGTTTTTAACTGACCCTATTTAGGTTTTGTTGTAGTTTTCTGAACCATTAGTATGTGGAGTCAAAGGACTTAATCCCTAATTAGTAGATGTAATAAAGTAAGTTTATGGTCCACACAATATTAAGAATTACAGTTCTCATTTTTCATTGTAACAAGTCGTTATTACATGATCTCGTCAAGGAAACAACACTGCTGAATTTCATGTTGGTTGGTAAAGTGTGGTGTACCAAGGCCAGATGATTTTAATGTGTAAAAATGTTATAACCCATATGGGTGATTTGATCAAATTTCCAATCTAATTGAATACTATGCAATGATTCTGTTGTCTTCTGAAGTCATATTTATAATTCTTCGGCATTCAGATATATTTAATTTGAATATTGGAAATGCTATACATTTTATATAATAAATTGGCGAGCACTGTCCAAGCAATTTGTGCATTGAATGAAGGAATGTTTGCAGACATATTAAACTTTTTGTGGCCCAATTGCAAATGCTTTATCACATGTTTGCATTTTTTTTTAAATTCTATATGGAATTATTCAATGAGGTTATTAAATGCTGAAATATTTTGTACTAAAGCACTATTTATAATTGTGAGGTTTTATGAGAACCATCTATATTAGACTTAATATAAAAAATCCATGTTCTTGTGAGCGTTATGCAGCATTTGTTGATATTACATTCATCTGTAGTATATTATAGGGTTTTCCTTCCATACGTATGAAGCATAATATAGTATTTATTCATGGTATCATTCCTTGTGAACATAAAGAACTTGATAACATGTCATATTACAAGTGTACATGATGCATGGTTTAAAATAAATATTGTTGTTGCATGTTAAAAGTGCTTTGTTCTATTGTCAATACTTCCTTCGGCCGTAAGTACCACACAATTCCATTCTATGATTGATGGCAGACCGAACCAAACTGACGACTGAGCTGCAGCTGCCCATCGAAGCTGTTCCCACGAAATATATTCTCACGAAAAGTTACAAACTATCTCTCGATTATCGAAGGGAAGAGGCTTACAAGTCGATAACCAGCCGTCTCGACGAATTTGGTAGACAACGCCAGGAGCAAGCTTTGCCTCTGCCAGATATCTAACATAAAATTAAGATGGAAGGACTGACCCCGATGGGTAAAGGGGAAAGAATCCCGGAATTGCCCGAATATGAAGGTAGGAGCACTATTGACGAAGATGATATGCCCCTGATATATTTGCGCCATGCACGGGAACAGAAACTACCACGAGAGCACATCCGAGATGGGCTCACTGGTCGGACACTATATCGCTTCCTACTCTGATCGGAACAGTGACAAGACGTACAGCCTGCAACACCACCATGGAAAATGTGTTTTTCGGAAACAAGAAGTGGTGTTTTTTTTCCAGGAGATGTGTTACCCTGGACACTACACCGAATTAAATTTGCACAAGTACCACCACCTGTTACAGTCCAGTCGTGCTCCTTATGAGAATGATAACACCTCAATGTGGCGATTTAAGGAAATGAGCCATGCAAAATTCGGCTTTAGTGCGGGACTGTTTCCACGATTGGCCGAAGCTATTTGATCGGGTCTGCTGCTGAAAGATGGATGCAAAATGCAATATATAGACTATGTGTTTTGGGACGATCCGAGCAAACTCACCGATAGACTATGACTACCGGTCGCTTCACAATCTGCAGGCAACCAGTCACACACCAATGAGCTTATATCCATTATCGAAGAACTCGTCGAAGATGGCTACATAGTGCATTAACAAAATATGCCATTCCCAGTGAATTGCACATGTCAGACAAAAGGAATTATCCTCTGAGAAAGTACATCATGAAAGAGGTAGATAATACTTTCCAATCCGACCTGATCGAAATGCAAGACTTTGCTCGTGCGAATAAAGGCCACCACTACATTTTGACCATAATATACATATTTTCTAAGTATGTCTGGGCTAGACAGCTCAAGTCTAAGAATGCACGTGACGTCGCTGAGGTCATGGCAGATGTGTTGAGTGAAGAAAACATTCCAAAAAATCTCCATACTGATGATGGCAAAGAATATTTTAATGCTACTTACCATGCACTGATTGAAAGGTATGACATAAATCACTATTCCACGTACTCTGGACTCAAGACTAACATCGTCAAGAATTTTCACCAGACCCCAAAAACTAAATTGTGGAGATATTTCACAGCGAATGAAAACAACAAGTGGATTGAGCTACTACCTAAACTCGTCCGAAAGTTTAATTCACCCATTCATTCTACCACTTACATGAATCCCGAAGTTGCCGAGGATGACTCCCTGCTTTGGTATGTTTATGGTATTCTGACAAGGAGGGACTTGCGTAAGACTAAAGCCAAGATTTGTGATCTGGTGCGCATCCCCAAACAGTGTGGTATTTTCCACAAGGCCTATTGTAACAGCTGGTCAGCTGAATTGTACATGGTGGGTTGCATACGACAATAGTACCCATGCATATATTACTTGGATTATCTATTATTGGAGCCTTTTACACAGAGTATATCCATCCCTACGAGGTTTATCGATGTTTTTTGGTGGAAAGGGTACTAAAACGACTTAATGGATGTGTGTATGTGAGGTGGCTCGGACACTCGAAGTGTGACAACTCCTTGGTAGACGAGAAAGACATTTTTAAATAGGACTTACCAATGCGTTTTTTAAAGTGGTGAAATGTAAATGGAATTTTTTTTTAATTATGTCTGTTTACTGTTTCTTGTCTCTCTTTATACACAATATTCGGTTTGGATATAACTAGCTCTGTGCAGGTGCTGACCTATGAAAATGTGGTGATCTATCACACGTTGTTGAAATATCTTCAATTATCGATGAACTGAAGGATTGTGGTTACATCAGATGAAAATATTGGGTATTATTCATTATCTGAATAAATCTGAAAAATGTAAAGATTGAATGTAAAAAATGATTAGAAAGATAGTATGTATATAATAAGTAAATGAATTCAATTTATATATACATACCAATAAGTGTATACTCTACTATACAGTCCCTTCTGCTTCTCTGAAATACTTATTAATTCAATGGGTATGAGTATGATTTAAGTCAAATTTGTGTGAGTGCATGCAGTTGGAGGGCTATAGTTAATTTTAAAGAATTATGACTTACTCAGGTTGTTTGACTGAGTTCTATATGGCCAACAAATGAAATGAGGGGAATATATTTAATTGATGTGTTTAGGCCAATTATTCGTGTGGGAGTAAAAAATCACACAGGTGTGTTGTGGTAATGTGTCAAAGCTTGTCTCTGGTATCAGCCGACATGATAAGTGCAATAATGACTTTGTATTTATCAGCCTCTAAAATGTGTATTAGAATGAAAACTTTCAATATTACTCACTGATTAAACTTTCTTTCTATTGCACTTTTGAGTGTATACCAGCTTTGAATATACTAATGGCACATCGGTTATTTTAATAAATAGATGTTTTATATGCATATAATTATTCAGATTTTTACAAAAAAAGAAATTAATACATCAGTTAAAATTTGTTTTACTAATTTTTGTACACATGAAGTCGGGATATCCTAGTCTATTATTGTTTTGAAGGGAACAGCATCATATTCTGTGTGGATAAACCTGGGAGGCCTGCAGGGCGGAACTGCTGCTGGTGTAGTTACTGGGGGTAGTTCTGGTTCATGGTGCATGGATAGATAGACATATCAGAATTATTTATATAGCCCAACTTTAATTGATATGAATGTTTTTTGGGGATAATCTAACTTCTCAAAGCAGTTTTTTCCTATATACGGAGCCCAAAGTTGATGCACATGGTCTATCCATTGTCGATAAACGACCAAGTATGTATTTCTTAATACTTCTATAATGTTGTTTCCCATCGCATGATTCTCTGTACATGATGCTCTTGGTTCACCGGGCATCGCATAAAATGGCGCTAGCTTCGGAGCACAGAGATAAATTACGCAATTACTAGCATCGCGCACAAAGCTGGATACTAGCCTGGAAGTTTCGTATGGTGAAAATTAATTCCACTATAGAGGGAAATGTACATTCTCTCTAAACATTTCAAAGTATATCAAGCTGTAAATATCTCCACTTTTTTTTGTAAGTAATACATTACTGCACACAATGTAATCCTTCATGCACGTAGTGGTAGAAAGTGCTGGGGTTTTACATTATGCATGATGCCGACTCGGTGCTAGTAGGACCAGGCAACAGGAACACTTCTTCATCTTCCTCGCAGTATTCAGAAACTTGTTCGTCACCATCATATCCAAGGTCCATGGTGGCTGGGCTGGCTGACTGCTGGACTGGTTAACTTCTGCTGTTCACAGGTTAGGAAGAAGAAAACTGGTTGCAGACTGATACTCAGAGAACGAATGCAGAGTACACATCGCAGGTAATTGGGGTGCACATTGTCTCTCAAGTTGTTATGCCATGGTTCAAAATGGCAGTCTGGCGTTTTCCATTGTTATGCTCGGACCACCAAGTAATCTTGTAGCTGTCTGGTTTTCTGAGTTCATATACAATTTTGCTATTACCCCAAACTTGATGTAGGCATTCTTCCTCTGCTTGACTTATAAGCTCACTTGTAGTGCACGGCAGCTTCGAGTCTTGCCGGAGATGGTACACTGGACAGGCAATAAAGCAGCATGGTATTGGAACGAAGCTGGAATTATACCATATTTATTCATGCTTACCCAATGTTCAAATCTATTGATGGCTGGTACTTGCTCTGGGAGTTCATTTGGCTTGAAATACATACGGTGGTAGCCCACGGTAATATCGGAGTAAATTGCTAGATCTTCATGACGGAACTGTGCAGACATGATGTGATGAAACTAATACTACAAGCCTTCTGCTCCAATTTTATATCAGCTTCCCACTCTCCCCTGTCGTTCCCACTCCGCCACCGTACTCGATGGGCCAGTGCTTGCTGGTAAAGCCTTCTGGCTCATTCTCTTTTTAATCTTTAGTTAACTCCAGATACCTGATGATGTGCAGGTGAAAGCCTGGGAAAATGCAAACATTGCTTTGTGCTGACTGAGTCTATCTGACACCATGTAGATTGTGAAAATTAATTTTAAGTTCATATGTGCATATGTGTGCAGACTCCAGGTACCAAATACCATGCAGGTGCATTAAATGTTAAATACTAACATTGATACATGCTGACTGGGGCTATCTGACACTATGTAGATTGGGAAAACGACCTGGAAGCATGTATGCATGCAGACTCCAGTTACCAGACACCATGCAGGTGCAGACCTATGAAAATGTTAACAGTGCTCTTGCCACACAAGTACAAATATTTTTTTAAACTTTGACAATGTCAGCTGCCCTGCCTGCCCATGCATGTGATGTCTCACTGCCTTCATGCAATTAGTCAGATGGAATAACGTGGTAAGTCGGTGATCGGCAAGTATGTATCCGGACATTGTATTAATGGTGTAATACGACTGGTTCAAAGATAATATGATTTCATAGGGCTTGCTTGCATAGACGTATATTATAAGCTGTAATGTGTGAGCTAAGAGGCTTAGTTCAATAACGGCTGTCGTAAGAGATAGATCATCTCAGTTAACTTCTACAGTTGACATCATATTAAGTATCTGTGATATCTGCAGACATTCCATAGCTAATGGGATCTACAGAAATATCACGGACTTCTTTGTATGTAGTGCCAGCAGTGCCATCCACTTCTTCGGGTGGGCTGCTTACATTAGCACCATTGCCGATTGCTGTGAGTATGGTACCAGCAGTGCCACCAACTTCCTCTCTTTCAGTCATATCATCACCATCTACAGCTGACGTCCCTATGTGTCTACCGGAATGTCTGGGGTCTTCGGGAATGTTTGACTTGGGGACTGCAGAGTGTTATATAGTTATCCAACTGAATCAAATCTATCTCCAACTGGACCACCAATATCTGTTCTAGAAATAACTGCATGGCCAACCACCAATCTAACATTATATGTACTGCTTCTGTGAAAAGACCATCAGTAAAAGTTGCAATGTTTGGTGACATGAACATTTTAGTTGTGCCAATAATCACTGTTGCATGCCATATCTATGTGACAGGTGTGGTAAGCAGATCAGCAGTAGCAACCATGTACTTAGACAAATTAATTTATTTTTATTTTTGAGGACATCAGCGACTGTAATAAATTAACTAAATAAAAATGAACAAAAGGTACTGAACAATATACATAAAAAGTGAAACTTACAAAATGTGTGTTTAATTTCTAAGTTACCACTTTTCATAATTTTATTGAAAAGAAAAAAAATCTGATATAAGTCTGCTTAAAATGTAAAACTTAAAAAATGTGATTTATTTCTAAGGTACTCTTTTCCATTATATATTTAAAAAGAAATAATTCTGAAAATATGTCTAGGATAGTAATAAGAAATTGATAATATGCATTAGAATAACCACGACAAATATTTATTCGTCCCCATACACATCATGATACATATACTTATTTTAGACCCTTGTCCCAGAGTGGTGTAAGGTATCAGCATGCCGATCCAAGGTTCGGTAGTTCGATCCCGCACTCCTCCAGACGATAGGCTGATCTCCAAAAAGCAGAGCTCCTAACAGCCATGTCTATAACTTACATGGCAGTCGAACAAGAGCAACACCAGCACCCCTAGCAGCATCCATATCAATAAACAAATATGGCGGAAACACCAGCGCTCCTAACAGCCAACTCTAGAATCAACATGGAGGACCAACACCATCATCCCCCTTGCAACAGGCAGTGTAAACAAAATTTGAAAAAAGCAAGATGGCAGTCGAACAAAGGTGAGAGAGACATTTCAGCCATGTATAATGAAAAACAAAGATGGTCGACGAAAACAAGATAGCGACCAGAGGAAAAGAGAGAAAGGAAAGAGATATAATGAGAGAGAGAGAGAGAGACAAAGGGAAAATAGAACATGAATAACTACATGGAATGATAGAGCATTAATAAACAATACCGAATAATAGAGCATTAGGTACAAAAACCAAATGGCATCATACTGGTTACCAATATGGTTGATGAAAGATGGCAGCATACTAGGTATCAAGATATAAATTCAATATGTCGGTTGGGTGACCAGAATGACATAGCAGGAAGTCGGAGATCGAAGATGGCGGAATGCAAGATGGCTGGGCGAGCGAGGGCCCTGAATCCTGATCCAAACTCCCTACCACTGTGTGTCATGAGGAGTGGCCAGTGCACGTGTACCCGCAGGTCACCATCGCCACAGAACAAGATGAGTCACCAGAGCCGGCACCTGCAGGTCGCCATTGAGGCACCGCCATCCACTCCCAGGAGGGTCAGCCGCCACATCCGCCCGGGAGTTGAAGGTCAGTTCCTCAGCAGACAACAACCTTGACCCACTTCCTTCCCTACCAACCACTTTATCAATCATTAGGCTTCACCTCACCCATTATATATCATTATTATTTTTTTGCTGCTGATTTAAGTATTTGTGAAGCGAAATTTAAAAAAAAATATGCTACATTAAAAGTTGAGCAAATTTTCGATAATCTGAAGTAGATACATGGGAGTAAAACTAATAATTCAAAATTATGTAACAAATATCATAGTGTGAAATTTATAATATCTGTACGTTGCAGATTTTTTCATAACTTACACATAACTAACAGCAAATTATGTAAAAAATGGAAACAACTATTAAAAAGTAAATTTTCAGTAGTCAGACATTCTTAACAGTCGAAATGAAACTGGAATTGTCACGTGGAAACAAAAAATATCTGCATTACAGATGGAAGTGAGTCTGAATTATTTAATGCATGGTAAACATGTTTTTAATCTACATTTCGAAATTTAAACCATAGCACCTATGGGCTAATATAAATAATAAATCGTAGTAGAAAAATATTAGGCAAAATCATCTAATATTTCCTAATTGAAACTGAAGTTAGCGAAACAGTGCCAGGAGTCCACAATTTAACGTACCTGTATGCACAAGTCGCATATCAAAAGGACGCGTATGTGGTGACCGCCTGTATATGGGCTACCGTGAAAATACAGTACAGACCCTACGTCGTCATTACTGCTGTTTGTGTGTTTTTAGAAATAACATGCAAACACTGCTCGCAACCTTCACTGATTATTTACTAAGCTCCCTTTGTTCATGTGATTCGACATACGTTAACTAACAAACAACCACTAGCAAAACAACATACCTAGAGTTTAAGGTGGGAATCGTGCAGGACGATGCCGCTGTTCGGCGGGTTTTCCCGGGATCTTTCGTTTCCACCACCATTTCATTCCGGCGCTGCTCCATACTCATCTCAATTGCCCTCATCGGCTCCTAAGAACTCGCTGTTAAGAGCCACCCAAATCTCTTCACTCACTTCACTCACTCGCGTTTATAATGTCCTATGTGCAGGCGCTCTCCGCATGGTGAGCAAATTCCGTTCGCATGTAATAGAGGACTACCGGCGCTGTTTTACTTACTTGTGTTTCAATTAGGAAATACTATACGAATTTTCCGAAAGTTTTGCTATCTATATTTGGCAATAGATACCGTGGTTTAATTTTGGCATGTAATCTAAAACATATTATATACTATATGTTGCAGATGAAGTGTATATAATAATGTACACTCTACACAACATAAAATGGCGTCCAAAAAGAAAGTATCTCACATGATCGCAGAAATCATTAGTTGTTTAGACTGACTTCCGAAATAGCATAAACAACTGCTTCCAATAATATACAGCACAAGTACATTTGTATTGAATCCGACATATGACAGAGCATTATACTGATATAAAGAATGGTCCGCCTTACGTGGACATTCCCAAAATTTCCGAAAAGGTTGCAGAGCACGAAATGGTGTTTTTGATCACAGAAATTACGTTCGGGGTCAATTAATTTGCTGCAAAGAGTCTATTCGTAACATACGATGTATGGACAGAAATAATTAAACCACATAATTTTTTCCCTGCAGACTTACATTTATTTCGACAGCGTCTGAAAGATCGTGCGAAGAGGAATTCAGTGATTTAGCACATGCAATAGAAAGTAATGCAGGAACGCCTGGAATTAATGTGCAAATATGATTAAGTAAAGTGGGCTGGTAGGACGGGGCAGTGGACCTGTACTCACAGCTGTTAACAAACAACACGCATCATAACACATCCTGGTGGGACCGCTTCCTTATAGCAGCGTAAGAACTTACATTAAGGAGTTAAGGAACACTGAATGCGATGTTGGACAAAGGAGAGCACCGCAGAGTAGGGAAGAAGGGCAATGTGAATGCAGGTTTGAAATCTATGTAGTACATTTTATTTAGATACAAACATATTTCTGGAGATTGGTTTCCTAGTCATTGACTCTACTGGGTATCGAGTGGGTACAGATGCAAAACGAAAATAGAACAAACCAACATAAGGAGGAATGCAATTGCGTACGCATCCATAGTACAAATTAGCATATTTATGGTTAAAATGTTTGACATTAGGTCTTTTCGCAGAATGTAAGTAGTAAGGGGTAGAGGTTCCAAGATCTTACGTACAAGACTGACCTATGCACCCATAAGAATAACCAGGAGAGGGGGTGGGAGGGCAAGCACACAAACTGGCGCTACCACTTTTTGGAGGGGAGCACACTTACTGGCACTCCCCCCAGCCCTCTCCCACCACCACCTTCCTCTGAGGTGTGTTGTGATTGGCTGAACCCCCCCCCCCCCCTTCCCCCTCACAATCACTGAGGTGTTATGTGTTGGGCGTTGGTGTTATCCCTACTTTCCCCTCATTTACTCTCCTTCTCATGGAGGTGTGCTGTGATTGGCCTTTGGAGCAAGCATGGCACACTGGATATTATAGTAGATGTTGCCTCTTAGTAGTCTGGCAGCCCACTGATCTCTAGAGCGGCATACGTGTTCAGCCTTCGGTGGCTAGAGATGGATTGAGGTGTGATGATGACAAGTGGAGGGGAGAAGGTGTCGGGAGTAGAGGAGGTCCATATTGGTTGCTGACTGTCGAAAGACTGAGGTGTGATGCTGGGTGAGAGAAGGAGGATGGTATCAGGAGCGACATAGGTGTTGACAGGTCGGATGCTGAAGATGGATGAGCTCGGCGAGAGAGTCGATGTTTCTTCATTGCTGACTGCCATGCTACTGAACTCGAAAACGGTGATGACGGATCGAGAAAGTGGATTGGGAATTGCGCATTAAGGAAAACGTAATAATCGAGTTTTTTGAAACAAACCAATATAGCATTTCAATAATATTGATTTTCATAATTTACCATTGTAAAATAATATTTATATATGTATATATATATTCCTAGAAACTATGTATGCACAATGAGAAACAAATTAACATAATGAGAGGAACTACAAAGCTAATTACCTAGACCATAAGTCTATGTTCACACTTAGGCACTTCTGAATACAGGCTGTGCTTACATTTAATCCAAGCCCCAACACTTAATTGATATGAATGTTCAGTATAAGTAAAATACACTTTACCAAATATTCCATTTCATTTTAAAGTCACTTAGAAAAAGTTCTGTTCCTGTGTAAATATTTTTCCAAAATTTAGAAAAATATGTTTAACATAAGTTATCCCTTCAGTAAATGTGAAACTTCCCTCATATAAATATATTTTACTACTAGTCTAAGCAAAGGCAATTAAAATTACGTGAACTGCAGAAAAAAATCACCCACCAACCTACAACATCGCACGCAAGACTGCAATCTGCTACTTCACACACATCACTCTCGCACCTGCCCGACTCGCAATTGACTCTTCTGCCCGCCAACGGTACAACCCACTTATTCCATCATCAATATTCAATAAGCGTTGTTCTTTATTACCTAATATTCGCAACTGTATTGTAACCTAAATGTCTTGTTTTTAAATTAAATTTACGATTATAAAAATTTCTTACCATTCAAATGTGTTCCTAAATGTTGTAGTGCTCAGTTGCATAAGTGTTTGTTAACTATTTCAAATATTAAAATATTAAATTAATCTGATTTACATAAAACCTAGTTTGCAGTTGCGTGTAAAGTGTTCTACGAGCACGACAGATATTCATGTATGGCTTTCACTCTCTCCAACACACTGCTGTCCTCGCGACCACAGACCAGGATCTGAGTTGTTGAAGCACCTCTTGCCAGAGTGCACAAGGAATCGCCTCCAGCCAAATCTCTCCCTCGCACTCTCTATCTCTCTCTCACACCCTACCACATCTGCCCCGTAACACCAGTCAAGGAATGTTGGATTCGCTAAATCTATACTTTAAGACTCAAATGCCACCAAACTGTAAAAATTCCTCTCGACCTACCATGGTGCAGTCGGTTAATGCACCGCCGATCTAAGGTGTGGGAGGCTCTGGGTTCGAATCCCGGGCAAGGCATGGGTGTTAATTTAAGTTCGGTTATAAGTTAGTCTGTAAGCCATCCCTTGCTAAGCCTTCAAGCATAAAACTGGGTGGTGTTATAAAGCCCTTTACAATATTTTGCAATACAACCATGTAAGAATTACTATTCTTACAAGAAATCTTAGAGTTTTATTTCCCAAAATGACAAACCTACATTCTTTAGTATTCGAATCTGCTTTAAAATTGCGATACAAATGTATGCAAGTTGTTACTGCATCAATTATTACGTCACTACTATTAAAAAGCCTCTGAAATGTAATGTTTTAATTTCCCAAACCGTGTAAATGCATTATAAGGATAGCTATACCATTTTCCACTAATTCCAGCACAATGAAATGACAGTGAAGGAAATATCCTACATCCTATTGGACTGTTCTCCCAGTACGAAGTAAATAATATACCAGCAATGTTAACCAACACGCAAAGTCTGTAACCAGCTGAAGTGCGTAGCGCATGGTCGACCCTCAAGACTTCGCGAGAACCATGTCACACCCCTGTACGATCACACACAAAACAAATTATTAATTTCATAATGTGATTTGTATATAGTTCTTACGTATTACCTACTCTACCATCAGCAAACCTTATTCTCACACATGCATGGTGTAAAAGCTGCATCCTTTGATTTATGAAAGATCTTCAATTTTGAAAACATTGAGTTAACAAAGAAAAGCATAATTTACTATTATCATGCACTTTAAATTATCTCAGCATTCATTTGCCTGTAGTTGTGTCAGTGTATGATAATTATTTTAATTAACTATAAGTGTAGGCATTATAATATTGAGTTCGGTATGTTCTGTTTTCATCAGTAATTGTAGTGAGCAAAGTGTAGAATGTGTCTGGCGGGATCTTGAGGGTCGACAAGGGTGAATGGGCATGGTGCTCGGCAGAGTTTACAAAGACCGTGTGCTTTGCACTTCAGCTGTTTACAGACGTTGGGTGTTGGCTAGCATTGCTGGTATATTATATTATTCATATTGGGAGAACAGTCCAATACGATGTAGGGTATTTCCTTCAGTTCTATTACATTGTACTGGAATTGGTGGAACGCTATATTGCTAGTCTTAGAATTCATTTACACGGTTTGGGAAATTAAAACATAATTGTGAGAAAACATTGGAATTAAGAGGAGGTTTGATATTGTTGACATAATAGTTGATACTGTAACAATATGGTTACATTTGTAACGCAACTTTGTAGCAAATTCGAATACTAAAGAATGTGGGTTTGTATCTTTGGGTAATACAAATTTGGAGTCTTAAGATTATAGTAATATTTTCAGTTAGTTGGCATTCGAATATTACAGTATAGATGCAGCGAATCCAACATTCCTTGACTGGAATTGCTGTGTTAACATTAACTTAACTCTGGCTGCGAGACATAGTTGTGTATCTTATTATTAACCGTATTTAAATAATTTCCATTATATTATTTTTCATTGGCATTTACACCATTATTGGGACATGTGATTTAATTATACAAATATATGTTAGCTAGCAAATGCTTTTGCGTTCGTGTTGCATGGCGGACGTGGTAGGGTGTGTATGAGAGAGAAAGTGAGGTTAAGAATTGGCTGAAGGTGATTCGTTGTGTGGTCTGGCAGTAAGGGCTTCAGCCACTCATATTCCGGTCTGTGGTCGCGAGGACAGAAGTGTGTGCTGGAGAGAGTGAAAACCAGACTTGAATATATGTCGTACTCGTAGAACACTTTACACACCAATGCAAGCTAGGTTAAATACATAGATCTGAGTAAACCAATATTTTAACATTTAGAATAGTTAACAAACACTTATGCGACTGTGCGCTATAACATTTAGGAACACATTTGAATGGTAATTAATTTATATATACTTTAATTTAATTTAAAACAAGGTGTGTAGGTTGCAATACAGTTATGAATATCAGGTAAGAAAGAACCATGATTTTTTTAACTTGATGATGGAACGAGTGGGCTGTACCATTGGCAGGTAGAAGAGTCGATTACGATATTTTCTATCGACAGCAATACACATCTTTAAACGCCCATGTAGCAGGCGACAAGTAACCTGTATTATTCCTGGTGTAATGCCACTGCAAGCTGCCACAATGCATTCCTCATGTCTCCTGGCATTGTAGGAACCATTTTGTAAACCCTAACTTTCAGTGTTCCCTAGAGGAAAGAGTCGAAAGGTGTGAGGTTGGGAAGCTAGCTGGCCATCTGAAAACACCACCACGCCCTAACTACCAGTTTGGAAACGTTTCATTTTACGCATTCTGCACTCCGCGCTGGTTGATAGTGCACTCTCATTAAACGTCTTCGACCCATCTCGAACCAGGATCACTGATGGGCAAGTCTCCTCTCAGACCAACAATAATGGAGGCGGGATGCACCGTCTATCAGAGTTGACAGACCGCAACAGAACCTCCTATCACGTGATTTTCGCCTTTACTGTTCCCCACATCTCTACAAGAAGTCGACACATCAATGCCACTCCCCGAAGAAACGACCATTCTTAACTTGCCGCTCCTAGCAGAACAGCGCACAATGTGTGACCTCAGAAGGGCACCCGCTCCAGAAACGGGCTTAACCACCCGCACCCTTCTGAGAGCCACGAAGCTGGAAAAATTACTTTATATAGAATTCCAGCGCTAGTTTCAAGGCAGTCTGCTACACCCCTCATCGCTGCGAAGGCGCAAGGGTTTTAACTTAGCGCAGAGTCCCACACCTGCGCCGATGACTGCAGAAGAACAAGCGGTCATTGAGGCCTCCAGTAGCTCCGGAGGACAGCCGGCTTCCAGAGGCCTTAAACTTTTTCAGCTGCCTCCAGCAACCCCGGAGGACGCAGCCAACCAGAAGGTTTTACACTTCTTCGGCCACCAACAGCCGCACTTGAGAGCCGTCAACGACTACGAAGGGGTCCTTCCTGCCGACATCATCCCCTTCCATTTCCTCAACCTCTTCCCGTCTCTGGGGTGATGTGGTAGGGATTGATTCTGGTTACCGGTCATTCCACAAAACTATGTCCATACACACTATAGCGCACTGGGTCGCTAATGCAAATAGTTGGGTACCGTCATGCTTAAATTTAACGATAAATAAGTACAAGCACGGACATGGTAGTTAGTTGTGTGAGTGACTAGTTTAGTGTAGTATTTCTTTTAATTGTTCGGACAGCATGACGGATTCAAAATTGTAAAGTTCCTGGTGGAACTTGAAGATCAAAAAGCCGATTTAGATTTTGCTTTGCGGGGATTAAATTAAAGGCTGGAAAGTAGCACTCTATGTGTGACATTTTAAAAGGTATCGGCCACATAGAGGGGAGGATGGAGAGGCCAGCGCTGGTTCCACCAGGTATTTCGCCTTTTTACCAACCAGATAATAGAAGGTGATGACAACGGCTTTCCTCTGGACAACCATTAAGGTCCTGGTCAAACCACTTTTCACCACTTAAGTGAAGGCCTTCCTTTATTGTTTGAACAGTAAGGTCCCTTCAGGACAAACGCTCATTTAAGTTACGAATTTTGTATTCGACTATTTTATTTTTAATTTATTTTTAAACTCATCTTCACTCACCCCATAGCGTTTCAGAGGAGACGTGCACTCCTTTAAGAAAACGCTAGGTCTTCGCTTGCCATGCTCATAAACGTTGGTAGGTATTGAAATCGTGTCGGCGTTCGTTTCAGCTTACTGGCGGTGTCTGGGCTGCTTCTGTCTTGTTTTGATTCTCGTTGCAGTTCCATCTCTGGTTGCCAGCTGGACGCAGGTTGCGGTCCGTAGCTATTGGTGGGAAAAGATGTTAGAGGTATTGGTGCCGGAAAAGACGTGGGAAATATGCCGGGTATTTGTTGTGGAAATTGTGGTGTTGGTTGGTAGGCAGAAAATTGCGTTAGGAAGATGGAAATTGGATGAAAGAAAAAATTTAGAAGGGCCTTAAAAAGTGCTCACTTTACCATGAACAGCATATATCATCAGTTTGAGCACAAGAATCAAAAACATTTACCCTAAAGGTATAATAATCTACAGCAGAACTAACGCCAGCCTCTAAATCAGAAGACTTTACACAAAATTCCTCCTGATCGATCATACGGGAAGGCGCATCAGCTACCCAGTTGTCAACATCCTTCACATGCTGAACTGTAGATTTGAAACATGTCAAACACACTAACCATCAGGCAAGCCGACCCACAGGTATGTTGATTGATAACACCCAACTTAATGCCTGGTTATCTCTATGGAGTGTAAATTCAACATATTCTAAATATTTTTTATATTTTTCCATCCCGAAAATGGTTGCCAACACTTCACTTCTTTCTTACAAGCGGAATACCGTTATTCTGTGGACTTAACAACTTGCTCGCATATGAGATCGGCCCCAGACTATTTTCCTTCTCCTGGCATAACACTGCACCTAGCGCCTTAGCACTCACATCCATCTACAAGATGAATCTTTGGTCGAACCGTGGTAACTGTAAAACAGGAGGTGTAGCTATTTTTTCCTTAAGATTGCAAAATGTGTAATATTATGAGCTCCCCCCTCCCCCCCCCCCTAAAAAAAAAGACACACACAAACTACACATATTTCCTTTTTAAAGCATTTAACTGCTCGTCTATCTGGACAAAATTTGTTATGAATGTCAAGTAAAACCTGACTAACCCCAGAAACCGATGCACACCACGAAGATTCCTGGGTACGGGAAAGTTTACCACAGGGCGTATATTTTCAGGGTCAATCAGTAGTTTACCGTCTGAAATTACAAATCCAAGGTACCTGACATAGGTGTTTGCCCATGTTACCTTATCTGGGTTTACTGTCAGACCTGCTTCTCTTAATGCCTCGAGAAAGAGTCTAAGAAGATTATGTAAGTGATCTTCAAAAGTTTTACTATAAATGCAGACATCGTCAATATAAGTAAATAAAAAGCTATACTGATATTTACCCAGTACTTGAAGCAAGACTCTAGACATCGCTTAGGGACAGCAATTCACACCCATGGGAAGACGTTTCCATTGATACTGACCCCAGAGGGTCACAAAAGCCAAAACTCCCCGCGAATCTGGATGATGATCACACTGTAAAAAGGCTGAGTTCAAATTAAAAACTGAAAAAGACCACGCCTCTCTCCTACATGCTGAAAAACTGATTCTATGGTTGAAAGTGGGCAGGGGTCCACATAAATTTGTTTATTGATTTTCCGGTACTCACAAATTACCCTATACTCTCCTAGTGTTTTCTTGAGAAGTAAAAAGGCAGGACTGGAAAAATTACTATTAGACAACTCTGCAATATCAGCAGACTGAAGATCTTGAATAATCTTCCTAAAGGTTTTCAATTTTGGTGGAGCTACTCGATAAGGTATGGAAGATACTAGTTCATTATTTTTAAGTTTTGTAATGATGGGTTGTTTGGTGTGATGCCCTAACTGATTTGTCACAACATACTTAAATTCTTGTTTTAAAAGCCCCAATTGTTTTCCTGAACAGAATCACTACACTGAATATTTACAGCCGAAAGATCATATGAATTAATTTTTGGGTCATAAACTCCACAGGTTGAGTATTACAAAATGAGAAAGACCAGATGCTATTGAGCTACATCTAACATGGCTAGCGTTTTTACCAGGAAATCCACCCCAAGCATTAGGTCATGACTTAATCCCATCAATATCCTGATAGGCAACTTCCAAGTAAAATTTTCAATTTGAAAACTGCTACTCCTGTAGGATTTATAATTCCTCTATTTGCCATAGAAAACCACAATTCTTCTCCTTTGTGAACCTCGATAAGTCCTTGGGCAAATTCCTCAACAAAAAAATACAAAATCCTGATTGATTAAAGAACAAGACGTCCCAGAATCCACTAAGGTGGCAACCATAACCTGATCCGCTATTGCTACAGTAACTTACATGAGACTAAATTTGCTTTCAAAACTCATTAGATGTATTGACGCCTCACCTACTATCTTATCCTTATTCAACGAATAAGGTGCCCCTTCTGCTGGCATTTGAAACAAACATACTCCTTGTATCTACCTTAATCCAGGTTTGCAAAGGATCCCGAAGGTGGTTTACTCGACAAAGGTAATGTTTGGAAATACAAAGATCGCGTGGGCTTTCTAGACTGCCTCTCACTCGAAGAGGATACTGCTAACACTGATTGTCTGTGAAAACAGTCTTTGGAAAAATGATTTTGTTTACCACAGATAAAACATCCCTTCACACTTTTCACTGGCCCCTTTACTTTAATGGGTATTTCGTCTCCTGGGAGTCTGTCCCCCCCCCCCCCCGGTTCTATATCTAAGAGTATTTTCCACCTTTGAAACAAGAGATACCAATTCTTTTAAAGTCTTGGGTTTTGTCGCAAAACAGAAATAACGATGATTATGTGGGTGTAGATTCTGAAAAACCACATCTGTAAAGTATTCCTGCTCACAAAGTAATCGCAGGACTTCAACCATCCCACAGATATATTTTACGAACTCCGGCATTGTTTGGTTCTGCATCTTTTTGCTTTCCGGTAAGCTCAAACGACATTTGGTAAGGGCTACCTCACTAGAAATTTCCTGAAAACAGTCTGAACTTAATTTGCAAATGTCCCAATCCTCTTCCTTAGCCTGATTAAATATAGGCTGTACGCTTCCTGGCACTTTAAAAATAGCTAGCGCATAAACTAAACTTCTCTTACATAAGTTCAAACTTATCACGGCCTGAAGTTTCTCCAAAAATCTAACAAGAGCTTCTAAATTTAATGGAGACAAAACTGGTATTTTTGAAGTCAGCTCTGGCAGCATGTTTTTAAATATTTTAAATAATGGAGCAGGCTCACCAACAGATGCAGAAGCAGAAGCCGATGCTAAACTCCCCACACTAACGTCTTTCGCAGGTTTATTTACCAAATCTTGGAGCTTTGCCCTCAGGGAATCGATAAGCTCCTCTTCATCCACAGGTACACCGACCTCCGTCAACACGGCGAAAATCGTATTTATGGTCAGGCTTTGTATCCAGCTGGTTGCCATGATAAACAGAACAAAAGCAAAACATATTATACTACCAAATCCTTTAAACATGACCACTGAGCTAAGGTTAAGTATTGGCTCAACATTACATAACCGCACATATTATAACCATACAATTCTGTCAAAACTCAATCCTACACAGAGTGCGAGTGACTTTTAAGTGCACTTTGCAGAGTGCAAGCAGGCTTTACTTGAGGCTCCAAACCCTAAGACTCCTCAAATAACTCATTTTCCAACCATACTTAAAACCTAAGTAAATTTAAAAACAATATGAATATAGGAGAGAGCATAGAGTTGTAAAATAACATGGTCACTAAAGCATAATGTATACTGCCAAAACTGCAGTATGAGGTTACAAACAACACCACCAATTGAAAGATAGAAATTGTCATAATGATTCTTAATATTTCAATGTTTTTTTTTTCTCTTTTCTTTGGACAAACATTACACAGATCTCAATATGGACAGAACAACATTCCATTTTACAAATATTTAAGGATCCGAATATTTTACAATACGATTTTCAAATCGAAATAAGTTCTGTAACAATTTTGTCCGTATTTCCTGTAATTTATTTTCAACACAGGAAGCACGATCAATAATTTTCCATGGCGGATGGGTGAAGACATTCTTGCGTAAAGAAACAGGCTCAGGTAGAGAGACACTGTACGAGTTGTTATTAGTATACGTGTCTCAATATTTTACTTAAATGCACAACACGATTAACCCCGTCGGCTATGTCAAAATATATTTTAATCCCTCTTTATTGATATCCACTGTAGCATCATTATTATATTTTATAATGTTTTTAAGAAATGTTTTATCTTCATTACCAGTATCTTAATTTTCCTTATGTTTTTATAAGCCTTTTATGGTTTTGCTAACATGGTCTATAATGGCTGCTGTTGTGTTTTTATATTGTAAATTTTCAGCAACAACTTTTCCTCTAAACCAAGGCTCATTGTTAACATCTAGCACAACTGTTATCTTTTTACTGTTGAAAATTAAATTATTTAAATCTCGTAATGTAGTAATTCAATTGTTATCTTGTAGTTGTATGTTCTCTAGTTGTGTTTGTCTAGTGATTCGGCCAAATTGTAAGTAGGAAATCTGCTATATATATATATATATATATATATATATATAGCATTATTTAAAAAGTATATATATATATACTTTTTAAATAAGAAAATGAAAAATAAATGAAACTAAATTAAAGAATATAGACCAGATGCATTGATAATTATAGCAAATTGCTTCTTACACAATTTGACGAAATTCTTTTATCATTAATCATTTTTTGTTGAGCATAATAATTTCCAACTATATAAAAATAGTTATAGTAACTCTAAATGTGAGCATTCAATGTTTTTTTTATTCTTTGATATAAATTTATATAATTTGGAATATAATCAAATCTCAATAATTCTTCGCAATTTGGATGTCTATCTTCTATTCTATACAACTGCTTTTGAACATATTTTCTTTGAGTTCTTATAACATAGTTATCATATTCAAAATCATTATACAACAATTTTAAAAGAACAATAGTTGGATTTAAATTTTCATCTTGTGTTTGTGGTACAACATGAGGAGACATTGCTCTGATTTCCTCATTTCTGCGATTTATTATATCGAAGGCCATATGAACAGATACTCTTAAATTTTCTATATGTTCATATTTAATTTCATTTATATCTCTTAAATGATCAAGTCGGTCATCTTTAATTTTGTTCATTTTTTTAATGTGATCTATTTGACCTTTATATAATTGCAAATATATATTTTTGAATCTTATATTCACCATGTTTTCTAATTGAAGGAATAACATTTTCAAATATCCATGTTTTAAAAGCTTTAGAAATTTTACAGTGCGAGTGGAAAATAAGTTCATATAAACCAGGTTCAGAAATAAAAATGACTTACCCACCATTATAAGATAGGTGGTATCCGTTATGGATACCACCTATTTCTAAAAGAAATTTTATATTTTTTGCAGACACTTTTTATTATAAAGAGTGCTTTATATATTTCGATAATCTAAAATCTCAGCAACATATTTACCACAAAAACAAGCTTCATTATTCTCATCTAATACAGTGTTTATATTTTCATTTTTAGAAATTAAATTGTATAAATTAAATAATGTAGCCATTTCTGTATTATTGTTTCCTAGTTTAAGGTTCTCTATTTATTTCTCTAGTGATGAGGCCATTTTGTATGCAGGGAAATATGTTATATATATTCTTTTTATAGAGAAAATGAAAAACTAAATAAAATAAAGTTAAAGAATATAGGCCAAATTCATTAACAAATTTAGGACAAAAACAAACACTGCCTATTCAACTCAACTTTCTTAAAAATTATAATCATTTCAAATGCAACACAACACATTTATTTCAGAGAGTATGACCATATGCTCTGAAAAATTTAAAAATCGATTTTTATTTCATTTAAATTTGCAGGCGGTAAATATTTACCCCCTGGAATATTATATAAAATTATCATTACCTTTGAAGGTGAACCCCCCACTTCACCTTTTAAATTTTATAATCTCCAGTGGAAAGTGGGGACGCTTTCAAACATTTTCCAGCATGTTTCTGGCTCCTAGAGCCATCTACATATCAAGCCTCATCTGTAAGCTAATTCAGCTTATCTTGATACAATTTCCCCACCAATTTTTTTATAATTTTTTTCTTTGAAAATCAAAGATACATCTCTTATTAACAAATTGAACAATTCGTTTGAATTCACCAAACTACAAGATATAAAAAAAATTAATGTCTTCTTTTGCTATGAATTTTGAAATTTATGAATCTAATTTTGGTAATAAAAAAAATTAGTTGTATTCTAGATGGCAAATTTAAAATGTCGTTACCAGAGCACTTTGTGATGATACTTGATGAAATACTTTGAAACTACTAAATGAGAAGGAAGTGTTTATATCATACAAAGGTTTAACAGAAATGAAAAATTGAAAATTTATGCATTGTATAGAGTTCTCTTATGTGCATTTTAAGCACTAGATAATTTTTTTATTCTTTTCAATAAATTAGTTTCTTTATAAATATACATGACCTCGCTTGTCTTCCCCTGCAGTTTGACCAGCGTTTTAAAAGGTGGCAGTGGCTCATGGCCACTTTCATATAGATTAGATAAAGCCTCTGAAGATCTAAAAAAATTAGTTCACAAATTTCATTCAAATTTACGAAGCCTACAATTATCACTCTTAGATAACATTGACGATAAATATGATATAAATATCAATTATATTTGTTAATATATATTGTTTATATACAATTTTTAGCAGTTTTTGGACTGTTTTTTATTTTCTTTATCTTAATAAATTTCTTGTCTTATAAATAAAAATGGAATCATCACTCTGTTACAAAATGGAAAATAATACCATGTGCAAGCATTGTAAAAAATGTGAAGTTTTAAACATCGAATGTCTTCTACAACACAAGCACACAAAATGTAAGCAAAAATATTCAGTGAATATTCTAGAAGTCGCAATAATGTTTATAAAGAGAAGGTACTATACGAATGTGGAAAATCTGTTTGCAATGTTAATCTCGAAAAGCAAAATAAAAAACTAAATTGCACAATACAATTTAATGCAAGTCGATAATCCAACTAAGATTTGCTCTGTATGCAATGAGAATAAATCTATCGATTCTTTTGAATTTCATAAAAACACAGTAGATAAGCATTTTAACACATGCAAAAAGATGTTATACCAAATATGCCGAACTGCATTATGAGTCAAAAGAAGATAAAATACAATGGGAATGCAGAAAATATGTATATAATCATTCTCTAAAAAGCATAAAAATAGTAAATCACCCAATCCAGCGATAGATATTCTAAATGAAGTTCAGCATTCGCCATCTTCATCAATTTTATTATATTGTATTTTATTATATATAAATGTCAATGAGCAATCTAGCAGTTGAGTTAAGCAATAGGGCAGTGCAGGATTTGCGAATTATAGGTAGAGAGTAAAAAAGTTATATTAATTACATAAAGATGATCTTATTACAACTATTATTCAAAAAAGATAATATAAATTTCAAAATCCTATCGAGAATCTAAATGATTTAACAGTTGCGAAATTAAGAACTGAAGCTAAAAGCTTTAACATAAATAATACAAATAATTTAAGAAAAGATGATTTAATTAGAGCTCTTATGCCAATAATTAAAAATGAACAGAGAAAAATAAGTGTTGCAAATTTACCTTTTCCAAAAAGCGGGCTAATATATAGAAAAGCCAAAAAGGTTTTAAAAGAATTTTTCCCCTTTTCCACTAAAGTATATGTGAAAAAAAGATACAAAAAAACTAATAACATGTACGAAGTCGAAAAAGGTTTCAAACGCAGGTTATCAACATATAACATTGAAAATAATTAAATTTGTTGAAAAATATCCTTTTTTCAACTGAAGCTAATATTGATAATGGTCATTATAAATAAATGCTTAAAGAAAGATATAAACTTAATGATCAAAAGTTAAATAACTACGATTTAAAGTTGAATAATGCACCATACACAATGAAATATCAGACACACGAAGATTCTGGATTTTGCTATTATATTGTATCTAGCTAT
Source organism: Dryococelus australis (assembly GCA_029891345.1). Classification (NCBI taxonomy): domain Eukaryota; kingdom Metazoa; phylum Arthropoda; class Insecta; order Phasmatodea; family Phasmatidae; genus Dryococelus; species Dryococelus australis. The sequence continues at coordinate 176,154,381 of CM056999.1, forward strand.
GATGATTATAAGCCACCAGTTGTATATCGAGCCCAAATGTACATAAGCATTTTATAGAAGCAATTTAAAAAGAAGTATAAGAAATCGGGGAAATAAATTCGCAAATTGAAGCAATGCATCCATTAAGAAAAGATGAAAAACAAAGATACAATCAATATAGAAAATGTACTGTATGCGAGTGTGAATATTCTAAGAACAATAAAAAAGTGCGCCATCACGATGATATAACTGGAAAATTTATTAACCCAACATGCAACAATTGTAATCTACAATTAAAATTGCCCAATTTTGTTCCAATTTATTTCCATTACTTAGCTGGTTATAATGCTTACTTATTTATTCAGGAGATAGGATATGATGAAAAAAAGTTTGATTTGCTTGCGAATAACGAAGAGAAGTTAATCACTTTTGGGGAAAAAACAGAAAATTTAAAAATTAGGATTATAGACAGCTTTTGAATTTATGGCAAGTAGTTTAGATAAAGTATCGTCTAATTTAACTAAAGAACAAATTAAGCATACGCAAAAACACTTTCTACAAGATAAAGTACATTTGGTCCTTAGAAAAGGAGTTTACCCATATGACTATATTGACTGTTTTAAAAACTTAACGAAACTCAACTTTCACTAAAGAGTGAATATTACAATAAGGTAAATGAATCTGACATATTTGAGGACGAATATGAGAAGGCAAAAATATAGGGAATCAATTTAAAATTTAAAATCTTGGGGAATATCATGATTTATACTTAAAAAGCGATGAGTTACTATTGACAGATATATTCGAAAATTTTAGATACATGCATAAATGCTTATGGTCTAGACTCTGTGGTATTTAACAGCACCAGGTTTATCTAGGGATGCAATGTTAAAAATGACTAAACAACCACTAGAAGTGTTATACGATTATAATATGATTTAAATGGTAGAAAAGTGTTAAGAGATGGAATTTCACAATGAAGTAAGCAATATGTTAAAGCCAATAACAAATATTTAGAAGATATTATTCCAAATCAGGAGTTAACTATTTAGCTTATCTCGATGCAAATAATTTACATGGTTGGGCAATGTCACAACATTTACCATATTGAGGTTTCGAATGGATTGTTTACTCATATATTAATATAGATTTTTGACGAGGATATATATTAAATTTGAAGGATGATTCACAACATGGATACATAATAGAAGTTGATTTCCAATATTCACAAGAAATACATAATTTACCCAAAGATCTTGCATTGTGTCCAGAAAATAAGGCAGTTCCAGGAACAAATAAATCTAAATTATTAACAATTTTACACAACAAATAAAATATGTACTACATTATCGCAGTTAAAAAAATTCCTAAATAATGGATTGAGGCTTACAAAAATACATAGAGTATTTAAGTTTAATCAGTCTGATTGGTTGAAGTATATAGATTTGAATACATTGCTGAGGACTAATGGCAAAAAAAAAATGGTTTTGAAAAAAGTGTTTCATAAACTGATGAATAATTCAGTTTTTGGTAAAACAATGGGAAATATAAGAAACAGAGTAGATATAAGATTGGTTTCAAGTGAAAAAGTTTGCGAAAAATAAGTTGCAAAACCAAATTTTAAAAGAAGTACTATATTTAATGAGAATCTTGGAGTTATTCATATGAACAAGATATATATCAAATTTAATAAGCCTATTTATGTGGGTATGTCCATTTTAGACATATCAAAAGAATTGATGTACGATTTCCATTATAAGGTGATGAAAACCAGATATGGAGATAAAAGTGAATTGTGCTTTCAAGACACTGGTTCATATATTTACAACATAAAAACAGAGGATTTTTATAAAGAGATGAAGTCGATGTTAGATCAATTTCACACAAGTGATTATTCAAAGGACAATATATATAACATGCCACAAATAAATATAAATGTTTTAGGTAAAAGTTAAATATGAATGTAATGATAATAAATATAATTGAAGAATTTGTTGGATTATGACCAAAAATGTATGTATATACAGTTGATGATAGAGAAAACAAAAGAGCAAATGATGTAAAAAAATGTAGTCAATAATAGAATTACATTTGAGGACTGTAAGTAATGTGTGTTTGATGAGATAATTCAATATAGATCAATAAATTTAATTAGGAGCGAGGAACACAAAATATATACAATAGAAGTTAGTAAAATCGCATTAAGTCATTGCGATAACAAGGGAATTATACTAGAAATAAAATAGATACACTGCCATAAAGGATATCAAAATTTATGATTTTATTTTATGAACATCTTAAGGGGAGACCAGGAGTCTGCCCCCCCCCCCCATATATATTTTCTAACATAATCATTTTAATAATGATAGGTGTGATGAAATTTTCATTACACCAAGTTCTGAAAGAACAGTTTTGTATTTTATGTACCTCTTAAGAGAGTAATGCCAAGCTACTCCCTTCGAATTTTCTAAGAAAAGTTTTATATTTTATGTACCTCTTAAGGGGGACTGCCAGTCTCCCTTTAAACTTTTCAAATAAAATTTTTATGTTTCATTAATGAGAATTGGTATGCGTTTTCCATACCAACTGACTCTGAAAGAAAAGTTTTATATGTTATGTACCTATTAAGTGTGTCTGGCAGATCCCCTTTAAATTTTATAATACATTTCATGACATTTTATGTTTGATTCAATATGGATTATCAGTCCCTACAAGCATAGGGGCTGAAACGTTTAGTAAAAAATATGAAAAATAATTCAGCAGTCAGCGTGCCGACCACTGAAATTACACAAATTGCATTTCAAACTTCATTAATCTCCAAAACAATATCTATTTAAGAACCATCAGTATCAATCAGTTTACCATTTTTGTCCCTAATTTCTAGAACAATGTGATTAAACCACTCATTAATTCTATAAAAATTGGGTATGCAGGCTCATAGTTAATGCAATCTCTGAAGCAAAGGATAGTTTTTGGTGGAAAACTAGCAATTATATCAGTTTCTAAATTATTAGATTCGCCATACTTTATGAACATACCATATGGCAAGTTACAGTGAAATTTTATTGTTTTATATGGATTAAAATTTGGTAATTTAGTCCCACGACATCTTTGTCCTTTTAAATAGTAATATTTATTTCAAAACCAAGACTATCAGATAAGTGATTTTAAAATTTAATATCAAACTTAGATTTAACTAATAGTCAATTTTTTCATGCTGTCTGTTGTTATTTCAATATTGTTTGTTGAAAATCGATCGATTAAATTTATAGCTTCTTTTAAAGATTGAATATCATAATGACCTGTGGGAATAGTTATATCTTTGTTTTCATCAACCTTTTTTCGATTGTTGTTATAGTATTATTGTCTATATTTGGTGTTAAAATTTTTGCTTGAAAACTAATAAATGCTGTAAATTTATCTTTATGAAAAATATCACAGTGAAGCTTCTTCTTAAGAATAAAACTATTGTCTGTCAACTTGAATTCTTTATTATCCATTTATTACAAGAATGATGTCATTTAATGAAGAAAGTCGATTGGGGTATTGGTGTTTTAATTTCCAAAGGAGATGCTAGAAAAAAATTGAATGACGAACTTTTGCCTGATGATATTAGAGGTATAATTGTAGGCCCGAGCAAATGTGGGAAAACCAATTTGATTATTAATTTTATTAGTAAAAATGGTTGTTTAAATTTCAATAAATTGTATGTTTGTTCAAAAAGTTTTAATTAACCAAAATATATTCAGGTACATAATTACTTTGATGTCCTATAAGCAAGTTTAATAAAAAATGGCTTATTTTTTAAATAGCAATGATGGAATGATTCCAGTAGACCAATGTGAAAACAAGTCCCTAGTTATTTTCTATGATGTTATTTTAGATGATCAAAATGCCATCCGCGATTTTTTTAATAGAAGGAGGCATAAAAAATATTGATGTTTTTTATTTGACAGAGACATTTGTGAGTTCCCAATAATTGGTGAGAGACAATGCAAATTTTCTGTGTATATTTAACAATGACATGATCCTCAAACATATCTATTGTGATTTTGTTGATGGTGATATGTCTTACGAAAAATGTAAAGAGATCTGTATAAAGTGCTGGGGTAAAGACTATGGTTTTTTAACATTAGATTTGAGTAGAAAAATGGACAGTGGTAAGTATCTAAATCAAATTAAATATTTTATATTTTAACTCTCTCTCTCTCTCTCTCTCTCTCTCTCTCTCTCTCTCTCTTCTCTCTCTCTCTCTCTCTCTCTCTCTCTCTTTCTTTCTTGTGAATTGCATACGAGAAATCCTTATCTAATTCCTGAAGAGGCACTTCAGTGCACTCGTGACTTGCATATTTTCCCTCCTCGTTCCCGCCGATGCAGGAAGTAGCTTATTACAGAAGCAGCACAGTCTATCAGCCACACAGTGAACTCACTGCAGCTCACAGCTCTTGGAGAGTTTTAATCAGCTCGTTCCTCGTCCTGTCACGTGGCTCAAGTGGCAGGGTACTTGGTTTGAAATGCGAAGGTTGGGGATTCGATCCCTGGTCTGAGCAGATGATTTAATATTGTGAATCTGTGGGCCCCATATTCGCAATTTTAGATTTGCAACAACACCATTTAAAATCAAGGCTAAAAACTCACTCTGCTCCTATTGTGTAGCATCTACACAATAGGAAAAGAGTACAAAAAAAAAGTCACTGTTTCCTCATCGTAAAAAAGTTATACATATGGCATGGTGAGGAGACCAGGATTTCTCCAAAGGAGTTTTACCATTTTTGAAGGAGAAAAGGGGCAATTGTGTTTAACGATATGTAAACATTTTTTATAAATCTAGTAGATTTCTTTGCAGATCCTAGCGCAACTCAATAATTTAACTAAAATTCAAGCAATTTCTAGCCAAATTCAAGCAAAATTCTAATTTCCTGTAAAAATTTTCAGAGTGCAACACAAAATCAATGAAATTTAATACCAGAATCAAAATCAATTTCCAACTTGCATTCACTCTTTGTGCAGGGTTCTTTAATACCTTATTTGTAAGCTAAATCGTCATATATATATTATGAAATTCCAAGAATTTTAATCCAATTTCTGTGATATTTTTTTACTAATTGATTTGGCTTACAAATTTAGACTAAATTTCGCCTTTTTTTGAACGAAATTTGGGCTAATTTATTCTCGAGAAGAGCACTGCCCAAAGAGTGTATGAAGCATGTAAAAAATAAGTACGCTTGATTTATATTGCAGATTTGGATAAAATGACCTTGATTTTAGAGCAAAATTTAGTAAAATTTGCAGTAAATATGAAGAGATAAATTGTGTTACCAGAACATCTTAAAAAAGTTACTTGAAAGAGAGAAATTTGCTTGAATTTTAGCCTAATTATTGATATATGCTTGGATCTGCAATAGATACCTACTTAAATACCTTCTGGTAGCACATGAATATTTCACAAAGTGGCCCGAGGTCATAACATTACCAAACCAAGAGGCAGGCACAGTAGCTGATGCTCTCGTGGAGCATCTTTCTCCAAGTTTGGAGTGCCACTGGAGCTTCATTTGGATCAAGGACGAAAATTTGAAACAACTCTTTTCCAAGAAGTAACGAGGAATTTAGGAATGAAGAAAACCCGAACCACAGTATTACACCCTCAGTCGGGTGGAATGGTTGAGAGGCTAAATTGTACCCTGGAACAGTATCTGGCTATCGTTGTAGAAGAAAATTAGAGGGATTGGGACTCTAAAGTACCCTTATTTCTCTTGGCATATCGCTCGGCAGTCCACAAGTCCACAAGGGTAACACCTTCAAGGATGCTGTTTGGGAGAGTGCGCCGCCTACCTGGTGACCTGCTGTTCGGACGTCCAGTAGAGGAAGAAGCAGCCACTCCAGAATATGCTAATAAATTACGTCAGAAGTTAACTGACATTCATGAGTTTGCCCGGAGCCACCTTAAAATTAACAGTAACAGAATGAAAACACGATATGACCGAAGAATGCCTGAGGAAACTTTTCAAGAAGGACAGATGGTATGGTTGTACAACCCTCAAAGGAAGAAGGGATATTTCCCGAACCTACAGAAATCATGGGAAGGTCCATGCTGATGCAGATAAATGATGTGGTCTATAGGATTACTCGACAAGGCTCTCGGGGAAGCCTAAGGTTGTCCACATCGACCGACTGGCTCTGTACAAAGGTCCTGAAGTTGTAGAGTCTGTTTGAGACAAACAGACTTAAGGAGGTGGCATTGTTACATACTGCTGCCCAGCACTGTGGCGGTGGACCCACTTCATCTCTTCCCCGGACTGACATGCTTGTTGCCTCCTGACCCACTGCGTTTCTGGAGCCCCACTCTAGGGTTCTCTACCCACTGAGCTACTGCGGCCCCAATATTGGCTGCTCTAGCCCCTGACCAGCTGCGGTCTGACTATTCGGTTCTCTAGCCACGGAGCTACTGCGGCCCCTTATTGGGTGCTATATATATATATATATATATATATATATATATATATATATATATATATATATATATATATATATATATATATATATATCCTTCCATAAAGCCGTGGTGGCCTAGTGGCTTGCGTTATTCCAAGTGGGACCGCAGTGACTCAGTGGTCGTACGTTGCGATCTGCCATTTTCATCTAGATATAATTTTATTCACATTTCGTATCAGCTCAATTTCCGTTTGCGTCAGTACGCAAGCGACGCAATTTTGATTTTTATAAGTGCGGATGTTTACAGCACAGTTACACTCACTGCAAAACTTGAGATAAGAGTAGTTTTACGACAGCTAGACTATTTAGTGAGCACACTAATTCTAAAGTATCATTAAGTAAAGAAAGCAGGTTAATCTATAATTTTTAGAACAAGTATTTTCAGACACTGGAAAGCAATGTCAAGCAACCATCAAAGGGTTCAAGTAGGCTAGGCATTGCCACTTTTAACGTTGTTAGGATAGTATTGTGTCTTTCTAGCTTTGCTGATATAGCAATCAGGATTTTAAATTATTTACTATATCAAACAATTGCAAAGACAAGAGAAATGAAAACGGTCAATAAATATATCATATCCACAGAGCGCAGGTATGTGTGGTGTCGTTTTCTCTTCTGTAGTGTTAAGATAACCTGTTTCTTACCCAGTGCATAATAGCGCCTCTCCCTGGTTCTTACCCAGTGCGTACTAGCGCCTCTCTCTGGGTCCGCCAACGACGTCTCGTTCGCTAGGTTCCTTGCTGGAGAACGTTTTTCATACCCCTGATGAAGAGTATCATATGTTTTAACAAGAGTTTTCAATTGCCTCCCTTGTTGTGACATACGTCCACAAATGGTGTACGTGTCAAATGTTAATTTTCTAGAGGGTGCAAATAGTATTAAGTTTGTTCACCTACCAGCCCAGGACTGCACCGGGCAATTATACATCGGCAGCATGGGTAAGATCAGATTTTTCCTCTGTGTAATTGCAAGTCAGCTGTTCACCATGTAAGTTGTATATGTGTTGTTTCATTGTTGTTTATACATACCACAGTGTTCATGAGAGTGGAGAATATAAAAAAAAAACCATTACACTGACACTAACCTATACGCAAAACTGCTCGTGAGTGCCATATGCAACTTATCTTAGCTGCTAATGACGAAACCGGCAGAATTAATCAAAGTTCGAAATAACAAAATATTCAGTAAACAGTGATCCCAACAAACAATTATTTTACAACCTGAATATAATAAGTGTTCAACATGTATACAGAAAACCCAACAAACTAATCTGCGTATGGTAACCGGCATAAACCTCTCTACATATAACCCTACCCAATTCGTGAAAATTACATACTATTTTTCATATTAGCTATCCTTACGTGAAGGCCTAGCGTGTGTTCTACACATCAATATTTCATATTGGACACACAACGTAGTGGCACTGGATATTTGCATACCTACCATTTTACACAGCACTATCATATTTTATATTATATATCATATATTATATAATCTACACAACACACGCCCAACCTGGGGCGCCAATATGATACATGTATCTCTTGTCTTTGCAATTGTCTGAAATAATGAATGTTTAAAAATCCTGATCGCAATATGAGCAAAGCTAGAAAAAGACAACACTATCCTAACAACGTTAAAAGTGGTCATGCCTAGCCTACTTGAACCCATTGACGGTTGGGTACCATAGCTTGCCAATAGGTAAAAACACTTGTTTCAAAAACGATAGATTAAACTGCTTCCTGTAGTTAATGTTACTTTGAAATTAGTGTGCTCACTAAACAGTCTAGCTCTTGTAAAAACTACTCTTATCTCAAGTTTTGCAGTGGGCGTAACTGAGCTTCCGTACTTATAAAAATCAAAATTGCGTCGCTTGCGTACTGATGCTAACGGAAACTGAGCAGATCCAAAATGTGAATAAAATTATATCCAGATGAAAATGTCATATCGCAGCGTAGAACTCATCATTTAATTCACCAACTGGATTGAAGGAAGGATACTGCTGCAGGAATATGTGTAGCAGGATAAGGTGATTATACGTGGAGCTTAACTCTACACGTACATAGATGGCGTATTCAAACTAGCTATCTATATCCTGACCACCAAACCTCGCAAATGGGCTACTGTTTACTCAAACTCCATGGCTGGTTGCAAAAATTATTATAAAATAGGTTGAGGGGAACGCATACACACCCTAAAACTAATTAAAATTTCTGCCTCTTGTCCACTTCAGACAAGAGGTCCTGCCCTACTTCTAATTTAGTTGGATGCTGCTAGCGAGAAGAGCGTTATTCTCTGCCGGCTAGCGGTAGTATAAGGGGGCCAATCAACACTCAGGGATTAAACGTGAGGGCAAATAGGTATCAAAACTATTTAAACCACCCATATGAACCTCTTATAACAGCCTAAATGCTGAAAAACCAAAGCGCACGTGATCTCGGAATTGAGACACAATACAATAATAAATAGAAACAATTGCAAATTGAGATCACACCAAAAATAAATAGTAATGATATAATAATAAATACACACTGAAAATTTAACCAGCCTATCCAAGTTAAACTTAAGATATTGCCACCATACAGCTAGGTTTTATAATATCCTAAGTGTTGAGATAAATAAATTTTTAAAAATAAATTAAAATTTACATAAACAGTTGAAATCATAGAAGTTACTTTCGTGAAAGTTAGTTCATAAATTCTTGCGTAACTATATGTGTAGCGGTAAAAACAAGACAGTAATATAGGTTAATTATATATGTATTCATGAAAACCAATTTTTATGGGTGTTACATCATTTGTTCCAGCCAACATAATATGAAATTTTTAAAATGATAAAAATGTATTTAGTTGTCCCAAAAAAATTGTTGAGTTAATAAAACTTGAAAAGTAACGAAAAATTATTTTGTTCATTTAATAAAATACATACTTAAAAAGACAAAACCTCGGTGGAGGACGAAAAAACACTCAGAATGTTGACATAATATTTAGTTGAATCAAATGTACAGATTTGTTTGGCCAATCATTTCATTTCCTTCATTTGAAAGTATAGATCGACAGATTTTTTGTAATGTTTGCAACAATTAAAACAGTGACAGTCTGCATTAATGCATTTATCGATTATTCATAATAGTATAGAGTTTCTTATAAAGCAGTTTCAACAGGAAACTAAACACAACATGTAAAACTTGAAATATTAATTTTCCGGTGTATATGAACTGCATGTACATAAAAACTTTCACAATTCATCAGTTGACGTGGTGTCATGGAGCCTCAGAGGGTAGAGGCAGGTTTTAAGGAGTGGTAAAATAATTAGGTTAGGTTTGGAGTTTAGGAAAAGTCTATATTACTCGGGGCGGGAAGTATCACTCAGGTGCTTGTGATACCATGAAATTGTGGTAGAGCTGTATCTTCTTCCAGGGTTGTGCAGGTCGACGACCAAGGCGGAAAATGCTAACTCCACATTAATATTGAATAATTCCCTCGCTTGACACGCTGTGGCCCATTCAGGCTGACCACGCGTCCTTAAGTTGGAGTTACACAAGTTGCAGTTACAGATGAGCATTTATACATATGATGGAAACACATGCAAGAATATTACACTTTGAGGGGAATCACCGTACGCATCCCTTAGTGCCCGAAGGTAACCCGAATAAAAACCCGTGATTTCCTTCAATATAGCTTTAACTTAGTTATGACTACATGTTCCTCTAGGAAACAATTTACTCCAAAATGCCGGGCTTTACCCTCCGGTCGGGATTGCGGTATAAAAAGACCGTACAATGATTATTGTGAAAATTGAAGCTTCCCCAGGCAATGCAAGCACTGGGGAAGGTGAGAGGCGGTGTCTCATGCGGCGAAACGAAAGCGGTTTCGGTAGATTTACACTATTACAATGAAAATGATTAATAACAAAAAGTTATGGCCGCCCGGGCGCGCGAAACCGCGAGACATGGTGTTACACGTCCAACCTCTCGTAACATTCAGCGATGACTAAAATTGGGGGAGGTGGAACGCTGGACGGGTTGGCGGCAAGTGGGCCACGTTGGAACTACTTGCCACATGTACCTTTGCTCTAAATGCTCTCCAACTTACCGTTAATGCCGTTGATTATGTTATAAAATCACTCTGCATAACATAACATAAAACACACTGCAAAGAAGGGATGAAATGTTGTGGAAATGATAACACGTAATAATGGTACATAAAGAGACAACACTCTATTGAACTCTTGCAACATCTAGGGCATTACTAGACTGCTTACGACGGTGTCTTTGGTGTCCATGTGTTTTTGCTTAACACACATTTAACTTAAACCATTTCAAAAATAAATAAATAAATAAGTCCTACTTGTGTCGCATGTCTCAACACGTACCATGGACTCGTGGCCACTCGGCCAGCGCGGCATTGATTGCACTGTACTTCACATGTGTTCTCTCCTTGCACTCTTTTACACTTGCACGGGGCATTCCGTACGAAGCACCATGGCCACTGACGCATTGCTGCACAAACGAGTGCAGATGATGGCTGCGCTGCAGAATGCGGTGCGGCGGGCAAACTGTCTAAGAAGAATGTTAAGCGGCACATGTCACAGTAGTCACTTTAGTTGAGTTTACCGAGGCTTAGCACTAGCGCACGAATTATCTAGATTCCAATCCTTCTTTTTTTAAGGGTTTTTTAACGTCCTTGCCTGAAGGCATGTCAGGGGACGGCTTACAAACTAACTTATGACCTAATTAAAAATGATACCCATGGCTTACCCAGGACTCGAACCCCGAATATCCCGCATCCCAGACCAGCAGCGCTCCAACTGACTGCACCACACATAATCAGCAGGTTCAGTTCTGGTAGGAATATCAAGTTTTCTTTATATGAACCGACACTGTGTGATGAACGTAAAGAAAAACCAAATTTTTTTATATTAATTTAGTTGCACAAATTAAATCTTACAGCACGGGGCTTCCACATAAAAGCAATATAATGAATTGGGTTCAGCAGCAAAATATTTCATTTTCCCTATGTCCCTACTTTTTTTGAATTAAGAAAACTTATTTTTTTTTCAGAGTAATTTACCATTAGCATTCCATTGTTTAGGAGAATTTGCCACGAATGTTTGGAGAATGACCAATGACAAAGTTTAGCGCTGCTAAAGTGTAATGTGATGTCTGTCGCAGGGGGAAAACTGCAATCTGCCGACAACAAAAGGATGCAGGACATCGAGAGGACAACCAGTATGTGGCCAGTGGAAGACATCCTGTCGCAGCTTTCGTCTCTCAGGCAGGTCTGTTTAAGATTAAAGTGGACAGTACAAAAAGGGGAAACACCTTAGAAATTATTGCTATTTTCTGGCTTTTGTAAGGAAAGCATCTTCATTCAGGTAAGGAAAGCGAGTTTTCCTTCTTGATAGCTAATTCATAAAATATCCCTCAGTATAGAATTACCCAGTTTGAGATATTATATTTTTGTACTGTTAATTCACATGTGCTCCTTGTGACACTGAATATTCGTCCATGAAATAAATTTTACGTTTTAAGTAATTATAATCATTGTCAGTATAATTATTTTTAAGTTACTTTTTAATCTCATAAGAATCAGATCTAAATACTCGTGTGTACGAGCATTACTGATGATTTGATTGCTAAATGTTAAGTTGTTCAGAGTAACATCCACGCAATGGTTATGTACGCTTGTTATGAATATTTGAGTGCAACATTCTCTGATTTTATTTGGTGTTCTGAGTAGTGGGAGCACATGCGTTAGACGATCCTACGAAATCACTACTAGCCTAAGTGCTATTTGCTTAACCTGTAAAGGGGTGTCTCCAGATTGGTCCCTAATTGCCACTGTATATTAATACATTTAATACCTTCCTCCGCGAAGGTGTGGTGTGGTTGGCTGTCGTCTTCCCTTACCCCTGAGGAGCTGTTATATGATTGGCCGACTGATTGGTGGGTACCCTTTTGGCGGGCAAAGTGCTTAACCGACATTTGCGGGACGTTGACAGTTTTTGAGAATAGGATGTTGGTTTGAGAAGGTAGTGGTGGTAAGGGTTGTGGTGTTGGATTTACAGTCTGGTCCTCCTTCGTTCGAATAGTCTCGAGGATAATTGAAGCATAAATAATTTCGTACTGTCATAGTGCTTGGTTAGAATCGTGTCGAGACTAATTAAAGCATAAATACATTTGTAGTGGCATAGTAGTTGGTTCTTATCCCATTGAAGCTAATTAAAGCATAATAAAAAAAATATCCTTAAATAAGAACACACCCTCGGCAAGACCAAAGTTCGAATTTCATCGAGATTAATTGGAGCATAATGAGGAATGTAATGGTATAATTCTTGGTTCAAGTCCCATCGAGGTTAATTCAAGCATTATAAAATTTTTACAAACAATTGGTTAGTCCCATAGAATGTAATTAAAGCATAGTTATGTTTGTAGTGACATAGTACTTGCTTCGAATTCAAGTGAGGGTAATTAAATAGTAATTTCATTTATACTGAGCTAGTCCTTTGTTCGATTCCCATCGAGATTAATTATAGCATAATTATAAAAGGTTAATTAGAGTATAATTACATTTCAGCAATTACTTATAATGACACATCCAATCTCTATGAGAATCAACAGCATACTGAACTCCAACACAGTGTATGAACTTGAATAATAATAAAAATAATAATAATAATTCAGATTAATTGCATATCGAGAGTAATTACATAGAGAGAAAATATGTCGGGAGCACTTATATGACCGCTCAGCTTGTAGGTTGGAAGCAGACTGAGTTTTAAACACTAATATATTTTGATTACACCCCCAACCATATGGGACGACATATAAGGGCGAAATATTTTTTATTAATGCAGTCATTGCTAGACATGTTAAAGAGATGTCATTTGAATAACTATTGTGAAGATCATATTTTATTTAAATATGTTGTTAAAAAAACAGCCACACAATCGCGCTATTATCATGTTGTGATACTTCAACAAAACATAAAATTTTACAGAGTCTACGAGTACCAAGAGAGGCATGCCCTTGCTGTCGATGAGAGTGATTGCATTTATCCTGCTAGGAGTGCTATGCGGCCAGGAGAGCCGACCGGCATCCAGGGGAGAACAACACCAAGCCATTCCCTGAATAATGATGGTATGGGTAGACAACCCTGAGGGAGGACGAGGAGGCAAGCATGGTTCTATTGAATGTGAACAGGCGCGAAAAGATAGTGGTGGGAGGCCTCAGTCTGCCTTCACCCTCGGAAGAGGAAACATGAATGCTTTCAGAAGGCGAAGAGATAAAGTGTGGCACACATACCATTGTGTATCGATCGAATGTATGCCAAGTGGCCACACAGTTCCATCTATTGCCAATGGGCGTACTGAAACCGTGGCAGTAGAGCTCAGTATGCTTTCACCCTCGCAATAGGAAGTATGACTATCAGGATGGTAGCGGAATGGGGGAGAGGCGCACATTCTCTCCTGCATCTATCGCTTTTCTGGAGGATGAAAGGATTAGTTTCCCCCCAACATCTCTCTCAAAGGCTGGTTGGTTTGAGTGGGAGTCGGATGTCGATTTTATGTCTTCAAGCGCACTTTTGCGTGTGTGTTGGTGTTTGTGCATGTTTAGGTGTGTGTGTGTGTGTGACTGTTTGTGTGCATTTAAGAGAGTGTGACTGTGTGTAGGTATGTGTGTAAATCCCGCCATTGGTCCTGCTCATACCACCTCTCCATTGTTCGACTCTCTGTTAGGCTAAAGTAAGTAAATGCACAGCATGGGAGTAGTATCAGTAGGGTGTTCGAGATATATAAACTTCAAAAGTGGCACAAGGAACATTTATAAAATTCGTGAGGAGATATCCCACCCCCTCACCAGTAGATGTGCTGTGATTGACTGATGGTTACCCCCTCACCACCCCCACACTGTAAGGTGTGTTGCGTTTAACTATATGTTGTGCCCCCTCCCTCCTTCCTGAAAGGTTTGCTGTGATTGGCTCTTGACTGAGGTGGTACCCTTTATGATGACAAACCACACAAGCGACATATGGGGACTTCATATTACTGGAGGTGTGAGGACCCTTTTTGTCAGCATGTCATTGGATGAAGTGCCGCCAGATTGGGAGCTCTAGCGACTGGTGCATGGAGTAGGAGTAGTACGTGGTTTGAGACCCAGCGAGGGCAATTAAGCATTATTAGGTGTAATTGCATTATGTGTAATTATGCAATTAGTTATAATTAGTAGTTCCCTAACGAGTAAATGCTTAGTAATTACTCATGTTGACCCTTCGGCTTTCTAACTGCAAGTTAGTGAAGTTAGAAGGGTATTGTAAGGTGTAGGCTGGGGTGAGGTGAATGGTTCGACACCATATGACGGTAAATATGTGTAATTTCATGACGACTAGGTACCAAAAGTATTTGTGTAATGAATTATAATTAATTGTGTAAAGGGTTTTTATATGAAATGACTAATTTTGTAATTATATGTAATGAATAATGAAAAAGTATGCTAGTACATGCAATGAATATGTAAGTACACACTACGTATGCAAAATGAGAGTAAGTACAAATACTATTACATGTACACTCCCTACTACTGCCCACTAGCGACTGAGCTGAGTTTCACTAATATCTTTAATCATATCTGCCCGCCATGTTGGAATGCGCCAAGCACCACAGCCCGGCAGGTACACGCCGTGCGCCACCAGTCAACCTATGGCCCAGCACCCAACTCTGGCTGCCAGGCGACTACAACTCCAGTTGCTTGTGCTGGTGGACCGACTTACTCGCCGCACTGTCGCGGCATCATTCGGGAAAGACAAATCCACATCCGCAATAAAAACATGTGTTCCCTGCATTGTCCATGTTGTGCAAAATTCCACTTCCAAAGCGTATTTGACTCAACCCACTCAAAACTACAAATAGGTAGCTTTTCCACAAAAAGGTACTTAGTTACATCCATGTTCAGCTCCAGCCACACACCTGCTTTAAGCAATAAAGCATCCTGTGAGAGAGAGGAAGCTGTTAAACATACAGCCCTGAAATTCTCAAAAATATCAGCCAACAAACATGTGTCCACACGTTAATATTGAACTGTTTTCTCCAGCAAATTTTGACATTAAATTGCATTCCACGCAGATTGAGCACCAGCGTAATCTGCATCGCTTTCATTACATTATGACATGAGTCCTTGGGCGGGAGTGAGGTACAGTTCAGGCTCACTGTTGACTTAAAAAGTCAAAAGGAAATACTCCCGTTCTTTGTGCGTATTCGAACTGTGTATTATCTGGAAACTGTGAGTGGGTGATACTCAACTGAGCAGAAGACAAATTACCTGCCAATGTCTCCAGTGATGCACACATAAAATAAATGAATCAGTGAAGCACAATTGTACAATCTGAGTACCTCCCTGCAAGTCTCTCTCATAGGAAAAGTGTTTGGAAATACATTTGTAGTTTTCTAAGGTGGATTCAATCACCTTTATCACACCCACGTTTTCAGTAAACACACTTCCGTTGGGCTGTGTGATGTGTCTCGGAGTGAAAGGCTTCATAAGAAAGTAAGCATCATAGTTTTGCAAATTATGAAATACAGCTACAAGTTGGTTTCTCTTAAGTGTGAACAACAGATTGCATTTATTATGTGCGCAACCTCTGACTGAGCCCATCAAACGGTCATGGTAAACCAAAAAAACATTGCCTAACAGCTTATTGTCACTATAATAACTTGTTAGAGCCATAAGCCTAGCTCTCTTATATATTGTGTGTGGCTTTATTTGATATTACGCTATACTGCTGTCTGTAACCTACTTCGTCAATTCAACCAATTTATCAACCATCGTGTACATACAATATTCATCCACAAACTTGTGGTAATGTGATAAAGAGGAATCATACACACACATGAGAGAAATTCCTGCAAGCATATGGACATGTTTATTGATGGTTGTTTTTTTACTACGGTCATTGTGTGGTAAGCAAGTGAACATGGGTTTCAGATAAGCTTCATTATTGCAGTATGCAACAAACCCCATTCTTTGTTGTTTGGAAAAATTAGTGCATTCGATGTACTTTTTTTTTCAGTTTAGAAAGTACACAGAACAGCATCTTGTTGTTTGCATAATTCACTATGGTTTGCGAGTTTCTCCTCATTCGAGAAATACTGAAGGCAGTTCTCCCAAACAATCTTTTTGCGCCACTTCTTTCTCAACTGTTTGTGAAGCAGCCATGACAAATTCTTAATCAATGCAAAATGCAAGAGGACAGTACTGCAACTGGCATGAATGGCTAACAAAATCACATGGCGCTCATGATACACACGAGAAATGTGGATGGGTATGACAGTTCCTTCCTTAGGGTTATAAAATAATTCGTCAACACTAGTTCTATCTTTTTCTATTACTGAGTAGACATTAATAGAAATATTATTCAGCTCCTCGAAGTGTTTGATCTCATGTAACACTACATGAGTCGACAATCCCTTAGTATTCAGAACCTGGCGAGGATATGGATACGAAGAGGATATGCTGACATTGGACTTTCTACTCGGTCATACAGGAAGCACATGTCTTCCGAGCACTGAACATTAATGCAGGCCTACCAATTGGCAATGAAATTAGGTAGGTTTGTGTGAGATGTACTTAGGGTGAATGGTCTGTGTTGTGAAATGTGAACATACATGGGCAATATCAGTTTCATTTCCCAACCACTGCCAATAACATAAAACTCATTCATATTCGTAGTGAGTTGAGGGATGATGTGTTCATCGTATATTTCGCCAACATCGGACGAATGGAGGACGCATTTGGCTGTAGTACAAAAATGGAAAGTCTCTGTAGGTAACCATATCCTCGACTACTGTGTGTTTGAAAAATTTTACCGCTATGGTACATAAATTTTGAAATGTTGCAGAGCCTCATCACAAACTTCCAAAACAGACGCCTTGCATCTTGGAAAAATAGCAACAATAACTGCATCTGATGCTAATTTATCATATGAAATGTGTGCATGCACACGTCTTTGTCTGAAGGCCATATCCAAAAGGACATAGGCCATGTCATTGGAAAAACTTATATCAGACTACGATGAATCAGAGTCTGAATAGGTCTTTGACTCAGAGCTAACACAGCGACGTTTAACAAAGGGTGAACCTGCCATTTTAAATTCCCCTACTCACAAATAAACGTGCATATTCCACCAGCCAAAGTTTCGAACTGAAACCAAAAAATGAAAAACTCAATAATTATAGACACAGTAAAACTTCTGGTAATGGACACTTCTTTAAAACAGACATTTACCAATAGCGGCCAGGCTTTCTATTCCCCGGCACGATAATACAGGATATAATGTATGTAACGACTCTAAAAACGGACATTCTTGATAACGGATACGGACATAAACAATGTGCGTGGATTTGATTGTTGCACACCTTAATAATGGATGCAAACATCTCTATTGAACTCTATAGAAAATAAAACTGCTGTTTGTTTACGTTAACGTGCCTAAAAACGACAGCAATTTTTGGTTAACAACCACAGAGCAAACATTTTCACGCTCGGTTGTGAATGAAAACTTTTTATTGGGCCAGCTTGTTACCAATTCAAAAGCGAAGCTTCACAGTTTGGTTGTGGTTCTGTTTAAATATGTATACTGTGTACGAAAATATATAGTCACCAAATGATTAACAAATATGAAATAATGTATTTCAACCAGCTTTTAGTGCACATCTACAAATGGTAAACAAAAACATCGAAAAAAAGGGGGGGTTAAAACAGACGTAAACAAGTTAAAATCTACATTAACTTCACCAGATTTTAAAGAAAATTTATACAGGTAAGTTCATATTATTAATCACAGATATGTTTTTGGGAAACACAAATGTTTTTAAACCTCTACTGTCGTTGGCCAAGTTCGCTAGATATTTACCGCACCATTAACGTACTGCCACGAGGCGACCACTAAAGTGGTAACAGTAATTAAATTACATCAGAAATAGAGGAAAAGCCGAAGCTAAAAATAAATAGTCATTCACGCCATTAATTTCCTGAAGGAGAAAGGAAATTGAAGTTGACGAAGGTGCGCTATAGAGATAATCGATTCGGAGAGTCGGCAATAGAAAAAAAGTACAGTATTTTCCATTACATAAAATTAATACTGGCTAAAATAATATTTTGCTCAAAATAAAATTACGAATACAATGAACTTAATAGACAATCTTTAAAAAGTTATTTACGAGCAAACATAACACCTTTCTTTTTAATGCTAATTTGATAACATAAAATTCCGGTAAATAGTATCGTCGCTAACTCTTAGGGCGAACTCTATATGCAAAAAGGATCGTCAATAAATGTTAAATAGTAGTAAGTATTACGTATAACTGGTGAGAATATTCTGAAATTAATTTTGTGAAAACGAAACTTTTAGGAAAGGCAGAATTAATCTGCTACAACCAATATATATACGTAATATATGTAGAAATAATGAGAATAACCCTCACTAATTTACATAAACAAACATATGCACATACTTGAGTCACAGACGCAGTGACTAAGGAAACTTAACAGTGATTTATTAATACTTTTAGCTTATCACCAAAATAAACAAAGGTTAGGTGCAGGAAATCAACAAAACTTTTCCACGAAAAAAAACAAAATATATTCCCAGAAAAGGGGAATACAAATAGCAAAACAGTTAAAAAAAAAAACGATCAAAGGCCATGGGATGCAAGTGCTGCACAAAAACACTGGCACACAAACATACTTAACATACCGAGATAACTTACTCTCCAAAGAGGATGCAATGAAAAAATCTAATGACTAAAATCACTCTCAACACTTGGTAGTAACTGAAACTAGAATAAGTTTACCAAAACGACTAACTGCGAGTTAATTATCCAGAAATCGTAATAGTAATAAAAATGGAAAAGGAAGGACAGAAAATATATTTAACAGCATATAGCAAAATATATTTAACAGCATATAGCAAAATCGCTCAAATCTGTGGCAACAGAAAGAAATTTACTCTTAGGGTAATTCAAAATTCACAATAACACATTATAAAGTGCTCTGTAGTGGAAACAAAATGGGTGGTGACGCATTTAAAGCAGCACAGCAAGTACTATGAAAGTACAAACATAGTTATGCTTTTATTATCTTCGATGAGGACTAACCCATTGCTTGTATAAATTTAATTATGATTAAATTAACCATCTCAGTAATCGAACTAAGGACTATGTTACTACAACTGTAATTATGCTATATGTAGTCTCAACTGGATTCGAACTACGGACTAACCCAGGGTGTGTACTTAGTTTAGTGTTTTTTTTAATTATGCTTTAATTACTTTCGATGGGATTAGAACCAAGGACTATGACCCTACAAACATAATTATGCTTTAATTAGTCTCGACAGGATTCGAACCAAAGATTATGCCAGTATAAAAGCAATTATGCTATAAATACCCTCAATGGGATTCGAACCAAGGAGGACCCGACTATACATCCAACACTACCACCATTACCTACCTTCACCCTCTCACACAAACATCCTACTCCCAAAAAAAGTCAAAAGTACCGCAAATGTCGCTTGGTAGTTTTGTCCGCTGAAAGGGTGCCCATCAATTAACCGGCCTATCACAGAACAGCTCCTGAGGGGTAGGTGAAGATGACAGCCAACCAAACACACCTCCCTTGGGGGAAAGGGGAAATACCAATTTACAAGGTCAAAGGATATCGGTAACTAGGGTCCACTTTCGAGACAACACTTTATAGGTTAATCAAATGGCACTTCGGTTAGTATTGACTCCCACGTATCATCAAAAAGCATGTTCTCCCACTACTATTCTATACGGCCCAGATGACTGTGGAAGGCCAATCACTATTAAATCGTTACTTTTAACCAGTGTGATTGAAGTTAGAAGGCGTCGAGGTCTGTGCGATGTGAACAATATCTTCCCAGGTCCCATATAATTTTTGAATGTAAATCGAAACGTGGAGGTTTCGACATGTGATAGGTTTTCTCCGAGTTTTACTATTTTCAGCACCACCACATTTTATCGCTTCTCCCACCTCATCTCAACTACCATCTAGGCAGGGAGGAAGAACATTGGGTCCCTCACAGCTTATTAAAGCCTTCTACCACTCATATATTTTGACTTCCTTTAATCTCGTACATTTTTGCCTACTGCCATCACTTAAATTTTCATTTCCTTCTATCTCGTACATTTTCGCCTACATTCTTACCGTCTCAGACGATCTCGTACATTTTGGACTTTACGATCTCGCACATTTTGGTTTCTACCGTATCGTATATATTGGCCTTCTGCCAACTCGTACATTCTGACCCTCCATCGAATTAGAAAACGAAAAGTGAAAAATATTATTTATGTATCGGTGCAAATAGGTTTTTTGTCTCTAGTAAGATAAATCTTTGGCTCGTAAGCTGGCGCTCTCGCTAATCCTCAGGCTTTAGTTGCTGTACGTAGCTCAGTTTTACTGGCTGAGTTTTATTTCACCGATCTATAATTTACTTGAAGTAGTCACAAAGTATTTGGTCAAGGAATTAACTGTTAAGAAATGTTATATGTCGTATTAGCAATCCCAAAATTCTGTAGAGTCAATAATATGACATAACCAAAATGAACACACACATTTTGAGAGAATGATCAAACCTCCCTCTTTTTTGTCACGGAGGAACGTCACTTATTAATCCTTTCGTTAAAGGCATACTTAAGCTTTTATCCACTGCAATATTATCATGTTTGTGGTGTGCGCTGTGCATGGCACCCGGTGGTTATTTATAAACTCTACATCTGAAGCACTGAGATTAGAGGAAAATAATTGATAATAGTGAAAATTGAGCTATTAATAATCAGTGCCTGATAATTAATTAATATGTTAGCTAAATTCCACTGATTTATTTATGATTCCCACTGAAGGTTGAGAAATCCACTGCACTAAATAAATTATTCCCAGTTCATTTCTCTGATTGGCTATTTGGGAATACATCACCAACTGACTTTTAGTGAATGTTATTTCACTTATTGATATCACTGATTCGGGCTTTGTGTGTACTAAAGTTTAAGCTTCTTTAGACGTCCCTACCTAACTGGGTGGAAATTTTTCACTGTTTTGTAAGTGAAAAGATGTTTAAAGAATTTGAATTTCGATAAAATTATGTACTTTTTCAGTTTGCAGAATTTTTTTTAAATGGTGATGATAGGGTAACATCGGTGTATATAACCCATTAATTTCAATGTTACACAGAAACAAGTGTACTGTCTATTAGTTCTATATATCAAGAAAAAACATTTCGGGAATAATATTTACCAATAACCGAGGTTACCAAGACGTTAAACTCATAAGCCATTGGTGGTTAGAAGCCTTCTGCAGTATTAATCGTAATTTGAAAATAATTTGGTTCATTACCTATCAAAGAAGTGTTGGAATTTTCTGTTAAATTTAAAAATACAGTTTTTAAATATCTTAGTTATAGTTATTTAATAGAAATTTTTCGACTTATTTTACTACAAAAAGACTCACGTATTTAGGTATAAAACCATACAAAATAATAATATTTTCATTTAGAATTAACTCTCTTAATATAGATATCTCTATTTCAGCTAGAAGAGCCAGTTTTTTATGCTGTCATGATATCCAGAAACCTTTTTGCTATCAAAAGGATCAGTCTATTTTAGTATCGGAAGATTTAGTCCCTGTGTGCTAGCTTGAGAACTAGCCCTTTTGTGTTGTCAGGAGGTCCAGCCATTTATTCTTGATCGTGTATCGTGACAAACTACAAAGTTAGAAAAACATGAATTCCATCCCGAATTTAAAAGGACATTGTACAAAGCCAATGCTGACATTCCTTCTTTTGTTGCGAAGGTTTCCTTCTGTTGAAATTACTTTGTCACCACTGGCAAAGCACGATGTCTTAAGAAACTCTGAAAGAAATTATAGTTAGTTTCGATTATTGGATATGAAAAACAAACACTGTCTCTAAATAGAACCTTAACAAAATACTATAGTTGTTGATGATTTTGGTTGTCGCAGGGCCTTATGATGAAGCAGATGGAATTACAACCATCGAGGAGTCAGACACCATTCTCAGATACATCACGCTCCTAGCTGCTACCCCACATCCACTGACCGCCAGCTGAGCACAAGACAACCTTCCGTCCAGCGAATACAACGCTTCCTTTACGTCCATAATAAGCTGTCCCGTCCATCTGAATATCGGTGATGGAGAAAATCCCGACATGGCAATAGAACAGAGACAAATTTAATTACGGCTATGTGTAGTGAATGTCATGTTTTTCAGAGTCTGTAGTGCTTCCTACATCCTCAATACAAAGCCAGTCGTAATGAATCCTCTAGAATCTACACTTAATTTTGGAGAGGGTAGAAATGACAGCAGAAGACATGTAGGTTAACATTCCCAAATGGAGCAGGAAGTCTGACTTCATATATCCTGGCACGTCGGCAATGTTGCATGCCATCATACAATCGAGAAAGTTTGAGATCACTCGTCGAAATGGGGAAACCAAACAATGACAACAACTTGACGTACAAACTTACTGAAAGAGGCTTTATTGTTTATGACGTAATATGCATAACAACTTGTACTCACTCCTGCGTACTCTGTCCTCCGTATTCATAACGGATACACTGTTCATACCTACAAATCAGGTTTGTAAGTTGCACACATGAAATGTAGCAATCCTTCTGTTATACAATGTCTTAGAATCAGACGTACAGGGATTTAGATGCAGACAAGCGTGATGTAGGCTAATCATGATCAGTTAAGATTTGGTTCCAGATGGCTTAAGAAACGTTTCATCTCCATTTTCAAACTGCGCTATACTAACACAAATATTGCCTAGTAAACAATTGCAATGTACATTCCATGTGGTTTCTTATGCTGTTCTCAATGTTATCGCATTGAGCAGAAGGTTTGTGCAAGTAGCCGACTACTGATATTCTTTTACCTGAAGGTAAATGCAACGAATAAATATTTTCGTAAGTATAACATAAGATAACTATTTTATTTAATGCATAATATATAACGTTTATGGAATCATCTTACGGAGTTTACTGCCAGTTACGATGACGGTTAAAAGACAAAATTTATTAATGCTAGATAGTAAAATAAAATACAAATCATTTTATGCACAAGACGTAAATCCAGGGTTCAGTTAATTTAATGAATTATTTTTGTTCTCCTGGTAGAACATATTACAAAATGGAAATCTATGTTACGTCCAATTAAAATTTTTAAAGATGGGTTGCTTTTTTTAAGCTTTTAGTAAAATCTTTTAGGAAAATTTATTTTCTGAAAGAATTATTTTACCCCTTATGCACACATTGATCTTGTAATAAATGGATGTCACTATTTATTGCTATGCTGTTATCTGGAATTGAAATTCCTCTGAATGAAATTGTGTAGATATCTTACACAAGCAATGCACTGGGACACTTTGTATGGTAACTGCTGAAAGTACTCGCCATTTATTTCTGTTCATTTATACCTAAATTAACCATCACAGTAATTCACTTTGGAAAAAACGTTGAATTTCTTGTTTTGAGGTATTACAGGAATTAAGAACATGTACTTTAACACATATAGCCGATAACGTTTTATATTCGCTATAGCATATGACATTTTATATTTTCTGAAAACTTTGACTGATAAATAAAACAGACACAGGAAAGTATGGAACTCAAAATATGTTAAAAAAAGGCTCAGCATCAGGCAATTCTAAAAAGTGACTTGCAATATGTATATTTAAATTTTTGATTATTATTTCTAATAAGGCTGTGATTAGGGTATGTGAAGGTATGGAGGTAGACATTTTTCGTGAATTTTTAACCTAAAAGCATAATTGTACTTTGAGTATGTTACTGTAAATGGCATGTTTTCAGGTTTTATATACATAAATATAGAACTAAGTTTATTATCCTAGTATGTAAAATATGCTTTTTACTTAATAAAGTCCATGCAAAATGCCTGTACATCCTAGTGATGTTAGTTCTAGCATATTATATTTTTGCAACATAGAGAAGAATATTTTTACAACAAGAGTTAATCATAAAACAACATGTAAATAAGTTATATACTGATTGTATGTAGTAATTTTAACTGTGTGTTAGTTTATATATTTTCTATCTGTTTCTGTTACTTCACTATGTACTTTTTAGTCATGAAACTACTACGATGTGTATAGCAGAGAAAGATGTTTTGCATGCCTAGCACGAATGTACCCGTTTACGTGAAGCTACTTGTATTTTTGACTGGTTGCAAAAACTCAGCATCTGAGACTGAGGTTTCCATGAAAAAATAATGGTTGTTTGTAAGGTTAATTGATAGACAGAGATAAATCAATGAATCTTGAAAAACAATAGTATTTTAAGTGATGTGCTACAACGTCTTCTCTTTGTTTTTTTAATAAAAAGTATAACTTCTGATAATAGGTAAAATTAAATCCATTAATAATATATGCTCAGGAAAGAGTTATATTTTATTTATGTTATGACTTCAAAACAGAAACAAGTAAATAAAATAAGGCACAGTAAAAATCAGAAGATTTTTCAACAAACAACGCTATACAATACAGACACCAAAAAATTTAACACATTCTTCTATTTACAGAATTGCTTTGAATAAAATATATAATGTGCAATTTAACAAAACTGAGGAAAATACAATAAAAGTATAAAATTGGCGACCAAAACGTACTTATTCCGTTTATATAATTTCCTATTTTATGTTACTTATCAACAACTTGGATTTTTGTCTCTCTCCATTAAAAAAAGGAATATGTTTAGCTTCTTTTTGCGTCTTATGTTTCTGTATATATTGCTTGAAAATAGGTTCTGTATTTAATCTTTAGATTTATTTTCCTATGTTTTTCGCACCAGTAAAGGAAAAGAACAATTCGAAACTAACTTGTGAGTGTAAGAATTTAAATTCTTTGTCTTCCTCCAGATGAAAATCAAATCAGTTAAAAATGGTACAAATGAAAGCTTTCTGCTGCAGTCGAGGCTTTTTATTAAGTGGCCCGTCTAATTGGCGCTTCAACTGCGTTTGAAATTTGTGTTTTCCAACGAAACTACTGACCGCGCGTCTAACGTTGCTGATTTTTGACACATGCACTTCAGAGGAGGTCTGTTGAGTACTTTCTAAATATCACGCACATTAGAAACACAATTTCAAAATACGCCAAAATGGGTAAGAATCTGCTTTATCAAGGTGCTGTATTTCAAATTATTCACGTCAGATGCATACAAAACTCTTCGAGTGCGCTGCATCGGGCCTTACTACAGACTTTCCAGTAATAAATTAATTGCGTCACAACTGAAAGTCCCATAGGTGCACGTAGTGTGGCGAGAAAACAGCACGCCAGTTCAGAGCCTTGCGCTTAGTGGCAATGGAGCAATTGATGCGCGTCCCAGTATCGCCCTTATCACTGCCGCGTTTCTCGGCTTAAGTGGTACGTAGCTCCAGTAGGACGGGCGAGCAGGTAGGCGGGTGCCTTAATGTGCTGTCATCCCTGTGCGCCTGTCTTGTCGTCTCTCTAGAATGGTATTTATGTTTAGTAATGTTTTTATTTAGCTCTCATTTTCAAACGGTTATTCCCGTGTTACATATTGTGCATGCAACTTTATATGCATTATATATACTAACAGTTATTACAAAACAATCGAAATAAAATTTGATTTTTAAATATACTGCTTGTAAAGTAGAGAAAGCTTGCACATCTGCTCATAGAACTTAGACTGCCTTTGTAGTTGTGTATGAAGCATTGTAAACTATTCGGCCGACCCTAAAACTTGTATTAATTCGTGTTTGAGATTTGCTAGTTAAAATAGAGATAAGTCACTGACTGACACTGCATGATAATCAGTAGTGTATCTAGGTGAATCTCCATGTGTTATTAAACTTAATCTGTCTTGTAAAATATATTGAAATAAATATTTCACAGTGTTGATATCTTTGTATTTTAAATTCTACTACTAAAATCACTATTATAAATGTCAGTCTAACGAAATAAGCTGTTCTAAAACATACAAACATTATAAAGAAGATGCGGTGTAACAAATGTTATTTGAGTATAAATATTTTAAATTTTAAGGGTATGGGAAATTTAAAGCCAACCAAAAATGTTTTTTGAAAATTTACAAATACTTATCATAAGAGCCATAGTGATGGGAAAATATGATGCAAGAACTTATGAGATTTTATTGCCGTATGAGTTATTTAATTTAATTTCTTTGGCAAAGAAATTTCGGTTTACAGATTGAGAACACAAACGATTTCACTATTGCATGCAAAGATGAATAACATTTTGTCTTATTATTGATAACTCTGAGCACGGGAAACCATTTTTGTGTCTACACGATAAATTCAGGTTTTGGTACATTTGACACTAAATATCAACGATTTTCGAGTGAACAAATGACACCAATAAGATGCAAAACACTGCGAGTTTTCTAAAAAGTAATCTGCGTTGGAATATTTTACCCAAATGTATATATTTTGCTAGTACAGTCACAGTAAAATAAGTGCACAGAGACGAAAAGACGTTCAATCACTTTGATGTGGGCATACCGGTGTTCTGATTGACTAGCATGGTCATGGGAACAGGCCTCGCGTCTGATTGGCTGTTGCATGCTTGTTCCCTATAGGCTGCGCTGCTGGTTCCGAGTAGCTGATTGACATTTGACAATGCTATAACGGCAGAATCTGCCAGACTACGACTACTTTATATCACCAATCGGTTTTTAACGCTGAGCTAAAACTCAAGCTAAAATGAATTAAATATCTATGTGTTTTACAGCTAATTTTCAAATCTATTCTGTGAGGTTATTCAACGATAAATTGACCCTTATGTTGGAGACCAAAATTTGTGGTGGACAGAAAAATTTTTTGTTATATTTTCTGTTTGACTGTATCTTAAGTGAACCAATAGGCAAACACGTTGGTGTACCAGGGTTATATAACATATATATTAGAGAATTTAAACCATTCTTGTTTAACACATGTGTAAAGTCTCTAAACGCCGAGTAAGCCAATATTATCGAGGAGTGGACGCTCATTTATGTGTGTGTGTGTGTGTGTGTGTGTGTGTGTGTGTAATACACCACTGTGACTTAATTGTATAAATAAATATAATTTCAGATACAACATTTATAACTATATAATTTCTTTTTCTCACCTTGTCATTAAAAAATTTCAGACCCCTTAACAAAACGTCAACAGTAGGAGAATCTAATGTTTCAACCTGTTTCTAGCATCAGTGCATATCAAAGTAACATAGTAATTACCATTTCTTTTGATGATATATGTTCAGTTCATGCATATAAAAACTTGTTACTGTACCATTGTGCTGTTCATAAAATATATATATTGAACTTCAAATAGAACATATAAGGCTTCTTGCAATGGCCTATTAATATTCACGTATACCATTCGTTCCATATGTTAACATCAACGTTTCCAGATTAGGTTGACACATATTAAGATTCAAGATAAGTTACTGGTTTACATATTAAATATTCTACCAGCACACACAGTGGATAATAATTTATTTTTTCATTTTCCACAGCAAAAGTTCTATTCGTACATAACAACAGTTGTTCATTTTTTAAAGAGTATTCCCAACACTAACAGTATAGTAATTACTTGCGTCTAGCAACTTCATGGATAAAAGAAAATAATTTTAACCTACATGGTTTAAAACACACAGTGGCACTTTTGCTCGTTACTCTGCTAAGTGAAATTAGACAGTATGTCAATACCTATTTTCTTTTTACATGTGCAACTAACTAATATAAATATTAAATAGTTTCAGATTTCTTCATACCCAGACATAGAAATAAATTTAAAATCTGGGTAGAGGTCTGTAGGGGGAAAAATATGTTCGTTTCAATTTGTATCCTTATAATTTTAATCTAATAAAACTTTAAACACAAAAAAAAAAACAATCGAACGTGAAGCTCATGTTTAACAAACTTTCCATCTAGTAACGAATACTGACAGATTGTCCAAGTCAAATTTCCTAGCACAAAATTTTTCTAGAAATATTTCATTCTCATTTTCACTTACGAGTAGTAGCTGCGCAGCTAATGGATGAAAAGTTTGAACACTATATAGTTGAGAAGCAAAAACAAAATGTCAAATATTTCCCCACAAGGCAAAAGAAATTGATTGTAAAGAAATAATTTTTGTATGCATAAAAACACGGTTTAGTCATCAACACTTATTCGCCTTTTTCTCCAATATAAATAGGATTTCGTTTACAACATCAGAGTATTTAAATTTCTAATAATTTTTGATAAATATGAGTAAATAATTAACAGAGTAACTTTTTTGCACAGTGCGTATTATGCTCTTCCCATCCAGTTTTTCGGAAAGGAAAGAATGAAAAACCAGTGTTTGTATTCTAGGAGCGCCGAATTTGAGTGTTAGTCATAAAATACATATCAATAAATGTTCTTTGTAATTCTTATTTATTTGTAATCACGTGGTATTTTACTATGCGAGTGGTATACTCATTAAACCAATTCAAAGGCATATCACCCAATTCATTATACAAAATATTAACCGTATTTTCAAAGAAATCTAAATTAGCCCGTCTACTAAGAATTGTGCACGTGCGTACCATGTAGGCAAGTGGGAATTTATTACGTTTGATTATATGTATTTACTCGTTTTTAATGCACTACCATAGCTGTAATTTTTTATCAGTGTGAATAAATATTTCGCCTTTTCATACATATATACTTACCATTCTATGCGTCTATGTTTTATTTCTGTTAATAAAAAGTAATACATATTATTAAATAACATTTTAGTTGGGTAAGTAATAAAATCCTCTGAGTTATTTATTGTAATAACTTGTTAACACAATTTGTAATTGACGAATTAATTCCTTTATTAGGTATATAAATCACGAACCTTTCTAATTTATAATTTGAAATATTTATAACCAACAAAAATATTGGTATAACACATACATGACAGGCGAATATATGAACTTAGTTTCTGAAAGAAAAAAGTGATATTTACATGTTAGCATGTGCTAACATGTAACGCACTAAGTTAATAAAACAGTTATCCACATTCTTGGAATGAACAGTACAATGGGGAGAATGTCTTGGTGGGGATTTTTGGACAATCACCATTACAATTTAGTATTCTCTAAGGGAAAATCAATACAGAACATAAAAAAAACTTACATATGACCACCATGAAAATACGTGCATAACCTACATCACCGGTATTGATGATAATTTGTTGCTGGAAATAACATGCAGTCACATCTGGCAGTCTTTCATACTCAATTACTAATCTCCCACTGTTCATTAAGTTTGTCACACGTGTTTTAACAAGCAGCTACTAACTGCGCCCACGTACCTCGAGTACCTCAATAAATATATTAAATTTTTGTGTAAGATATTAACGTCTGAGTGCAGTGGAATAGATCAAAGTGAAAAGTAACATAGGCTTAAAAAGTGCTCACTTTAACGTGAACATCTTATAGAAAGAGGTGTAGTAACAATACAGTATACTCACATATGAATGTAAACATTGTTGTAGCGATAGTGGGAACCACATGGTTTTGACAGCTATAAAAACAAGATTACGTGTATATATATATATATATATATATATATATATATATATATATAATATATATATATATATATATATATATATATATGTATGTTTACACACACGAAAAAAGCGACCCGCCTCGGCTTCGCACGGGTGCAATTAAGATTTAAAAAAACTGCTTAACCCGGCGTTAATTATGTTGGATAAGCTCTCCTAAAGCATTTAAAAAAGCACATTATAATTTAATAATTAATTAAATAATTTATAATTTAGAGTTTTTTTGCTATTTTTATTTGATATTTTTTTACTTTTTTATAATTTTTCAAATTAATATACATTATATTACAATGAGATTTATCTGAGATAGAAGTATTTAATATGTTATTGGCTAAGACATTCTCTGTAGACAATGTTTGACGTCCTGTTATTGTTTGGTAGCAAAATGTACTGTTTCTCGGGACTTCCAACTCGTGATAAACCAACATATAGTTGGCCATGGGAAAAACACTCTTTTCGTCGGTCGATTCCAACCAAAGAGAAAGTTTGACCCTGGGACTTATTAATAGTAATCGCGAACGATGTTTTTACGGGAAATTGTAACCGTTTGAAAGATATTGGCAAATCCGTGGGAATCATGGGAATCCTCGGGATGTTTGCCAGCTGGCCGGCTGCTGGACCGGTGAGGATCGTCGCGACAATAAAATTTTCTTTAAAGTCTTTAATGAGCAATCTTGTGCCATTACACATGTTAGGAGGGCTTATATTCCTTAAAAGCATGATAGGAGTACCGACTTTTAATGATAGTTCATGAGGTGGCAAGCCAGAAGGATTAAGCGAATTTAGAAAATTTTGAGGAAAGTGGACGACATCGTCAACATTGGTGACTGTGTCAATCGACTTATAGGTTTTGACATTGCCGGGAACTCTTTGTATAATGATATTGTTGATTTCATTGACAATGTCGTTCCTAGGCGATACTATTGCCCTGGAACACAACCAGTGAAAGTCTCTTTCTAGTAAATTTTCGAGGCCCGGATATACTGCTTCTATAAGATGCTGCAGACTGTGGACTATCTGACCTAATGTCTAATTTAAAATGATTTCAGCAGAATTAGTGCCCAAATTTAGAGAAGGAAAATCTCCTTCTCCAAGTCTGAGCAATTGTTGTGGGAAATCTTTATTGGTGTCTCCACCAAGATAGGCTCTCATATTCGTTCGCAAATTTAGGTATTGAATAGAACTCCATAAGGAGATAATTTAAGACATACTATGATGATATCTGCACGCGTCCCTTTTGTAACTACAGGGAGTGTCTGCCGAAAATCCCCAGCAAACACAAAAGTAACTCCCCCCATAATGGCAGTAGAGCTTCTAAGGTCTTTTAACGTTCGATCCTCAGCTTCAACATGGGCTCTGTGACTCATCGTACATTCATCCCACATTATCAGTGCCGCGTCCTGTAACAATTTGCCAAGAGGGCTGTTTTTGCGTATAGAACATACGGATTGTTGGTCCAGAGATACTGATAATGGGCGTTTGAACGTGGAATGTGCAGTTTTCCCATTACTTAATAGAGTAGCAGCGATTCCTGAAGAAGCGACTGCCAGAGATATTTTTCTAGACTCTCTAACCTTTGCCAGTAATAAATTTGGACAGGAATGTCTTTCCTGTGCCTCCTGGGGCATCCAAAAAAAATATTTTGGCTTTGTTATTCATCACACTATCAATTATTGTATTAAACGCTTGCAATTGATCTGAGACTAATTTTGGAAAATTTTCGTTGACAAAATCATTCAAATCACTGACATTGTATTGACGTACCAGCATTGTATCTATTGAATCATTTCGTGAGCGAATAGGGGACGGAAATCGGAAATCACTTAAATTTTTTCATTTAATTCCAAAAGCTTATTTTCTATATCTATCAAACCTTCATTGTACATGTCGTCATTGAATTGCAAAGTTAAATCCTGATTTTGCTGTCGTATTCTGTGTCTGATGTCTTCACAAAATTCATCTTTGAAGCTATCCCACAATTTTAAAGGTTCAGAAGGCTGACAAAATAGTAGAATGACTACAAACAACTCCCTCATCTTTAATGGGCATTGCGAAATCGCAGCTTCTTTCAAAGTATTCTCCCAATGATCGTCAGTTTCAAGCAAACCTCTATCTCGGCAAGCTGCTTGATAAGTTATAAGTTTCTTTGACAATTCCATTTACAGTTTTTAGGTCATTGAATGAGGTTGGACCGCGTACATGATGCAATAACATTCTGAGATAAGAACACTCAGATTGAGAAGGATGTACACCATATACTCTTCCCAAAGCAACGTCTTTCTTTATTCCTGGATGTCCATCTACGTTTTGATCGCGCTTTCTTCTTGAAAATGTGTTATTAGCCCAAGTATAATAGTGTGGAACTTCGTGGTATAGTAGAATTTTTGCAAATTCGTCCGTGTTACAGAGCTCAAAGAAAGCTAAAAGTGTAATTTTACGGGGTTTTGGGCAACTTGTTGAGCCGTTCCTGTCGTGAAATACACCCTTTGGCAGTTTTCTAAGTGTACAACCAAATGTACGACAGTAGGATACCGGTCGTGGATCGGAAACTCTAATATTCTCCAGACAGATTCTGATATACTTATATACCGACCATTTAAATAGTTTTCTACCTCATCATGCGAATTTCGAACGCTGAAAGTAGCTTGGTCCGATCCTTTATTAATATATTTACGTATATATATTTAATTGCCTGAATAGAGTGGCATAATCAATATCTGGGTTATAATTAAAGGCTGATCGATTCCCGTGAGCAATTATTCGATTACGCGCTTTGGTCGTAGATATACGTTGTCTTTCTACGGCTAGGCGCTGCGAGCGTTCGACGCTAGATTCCCTAGCCCGAGCATCAGATACACGTTGCCTATTGTTATACAGCCGCTCGTCGGGTTCACAGCTAGATTCCCTGGCACGGGCCTGTGAGTCTCTTACATTTTGGCTAGCGAGCCGCTGCGAGCGTTCGGCGCTTGATTCCCTAGCGCGAGCATCAGAGACACGCTGCCTTTTGCTAGCCAGCCGCCCGTCGCGTTCACAGCTAGATTCCCTGACACGGGCCTGTGAGGTTCTTACATTTTGGCTAGTAAGCCGTTGCGAGCGTTCTGTACTGGACTCCCTAGCACGCGCTTGTGAGATGTACTCTCTATGACTCGCAAGGCGCTGCGAAGTTTCATAGGAAGACTCTTCCGCTCGACGTATTTTAGCTGCTCTTGTCTGAGTTGATTGACGTGAAATCTGAGATTTTTTTTTTTAGGCATGGCGTTGTGATTTTAGAGTAATTAAGTTTAAAGCAACGAAATAGAAGTGATGTACGATTCTGAAAAAATACTTTAAAATATAACAAATTGCATGCGAATGTATGAGCGGATAGATATTAGTATTAAGTTAATACAATAAATGAAACGAGGACGGGCAGATTCGGAAAATAAAACGTGCTGTGTGCTGCGTACGACTCCAACCACGTGACTGCGCCGCGCGGGTGCAGCCAGATCGTGGGTAAAACGTCCCCCCACTTTGTGGGACAGTCTCGTCTAAGCACATTGAAAACGGCATAAAGTTTTTTACCCACGATCTGGCTGCACTACCTGCCTCGCAGTCGTACGGCTCCAACCACGTGACTGCGCCGCGCGGGTGCAGCCAGATCGTGGGTAAAACGTCCCCCCACTTTGTGGGACAGTCTCGTCTAAGCACATTGAAAACGGCGCAAAGTTTTTTACCCACGATCTGGCTGCACTACCTGCCTCGCAGTCGTACGGCTCCAACCACGTGACTGCGCCGCGCGGGTGCAGCCAGATCGTGGGTAAAACGTCCCCCCACTTTGTGGGACAGTCTCGTCTAAGCACATTGAAAACGGCACAAAGTTTTTTACCCACGATCTGGCTGCACTACCTGCCTCGCAGTCGTACGTGTTGAGAACGTTCACCTGGCGTTTCACCGGTAGCTTCACGGCGTGGCCTTGCTGCGCGGCGTGCTTTATTGATATCGTATTATCTCTTCAACCATACGTCCAGTAAAAAGCAAAAATCACATGTATTTAGTAATGGTGGCGATAAACGTGCTTATTTTTATAAGGATTAATAAATTGTTGATAATATGACCAGTTAAACATCATCTAACGATTTTAATTATTTTTATTAAATGATACATTTTTCAACTCATGGCATCTTTTGAATGGAGTGTCCGAATTGAATAATTCAAAAAGTAATATACAGGTACTGAACCAGTCTTTAATATGAAATAATTTATTTTGATAAGGATTAATACCAAAGTACAAATAAAGTGCCTTTTCTAGCGGCGGCGTTTTAATTCAGTTTTTAAAATAAAAAAATAGTTATTGTGACATAACTATAATAGTTAGACATGTGGTGTCGCTACACTTTTTGTAGATAATGATGTGATCTGCAAAGCCGTAGTACATTATTTTGTTCTATCATCAATAGTTTTCGCAGCGCACGCAATGAAAGGAATTTTATGTCAATTTTTTACACTTTGGGTTACATTATTGGAGTTTTAGTAGGGATCCCTACTGATTTTTAAAATAAAATATAGCCTACGACACACAGTGATAACGTAGCTTTCTACTGGTGAAAGAATTTTTAAAATCGGATGAGTAGTTTCTAAGATTACCACCTACATCCAAAAACACAAAGTTACAAACACTACCTCTTTATAATATTAGTATAGATTTACACACACGAAAATAGTAGTTCAGTTGAAATATGTAGTCCAAAAATCAGGTAGACAAGAGTTTTGTCTTCTGTGAAAATTCCCAACATCGGCTAACCGATGATCAATAGAACTCTCAAAGTCACATGGTCAACAATGATGAACGTTAAGAAAATATTTTGAACATTCGCCATTGCTTCAGTATGTCGTCACAGAAAAGCAAGCCTGAGATGCAAAACAAAGAGGGGAAAAAATCGATTCGATTCTATACGTAGTCAAAAGATATTTTTAAAATGTATATAACTAATTTAACAAGGTATTTTGTCAGATACAAAACAAAACAGAATTAGGTATCTACCAAAAATCTGAAGAAAAGAAATATATTGCCAGCGCAGGTGAGCACAGACACGAATCCAAAAAAAAAAAAATTGCACTCGACAAAATGTTACAATAAAGAAGTAGCAGTCTTGAAACAAGACGACAGAATATCATAATGAAGAAGTAACACCCTCGAGGCTAGACTACAGAATGTCACAATGAAGAACTAACTGACTCGATCCTAGAGAACAGAACGTCAAAATGAAGAAGTAACAGACTCGAAGCTAGACGACAGAATGTCACATCAAAGAAGAAGTACCATCCTCGAGGCTAGACGACAGAATGTCACATTGAAGTAACACCCTCGGGGCTAATCGACAGAATATCACGATAAGGAGTAACAGCCTTGAGGTTAGATGGCAGAATTTCACAACGAAGAAATAACAGCTTCAAGGCTAGACACAGAATGTCACAATGAGGAAGTAACATACACGATTTTATACAACAGAACATCAAAATGAAGAAGTAACAGACTTGAGGCTAGACGACAGAATGTCACATCAAAGAAGTAACAGACTCGAGGCTAAAATACAGAATGTCATAGTGAAAAATTAACAGTCTCTAGGTTAGATGACAGAATGTCGCAATGAATAAGTAACTCATCGAGTCGAGGCTAGACGACAGAATGTCACATTGAAGTAATACCCTCGGGACTAATAAATATAATGTCACAATAAAGAAGTAACATCCTTGAGGCTAGATGTCAGAATGTCACATTGAAGAAGTAACAGCCTCGAGGCTGAAGACAGAATGTCACAATGAAGAAGTAACACCCTTGATGCTGGAAGACTGAAAGTCACAATGACGAAGAAACAGCCTCGATGGTAGATGAGAGAATGTCACAATGTAGAAGTAACAACTTCGAGTTAGACGTAAATGTCAGAATGAAGAAATAACACCCTCGAGGCTTGATACAGAATGTCAGAATGAAGAATTAACAGCCTCATGGCTACATGAGAGAAAGTCACAATGAAGGAGTAACTGCCTCAAGGCTAGACGACACAATATCACAATGAATAATTAACAGTCTCGAGGTTAGACGACGGAATGTCACAATGAAAGAGCAACAGCTTCGCTGTTAAACGAAAGAATGTCATAATGAAGTAACAGCCTCGAGGCAAGATGGCAGAATATCACAATAAAGAAGTAACATCATGTATGCTAGACAAGAGAATGTCACAATGAATAAGTAACACCCTCGAGGGTAGACGACAGAATGTCACAATGAAGAATTAACAGCCTCGAGGCTAGACGACAAAATATCACAATTAAGAAGTTACACCCTCGAGGCTGTGATAGAATGTCACAATGAAGAAGGTAGAGCCTCGAGGGTAGACGACAGAATGTCTCAATGAAGAAGTAACAGCCTCAAGGCTGGACGACAGAATGTCACAATGAAGAAGTAACACCCTCGAGGGTAGACGACAGAATGTCACAATGAAGAATTAACAGCCTCGAGGCTAGACGATACAACGATATCAACACAGAAAAACAGTTTCTCAGACATGCTGTTCTGTGACGACAGTTAAGCAATGGAGTATGTTCAAAATATTTCACTAAGTCCTTCAACCCCTTTCAAGAAACGTTCAAACAACTTAACGAAAATGTTAGATTACTTGTGGTGTTTTAATGACCATCCTTTTTTAAACTAATTATTAGGCTAATTTATTGAATACTATAATAGAATATGTTCATACCTTCCAACATGTAGCATGTGAGCTTGCGGAAAGCTGGCCATTTGCCTGTCATTTTTTCTTGCAGAGCAATATTGTCATATCATGTCTGATTTAAGTTTAATTCAAGTCAAAATTCTCATGACTATCGCATAATTTCCATTAACAAGTTTTCAGATTAGTAGTTGGGGTATGGTGTAACAGTTGTCTAGTATTAAGGCTATATCTGGGTGACTCGACCTTGAAATGACCTCGACCAAAAAAAATTTCCCGTTTTTCTCCCAAAATCACTCATTTTCTCTCAGGATAGCATGATCTAACTCAAAAAGAAGGCCTTAAAATATCCCTCGTTTCCTTAAAAATTTCCTGTTTTTTCTTTAAAATATCCCTGTTTTCCCTAAGAAAGGCAGAAGACACACCGAAGCTGCAGAAAGGCAAAACAGAACCAATTGTAAGATTTTGGGTGGCTTCCTATATTTCTAGCCCAAACAATGCGGTATTTGAGAAATCGGTAAAATAAAATTAATTTAATAATTATTTTATAAAATTAAAAACTATTTTTATAATAAATTTTTTTTAGGAATAAGTATCGATTGTTATAATATATATCACCGGACTCGTCCTTTCAAGGCTCATACGATCGCGATCTCATACCACCATTCGGTCTAGTTTTTTCATGCTCTTTCATTCCAAGTTGTCTCTCTGTCTTCCTCTCTTGTCTCTCATTCCATCTCGTCCTCTCGTTCTCTGTTGTCTCTCTCATTCTAACTCTTTCTCTCTTTCATTTCTCTCTCATTCCACAGGTTTCCTCGGAGTCCTACCATTTTTTGTTCTTTCGTTTATCTCTCACTCTCTCATTCCATCTCTCTCTTCTCCCAGATTCGTTCCACACCACCGTTTACATAGTTCTTTCATTGCCTGCTAGAGTGCGCGAATCGTCGGTGTGTATATTTATTTACAAATTTAAATATGTAATTTTCCATACAGGAGAATATATATAAAAATTATTAAGTATATTCCAGGCTGAACTTCGTAGAAAATATTCGAAATCTAAAACTTCAAAAATCAATTAAATCAGTATTTCTTGGAAACACAATATACTTAAATATTTTACTTAATTCAATTTTTTTTTTTACTGTTGTAGTAAAATTAAGTCCGCTAGCCTTGTCACCACGCACGTGCCTACAGGAGAAAGGTTCGAGTGTTGACGACCTCCTCTCCAAGTGCGCGCGAACTTAATTGATCACTAGTGCAGTTGGCAGGCCTTGTCAATCAGACATCTATTAATCAATAAATTTATTAATAATTAGAATTGTATTAATTTTATTTATCATTTGATAAGTGTCGGAAAAAATATTTGAAAAATACAGTAAAATATATTAAAAATGCATTTGTAATGTAAAGAATAGTTTAGAAAGCTTAAATTATGCAAGTTTTACACTTTGCCATGACAGCTCGTAACATAAAAACAAAGAAAAAATTTCCTTGTAGGTGCAGGATTTGAACTCAAGTACTTTGAATGTGTAGTCGAGCATGCTATTCATTCAGCCACTGCTTATTAGTTGTACATAAATTTCAAACAATATTGGTGTATTCCCTCTTACAATTACAGAAATATTTTTAATGTATTTATTGTTTATTATATTTTTTCAGTCAGTTAATATATGGCTTATGGATACTATATTTTAGAGTGTTTTATAATGTAAAGGCAAGCGATGTACTGTATTAAATCATTTCGTTATTTTCAGTCGGTGTCTATATCATATATGCCTATGCTCACATCTAATTGTTTTATAGGTATTAGTTTTAAAGAACAATGCAGCAAACCACATCTTTCGCAAGTCAGGTTCGTAAGCATGTGAATGTGTACATGCATGTGCGAATATAATATGCAATTTCTTAAGACCAGGCTCGTGAAATTCAGCTTTGGAAGCATCATTTCGAAACCAAGAATGTTTGTTTAAGACCTAAATAACCATAGTCATTAGATGTAAATATTTGCTTCAAAGTACTTATCTTAATGAGATCTGTTTATAACAAACTTGTTACGATGAAGGTTTAGTAATAAAAAAAATATTCAAATATTTTGGTTTTTAAAATTTATTTAATTTTAATTTATTAACTTTCATGGAAATTGTACGTAGAGTAATGCAAAAAAAGACCAAACTTCATTTTATCTCTCCTCTTTACAGGATTAAACATTATGCACTGTAAATTATTCACTGCCTCGACTATATTTCATAGACATAACTATCTTACTCTGGACTTTTGTATTTATATAATATATATTTACATAATTCAGACTACAAACATAAAAACAGAAATCTTAAATTTTTCTCACCATTCACATAGTGTCTTTACACCCATATTCTCACATTTCACTTAAGGATTATAATCTGCTTATATGCAGCTCAAGGCAGTCTACGCTAGAAAGAGTCCAATCAGAACCCTTACGCATATATTCTTTATCTTCACGACAAAATTTTCTTTCAAGGCCTCTATAGCCCTTGGGATACTATCAACATTGTACTGTGCTTGATTCGCAGTCTTGAATGCTCGGCGGCTGATGGCTTCATCCAAAGGCTGGGGCTTTTCGTACATACACTCCAGCCAAACATTGATTTTTATGGAACCTTTTTCAACGTATTCTGTTGATTGAATGATTCTCCATTGGTTAATATAGCCCAGTTATGTACATTGTGTATTTCGTATCTACAAAGGAATTTCCAATCTCATAATTCTTTAAAGTACACTTGAATGCAGATTGTTTCAAGTAGAATCCTTTCGATGTGATTTCGCCAATAGCTAGTACCAGTCGTTTCTTCTTAGCTGCTGAAATTCGACCTTTGCAGTTCTTGCTACGTCCCTTAAGTTTATCTCCTCGTTTGAACAGATGCATTGCTGCGTAGCACAGGATGGTCCCTTCCCACAAGTAGTTATTTAATGTTTCTTTAACTTGGCTGTAGGCAAATATCTAGTCACAGTGACAGCATCGAAGGCTGGGGAAGTCGTCAATGGCGGTGCTACTGCCGCAGGTTTCCCATACGATGAAGTCGATAGCACAGTGCCAACCTCAGACATTGATGGACCAGCAAACTTTACCTCTATAATATATTATAGTTGCTTACATGAGCTGATATGAAGTATCCTTCACGACTGATATTGTAAAACTAAGTCTCCAAACTGAAATCCGGATACTTATAAACTCGTACACAGGCACCTTAACGTTCGATTCAATGTTACACCAATTATAACTCTAGCATACCTCAACCATTCGTACACACAGACCATACAAAACAAACATACATCCCAAACCACTGACACAATAAAATTCTTCTCACACTATCCACCATGCCGACTGACACCAGTCAAAAATGCACGACCAACCATACAAAATACTTTTAACTCAGGCATGCCTTAGCTTTACAGGACTCCCCTACACGAACATACTGTCCATACCATTCGACATACAGCAACAATCGCAAGACAGACATACTGGAAAACATATCACCCAGCATAACATATATGTTAACACCACCAACTATAACATACTAGAAAACAACCCTCCAACATACCAGGCATTAGCATAAATCACTCTATCAATCAACAAACCTGTTAATTATGCCAGCTATAATCATACTAATGGCTATTCCAGCAAAACTTACCAGGTAACAAACCTCTAATATTCTTAACAACAATATCGATAACCCATTGGTACTGATTATTAAAACAGTTTCACCATAACATTAGCTCCATTCAGCCAGCCATGCAATAAAGAAAGCCATATCAACCACCATACCTCAGACTTACTGATCAATCATAACAGTCAACTATATTGACTACCATTTCAACCCAACTAACTTCACCAGTTGCACATATAAAAAAGCATACCAGCAGACAAGTCAATCGAATATTACAATCATAAGCTCCAACCATGTTATCATAAGATCAATACTAATAACTTAACCATCTATTTCGCCCATACAGACTTAATTCCCAGATACAATATCATACCCTCTAATCATACCAGCCAACAATACCAACTAACCATTCTACCCCTCTCATACTTATTAAACATCCCACCGAACAATTATGCTCTTACGAATTTCTTCCCTACACCATCGAAGTTACACTTGTGTCATACTGCCAAAACAACTGAACATGTGATCAGGTCATATCAATCAACATAATGGCTACACCAACCATACAAGCAAATTAACTGTACAACCATGTCATACAATACGTTATCCAATCAAGATGTACCAACCTAAAAAGACAAAACCATACATGCAGCCCACACCGGCAGACAATACCTTCATGTTAATCCATAAATTTCAGCCAATCAAAGAGACCATAAGAACCAAAATGCACTACTCAGACATGCTAACGAAACATATTACCAGAAACAAGCTACCTATAACAACTATGCAAAGAGGTACAGTACAAACATTCTAAAACACCTCTAAAAATTATGAGCATACATAGCAGATGATTTCAATCGTGGCGATCTGCATTATACCACGGTCGTTGGCAAAATTACATCCATTCTTACATGATACAGGCTTATATACAGTTTTCACAACAGAACAACTAATGTACACAGCAACAACAATGTATAAAAGGAGCGTATTTATACCTTACTCGTCCTTTCATGCAAATGTACTTTTTGAACATAGGCGAACACTCGATAGCAGAATCGTCACTGGCGACAACCAGTCAGCGATGATGCAGGTCACATCCCAATGATTGTCGAGGTGAAAAGGCATAACTCTGAAATCACAATCCATTTTTGCGCTAAAGGATTCAAGGTCAAGGTCGCAAGTCAAAGGTCATATGGGCCAGGGGTAAAAGGTCAATAACATCCAAGATGGCGGTCGGTGACATAACAATATGGCGGCTCCTAGGCTCCTGTGCTCCTATCCCAGATTCTGCTGTGCGTCAATCGGCATTTCCCTACTACTCTGCATCGTTAAATGGAAGCAATCGGATTAGTGGTCAAATAAACATACATAGTTAATTCATTCAAATATTTTGTTAATATTCCAATTTATTTGTCTCAACACAGAGCTGTTGTCAATTCCAGTGTGTAATTTGTTAGACGAATTAATATTTAATTATTCTGCTTTTCAAGTTCTGTTTACTGAACAAAGTATTTTCTTAGTGCAGCTAAATATAATTTTTGTAATTAAGCAAACTATAATTTTGTTTTCTGTAATAAGGCTTCCTCCCAATTCATCTATTTCCATAAAGAGTGTTATGACATGGAATTCATTCAGTGTTATTTTAAAAGGACTGTTGGCAAAAAAGCAGTCCCATTTTAGAATACTGAATGTGGCTAATTCACAGATAGCAGGCGCACAGTACGATTTCCAGTACCGTGTTCGAGTTCACCAGCCAAGGTCCCTTACCTGACGTCCTGCCCTGTCTAATTGCATAGGCACTTTTACATCACATGGTAGCTGGTTGAATTTGCAGTAAAGCTGGTTCCACAATACAGCGATGCGTTGGGCTGCGACGAGCTATAGGTACTTGCTGTTTCACAATTAAACAATGATGTCGGCAACGGATGCCATCTGAGATGGTGCTGCTATCTATTTTAAGGGTGGAAATGCCATTTTGAGACCTCCCGAATGTAACAAAAGACACGCGTAAAAAGTCGAAACTGAATTTTTTTAAGTAGTAGAATGTAAATAATAGTGTAGTATGAACGCGATATGTGATGAAAATAAGCGAGAACGAGACATAATAAGACAAAATAGAATTATTTTGATTTTAATAAACGATTTTTATGGCATTGTCCATGTCTATAAGAAGCCTTGTCTTCTATTTTGTGCATACATTCAGCAATAATAAAAATACAAATACAAAAACGTCGGCGTAAACGCGATCGTCGTTTTCAAATAAAAAAAAAAAAAACAAGATGTTTGTATTTTCCTTGTAAACAAACACTTGTTCTGCTTCTTCTCCGTCACAGGCTGGCGCCCACAATCGCACCGCAGGAATTTCGTGCAACACACTCAACGCCGACGCGTTGCGATGGGATCTGCTTCTCTCTGTTTGGTTACCGCTCATCGCAACACATCGCACTATTGAGGAACTAGTTTAAGGCCACTGATGCAAACTTTAAGGTCCCCTTCACACGCCCTACACTGTAAGTTATACTTTTCAGATTCTTCTGCTGCTTGTTCTTGCAATTTGCTGTTTGTACGCAAACCAAAGAAACAAAAGAAAATAGTTATAATTAATTGATTTTTACGCTCATGGGAATTAGAGGTATGTAACAATTGAGAACCGAAAACGGGCGTTGTGGATTATACCCACTTCGCTACGAAGAGATCAAGGGACTGTATAGAATTGAGGCTAGTGAAGGGATCAAGGGCAAGTGAACAAGTGTATTTCACAGTGAATTCGAACAGAGACTTAGATAATCCACAGCCGCGTGTATCCGTGTGTTGGCAGTGACCGGTACCTAGGTAGCAGTGATGTGCGCTCTGCAGCTGGACGACTTACTAGACAAGAAGAAGGACGCTCCGCAGGTTCTTGACTTGACTCGCAGCGTCATCGCCTCTCAAGAAGACTTCCGGCGACTGCTGGACAAGGTGCCCGAGTACAAGATCCGACCTGAAAAGGTACACAGCAGTCATCTCTCTCTCTCTCTCTCTCTCTCTCTCTCTCTCTCTCTCTCTCTCTCTCTCTCTCTATCAGCTGCTGTTATTTTCACGCTCACTCCTGTGACGTACTCAGGCGCAGTTTTCAGAGGGAGAATAGAAATCGCAGAGGAAATTATCGACGTGAAAACGTCTTTAAAATTAGACCGACAAATGTGGTGTATGTTCACAGATACATCCAACATTTTTGAAGACATTCTAAGGTTTTTATTCAGGATATTCCTCCGCCTCATGCAAACAAAGACTAACCAAAACTATAAAGAAGCACTAAATGTTGTGCATTCGTGCACACTGAGTTTTACAATATTTTGTATGACTATTTCTTACAACGCATTACCGACAATCATATTTCTCCCGTTTTTTTTTTAATTTATATTAATGATTAACGAAATATTACAATTTACAAATAAGATATAAATAAAAGTTCAATTTAGCAAAAGTAAGGTATTGTATATTGACAGAAGTTTAAAACGCTTCTGATAGACGACACGTCTAGGATACAACCAAGGACCTGATATACTGTGTTATTTGTCAAAGGTTTGATTCAAATAGTGTGAAGAACCGCGAGTAGACTATATCCGGGGCCACAACACAACTGATAGAAGTCCACAAATGAACAACTAGTTGACTTGTAGCAACAAGACACGTAAGACTAGCTGAGAGACGAAAATTTACAAAATACATGCTAGTAGTAGGGCATAGAGAGAGAGCTGGAAACGATTCGGAATTCGGCTTCGGCTCTGTCCGCCATCTTGGATTCACCAGCCGCCATGTTGGATTCCAAACTTCCCGCTCTGTCAATCAGGTCATGCAGCCGCCATGTTCAATTCCACCACCTTGTTAGCCAGTACGCCGTCATATGTTAAGGCAGTATGCCGACATATTTGTAGCCAGTATGCCGACATCTTTGTAGCCAGTATGCCCTCATCTTGGACTGCAATTTTGTTAACACGTATGACTTTCTTTCA
The DNA here is from genome assembly GCA_029891345.1 of Dryococelus australis. Taxonomy (NCBI): domain Eukaryota; kingdom Metazoa; phylum Arthropoda; class Insecta; order Phasmatodea; family Phasmatidae; genus Dryococelus; species Dryococelus australis. Next base: position 176,198,851 of record CM056999.1, read on the forward strand.
TACTCTTGCATTTAGAGGGTTTTCTCGAATTCCTCCCACTTTTTTCTCTCTTGCATTCTCTATTTCTATTTATCTCATTTTGTTTCCTCCTTTAATTTCTTTCTCTTTCTCTTCTATTCGTTTGTCATTTGCTCACGTTACTGGAGGCCGCCATCTTGGTTTTTCTTTGTCATTTGTTACTGGAGGCTGCCATCTTTGTTCACATTCACATCGAAGCCACCATCTTGGTTTTTTGTTTATTACTTGTTCGACGCCGATGCTGCTGCTAGGTGGCATGTCAGTCATTCGATTAGTCGATTACTCACCTTTGTTCGACTGCCATCTTAGTTCTGGCATTGGCCTCAAGGTGGCGCACCAGTAGTTCGATTAGTCGATCTCGCATCTGTCGCATGAAATAATAATAGTTCTAGAGTTGGCCACAAGGGGGTTTTTTAGAACTCAAAATACCATCCGGAGTTATGCGGGATCGAACTGCTAGAACTTGGGTCGCCAGACTAATGTCTTAGACCATTAGGCTATCGCGATATGCACTGCGGTAAGAGTTTATAAGAAGTATATAAATTGGACGAAATTAAATAATATGTTGTTTCTCATTAAAGACATTACATTTTTAACTTAAATTATTTTTAAGTATTTTATTTTTTATTTAAATATAATTAATTATTATTATGATTCAGATTTTTATCTTATATTATTTTTAAGTATTCCATGTTTTAAGTATATTTTTAAGTTTTACATTTTAAGTATTTATTTTATAATGTATATTTAATTATACAAATTTTAAGTGAATTGAAGTGAAGAGATTTAGATGCTCTTAACAGCGAGGCCATGAGACCTTAAATTTTTTACCATCCCTGTTTTGTTAACTTATATAAGTTTTAGATATTTTATTGAATTTTTCCAAACATATGTATCGAGTGTTGTGTGTACACATTCGTATTTTTTAGATACATAAGAATACATCGTCAGAAAATATATGATTACATGACTATGACCAGTGCCTTATTGTAATTTATAAGCATATACATGTATAAGTAAATATAAATCAAGTTTTATATATTATGAACGTTGATTATTCACACTTTTTCGATTAGTTGCATATGCTCCACTGCCATATCGAATTAAGAAGGCAAAGGAGAAATTGTTATTTACCTAGAATAATTTTGTTTATTTTCCCAGACTTAAGTATTTATATGTAGGAACTTCGTTACTCACACTGAACTAAGAGAAAAAATTTATACCACCTATGTTGGATGTGGAACATTTTATAACCTCTATTCTCTAGCATTGTCCTACCCCTAAACTAACTTAATTTAACATAACTTCACCTAAAAGATAACCTTATATAACCCAATAATCATGTAGTTACTCAACTTTTTTGTTGTATGTACTCCACTTACTTGTTTATTACTCTAATAATGTATCATTTTCGTTCTCTCGAGGTCCGCTTAACGTAACGATCATGTAAGACTTGTAGTCACTCTACTTTTTTGTCGTATGCACTCCACTCACTTGCTTATTACTCTGAATATATTTTATTTTATTTCTCTCGCCATCCACTTTACCTAACAAACTTGTAGTCACCTTCGCTGTCCACTTTTTGTTGTATGCTCTCCACTCACTTCTTTATTACACGACCATTCATGTAGGACTTTGTATATACTAAAACCAGACCAACAGAGTAAATAATATAATATATATTGATGTCACTGTACATATTTTAGAGTATGATTATTTAATTACAAGGTAATATATTTTTAGTTGCTTGTGCCCATAAATATTAAGAATTTATTGGCATGTATAAAGCCTCCACATAGACCTTCAAATGTATGCAAATGCAAAATGACAAAAAAAAACATGAAGCATATCATGAGTATTTATGAACATGAACCAAGTAATTCAGAAACACTATGTGATGGTTAAAATTTCTACTCAAAGGAAATAAATTTAATGTTACTATAGTAATGAAAACTAATACATATATGCAAACAAAACATATACAAAACTAGCCTCCCATCAATTAACCCCTCAATATATTAAAATGTTATGGAAAATTTTACCTTACAAATAAAATACATTTTTTTTTAGTTTTACTGTTAAAGTATATCTTGAAGAATTTTTTGTTATTTTTTTTAATTCAATTAATTTCATACAGTCGTTAATGTCCTCAAAAACATTACAATTTTTTTTTCATTCTAAGTAAGTGGTCACTACGACTGATCTGCTTACCGCAGTTGTCACAAAAACATGACATGTGGCAGGGATTCGTGGCACAATTAAAACGGTCATGCCGCCGAGCATAGCAGCTTTTGCTGAAGGCCTCTTAACAGAAGCGACACTTATAATATCGGAATGGTTCAGCAGTGGTGGTTGTCCATACAGTTATTTCTGGAACACATGTTGATAGTCCAGTTCGCGATACAGGTGCCTCAGCTGAAGAAATAGATGACACTTATGCAGTCCTCATGTCAAACATCCTCGAAACCCTGGAAATTTCGGCAGACAAATAGGGACCGCAGCAGGAGAGCAGCGACGTCCTCGTCAACGTTTAGGTCATACATCTCCTCTTTACTCGATGAGTCGCGAAACTCCTCCTCTTCACTCAGTGAGTCGCATAGCTCAGTTCACTAGTTGTCAGGCATCTTGAGCTAACTGTTACTATATTTTCAACTGGTCCTGTATTTATATTCCTGTCTTATCAATTGCAAAACTACCAAAGTCCAATACAATGTTTCAACTCAGCATTTTATCCGAGGCTGGGGGGCAGCTGACCATGCACGTGGGAATAGCTGTGTTAGCCAGTCTGTGCCGTAACTGGAGTCTGTACATGCTTTCACGTCGTTTTCACGCCTGGACGGTGCCAGATAGCATAAGTCAGCGCATAGCATTTCTACGCCTGCGCGGTGTCTGGTAACTGGAATTTATTAAAGTGAATGAGTCAGCAGGCTTCTCGAGCAAAACACCAGCCCATATAGAATGGTGTTGGAGTGGAAAAAAAAAACAGTGGTGAGAGAGAACTTAATATATAAAATTGGAGGAGAAAACTCGTAGTATTAATTTCATCGCATCATGTACGTGCATTTCCGACCTGAAGATGCAGCCATTTACTCCGATATTACCGAGGGCTACGGTCGCATTCATTTCTGGATACCTGGTTTGCCAAAGCAAGTACCTCCGGCTAGACACAAAGCTGCCCTGCACTACCAACGACATGATAAGTCTTGCAAAAGAAGAATGCCAACGTCAAGTTCGGGGTAATAGCAAAATTGTATATCAACTCAGAATACCAGACGCTACAAGATAGCTTGGTGGTCTGGGCACTGTGATGGAAAACATCACCGCCATTCTGAACCATGGCAGAACAACTTGGGAGGCTATGAGCACCCCACTAACCTGTGAAGCGTACGCTGCATTCGTTCGCTAAACATCGGTCTTTATGCAGTTCATGGCCAGCAGTAGTCAACCAATCAGCCATGTTTGATCCAGAGCAAGACAACTGGTCTGTACACCCGGGTTTCCAAAGTGTGGAATATTGTGTAGATGATCCTTTGGATATTATGTATTGAGTAATGTGCAAATTATGTGCATGTTTACTTTACATGGGACACAATAGCAATGCCAGACTGTATAAAACCCGAAATTGTGAGAGACTATAATAGCAGCAAACGTGCAGTTGCCCTATGTAGACCATATGCTTAGTTTTCCACACACCCTGCATGAAATGAAAAATAAAATTTTAAGCGAAGTGAACAAGACGTTTGATGTTGATCATCAAAGCGATTATTTACTGCCGAAGATACCAATGAAAAGTGCCTCGTCACATTACAATCTGTGTATAAGAAGCATCCAAAGTGCCACTATGATATGCTGAATCGTGTGCCAGGGATCTGCACAGTGCTGTGAACCGCCATTAGCCATCTGGGACTGATCTGCAAACTAGGGTGTGTGTGAACGAACTATGTCTAATTTGCAGACAAGAATTACTTCGTGAAGCCAAGTTTTCACCATCAAACCTCCTGAGTAAGCAGATGGGACTCTATAAATAATTCAATTATGTTTGTTCATGAACCATAGTGTAACATCCTGATTTTCACATCAGTTATGTACATATTCTATTAACATATTTAATGTTTACAATTTATTATTTCACACTCTAATGTATGTTTGTTTGGAAAAGCTGTATCTATGTCAAGAATTTTTCTTATTTTTCATTTCCATTAGTATTATGTTTTCTTTCCCATACTAGGAAGTTGTGCCTAGAATGTATCGTGACATTTTAAAATTATTTAAGTTTAGGAGTTTAGTGAGTTAGAACTTTTCATTTATTTTTGTAATTGTAACTTAATTTTTTATTTTGGTCTCATTATGTGATTAATTATATTTCTTCAATATTTATAGTCTTCAGCCAGTAAAGTGCCCTCTAAATAGTCACTAATCATTGTAGATATAGTTTAAAATTTCAAGGAGATAGAAGCCGACGCCTGCTTCACAAAAAAAAAATTGTATGTATGTTGTCTATGGTTGAAAACAAGGTAAAAGTTGTTGGATTAAAAAATACTTACTGAAGAAATTAATGTTGTGTGTTTTTCGATTTGAGGGGTATACATTTGTAAGGACATCTGGATCTTCGTACATTCGTTCTAACACATAAGAACTACCCATTATTAGCCAGCAGATCAACTTAAGTTATGCCTGCGGCAAATCCGAGGGATGGAGTCATGTCAACTGAGCTAGGCATACATAGGATTTTAATTCTTTTAATTTAAAGATTATGTGTTTGATTGTTTGTTAGTTGTCCTCCTGCCCAGCCAGTTCACAAACCGGGCACTAATATTCAAAAGTAGACTCACTGATATTACCTGATTCTTATGTCAAAGATAAAATTATTCTTAATTTAACTGAAGTGACACTCTTGGAGTGGTTAAACTTATATGGGGCTCAGTTATTTGAGGAATAACATCTACATTATTCAACGGAATGGCTTGCCCTTTGAGAGAGTATGTAAAATGTTCTTACCTTGCTGCAGCATTTCAATAGCTTATATACTCCAGCAGCAGTTATGATGGGAGTTTCAATAGCTTATATACTCCAGCAGCAGTTATGATAGTAGTGAATCCACTTCCTCCTCCACCACCACTACCAAAACCAACACCTCCACCATCGCCGGCACCGCAGTTAGCACCGCTTTTGTCACTGCAATTAGCAATTTAATAGACTCTGATATGGCAACTTCATGTAGGTACGAAAAAAATAATAAAGAACTAATATTAACTGATGTATTAAGTTCTTTTTTTTTATAAAAATATGAATAAAATGTGTGTACGTGAAAAATATATATATATATATTTAATAACCCATGTGCCGTAAGTATATTCAAAACTATCATAAGCTCAAAAATGTTAAAATGGAGATCGATAAAGACAACAGTCATTATCACTCTTGTCATGGAAGTCGATACCAACAAAAACACAAGTTTTGTTACATAACCTGTATGTGTCTTTATTCCAGCACGAATGACAGATATAAACACTTGCGTTGAAAAAATATTCACCTGTTTTCATTCGTTGACCGTATAGAACACAGCCGATGTTATAAGTACAATGGCCCTCCTACTGCATGCGCTCGCATAAATTTCAATCTAAACACCACTGAATAAATAAGTATTTCAATGAAGCAGATATACGCATTACTATGAATGTATATCATTTCTTATTATTTGCACTCTAATTATTTATATTTACTCAAATATTATGTAATTCAATCAAATAAGCTTATAGCTCTGTGCTTGATTAATAATCGAATTTATCTCTTCTCTGACAGATAGATCACCACATTTTTTGCAGGTCAATGAAAAATATCTGCTCTACCAACAGTCATCAGACTAAATATACTCATACCGTTCACTATAACTCAAGCATACCTCAGCCCACTCGGACCCTACCAAAAATTTACTTTCTGTTCACACTTTCTGCTCTACTGGTCGACACCAGCCAAAATGTCATACCAGACATTAATTGTAAATCACTTTATCAAACAACAAAACCTACCAGGTAAAATACCTCCAACATGCATAACTATGTATATAGCCATCGACCTCCATGGGCTACGTAATTGTTCTCCTGCAATGTGTAGGTTGCGAAATACCTCTGGGCCAGAGTACTGGGTTCGAATCAGACTTCATTATATTATTATATTACGCAACATTGCTATGCTTTGCAGATGTTGTTAATTCATCATCTGTAAAAAAAATGCTGAATTGCGCCTGAATCAGCATACTCTATCTACGAACACCGACTTATTTGGTGTGGTTTGCACTTTAACTTGCATTTATTTTTTGGTTATGAAGTGACATAAATCATTTGTTCTGTAATGGGCTATATGAGAGCCTGTGAACTTCTCAAAACTCAAAGACTGTCTTATGAAACTGTCGGGATCTGAGCTTCGGACCTTCTTACAAACTACCTAGGCAGTAAAAGGCATTTGTACACTCGTTCCATCATTATTTATGTAATTCTGACATCATTAATGAAACACTAAAATTTCTTTGTTTAAAAACGTCCTGTTCGCCGTGCGTAGTGCCAGCCTCTTAATTCCTATATTTGCCGTACATAGTTCGATACACTCTAACATTCTTCCTCTATCGATCCCTTATCCTCGCGACTACTTCCCAGTAAAGCCTTGGAGGGCATGCCGATATAAGAGTGTACATTTTGCAGCATTTTGCCACACTGTTCCAGCAAGGGACTTGTAATTTGGCAACAGACCATCTCTCAAGGGAGAGATTCACAATTTCTGAAATGTTGTGATCTTAAGAAGGGTGGAGTTCATTTTTCGATTCCCATTATCACTGAAACTGCTCAACCTGTAGTATTATAATTTTTGACGCTCCATAATCCTATCGAGTCACGGTGTAGCGTCGACCTCGCCTTAACTGAACGATTCTGATGAGGTTTGAATTGCAATTTTTTGATATCTACTTGTTTTGTCACATTTCGATTTTCGACCGGGCGCCGTTTCCTTACCGTTTGTGCTAGGGACATATAAATTAGCAACTGGGCTACCTTTTAAGGAGGAGTTCAGCCCAACCAATGTATTTTTTTGAATATCGATGTTTAATTGGTACGATTATTTTGATTCCCATTATTTCCGACTGTTTCGCTTACGGCGCTAAAACAAATTCGTTAAGGCCATCGATTACAATTGCCTCACATTGTGCCATCGGCCTCACTTTAAATTTGTGTTTTCAAAGGGTGTGTGAATTTTTCATGTGATACCTCCAAAACTGTTTCAGCTATGACGACGGGACTCCGTATGCATGCTCAGGAGTCCGACATCTTCGGCTTGTTGTAACAGCAGCCATCTTTTCCCAATTATATTTTTTTTAATATGCGTCCTTTAGCTAACATATTTTCATATTTGCCAAACCTTTATTATTTGGTTACATGACATGTTATATATATATATAGTAACATTAATCCCATTTACCATGTTTATCGAACACGCAATACAGAATTATTTTAATTTTTCGTGAATATGCTAATTTATTGTATGCGCGTCGTCGTTCCACACAAAATAACTTTGGTATTTCATACAATAATTTACTTTTCGTTTCGATTTAGTTTTTCCAATCATTACTGCTACTGTTGGCACCATTCACTCAGATCTAGCGTACCTTATTTTCGGATTAAACTCGTTACTCGATCTTCCGGTTGTGTTACACGCAGAACGTGAGGGGTCGCTTTCGTCGCGTTATGTTTACCTCGAATTTGTTTGCAGTGTGTCTTGCATGCCCTCAAGTAGCATCAACTACCATAAATTCTGTTTTTCCTACCATCAGTTCATCCGCGCTATCCCTATGCACCTTCTTACATATTCCTTTTCGGTCCCTGGCTGTTCTCCATTTCCTTACTTGAGCCGCTGTGTGTTCTGGTTTTTGCCCCGTTTCTTGACTTGGGCTACTGTGGGTTCTGGGGTCCTCTGGGCATTGTCCACTGCAGCGACTTCTATGTGTCGCTTGGTTCACGCTTTACTAACAGACCTGCGGATTTCACGGGTTCGATCCCTGGTGTAACGTGATTGTGGGCTGCGACAATATTCACCATGTCCCAATGGCCTTAATAAATGTGTCCAGAGTGCGAAGGAGTGTTGGCTGCATTAACTAAAGACGAGGTAGACCGCTCATTCGTCTTCTGCGCATATATCCAACATTGACCTACCCTAAAGGAGCACAGTAGTTAATGTAACATGGTCAACAGAGACGAACGTCTTTGTTTACGTATTAATATTCAAATATAATCACTTTTACATTAATGAAATACTTTCACCAATTTTAATTTAATCTAATTGCATTTCAAATAGTTTAGAGGAAGTATACATACATCTCAGAGCACTGGTTTCCGAAACCAATCCAACAAGCCTCGCCGTTTTCGCGAGTCGTATTGGCAGAATAGCACATTTTAAAAACTTTTCCTGTTTAACTTCCTATCTCTAATGAAAGTTTTGTTTGAACCTATACATTGTATAGAAATATTACCACATGTCAGACGGCAAATGTAGGAATGGTATGTGTCGTTACAATACAAAATTCATTTGTCTGTTTCGTGAGCGAATGTAGGGACGCTACCCTGAATGAATGGGAAAATAATTTGCCATTCGCACTTTCCCGCTATTCGTATACATTGATATTGTAATTTTACGAATAATTTCTTAGAGAGGCATTTAAATGTTGGGAAACAGAGATTTGTTGTGCACAGCCAGCGAGATCGGTCTACTTCGTTATCGTGTAGTCTGTGGTTGGCTGGAGGGAAGGATGATTTGCAGGTGCGGCCAGAGGAGATCAAAGTGAAGGAGAAGGACTTCACGTTCCATGTGAGACGAAGGGAGCTGAGACGACACCACGAGCACTCTTACGCCGACCCCTGTCCTCCCGACATGCGCTCCGTGAGGCTGCAGGACCTCAGCTCCGTCAACATCGACTGGAAGATGCTCACGTCCCTGCGGCCCAGGACACGCCAGGACGAAGACATGTTCTCCAGGTACTTGCGCCTCAGCCCACATATGAAAGAGGATGGGGTCAGTGGGGTAACTTGCTACTAGCGCCACAATGGGGTCGATGCAATGCATCATCTCTTGATTTTCAACGTGTTTCACAATATTCCTTTTTTTTTTATGATATCAATACTGTACATATTACAGTTCCCTTATTATAAGCTTTCATTAGTTCCTTGTTTCTTATTACAACGTGAAAACTTCATTCTTCTTTATGTTTTAGGACTATAGGCAACTTTGCTGTATTTTATGTGTCATGTGGTATTAAATTTGTTATATTTAAGTTTTAACACGTATGTAATTTTTAAGTCGTTATGGTTAGAAACCAACTCTGCCAAAAGGCAAATGTAGACCTTCTGCACACCTGGTATCGTCATTTTCACGCCTTGGAAATGGGGGGTAGACGTGCGCCGAAGGTATTCTTGCACAGTGAGTAGCAGGGAATAGGGCGATTTGGGGACAATAGGCTGTAGGCAGAGGTGCTAAGGCTCCGGCGTCGCCATCTTGGATCCGGCGGCCATCTTGTTCCACAGTTGTGTCCGGTGGCCATCTACATAGTTTGGGGGCCACCCTCCAGGGATTCTGGTGTGCCCGCCGCCATATTTGGTTCTTTCATCACCTGCCAGAGGCTCTGGTCCGCTATCTTGTTTACAGTATAGTTTTTTCGTTCATCGCCTGACAGGGGGCACACGTGGTCCGCCGCCATGTTGTTGTTTCCTTCATCGCTGGCTAGGAGGTGCTGTAGGTGTCCACCTTCTTGTTTAAAGTAGTTATTTTTTCGGTGCTTGAAAAATTCATTTAGAAAGGTGCACTATCGAACTGCCTAACTTTGGCTCGCCAGACTAATGCCTTAGAACGCTCGGCTATTGTGACATGTGATGGGACAAGGGTTTTAATGAGGTATGTGTGTATATGTGTTATTGGGGGATAAGAATTACAAAAATAATAAAAAATATATATTTAATTTATATCGAGCAGCATGTTTACGAATTCGTATTTTCGAGTATTATTAGATTATTTTGTCACGACCATCGATAAGGTAAAACATTATTATATACAAAAGTTATGTATTAAATTTATATTTTTTTATTCAACTTCTATAATGTTCAGACCTAACTGTATCGTGCGACAGGTCTACGAACTCGTATTTTCAAGAAGAATTTGAATACAACAGCTGAAATATTCAAAGTATAATATTATAAAATAAAAGTTATGGATTTCATTTATATATGTATATTTATATAATTGTACCAATAAGTGTATCGAGTGACATTTCTACAGATTCTTGGTTTTACGACAGATAAGGACATATTGTCAAAAATATGATTACATGACAATGACCAGCTCCATATTGGATTTTACAAGCATATAAATTCATTAGTAAATATACGTGTTACATATTTTTGACTTGCGAATTCAAGTTGAAAAATAAAGTAACATTATGAAGTTTGATTATTCTCACATTTTGGAAACCATATTGAATTTAGTAGGCCTAAGCATAAGAGCAATTTTTTATATTTTTTTATTTATTATGTTACCAATCTAAGCATGAAATACATCACAGCAGTTACCTTACCACTGGTCATGTTTTAAGTGCAATATGTCTACATATAAGCTCCACGAACTTATATGCATAGTTGGTTATAATTTCAGAACCATTTAAGATATAGTTGTCAAATTCATACCATAGGCATCGCCACAGACAACGAAAAGAGTCATGGGTCAAGTATGTCCTAAGTGCACTTATAAGAATAGTTAGCTGAAATTTCCGAACCATTTAAGATATAGTCGTCACATTCATAACATAGACATCGCCCCTGACAACAAAAAGAGTAGCAGAGTCAAATATGTCTTAAGCGCACTTATATGCTTAGTTGGCTATGATTTCCAAACTCTTTAACATATATTGTTGTCAAATTCATAACATAGGCATCGCCCCAGACATAGAAAAGGGTAGCAAAGTCAAGTATGTCCTAAGTGCTCTTATAAGCATAGTTGGCTATATTTTGCGAACCGTTTAACTTATAGTCATCAAATTCATAACATAGGTATCATCCCCAAAAACGAAAAGGGCTGTGGGGTCAAGTGTGTCCTAAACGCACTTGTAATCATAGTTGGCTGTAATTTCCGAACCCTTTAAAATATAGTCATCCAAATTCATAAGATAGCTATCGCCCCCGACAACTAAAAGGGTCGCAGGGTTTAAGTATGTCCGAAGTTCACTAATAAGCATATTGGGCTATAATTTCCGAACCTTTAATGATGAAGAGGTCAATTTCATAACATAGGCCTCGCCCCCAACAACCAAAAGGGTCGCGAGGTTTAGTGTGTCCTAAGTATACTTATAAGCATATTTTTTGTAATTTCCGAACCATTTAACATTAGTCATCAAATTTATAACATAAGAAGCAACCCCTACCACTAAAAAAGTCGCAGGGTCAAGTATGTCCTAAGCACACTTATAAGTGTAGCTGGCTTTAATTTCCAAACTTGTGGTGAACTAAGGCCACAATTTTTACACAGTATACACAACACATTAAATTGACAATCCTTTTTATTTAGCAAGGTAACAAGCAATGTACAAAATACACACATTTTACACCAGACGTCTTAAAACATTTGAGCCATTAATACAGTTCCCAAAATATTCTTTCAAAAATGAAATATAAGAACCACAGTAAGTAAACTGTCACAACTCCATTACTGTAATACCACATCAATTTGACTAGGATAATATGTACTAGAAAAGGTAGCTCCCACATTTGAAAAATTTTAAAAGAAGGAAAGGAAATGAGAGAGCTGTCTCACCACACTTTAAATCGGCAATTTCTGCTAAAATTACAGGAAAGAACTAACATAACTATTTCCTTTTATTTGTGACGAAAGCTCAGGAATAAATATAAAAAAATCAAAATCTGAAATTCAATTTAAAAACTACCAAAATCAAGTAATTTTATATTTTTCAAGCAACTTTTTCATGTTTCTAGAAGCATCGATTTTCGATCCTCAAAAACAACGATATTTAAGCTAATATAATCTAATTTTAAGCCAAAAACAAGCAAATTTTCAATATTTTTTTCAGAAATGGACGTGCAGGATTTGTTATTTAAAAACACAGCAAATTTTAATTCACAATCTAGTAAATTTCTCGACTTTAAGACGCCCGTCTACCTGAGGGCAGAGCAAGTACGCCGAACCGGTCTCGCGGTCAAGCAAGCGGGGTCGGACGACAGTGGCCGCTATTGGAACTACTGTGCCTTCTCTCCTCCTCCTCCTCCTCCCCCATACCAATGTGCTATCGTCCTAAAGTAGGATGCTTCCCAAGCCTACTTTAGACTCGTGCATTTCCTTCCACCTGCTATATCGCTACCACCGAGTGCTCATGTCAAGGAGATGCCTTGTGTTCAAATCGTAGCTGCAGCACCTTACACATTTATTATTTTTCACTTACATATTAAGAATGGCATTTAAATACTATCTTCCATTATTAATATTTTCTCGCAAATACGGCACCATCACTCTGCAACATTTTAAAGGCTTTTTAATACGTAATCTTATGTAATAAACTCAAAATAATATTATGCGTGCAGTTTTCCACAGGCAATAATCCTCTGTGTTAGAACCAGGCGTGCATTTCTATCGTGTTCAGCCAGTACAATTAATGACGCGAGATTAGCAACATATGCAAAATGTGATATGGTTAAAATGCGAGTACCGTAATGATGAATAATTTATTTAACGAAGTAGTTGTAAGCTTTAGTGGCAGAATACTCGACGTCAAGGGCAAAATAAAATCTTTATTCATTCATAAAACACACGTTATAATATGAACAACATTATTGATGATAAGCTAACAACCCGAAGGTCGTTTTGAACCCAAGACCATTGGTTGCGATGGAAGCGCTCCCAGAGTGACAATGAAGTTGATTCTGCGGTTTTTTATCATTGCCACATTAAAAACGTATGTTTCACCAAAATGAATGGCCTTACGTTATGTTAATCGTGGTCGTTACCATATTTTACCGATAAAGAACTCTTTTGCCACTTACACCGGAATCACCAATATTTCACAGTCGATTTCATTACGTCTATAACAACTAATTATTTCTTTAAATTAGAAGCGTTGACATGGCTCCGGGTCTAGAAGGGGAATGGCGTATTTTACCTCAAAATAGCTACCTAATGTTAGCGAATGACACAAACACGGAACATAATGTTTATGTTTGAAGCTTTAGTGCCGTATATAAATGTTGTTAATACAAGTAAATCTTTTACTACAAAAATATAACTAGTTTCGGGAAACTTTCTTTTCAGAAAACCATGTATGTGTACATTTCGTAATTTTCAAGAAAAGTTCAAATTCACTTATTATTGCAATAAAATAAGGAAAGGATTTTCTGCAGCATGTTAAAAAAAAGTTTTGCATTGCCCAACAAGAATATTCACATGAGCACGCAGTAGCAAGCGTTAGTGATTGACAGACTGACAAGTGCCCAACACTAGGCAAACAAAGCATAAGGAGTAGGAACCATGCGTATAGTAGAATATAGTTAACTCAAACGGAAATGAAATTACTAATGATAATTATTGCATGCTTCTATGTACTTCCTCAAATTCCAGTTTTCGAAATAAAATTGCCGTAGAAGATAATAGTTAAGGCCAAGTATGACTAGACTAGAAATTACGTATGAATGAAAACAATTTTGTTAAGAATCATTCCTGATGTTAGCTGCAGACTTCACGAAATAGAGGTTATTGTTTCATATTCATTCAAAAATATTAATTGGCCCCTCCTACAACCATTCGCTTCAGTTGGTAGTTCCCCCTTTTCCATATCAGTGTCAATGTCTACGCTTCAATTGGACACAGACAATAAACGACAAAAAATGCAGCCTAACAACTACACACAATTTTCTAAAAAACATTTAAATTTTTATTCGTAAATATGAATAAATAACAGTTATTGCAATATAATAAATACATATATTTTAATACTTACCATAAAAAATTTCTGTACTATACGAACACTGTGTTCTTTGTCAATTCTGTGGAATTTAGAACGTATCTACTAGATAATTTTAGAAATAATAAAAGAACACAAAAATTACATTTGTATAATGTCTTATTGAGTTATGTTCTTACCCCTATAATATTTTGTTAGCCATATTATTTGATTTTATTGCAGAAATGTAAGATATATTAAAATCCTTAAATTCACAAAATGCGTATTTTGAAACTATATTTTAAACTTAATATTTTATTTAACACTGCTTAATCGAAAACAATTTTAATTTTACCGCTTTTCTTAAGTCACGGTATTATTTATTCTATTATAAACTTCTACGCCTCATATTTGACGGATAGCTAAGTTTGCATGTACTTTTGATGTAATGTTTTGAACATATGTATAGCAGAATTTCTCGTCAATGCTGCTGTAATTTCAGTATGTTACTTGCGCATATCTGGTATTTGGCGGAGAGCTTGATTTATATGTATTTTATATGAAAAAGTTTGAAATAAATGTTACAAACATTCTGATAATTGCAGCTGTAATGGCAGTATGTTATTCGCGTATTGAAGTGAAAAATAAATGGCTTCAAAACTAGCTTTGGGATAATATCCTGTCTAATAAAAAAAATTTCCCGCATGATCCCAAACGCAGCTGAGAAATAGTAAATTGCTATCTACTAAAGCGTGAAATTGTGTGTGTATATATATATATATACATATATATATATATATATATATATATATATATATATATATATATATATATATATATATATATATATATATATATATATACATATATATATATATATATATATATATATATATATATATATATATATATATATATATATATATATATATATATATATACACACACACACACACACACAATTTTTTTAAACTGCATGCTTCTCTTTGGCGCTTTTTCACGTTCCGTTCAACAGCATTATTACGACGGAAACAATTAGACCAAAGTTATTTCAACTAACCGAAAAACATGTATCCAGGTTAATAATACGCTACACATTTTAATGGATAGGTAAAAAAATAGTAGTGCAAAAAGAGATTATCAGTTTATGTCAATTGTTACATACAATTAATTCAGTAAGACGACGTTTTCTAATTTATCTCAAAATTTTAAATTATCAATTATTATTTCGTAAAAAGAAATTTTTCTTGTTAAGCCAAGTAACTACAATTCAGTCACATAAAATGTATTTTTCAACCTTATTAAGATTTATCAATCAATTAATTATAAAAATAGTTAATACATGTCAATTAAGAAACCAAGTTAACTTTTTACGATCTCTCTGCAATATGTTGTAACATTATTTGAGTAAAATGTTTTACAGCAAGAAAACCACACAGTAAAAAGTATGAAAATGTAAAACAGTTGCAGTGGAACGATTTATGGTTATTGTTTACAACAAAACCAATATGACAGTGCGTGTGTTTATATTCGCGTTCTCTACTCCTGAAGTTTGCCCCGTATGAATAGTCAATATTTACTGTTTACTCCTGATTCAAAGTAACTATTCATGGCCGTACAGCGAAAGCGAATGAAACCCCGAACGGCGCGTTCCGAAAGCCAAAATAATATTGGTGACGTAGTATTTCACAAACTTAAAATAGACCCTTATTGGTTGCGAATAAGTAAAACACACGTAACCCACGCGAAACTAACTCGTTTCCACAAAAAAAAACTGCTCCAAAAAATATTTTTGTTCGGAACAAGTTCCGTAACGTTTATGTCGTATTATTTAAAAATCAAACGTAACCTAAGGACATGAGTCAAAATAAGAAATTAAGTTAATAGAAAACTGGAACATTCATAATTATGCTCAAGGGAAATTCTTAAAATTTTTGAATATTATTACAAATAACGGAAATAATACTCATTACAATCTTAAATGTGAAATGTAATTACTACATTAGAATTTACATCTTAAAAATATTTAACAAAATTAACACTAATGTTTTAATCCCTACAGAATGACGAACACTTTGAACACATTCTATAACGATCTATAAAAAAGTATTGTTTGCGTGTAGACCTTTTCCAAACTCACAAAAATGTCTTCATTTTAAACTGCATAAATTCCATGGCAAAGTTGAGTATTAACATTAACCAATTTTCAGGCGATTTAAACACAAAGTACATAATATTGTTCTCTCACAATATAAAGATGACATATCGTTACTGGTATTAACATCACTTACAAAACACACTTGTTGAATAATGGAATTAACAAAATAAAGGAAAATGACGTTATTTTCGCTAAAATTTTAGAATATTTACTGAAATAAGTTGCATTTGCTTGCACCTTGAAAAATTGCTTCCCAATAATAGTTAACAATTAAAAACACCTGTTAAAAACCCACACCTCAGGTTACCGTAGTTTTCACATGTGTTATATATTAAAACAAATATAAATGGTAATACTTCTAAACAAAAATGGTGCTTCTCCCAAAAAAAAAAAAAAAAAAAAAAGGTTCAAGACAATGAAGAAAACTTAAATGCTATATATATATATATATATATATATGTTCAAGACAATGAAGAAAACTTAAATGCTATATATATATATATATATACATATATATACACATTATATATATATATCACAACTCTTGGTACGAATACATGTGAATGAATTAATGGTTAGATCACTGATGTCTTTTACACTTGTTTGATATATCGTACAGGGAGTTCTTTACCATGTAATGGGTCTACAAGTTCAGGGAGCATAAAATCCATTTGGAAACGGTTCAATATTTGCACCATTTTTGTTTTCCAAAATTCCTTGTCATGCTCAATTTTCTGGACAGATATGCCTAAGGGTATCCAAATGTCAAAATAGCACATCTTTCTTTGCGTGATGTGCAGTTGCCCCTCAATTTGATACATGTATCTGTTATCCTCTTACAGGTGAAGTTCTCCCGATTCAAAAAGGATGAACCTTTTTTATTTTTTTCTATTGCTAATGGGGAGTGACGTGTGCTGCAATGATAGGGCACTTGACCGTGGCAATGGAATCAATCTATCTCAGACCTTAGCTGCTAAAGCATACTTTTATCGACCAACGAGTCCGACGCATCACAGTTTTACCTAGTGCATATGCTAATCATTCTAGAGCTAAAGAATATGTTTCCAATTCGTACTTCGTGGGCCTTGTTCTTTGAAAACTGTTGTAAACTAGAAATATCACAGACTTTGCTTTTAGAGTTAACGACTTCAGTTTACAAATGCCTCTGAAAGATTAAGCTGCTGACAGTTTCGATCGTTCTGTTAGCCAAAGCTGAGAGTTATACTGTGCTGTTGTGGTGCTCTTAAGAGCATTTCTGTCACAGCTTTTAAGACCCAGCTTTTTCAGAGACTTTTCATTTCATATTCTGAATTAACATTATCATAGAGAGAGTTTCAACGTTTAAGTATTTCATGATTCCCTTGTCGCTTTCTCCTTTTCTGCGCTGACCTTTATTTGTTACGACTATTGTTAGTGCAATTTAAGTCTGGGATTTTACAAGTAATTAGTTTGTGAAGCATCCTTTGAGTTTACGCTTTAGTATTATATTCGATAATAGTGATATCGCATCAGGTATTGTACCCACCTCGCGAAGAAAAGTTCCTCCTGTTACCTCCTACAAATTTACAACGTATGGAGTTGAATCACCCAACACTATATGTAGAAACGTCGGGTACAAAGCTACTGGCGTAGTGGGCAATGAGATTCTTAGCTGACATTAATTTATCCGATATACCTACTGCTTTCAGTGCCTCCACTACACATACTTCGCCATCCTTTAGTCCTTTACAAAATGTACTTCTTTCTTGGCATTTTCCGTGATCAACAACCACATGGAACGACTTATGTGAATGTCATTTTGCAATTAATTTATTCTTTGTTGCTAAGGAAAATTTTGGGTCCTCCTTTATTTTATGGCACTTGTCACTGCGACGAGAAGATGCAACTGATGATTAGGATATAAAACCCGCCATATTGCAGCCAGCACTGGACCAACAGTAGTTTTAGTTTTAGTTTTAGAAGCGATGTATCTCAGTCTGCGGTTGTAGTTTCTGATTATATTATTCTTAGATTAAATTTCTGTAATGTTGAAATGTTGTACATGCAGTTTATTTGCGATCAACTGTTTCATCACGCAGCTGTCGCCATCACCTGTGCATACGAGGAAAACGGTGTTTTATTTAAGAGATAACGACATTCTTATAGTATACACTATAAGTAATTTTTTTGTACTTTTACAAAGAAAATCTTTGGTAACTCTGTTTCCAGAGGAGCATCTGTAAAACTAAAAATTATTTTCTTGTAAACAATACAATTACCTTCTAATATTATGTGTATATGTATATATATATATATATATATATATATATATATATATAACAAAATTTCAATGGATATTTTTGTATTTAGAATACATTGGTGAGTAGCGAATCTATAACCACATTGTTTAGTGTGGTTTTGGAAACACATTAATTTATAACAAAACTATGATACAAAAATTAACATTCATATTATTTTACGAAAACAAAGTGACAACCCAGACTCGAACCCTCGCCATTCATTTTTAGAGCTTATGACCTTCACCACTAAATTGAACTATTACACAGTTCGCATTATTGTTAAACAAATTAAAAGTAAATATGTGGTAATTTGGGGGAAAATAAAAACACTATAAATTCGAATCATTGGAAAACCACTGATTCACAGTGAAAATGGCTCCACTTGGAATCAGAAAAAAAAAAAAATACTGGTCGTTTCTGTAGAAAAATTTCACTGATTGAATTAGTGATGCGAAAAATTTCACTGATTCAAAGTGGAGCCATTTTCACTGCGAATCAGTGGTTGTCCACTGATTGGAATTTATAATTAAAATTTATTTTTTCAATACATATCTAAAGGCAGATTGCACGTTTTCACTTTCAATATTTTATAATTTTAAATATTCTCTCGTATGAAAAGTTTCGTCAGGATAACATTAAGTGGCATAATACATCCACAGAATTTTCTTACAGGCGATTAAGTTATATAAAAATTCTAGGAGATAGGGAATACACAGGCACTACCGCATGAGCGCATAAAGTTTCTCTCCTGCGAAAGAATGCTAAAATGCAATAACATTACACAACAAGGACACACAGTCTTCATATTAATTTTAAACCATGTTCGCTATTCAACTTCATTTTATTCTTGCGGGCAAACGCACGCGTCCTGGTGTTTTAACTCTGAATGCTTATAATAGAATGAGATAATTCCTATCATCACTTTTCGACTGAAAGTGATTCCTGTTGACTACAAAACGTTTTAGAGTTTTGCTACAAAGACGACCCTTGTAATTTTACAAACAAGATATTTTACAAGCAGTATCGTTGATATTTTACAATGGTTTGTAAAAGTACTAAGAAGTTCATTGTAAAAATTACAAGAATGTTTTACATTGTAGTGTGAATAATGTAGATAGGGTTTACCAAATTAGCATAATTTGCGAACTGTCATGCAACAACCGGAACCTTTTTACTGCCATATTTGCGGTAATTTGCTCCGAAAAATAACTCATTTCACAAAGACTCACTTGAATTTGTCCACAACTAGTCATTATCAGCCGCTCACCATTTGAATTACCCTGGTACAGTGTGTTATAACTATTTTATTTATTTGATGGCATGAACACAGGCTAGATATTAAAAACTGGAATAACGCATTTGAAGCAGAATATGTATTTCTGTGATCATGTAACAAGCAAATAATATTGTGGCAGTCAAAACTTTCCTATAATTATTCGACTTGTACAGTCCAGCTAGGCTTTAAGTGTGAATCTGCACTAATGGACAAAATTAGTTACCTAAATACAGAGACATTTGTCAAGAATGCTAAAAATAATTTCTAAAAGATTCTAGTATATTTATAAGTTTGTTGTCGCTCGTGTACAAAATGACTGAAGTACATATTTTGCAGTTTTTCTGCATAAGCATGCCGGTGTATTCGAGGAATTCGTTAATGGCAGGAATTTGATTTTATTCATTGTATCCGAATTAGCTGTGCAGTGAAAGTCTACACGAAAGACTGAAACGTTGGTATTCAGCAGCACATAATATTCATTTTCAGAGGCATTCGGTTTCATATGAGTTTTAAATATATGTAAATACTCCCATTCATATTGCCGTCTGCACTGAATGTGGGACATGATATCTGACCTTTTGATTTAGACGGCGAATGATGTATTCCATTTTTCAATCGATTTCTTGACAGTACAGAACATTTCCGCGAATTATTGAAGAAGGAAAGTTTATGCAGTCCGTGTCTGCTCTATCAGACTCTTTTTTACTTCAAAATCGCTAAAGACCTAATATAAAAACTGCTACCCAAACTTCATCGAATCTCCGTAGTCTACTGGCATAATATTTATAATTTTGTTGGATTATGTTTTTTGGATAAATAGAATTCTTTAAATTATTCTTATTCTATTACTGTAGGCTTCTACAGTGGAACAGCATATATTTATTAGTGTTACTGTAACATAAAGAAATATTTAATTTTTATTTTATATAGGAATTTTCCAAAAAAACAACATTAAAAATGTCTATGATTTAAAAATTAAAATACATGATTTATGTTACTGAGAGTCGTTTTTCTATGTTGTATGAATTCTGTTCAGGCAATTTTGATAAGTAAATCCGTTTAGATTGTTTTTATTAATTTGGTGGCATTGCTATACTTATGTACCAGTTGTGTATATCACTAATTGTAATAGATTCGTGTAACCTTAGCCTGATTTTATTCTCTCGTATTCTTTCATCGCCAACAGCTTAAATTCTTCCAATGTCACGCCAAAGTTACTGGAAAGATAAAAACTAAACAATTTTTCGCGTAGCAGAAAGAATTCCTTGTCTCCTTCACGTGGCTCTGTATACTTGCCGCGGCTCAATTCACACGAGATTACTGCACACTGTGCGGCGAAGGGAGAAGTGGCTTAGCGTGCCAGAGCTATTCCCTCTCTCCTCCACTCCTTGTCGTGCAGGCTGGGTTAATCAATGGCCTATGAGAGCGCCACCTGATGGACACTCAGCAAGTGCAAAATATGCTGCAGAAATACGCGTTTCTCTTGAAATTTATTGCGGTGACCCTGTAATTTTACTAGTGCAAATTCTGTACTACATTTCAATGCATGACCCAATACGAGTGTCATACTACTTTTCTAAGTACATTTTAAGATATAACAGCTTGAAAATGCGATTTCTAGCGATTTCGAAGACCTAAAAAATCATGTTTACTTTGCGCGGGGTGCCTTTAAAATAGTTCTGAGGCACAGAGTGAAACGTGATTTCTTTTCTTACGAAAACAAATTCCGAACACATGTAGCAGTTTCTGTGAAAAACGTGTATCTCAGACGCACTGCAACACCATTCACTCATCAGGTAGACGGGTGCCTTAAGCAACTTTTTCACGTTTTCTAGAAACGCTAATTTTGCAAGCGAGCAATCTAATTCAATCAAATTTAAGCAAAGATAAAGCAAGAAAAGCTAAAATTCAATTGAATATAATAAAGATAATTTATAGATTCGAATTATTAGAAATTTATACATTTTAAGAGAATTCAATATCATGTACAGATTTTCCATTTCTCAGTTCTTTAAAACATCTATACATTATAAAAACTTGTTTCTCATTTATTATTTTTAAAGCATTTTTATCAACCATGTTTACATAACGATCTGGAAAACTAATTTTATACTTTCCATCTAGAATAATTACGTTTTTTTACCAAATTTAGATTCATGAATTTTAAATTCAGGAGCTGCATAATTTTTATTAATTTCAAGATCTTGTAGTTTAGTCAATTCATATGAATTGTGTAACTTCTTGAGAAGTGATTCCACTTTTGTTTATTCATAAAGAAATAAAATGCAATCAATACTCGAAATGTAAAATAATACCACATCTATGCAAATGTAAGAAATGTGGTGAAGTATTAAACATTGAATGTTTCCCACCACATAACCACACAAAGATAAGCATATTACCACTTGTTAAAAAATGTTGTAGGGACAGTGGCGTAGCAAGGTCAGGTGGTACCCGGTGTGGAAAAGTTTTTGCTTCCCCCCTCTTTTTTTTTTTTTTTTTTTTTTTTTTTTTTTTTTTTTTTTTTTTTTTTTTCAAAAAAGGAAATTATTGAAAGAAGGAAAAATAAGATACTTAGATGTCATTTTTGGCTTATTTACTATTAACATTGTGAGCATATGCACATAAAACCTTTTTTTCCTAACTTTGTTCTCTGCAAATTTTGAAATCACAAAATAAAAATCAACTCCTTTCGCTACTTTGTTTTCAGTTTACAGAGATGGCAAAGCCAAGGAGCTTAGCGTGACTAACAGTGGACCTAAGATAACTTGATTAATTCTAATTTAGAAAAACTCCTCTCACATTATGCTAGTGAAACACAAAACGTGAAAAAGAATCTTAAAGGGCATGTCCACCTGCCTCCAGCAACTTCCGCGTTTGAGGCCGAGAAGTGCAAGAGCTGTAAGGACTACATTGCCACGTGCTACAAGTGCGCCATCGCCGCTACGCGCAGTGCTCTGGATTGGCGTGCAGTGTTCTCGTAGTGTTGCGTGTACCTATGGGACTTTATGCAGTGAGCCTATAATTTTATTGGTGGAAAGTTTGTAGCAAGGTACCTGCATTACCCCTATAGTATTTTGTGTGTATAAAATGCGTATATTTTGAGATAAAGAGCTTTCAAAAAGCCTCTTATAATTACGATGAAGTGCTCTGAAATGTTGTTACTAATGTGCGTGATGTCTTAAAAGTAATCGACAGGCATAGTGTGAAGTATGTGTTCTTTTCGTAGCTTAGCGCATTGAACGTACGTTTTATAGTTTCGTAAAAGAAAGCTGAATTTCAAACACACTGTAACGCAGTTCGGGTGCCAGGCAGGTGGCCCCCTTAACACTAATGTCACTTGAGGTGCAGAATCTGAAAGTTCATATTCAACAATAAACTCTAAAAATATTAAAGACGGCCATTCCAGAGAATCTTCTTTTCGAAACTTCGTCAGCTTGTAGATGTCTTCTTAGTCGCGGAATCCCTCTAAGGAGATCATCTTCAGAGTTAATCATAGTGTTACATGAGACGCATGAGGGCCGTATCTGAGTTCGTGAGGGATGGAGGTCTTAATAAAAAAAAAGAACCGAATTTGATTTCTACTTTATTTACACAGCTGTTATTAACAATATTAAATTATCTGTCTTCACTATTACTCTTTTTATCTGACTGTGAGCGCAACCTTACATGTCTATTTCAACTATAATTAATAAATGTCCTTATTTGATGTCTCTGGGTTTAGTTACGTTCACTTATCTCATACTCATTATTAACACATGTTCAGTCTATCTGTTGCCAACATTTGTAATGCCTTTCACTCACGCATCTAGTCCAACAGTACAGCCTGCCAGCCACAATCTTCACTGCTTAATACTCGCAGTTGCAGATTTCTCTCCTGTTGGTCACTTCTCTCGCTGCTCGTCTTCTATCGCTCGGAACTCAGCCACCTATTCACTCAACAACTCCAAGGTTTGGAGGCCTCTTACACCTTTATACCGTTCGCCTTGACCATCTGGAAGGTTCGCACAGCCCGAGTCGCGCTGAGAAAACAAGGTCATTAATCCAGAGTATTCTTCAGAAGAACGCAGAAATAAATACAACCTGTGGAAGTTCGTTTTCTGAAGTTGTGATCAGATTCTTGGATTCGAGAACTGCAATCAGAGCATATATACTTATCAAGTATTTGCAGCGAGTGTCGATTTCTTGATACAACCTGCCATTGAACTCCAGCATTAATCTTTTCCATTCTTCATTCAATGTGAGTGGTACATATTGAGTCTTTTCTCCAGACATAATTTTCCTCTTTCAGACGGTTCTTCTTTACAGTAAAGGAATGTCCATCTCTTCACGAGTGTTGGTTGCAAACTGTAGTGCTTTCTTCACGTTATTAATTCTTTTGTCTTTCAAAAATATCTTCATAATTCTCATTTTGATAGCACACTTCTCAAAACTGACTCCAACATTCCGCAGGTATTTTTGAGTGTGATTTACTTCTTCTAAGACATTAACCCAGAAATAAAAAAAATCATACACTACTAGAAAAAGTGTTTTCACTGCTCTTCTGGTTTCAACAGTTTCTGTGGGATCACATAGTTCTTCTGTGGCATCAACAATCTTCTTTAAATTAGCATGTACAGCTTTTACATCTTCATAGTGAGCACTACATCCTTTTCTGAAAGTTTCTTAACTGTAATTCCAACATTAGTAGCAATGATCGCCCATATGTATGTGGAAAATAAAAATAAGGAGTACAGACTTTCTGAGGGCCCAAAAAGAGGTAACACGTTGTGAAACAGCTGCTTAAGACTGCACTCCACACAGATTAAGAAAATTATTTCTACAAGGAACAAATGATTTTTAGGATTAAGTTTACGAATCCTCGCCTGGACTTCAGAGTTATTGTCAGACGAAGTTATTGGCTGGTTTCTAATGACATTAAAAAAAGTGTAGTGAGTAAAAAAAAATTAATTGTTGCATTTCCTCACCCCCCTGAGTGATGACACCCGGGGCGGCCTGCACCTGCCGCACCATCCCTTTCACCAGCACTGTGCAGAGAATATGCTAGACATCTTTAAGAGTGAAAAATGGAGAACATACTATACGAATCTGGAAAATATATTTGTAAACTATATATTAAAAAGCACAAAAATAATAAATCACACAATACAAATGAAATTCAACATAAGACATGTGTAATATGTAATAAGAATAAATCTATCGATTCATTTTATCCTCATAAGCAACTTTAGACATACTTACAACAAAATGTACAATTTGTTTCAGTGAATATAGTAGAACTCCTTATGAGTTAAAAGAGGAGAAAATACTATAATCCACAGCATGAAAAGCATAAAAGTAGTAAATCTCACAATACAGTAGTCGGTATTCTCAATTAAATTCAACATGATAATTATCCAACAAATACATGTACACTATTTAATGAGAATAAATATATTAAGTTATTCTCTTGTAATAAAATAGTAGGGACAAACATACAAATATACGTAAAAAAATTTTAGTAAATATATTGAGTTTTATCGCCCTAACAAGAAATTACATAGATAAAAAGATTTCACTTATTACCATTAATTTAAAATCCTTTTTATACATTTTTTCTTATAAATGAAGTTAAAATGCCAGCGAATAATCTTAACAGTTGAGTTGAGCAAAAGGAGAATGAGAGAGTTGAGAGTTATAGGTAGAGATTTTAAATTATAAATTGGTACAATCTAAGAAAAGCGGATATAATTACAGCTATTATACCATTTATTATAAATGAAAAAAAAAAAAGAAATTTTCCAAATTTTCCTATTTCTTATACGCAAATCAATTAATTATATTCCAAAGATAGAAATGAATTAAAATAAATATTTTCATTAACTAATAATGTATCTGTAAAGCCTAGAAATATAACAAATTGTATAACAAAATAGAATTTTACAATTTTACGCTTTTGAGATGCCAATATGAATTAATCACATCCCAAAGATAGAAAAGAATTGGAAAAAATATTTGCATTCTATAATAATTTATTTGTAAGCAAAATAAATGAAGGAGCTATAAAAATAACTCGTTTAATAAAAATTTTAAAAGAAGCAAACAACCTTGTAACATTCAAAATAATTTTAATTTACTACAGCCTAATCAATTTTCAACTTCAGTAAAAATAAGGCATTTGAGATAATATGTGATCATCTTAGGAAATTAAGAGGGTTGAAAAGTAGCATTAAAATATATGCCAATTATCACAAGAAAGAGACTAACCAAGTAGAATTATTAACATTTCAATCACAAAACTATACAGTATTGAACAACAGAGAAATTAAAATGATTTACAACACCATAAAAAAATTATTACTTCCACATTTAACATAATTTGAAAGAAAAGGTTCAGATTGGAAATTAGATAGAGTAATTTGAATACAGTTAGCTATAAATAAGCATAATCCATTAAATGGAGTATCATATATTGAACTACCAGAAGCTATTAAAAATAAGAAAGCATCTCTTAATGTGAAAAATGGAGATCAAAAATGTTTTCTTTGGGCAATAAGGACTGCTATTGTTTCCAGCAGACAAAAATTCGGATAGAGTAAGTAAATATAAAAATGTAGTGGTTTAATATTGATAAAGAATTATATAAATAAGAATATCCAATTAAAATTGAAATACCAAAAATGGAAAATAAAATTGAAACACCTATAAATGTATACTCTTTGATGACTTGCTCAATATGTATCTGCTAAAACTTACACAAAATAAAAAGGAAAAAGATATAAATTTACTTTATTTCAAAGATGCTAAAACTCACATTATTGTTCGATAAAAGATTTGTCGAAGTTGCTCTCTGCACAAAAAGCTAAACATAATTGTAAAACTTATGAATGTGAAATGTATCACCGATTATTTTATTCCCAAGAAGGATTTTAAAAAACATACAGTCGACTGCTCTAAAAATGAATCAGTAAGAATCAGTATACCTTCGAAAGGAGAGCAGACATTTTGTTTTAGAAATTACAAACATATAATGAAAGTTCCTTTTGATATATATATATATATATATATGCTGGTTTTGAATCAATTCTAAACAAAATGTCAACAACTAAACCAAATCCAAAAGAGAAATAAATTACTTTTAATTATTCCAAAAATATGCAGTTTTAAAATAGGATAATATTGAGAATGGCTTTTATAAGGAGGTATTTAAAGAAAGATATAAACTCGCTAATGATCAAATACATACTATTGATTTGAAGTTAAATGATGAATCATATACAATGAAATATCAGTTATACGAAGTTTCTGGTTTTTGCTATTATATTGTATGTAGTTATGGTCATTATAAACCACCAATTGTATATCGAGGCCCAAATGCACATGAGATGTTTATACAATCAATGAAAAGGGAAGTAGAAGAGATTGGGGAAATATATTCAGAAATTGAACCAGTACACTTACTAACAAAAGAAGAAATAGCAACACATAATAAATTCAAGAAATATGTTGTATGCGAATGTTAATATACGAAAGAAAATAAAAAAAGTCATCATAATGATCATATAACTGTATATAACTAACCCAGTACTTAATAATTGTAATCTACATATAAAATTTCCCAATTTTGTACCAATTAATTTTCATATGATGCTCATTTATGTATTAAAGAGCTAGGATGTAATGAAAAAGATATAGATTTAATTGTAAATAATGAAGCAAAGTTTATTATGTTTGGGAAAGAAACAGAAAATTTAAAAATGACATTGATAGACACAGTAAAAATTATGGCACAAGTAGTTTAGATGAATTATCATCTTATTTAAGTACAAATCCAAAGAAACATACACAAAGGCATTTTCCAAAAGATCAAGTAGTTTTAGTAATTAGAAAAAGGGGTTTATCCATATGATTATATGGACAGTTTGAAAAAATCTGAAGAAACAGATCTTCCACCAAAAGGTGGATTTCCTTATAAATTAAACGTATCTTATATAACTGACGATGATTATAATCATGCAAAACATGTATGGGTTCAATTAAATATGAATAATCTTGTATAATATCACGAGGTATACTTAAAATGATAAGTGTTACTATTAGTGGGTGTATTTGAAAACTTTAGAGAAACATGTATAAATGCATATGATTTAGAACCAGCATGGTATTTTACAGCATCAGGATTATCATGGGATGCAATGTTAAGAATATTTAAACAACCATTAGATTTATTACATAATTATAATATGATTTTAATTGGAGAAAATGAAATTACAGGCAGAATTTCACAATGTTGTAAGAGATATGTCAAAGCGAATAATAAATAGTTAGACAATATTAATCATAATCATATATTTAAATATTTAGGTTATCTCGATGAGAATAATTGATATGGTTGGGCAATTTCTGAATATTTACCATATGGTGGTTTCGAATGGTTTTATTATCCAGAATTTAAATATGATTTTGGGCTAATTATATATTAAATCTTCAGGATGAATCTAATCATGGTTACATTTTAGAAGTAGATTTAGAGTATCCACAAGATCGACATAAATTACATAAAGATCGTCCATTTTGTCCATAAAGTAAGGTATTTCAGGAACAAATCAGTCTAAGTTAATAACAAATTTACTTAATAAACAAAAGTATGTAATAGATTATCGCAATTTGAAACAGTGTCTAAATAATGGGTTAAAGCTTACAACAATACATAGACTATTAAAGTTTAATCAGTCTGATTGGTTAAGATTGTACATAGATTTGAATACATCGATGAGAACTAATGCAAATAATGATTTTGAAAAATATTTTTATAAGCTGATGAATAATTCTATTTTTGGTAAAACTGTGGGAAATATAAGAAACAGGGGAGATACAAGACTGGCCTCAAATGAATAAGCCTGTGATAAATTAGTAGCAAAACAAAATTTCAAAAGAAGTACTATATTTAATGGGAAATTTGCAGCAATACATATTTATAAAAAAATGTAAAATTTAATAAGCCTAATTATGTGGGTATGTCAGTTTTGGACTTATCAAAAGAGTTAATGTATGATTTTCATTACAAAGTAATGAAACAAAAATATTGAGATAACTTTGAATTATGCTATCAAGATACTGATCCCTACATTTATAAAATAAAAACAGATGATTTTTATGAAGATATGAAGTCGATGATAGAAAAATTTGATACAAGTGATTATCCAAAAGATAACATATATATCATACCCCAAATAAATAAGAAAGTTTTTGGTAAGATGATAGATAAATGTAATGAAAAAATAAGAAAGAATTTCTTGGTTTACGAGCTAAAATGTATGCATATAGAGATGAAGATAAAGAAAACAAAAATGCCAAAGGTATAAAGAAATGTGTAGTTAATAAGATACTTACATTTGAGGACTATAAGAACTGTTTGTTCAAAGAAAAATACAACATAAAACAATGAAACAAGGAATGAAAAACATGAAATATATACAGTAGAAGTTAATAAACTAGCATTAACTCATTTTGGTGACTAAAGGATTGTACTACAAAATAAAATAGATTAATTGCCAAATGCATATGGAAGAACATAATATAAAAAATATTTAATTTCGAAAAGAATATCGATATCAGCACCATTAAAATCAATTAGTTTACCATATGCATCTCCAATTTCTAAAACAATATGTTTAAACCATTCATGACCAATTTTATAAAAAATGGGGTTTACCTGCTCATAACTAATAGAATATTTTAATCCAGACATGGTTTTTGGTTTTAAATGGATCACAATTATGTAATTTTGTGCCTACAACAATTTTGTCTTTTTCAATAGTCATATTTCTTTCAAAGTCAAGAATACCACATAGTCGATTGTCAAATGTAATATCAAACTTAGAATTTACAGATATTCTATTTCTCACATTAGCTGCTGTTAATTAAATGCTGTTTGTTTAAAATGGTTCAATTGAATATATAGTTTCTTTTAATGAGTCAATATTGTATTGCCCCCTAGAAATATTCATAACTTCATTGTTATCAACCAATGTTATAGTATTATTCTGTATATTAGGAGCTACAATTTTCATATGAAAAGTAATTAAAGCAATTGATTTATCTTTATGGATGATATCATAATGAAGTTCTTTCTTTAGAATGGAACCATTATTTGTTAACTTAAATACTTCATTATCCATTTAATAAAAAAAAATATTGTTGTAAATTAAAAAGTTGATTGCGGTATTGGTGTTTTAATTTCCAAAGAAAATGCTAATGATAAAAAATGGCGAACTTTTGCCTGACAATACAAAAGCCATTATCATTGGGCCCTGTAAATGTGGAAAAATTAATTTGATTATAAATTTCGTTTTGGTAAAATTTCAATAAACTGTCTGTTCAAAAATTTGAAATCAACCCGAATATATTCAGTTACAAAGTGACTTTGATATGATATTCAAAAAGTTCATTGTAAATATGGCTTGATTTAAAAATAGCATTGATGAAATGATTCATCTGGATCAGTGTGAAAATAATTTTCTAGTTACTTTCGATGAAAACATTTGCAACAAGAAAAGTAATTACATACAGAATATAATATTTATAGCAAATTGATCTTGTTGAAATATATACTGGGAATTTAAAAGTATTATCACATATAAATAATGGATAAAAATTTATTATGACAATTATTTATTTATTTTTTTCAAAATATGCATTTGCTATACCTACAAAATATAAACCTGCTAAAAATGTTGCAAATGCTTTAGAATATATATTCGTTACAAGAAAAACGAAATAATTTACAAAACGATAATGGATCAGAATTTTACCATAAATCATATAAAGAACTTATGAAAAAATATAACATCAATCTCTATTCTACATTCAGTGAATTAAGTTCAGTGCTGTATAAAAATATAATCTTACAATGAAGAATAAAATGTGGATAAAATTGGCTTTAAATTGCAATATTCGTGAAATATTTTCTCCGGCTGTTGGCTATTCATTAATAAGTCTGTCAAGTTTTCCTTGCATTTCATGAGGCACAAGTGTATAGGTTTTGGAGCTCTACATCTAACTTCCTTACCTTTTGCTGTGGTATATGACTGTTGTGTGTTGCGTTTTGT
Source organism: Dryococelus australis (assembly GCA_029891345.1). Lineage (NCBI taxonomy): Eukaryota > Metazoa > Arthropoda > Insecta > Phasmatodea > Phasmatidae > Dryococelus > Dryococelus australis. The sequence continues at coordinate 176,229,644 of CM056999.1, forward strand.
TTTACTTTCTGCTCTCAATTAGCAGAAATGGGTACCAGTAAGTTGACGAGCAGTATTGACACTTTCTTGTTCAGTAACATCTATTTTCCTTTTAGAGGGTTCCAGTATCACAACTTTTTCTACTTTCTTTACCAATATTTCATAATTCTTCGATTAATGGTTACTCTTTCTTCGTATTGTTTCATATTCTTTTTCGTGATGCTTTTTGTATTTTTTATATCTTTGAATAAATAATTTAACTCGCGAAACTCTCTTTGATTCCATCTTATATATATATATATATATTTATTTATATATATATATTTTCTTATAAATGAGTTAAAAAATTATTGAGAGTTTCGAGAGGCATGCTTTTCCCCCAACTGATCAAACCAGGGGGGATTTTAATGTTTACAATAATAAAATTGAATTTGATATTCCCATAGCAGGTGGCTTTTCCTTTCCAAAAGTAGCTTATGTTCATGAGCAATTCACTTTACAAAAGAGAGATAAGGTTGGAGCTGAGGCAAATTATGAAGAATTAGATAATGCTGATGTTTGTTCAAACTTTTTTCCTTTTCAGTTTTCTAGAGTAGAAATTTCAAAACATTGAAATATTATTTAAGCTGTTGATAATACTGGTATAACATCAAAAATGATGAATGTTTACTAAGATCACGAAATGAACAAAATTATTTAGAATTTACTAGTGTAATTACTCTATAACATGATAAATTTGTTTCTAGTCATATAGCAGATGAAGTTAAAACTGTTTATACTGATAAAATTATTGGAATAGAGTATCCAATGAAATATTTGTTAGGTTTTATGAGTGATAACAATGAGGTTTATTGGAAAGACACTTATAAAATTAATTTTTTTTCTCATAATTAATCTGATAACAACAGTTTGTTACTTTACGAAACTTTTGATAAAGATAATAATGTTATGAAACAGCATCATGATCCTAGTAAAATTGTTATTGAAAAATTATAAATTATGTGGCCTATTGTTTATAATGAGTCTAACACCGCCTTTACAACCAAAGAAAAAATATACAAATATCCAAAAATACCTATTAGTTTTGAATATCAGCAATTTTTAGAAAAGAAGTCCCTGCTGGAACAACTGTTTTTAACTTCGATATAAAATATGAATTTAATAATTTAAAATTTGATATGCCTTATTTTATAATTCTAGGTTTTCAACACAATAGAAGAAATTGTTCTGAACAGCATAAACAATAAACATGCTACTATGTTCGATCATTGTAATGTGAGAAATATTTATGTTAAAAACTGTAGAAATGATATTTTTCCGAAAGCATACTAGAATCTAGACATTAATAACGGTGTTTCTCTTAAACAATTTCTTCCTTATAATGATTTTATAAATTCAAAAACCAAACTAGACACCAACTATAGAAATAATGAATTTTATGAGAATCTAAGTGTAAACACTGATGTTTATATTACTTACTATTCATTTTGTGGACGAACACAATAATATCTTAGAGATTGTTTATATAAAAAAACTACTGCAGTTAAAGAAAAAACAAATATAAAAATTTGTGTTGCTTTAATGAAAAAATTGAAGCAGGTACAGTTTGTAATGTTGTTCTAATTGGTAAAAGAAACCTTACTTATGATTATTTGAAAGAAAGATTTACTGAAGATTTATAAAATTTTAATATTTTTAAATGGAAGAGTCAACAAAATGTTTCGATATTTGAATACTATATTTTAGACGTATATTTGAGTGGTTACATAAAAAATTTTATGAATTTTTAGAAATACAGATGAATTATTTGATCAAATATATGGTAGTTTTCATAATTCTAATTAAATTTTACTCATTGTATCTCTTATCACAGAAACATATATAAATTTTAAATATTATAAATGGATCAATCTATAGAACTTTTAGAAGATTGGTCAATTGGATATGAAATTATAAAAACACCAACTTCCATTGTTAAAGAATTGGACATTGTCAATTTCAAAATTGTTTTAAAAATCAATAATAGTGATTCGAGATAAGATAAATTTTCTAATTTTAAAGAAGATATTTATGGTTTGGATTGTTGTGATATGTGGGATTATGCAATCAGTAATGGTTATGGCTCTTTTCTTTTAAACTTTAAAAAGTCTTATTGGTGTTTTATTTTTGTTGAATAAAATTTATTTATTTTATTAATTCGAATCTTTTATATATTCCGTCTGATTTTTAGCGTAAATTTGCTTGTTTTTAGCTTAAAATTGCTTGATTTTGAGAATGTAGAATCCGAATCGCTATTTTGGAAAAATGGTAAGTTTCCTGATTTTGGGGTAAAATTGCTTGATTTTCGAGGAAAATTGCTTGTTTTTATAGTATGAAAAGTTCTTCACGACCATTTGTAAAATACTGGAAAGTTTACTTGGTTTTGGGATTTAATTGCTTGATTTTTGATGAGAATTACTTGATTTTTTAACTGAAAATCATCGTTTCTAGAAACATGAAAAAGCAGCTTGAAAATGAGAATTTTGTTTGATTGTAGCTTAAATTTGCTTGATTTCGATGGTTTTTAAATCGAATTTCAGATTTTGAGTTTTATCTTTTTTTGTTGTAAAACAGGAAATAAATGACGATACTCTTTTTCTTGTATTTTTTGTGGGAAATTGCCTGAAAAAGTGTGGTGGTTCAGGTCCCGCATTATACATCTACTAGCGATAAAACAAGTGAAATAACCTATCCGCTGAGATATCTGTTTCGTTTTATTCGAATTAGTCAAAGGAATCTAATTTATGATTATTTGAATGAAAATATTACTGAAGTTATATAGTTTTTTTTTAAATTCACAAATGGAGGATGTAAACTATATAAAAAAAGAACAAACTGTTTCGATAGTTTAATACAAGTTTTATATGTATAGTTAAGTTGTTTGTTGAATAAAAATCAGTTTCATAGTTCCAATTAAAAATTTCTCATAAAAACATATAAAAATATGTTAATATTATAAATGGATCGAATTGTAGAACTTTTATAACTTTGGGATATTGGATATGAAATAATAAAAATGGTAACTGCCAGTGATAAAGAATTGGACATTGTTCATTTCATAACTGTTTTAAAAATTAAAAATATATTATAAATTTTGTAATTTAAAAGAGGATGTTTATGATTTAGATTGTTGTGATGGTTGGGATTATGGAATCAGTAATGGTTATGTCTTCAGATTTTTCTTTATTTTTAGAGTTTAAAAAGTTATATTGATGTTTAAATTTTCTTAAATAAAGCATACAAATTATTTTGATTTGATTTAAATTTACATGATTTTGGCATAAAATTGAATGATTTAGATTGCACGGTTGCAAATTTGGCATTTCTAGAAAACATGAAAAAGTTGTTCAAAATCGAGAAATTTACTTGATTTTGACTTAAAATTTGCTGTTTTTTAGATAGCAAATCCTGTATGTAACATTTTTTTTAATTTAAAATTAGGTTGATTTTGCCATAAAATGATATGATTTTTCCTTGTTTTTGAGCATCGGAAATTGATGCTTCTAGAAACATGAAAAACTTGCTTGAAAATTATAAAATTACTTGATTTTGGTTTTAATTTGTTTGATTTTGGCTGTTCTTTTATTGAACTTCTGATTTTGACTTTTTAAATTTATTCCTGTAGTTTGATTAAAAATAACAGGAAATTGTTACATTATTTTTTCCCGTACTTTTTAGCAGAAATTGCCGACTTAAAGTGTGGTGAGCCAGCTCTCTGATTTCCTATCTACTTTTAAAGGACAACATGCACTCATAAAAAAGTAATTGCAAAAGTAGTATATGGGTAGTTTCAGGACAATCCATTTTTCATCCTTAAAATCCCTGATTTTTTCCTCGAATTTCATGCTTTTTACTTCTAAAATAAAAATTTGACACAAAATCCTGAACGAATACTTATCGTAATAATTCTCGCAAAAATTATGCAAAATAAAATGATTACACACCAAATTAGGCAAATTTAGACCAAAAATACAAGCTAATTTATGCAAAAAATTAAGGTAATTTAGTCCAAAAATATACAAGTTAAGCTAATATTTATAGATTATTTTCGAAGCTCTACTCATTAAAAAAAAAAAAATTTTCTATGTGTTCAAATTTTTCACCAATTTCTCGAAGATTATCTTCATCGTAAACACTATCTAAAATCATTAACTGTAATTTTTGTTGATTTCGATACAATTTGAAAACTATATTTCGGAGTTCGGGATACTTCATATTTATGGTGTAAGCTGGAAAAGTTAATTTAGAAACTCCTTTTCAAATGTTAGTCAAACTACATGGTAAACCATGTAAAGTCATTTTTATTTATAAAGAAAATATTTATGTTCGTTTAATAAATCTTAACTAAGCATCTAAAAATTTCTATAAAATTATGGAAACATTTTGTTGTTTCTGTAAAATGCTTCTGTGGCTGTAGCTTCAACTATGTCTACGAAAAGAAAATTACGATGGTGTATTAAAATGTATTAATTACTTATATTTTATTTTTACTTTCAATGAAGTTAGCAAATATCACATTCCATATACCCATTTATAAATTAAGGGATTTGTGAATAGTAATGTTTTAACAAAGGAACAACTTGAGAGAAAAAAACAAAATTAAAAGACGGCAAAGGTTTCAAATTAACTTTGTCAATAGCAATAATAAAAAAATACTGAAAGAAAATCTGGAAGTGGTTTACAGCATGGAGGTTTTTTACCATTTTTAATTCAAGTTTTAGCTGCACTCAGTGCTTTAGCTGGTGGAGCTAGCTCAATTTACAATTCTGTTGAACAAACTAGAAAAAATGAAAAAGATTTATAAGAACAACAGACACATAATTTAAAAATAGATAATTAATCTGGAAATGGTTCACTTGCAAAAAGGGGTAGACCAAAAAAAATTGAATATATAACCATTAACTAATTTTGATATTCAAAAATATGTAAAAATAATAAATATTTATGTGCTTAATGAATTACCAAATATAATGCTCAAAAATGAATGTGCTGTGGTTAATTTTGACATTTCAACAAAAACTTGTACTCAATGGGTTTGTTATTTTTAAAATAATGATATAACTATTTTGATACATTTCGAGGTAATATTCCTACTAGTTTAACCAATCAAAAAGATAAATATTTATTGCAATCATAATAGAATTCAGAATTTTTATTTCAGTTATCTGGGTACATTTATTTTTAATTGTATTACACCTTTTTTCGAAAGGTTTTAAGTTTCATGATATAATTTATTTCTCATTAAATGATGGATGTATTTGGGAAACCATTAATCAAGTCATTATATAAAAACTCTGACACTAATGCTAATAAATTAAAAATATACGTAGATTTAAAATAAAATATTATTGTTTCTGCTTTACATAATCAACTATGTAAACTTTTCGTTTATACAACAGATTATGTTTCTCTTCAAAATCGTAGAATTAATAATATGGTTGATCCTATAAATGGAAAATATTCTGTCAATAAAAGATTTTTTGATAATGAAATAGCTGATAAATAACAAAATTTCAACAAATCTGTTTTGAATTATTGTGATACACTTGAAAACTCGAAAGTTGAAAAGGAAGAAAAATCATTTATGTTTTATTTACCTGCAAAGTTTAATAAAATTAGTAATATTTTTTACTTAGATAATAATTAAATTTTCGTTACTTTTTCGATGGATTATACATTAATAAAAAAACTACTGCTAATTGTATTTTACCTGATGATGTGACTGATATTAAGGAAACTACAAAAGTAGATTCCGGAAGCCCTTTGATGTTTACAGAGGTTATAATTTATCTTTTAATATCAGGAATGATAAAATATATGTTCATAAAGATGGAATGACAACTACAATAGGAATATTTGTGAAATATAAATATTAAATATTTGTTTTGCTGTTAAATTCAGTAAACTTGGTGCTTGAAGCATAAGAAGGCCTCTAAAAATAAAAATTTATAATTTGTAAATACTAAAAATGGATGATTAGTTCAGAAAAGTATTGTTCAATATGTAATTCTAATAAATCCACATTTTAAAAAAATTTGCCCAATCTAAAAGAAGGCATAACATTTGAATATATAAACTAGCACGAAGAAATTTTCCGACAATAAAATTAATATCATATGGCACAGATGATTTATGGCAATTTGATCTTGTTGGAATGGATACTGGTAATTTAAATTATATATTACATATAAACGATGGATACAAGTAAATTATGAAAAAGATTAATGTTTACCCAAATATGCATTTGCTATACCAATCAAAGATAAAAAAAGGCAAAAATGTAGCAAATGCCTTAGAATGTGTATTGTTGAAAAGAAAATCGCATAATATTTAAAGCAATAATGGGTCTCAATTTTACTATAAAATTGTATAATAAATAATGGATATAGATATGTTATGACAATTACCGATGGGTTTTTTAAATACCAAATATGCATTTGCTATACCAATTAAAGATAAAACCGCCAAGAATGTAGCATATGCTTTAGAATGTATATTATTTAAAAGAAAACCATGTAGTATACAAAGTGACAGTAGGGATGAATTTCAAAATAAAATATTTAAAGAACTTGTTTAAAAATATAACATAAATCACTATTCTAAATTCAGTGAACTTAAAGTCAGTGTTGTGGTAAGATATACAGTGAACAATAAAATGTGAAAATAATTCTCTAAATGGCAATCACAAATGGGTAAATATATTAGATGATTTAGTTAAAGAATACAATACCAAACATAGAACCATCAGTATGAAACCAATTGAATTTAAAAAAATTAAATATATATACCAAGCATATGATTACTGAATCAAATTACAAAGTTGGTGATATTGTCTGCATGAGCAGAAGTAAACGAATCATTGAAAAGTGTTATAGAGCCAATTGGACAACATAATTATTTACCAATTTTTAAGGTTTTAAATCATGATGTGACAACTTACAAACTGAAAGATATTCATGGAGAAGAAATAAAAGGTAGTTTATATGAATACAAAATTATGAAAACTAACAATTCAGATCAATATTTCGTTGATACAATATTAAAAACTAGAAGCAATAAATTTATGTAAAAAGGTCGGATTTTGATAATTCACATAAAACACATGTTTTGTGAATTTAATTTTTTTTTTTCATTGTATGTTGTGGTGCAACTGTATAGCACCCTACTTAAATTTTTTGATTTTTACATGTTTTCAGTGTCTGTTGTGCAGGACCCTGTAAAATTTAAACAAATGTTTTAAACTTCATTAGTTTCGAAAACCAAAATTTAAAATATATATTATAAATTTTTATTGCTATAAGTAACTGGTATTTTACCAGCTTTCTAATCCAATAAATATTTTGTTTCTTTCAAGGTTTTGCATTACTCATGTTGCCTAATTCTAATGTGCCTAATAAATATTAATGCAATATTTTTTATTTGTTTTCAGCAATAACATCATCCAATACTTTAAATATTTTTGTTAACAGATTAGATAATGTTTCATAATCATCATTAATACTTAAAGATTTTGGTTCTGTAATAACTGATTCTAAAGAATATATATCTACTAGATTAATTTTAGTTAAATTATTGATATAGTAAAAAGGTTAATTAGTATTGTCATTGCTACAATTTCAAGTAAATAATTATAAAGTAAAACAAATATTTCTGTTTTCTTTTTGTCACGAAAAGCATCCAATAGCTCATGAATTAATTTTTCTCTTCTATTTACATCGGAAACGTTCTTACAAAATAATTGAAAGAATTGTTTTCTTCGTTATGTGAAGAATTGGAAATTGAATTCCTAGTGATCAAATTATCTGCCTTACCAACTTTAAATGATTAATTGAAGCATATTGGTCAGATGTTGCAATGTATATACAACTATAATTTGTTTTTTGTTTAACATTTTCAATAAAAATTTTCATATTCATATTAATGCTCTAGTTTTTTACTATCTGATGCAAGTTGTTCAGATTTATTTTCTATCATTTTTGTATGCTGGTATTTTAGTGCAATGTTTTTTTAATTTTTGTAACTTATAAGAGCCATAATTTATAATTAAAGGAAGAACTTTTTTAGAAACCCATTTTTAAAAGTGATTAAGCTTTATTTTAGAGGATAAAATTAAAGAATAAAATCCATATTCATTAATAAACCTGGAAGATTTGTCATTTTTTAACAATGGCCCCAAATTGGGGTGGTTTAAACTTGCTAAGGTAATTTTGTCAACATCATCAATACATTTAAAAACTTTTTCTGTTTTTCAGTAATCAAAAGTAGAACACATATCTTTCCCTCTAAACCAGGGTTCATTATTCTCATCTTGCACAGCAGTTATATTTTATAATTAAAAATTCAATTATTTAAATTGCATTATGTCATTAATTTATTTTTATCTTCTAGTTTAAAGATCTCTAGTTTATTGTCTAGTGATTCGAGCACTTTGTAAGTAGGAAAATATGTTTTTTTATATATATTATTTTTAATAATAAAATGAAATACTAAATGAAAATATAATTAAAGAATGCAGACCAGATTCATTGTTAACTATTGTACGTGGTTGCATATTTGAAGAGAGTAATGAATCATTACCTCCATATATTTCAAAATTATCTTCATTTAATGTACATATTTAAAATATATAAAATTCATTCAAAGTTCGTTCAGTGTTATGTTAGTAAAACATGTTCAATGTTCATTCACTGTTGGTTCAATGCATATTTCGCATGTGGTGAGCTTTATATTTAAACATTTTAAAAGGTTTGCAGGCTTTTACACCATGCCAGGGACCTCCCAGGTTTAAGGGTTGTTACACCCTACCAGTGACCTGTAATATATTTTTCCGGCCTTGATATTGACATCAGCAAAACTCCAATCAGAGAAACTTCCCACTTCATCACCAGCCAGATCTTTTTATTTATATTTTGTTAAGTGATGAAGTGGGAACTCTTTTATTTCTTTATTTTCTAGTATCATGCTTCCCATATGATGTCGGCAAATTACATCACATGGGAATACTCCAGCTATACATCTGTTATATTAGATATATATTACAGAGTATTTTTCACTAGAGCTTGGGTTGTAGGGATTAATAGCATCTACTGCTCATATTTTATATGAGCATGAGTAAATTTTTTACTTTTTTTTTACATTTATTTGGTGGTCATCTAATCGTGTAAACATGGGTGCCTCATATTCACATTATAAAATTATCTGTTCAGACTAGGGATCGAAACAATCACCTTCACATTTGAAATCAAACACCTTGCCATTGAGCCATGTTGACAAGACAAACGAGACAGTGATTATAAAACTTCATGTGGTGATCTGTGGCGAGTTGAAAGCTATAAGTGGTGAATCACTCTGCCCAAGTGCGTCACAGGTGCTGCGCCGAGCTCACTCATGGTTGAGCATGTCTTGGCAAGTGTTTCGCAAATGTGCAGTCCCAAGTACAGCCTAAGTCTATGAGTTATTATCGAGTGTCATGCCAAGTATTCTTTCTGAGGCACGAAGATGGCAGCAATGTTCGATTAACCTCATCCTGTTGTCTGTAGAGGCCAGCACAGTAAGGAAAGCTTTCATCTGTCTCAACTATGTTGTAGCACAGTAGGAAAGCCGTATTCTGCCATAACTAGGTTGCAGCATGTTTGTCGAAGTAGATAAAATAATTCCCACTATTACAATTTTATACCTTTAATTTGTCTTAATTTTATATTTTATAAAAATTCTTTATCAGAAATAATTTTTAAGTTCCAGGTCAAAACACCTGGAACTATCATGAGTGTAAAGAAATATGTCTTAATGAAGGTGGTTTTAATAATATTGTTTGCAGCTCTAACACACCAAATGTTATTCCATTAAAAAATATATCTGTTTAGAAGTTATTCCTTATTTAATTCGACATCATCTTTATTTTTTTTAACTTTCAATAATTTGTTCTATATAAATAAATCAATAATAATGGCTACAAACAATCGTGCAGTTGGGTTGAGCAGGAGGAGAATACAAGAGCTAAAAATCCTAGCTAAAGAATTTATAATTAGCTATTGATACAATTGAAGGAAAGCTGATTGAATTACAGATATTATATCATTTACTACAAATTAATAAAAAAAGAACTTTACAAATCTACCAATTTGACATTTCAGTGTTAGAGAACTATATTCAATTTATATAACTGAATTAAGGGAAATATTTTCATTCTCTAATCAGACATTTGTATCCCTAAAAAAAAAAGTTACCAGAATTTAAAAAAAATTAATTTTTTCATAACCTGGAATCAAAGAAGAAAATAAAAGTTCAGGCAAATATCTTCCTTTCAATAAATTCGTTTTTAAAAAATGTGTGGAAAGTTACCCCCCAATTCGAGATTTGTGAACTCAATAATATTTAACTGGTACTTTAATATTTGGCAAACGAAATCAGCATTCGCATAAGTAGTTTGCAAGATGGCTCTATAGAAAATGGTGTTAATGCGACAATGAAATCAGTAAAAACTTAACCGGTTATAAACCCAGTGATATAATGAGAATATATGCAAGAAATTATAGTGTAAATACCAAAAATTTACTTTATCAAATTGAAATAATAATTACATCGAATAAAAATGTAGACATATACCAAACTACTTTTGATACTGGTGTTTATAGAATTCCAAGAGGAAATGGAGCAAGAGGTAAAAAAATTATCAAATTAACTTAAGATACGTATAAATACAAAACATTGTATTAATAAAATTAATGGTAATGAAAATTAATGTCGACTCAGAGCAATAATTACAGGTTTAACATACAAAACAAATTTAATTTTGGACACAGAATTAACAAATAAAGAGAATATTCATATTAGAAAAGGAAGAAAATACAAGGAGAATTGTCTCATGAACTTCGCAATTGAATGGGTAAATGTTGTGAAAATGGTTTTAGTTGGGAAGATATTAATGCAGAAAATTTTCTGTATATTTAAATTAAAGTTTTTTCTGCTGCACGTTTTAATTCAATTATACATTCTGGAACTAAAGAATCAACAACTATTTGTTTGTAATTATAGATGAACAATATAATGTAATTAATAGCATGAAAGCATTTTTAGATAGTGTTTACTATTGTAAAAATGGTGACAAACCATACAAAAATAAAGATCAACATTTGTGTGAGAAAAATAATAAAAATAAATGTAATTTGTGTAAAAAACCACAACATGAAAGATATTTGGAAGGCGAAGATTCTATTAAAATATATTGTCAATATTATGGTATTGAATGGATAAGTACCAGCCCAATAACTATGGATATAAAACATTTTTAGGAAAGCAAGTTACAGATATTAAAGAATTCGCTCTAAAACCCAAATATGATTTACAATTAAGTATGAAATCAATGGGTAAATTGCTACAAAAATTAGAATAAAGTGATTATAAAAAGTATGATTATAAGAGATAAGAATACAAACAATTTGGTGAATATGTTTAAGGCAAATAATTTAATTTTTACTATAATGAACGTACAATTTTGAATGAAAAAGATGATATTACACATTCAATACCATGGGTTTTTAAATCATAATCATTTTATATTCATTACAGATACACAAATAATTCAGTAGTTGGCATGCTGACAACTGAAATTATACAAATTATATTTTAAACATCTTTAAATTCCCAAACATTATCGCTATCAACACCATCAAAATTAATTAGTTTGTCATTTTCATCTGTAATTTCTAAAACAATATGATTAAACTGTTCCTTAACTATTGATAAAAAATTGGATATGTGGGCTCATGAACAATAGAACCTCTAAATCCAAACATCGTTTTTGGTGAAAAACTAGCAATTATATTCACTTCTAAATGATTAGATTCATCATATTTTATGGATATTTCATATGTCAAGTTACAGTGGACTTTTTTTTAATGGATCAAAATTAGGTAAATTACCTCCTATAACAACTATGTATTTTTCAATAGTCATATTTCTTTCAAATCCAAGCATATTAGATGATCGGTCATCAAATTCAATAGTAAACTTAGATTTCATAGGGATTCTATTTTTCATATTATCTGCTGTTAATTCAATGTCATTATAGTGTTATTATCTATATTAGGGGCCACAAATTTTGTATGAAAACTAATCAATGCAATTGATTTATCTTGATGTATTATATCATAGTGATGCTTCTTCTTTAGTATAGAAATATTATTTGACAACTTAAACACTTTATTATTTATATAGTAAAATATATTGTTATAAATGAAAAAGTTGATTGGGATGTTGGTGTTTTATTTTCCGAAGAAAATGCTAAACATGAAAAGTATGGCAAACTTTTGCCAGACAATATGAAAGCCATCATCGTCGGGCCCAGTAGTGTGGGAAAATCAACATAATGATTAATTGTATTTGTAAGACAGGATGGCTAAATTATAATAAATCTTATGTTTGCTAAAAAGTTTAAATATACCCAAATATACTGAGTTACGAAATGGTTTATGTAATACCCAATAAGTTTAATGAAAATACGTCTTATTTTTTAAATAGCAATGGTGAAATGATTCAACTAGACCAATGCGAAAATAATTCTCTAGTCATTTTGGATGATGTCATCTTAGAAAATCATGATGTTATCTACGAGTACTTTACTATGAAAAGGGATAAAAGTGTTGACGCATTTTATTTGACACAGCCTTATTCTAAAGTACCTAAACAATTAGCAAGTGATAATGTAAATTATTTGTGAGTATTTAGACAAAATGAAACAAATTGAAAACACATATATAATGATTTTGTTGGTGGAGATATGACATATGAGACACTTAAAGGGGTTTGTTCAAAATGTTGGAGCAAAGTTTATGGTTATATCACGTTATATATGAGTGGGTAAATGAAGGAAGGGAACTACCATAATAAAGTAAAACTTTTATAAACTAACTTAGTCTGAATAAGAAGTGTAACTGTAAATTTGCACTTTTTGTGGGGGAAAATTGTCTATAGGAAATTTTTAGTATTTAACTTCTATGATAGTATTTCTCATTAAAACATTTTTTGCATATTTTTTTATGTTTTATGATGAGAAAATATTTTTTAGATATATTCACATTACAGAGTGTACATGCCTTTGTTGTATAATCATCATGTCGAATTTCATTTAGAATATCTACTCATGCATTGTGTGATGTAGTATTTTTATGCTCATTTGAGATGTACTGCACACATATTTTACACATTCGCACAGTATCTTCTCATTAGAACTTTTTTTTACATTTTTTTTAATGTAGTTGTCTATAATTGCTTTATGATGATAGAATGATTCGATAGGTTTTTTTCCCTTTACATAATATACATATCTTAGTTGAATAATCCCTATGTCGATGTTCATTTGCAATGTGTAATTTAGTATTATTATGCTTTTTGAGATATAGTTTAGATACATATTTTCCACATTCGCATAGTACCATCTCTTTATTTAAATAATGATTTACAGCATAATTGGTGGAAAAAAAATTTTCCCAGATGTTTAAATGCTTATCATTTGTGTGGTTATGGGATGGAAACCATTCAATGTTTAATACTTTACCACACATGTTGCATTGTTTACATATGGTATTATTTTCAATTTCGAGCATTGATTCCATTTTATTCATAAAGGAAGTATTATTCAGATAAAGAAAACATTTTTGTCTTTATCTTAATTTATTATTTATAAATAAAACTAAATGGAATCACTTATCAAGAAGATGAACAATTCTTATGAATTACTAAACTATAAGATCTCGAACAGAATAAATGGTTTGCTGTTACAGAATTTCAAAATTATGAATCTAAGTTTGGTAAAAAAAAATTAATTGCATTCTACATGGAAGTATGAAATTACTATGTAAACATGTTGGATAAAAATGCTTTACAATTAATAAATAACAAAAAAAAATTAAAGTATATAGGTTTTAAAGATATCAAGAAAGGAAAATCTGTACAAGATATTGAATTCTCTTAAAATATATCAATTCTATTAATTAGAATATATTGATTACTTTTCCAATATTTTCATTTGGTTAACTTTAAATAAAAAATTTTCTTTACAAATAAAAATGGGTTTGCTTGGTTTACCATGCAGATTGACTTACATTTTAAAAGGAGTTTCTAAATCAATATTTCCAGCGTACACCATAAATATGGAGTCTCCCAAATTCCGAAATATAGTTTTCAATTTCTATCGAAATCAACAAAAATTACAGTTAATGATTTTAGATAGTGTTTGCGATGAAAATGAACTTCGAGAAATTGGTGACGAATTTGAAAATACAGAAGAATTTTTTTTTAATTAGTAGTACTTCGAATATAATCTATAAAGATTAACTTAACTTGCATACTTTTCGACTAAATTACCTTAATTTTCTGCTTGAATTAGCTAAAATTTTGTGGTCTGAATTTAATTAATGTGATACATACTCATTTGATTTTGATCAATTTTTTCGAGAATTATTGCAATAAGTATTCGTGCAGGATTTTGTGTCTAATTTATATTTTGGAAGTGAAATGCGTGAAATTCGAGGAAAAATCGGGGGTTTTAGTGTAAGAATGGGTTGTCCTCAACCTAAACATATACTACTTGCAAACATTCAGAACACAATGAATACACTCTTTAAATAAATATAAAGTGTCTCTCCAATTCAACATCAACATCTGTAGATGCTCCCATGCTGTGCCTGGACACAGATTGTTTACCGTGATGGGCTGCAAAAAAAAAGTAGCTATAAAGTAGTTAATGTTTAATATTGCAATTCTAGTTACGAGAAGCGAGTATCACATTTCTATAAATGGGAGCACACCTCCCCAGTGATCGCAAATGACTATCCTGATTTTCTCTAAGACAGTTAGAAACCATTAAATTCATAAAGCTACACCTTAAATATACTTAAACAACATTGGCTCCACTCAACTCTGTGAACCTATACAAAGCACTTCACATCAGTTCACTATATCTTACCTGCGCTTTTCTCAATTGTGCTTTCCTTTTATATAAAATGACAAGAACAATAGACTAATGTCGCGGTTCACTCCTCGCCACAACATATTAATAGGCATAGGTAAAAATAAATACCCTTAAACAAGCCCCCTTTTTTAAAATGCGACTAGAATATGCTAAAATAATTATGCCGCACCTGCGAGTTATTCTCAATCCGAATCAAGAGCATAAACAATAAGGCCTTTATTGAAACCAACAATGCTGCATGGTAATGCTGTGTGGCGGCGCCCAATTACTTATGACATTTATTGCTATCCTCTCTAAGCCCGACCTAAAATTAACTGTTAAATGACTGAGAATGTAAAAACAGTTCACCACTGGCAAAAAATCGTGAACGTCGACACCTGACCCTAACATTAACACTGCAAGACTAAACAGCCAAATGGCACTGCACGCACTGTAGACAAACTACTCATTTTGTAAACCAAATGGGATCGGCAAACACCAGCTCACCTGGCTTAAAAAAAATAACACAATCACTCAAGAACATATTCTATGAGAAATTTACATTAGACGTGTGTGCCCACAACAATTCTACCGAAACACTCGCTAATTAAATACAGCCATGCGATATTCTTAAAAAACCTTGTACGTCGCCCACGATTCACCAATCAATATGTCAGGCCGCTCCATCATAAACTGGTAAATGAAAAAAATATTTTGCGGAGCATTAGAAAACACCAAAAGGCGTCGAGACATTCATTATGTTTGAAACATTGTCTGTCAAGTCTATCCAAACTGGTCACAGCAGTGACCCCACAGGTTATGGATATTCATGGAGCTGGCTGGGGCTCATGAAGTGGTGAAGGAAAGAAGTGAAGTCCCCCACAGGCCTGACAGTTGTAAAGAGACTAGCCCCATTGTTCACCAACCTCCCGCCGATCACAGATCTCTACCCTCTTTGATTGTGACATCGGGAGGGGAAGTGGGTGAAGGGAACTGCATGGAGCAAGGATCGGGAAGCACAGTAACCCCGAGCAGAAGTCACTAGCGACCTAACGGCGATTATGCGAAGCAGTATCGAAGCCGACGCTGCTGCACTGGCGCAAAATGTTTACGATATTGTCTTCATATTCATAACATAGGAATCGCCCCTGACAACAAATAGGGTCGCAGAGTCAAATATTTCCTAAGCACAATATAAGCATAGTTTATTATAATTTCCGAACTATATAAGAGATAATATAATTCATAAAATAGGCATCACCCCTGGCAATGAAGGGGGTCGTGAATTCCAGTACATACTAAGCGCACTTATGAGCATAGTTAGCTTTAATTTCCAAACAGTTTAATATAAACAAAGGACTGGCAGATATACAAGTACATTACGAGCATCAAATAACAATTAGTGTATATCGCACAAGCATCGAGAAAGGTATGTTATGTTATGCAAAAATATGCCATTGTTAATTGTGGGAACAATAAGGTAAACACTGCTACACATAAATGTAAATAGATATAAAAAATCAAAATGTGAAGGAAAATGGTTATAAGCACTTACCAACCATTTGCAAACACATATTACATATGCATCAGGGGTTGCACAAAGTGTGTTAAAATATGCCAGACAAGACCACACCTTCTTGAAGAGTACAGCTGAATAGAAAACACCTCCCACGCGAATCGAAAGAAAGGAAACCATGAAGTTCCGTCTACAGCCAAAGTTAACACTAAAGGCCGATCCTAGCGCACCTCACTTTTCTTCGAAAAAACAAGCATTTTAATTAAAAAATCGAGTAATTTTATCGTTTTCAAGCAAATTTTTCATGTTTCTAGAAACAACAATTTTAGATTTAAAAAACATCCAAATTTCCAATTTTTTCACAAACAGCCGTCAAAAAATCAAATGAAATATGAGAAAATATAATTGATAGATTCAAAATAATTGTATTCATACATTTTAAGAGAATTCTATATCATGCATAGATTTACCATTTTTCATTTCTTTTAAAAATCTATGTTATAAAAATGTGTTTCTCATACATTAATTTTAAAATATTATTATCAAACATACTTACATAACGATATGGTAAAGTAGCTTTATATTTACCCTCTAGAATACAATTTTTTTTTTGCAAATTAAGATTGGTAAAATTGAAATTCGGTAGTGATGTACTTTTTACTTTTTCTAAGTCTTGTAGTTTAGTCAATTCAAATGAATTGTTGAAATTTTTAAACAGCGATTCGATTTTTTTTATTTATAAAGAACAGATTTAATAATAAAATGAAAGAAAAAATTTCTTACTAAATTTCTTTCTTTATAAATAAACCATAATGTAAGCATCGCTCTCTTGTGAAATGATAAATAACGACATATGTGAGCAATGTATAAAATCTGGTGAAGTATTTAACATAGAAAGTTTTTACTACCAGAAAACAACTAAGGACAAGCACACATTAGTATGCGACAGCCTCGTAGAGTGAAATCCAGCACCCACATGTACTTTCATTCCATCACCAGGAAAACACATGGCAAGGAAGGTGGATCGGAACTTCTGTGTGTAGTTAGATTTGATATGGCGACAAAATATACACTTTCCTTTGTGTGCTCCGATTTTACACAAGTGAATAATGTAGTCAAGTTTTTTGTTCAAACTAAATACACAGATGAGCAAAATTAGAATTTTGCTGTATTGAATAAATTTTAATATTCAGTTGTTTTATTTTCATAAATTTGTCATATTGGAATTCATTTTTTATTAATTACTTGTTTTTTTTTGTTAACAAAACTGTTACTACTTTATACATATAGGCCTTGGAGAAAATGATAAAGAGAAAAAACAACTATGGAAACTCTTTTCATATATTAGAAATATTCTGTTACATGTAGTCAAACAACAAATCACAAAATAAAGGTTATACCAAACCTTTTTGGACACATTTATTACATGATTACTTATTTGTCCATTAAAGAAACAAGATTAGGGAAAATCATCATTATTTGAGGTTAATAACACCTCGAGCACGAGGTCGGTAAAATGGTTAAATTTCATGTGTGCCTCGTGGGCACATTCAAGCGAGTAAAATAATTTTAGATTGCATTCATTTTATACATATAAATGGTAATATGAATATTTTTAATGCCAAAAACATTGTTTATATATATTTTTATATTTATTCGAACAGTCTAGCATTCTGAGGAGCACGATCCATCATGCACAAAATAATGGAAATACATTACTGGATTTTTGATGAACAGAAGCCGGCAGAATTCATGAAGTGAAGGAAAACATTTGGGTGCAGCTTACGCCATGACTAGAAGTGCAGAAACATCCCAGGAAGGATGTTGCCGAGAAATATCACGTCCTGCAGGCAATATGAAGTTAGGATGCCATTAGTAGTTGTACACAAGCAGGATCCCCGGAACTCGTGAAGCGCCTAAACGGTGGTGAAAAACACAATTACATCAAAAGATGTAATTTAGAACAACGAGAGAAAATGAGTCGTAGCTGACTACATGCTCATTAAAAATGGAGAAGGAGGCAACGACCTTGGTAGGTCGCATTTATATCGAATCGTGTGCTCAGAACTCAGTGTTCCACATACACAATTGATTATTTAACTACTACTCAAAGACTTCTAAAACGATTACAAAACTTTTCATTAATTTATCTTAAGTAGTAATTTGCAGAAATTGTGGATTTTAGAGCTACTTGACATCATTCTGAACAAGTACGAAGGAAATGTCAATATTTGCATACTGAAACGAAACAATAAAAAAAAAAAACAATATTTTAAAGTATATTTCTCATTGAATTATTTAACCAGGAATACTTGTGGTGAATAAAACAATTTAATAATAATCGAATAATTATAGCCATTTAACATAAATAAATAACACAATGAAGCAAATAACCAGAGCACATATTCACTAAATGAAGCAGATAAAAGAATGGATAACAAAAAGCAACTTTACAAATTTACCTTTATCAGAAGTTAATATCAATGAATTAGACAGAGGAAGATAAAAAGAACTTACAATAAATATTCCCATTTGTTACTAATGTATATGTAAACAAAATAAATATAATAATCAATTAAACTTAGAGAGTTATACAAAAGTAGGATATCAACATATAAAATTGAAAATACATTTAATTTAGTACAGCCTAATATTTTTTTAGCATCAGTAAAAATAAAGTATTTGGTTTAATTCATGATAAACTTCGGAACTTCATTGGGTTGAAAATTGCCTATAAATTAAATATTAACTGTCGCAAGTCAGTGAATAAACAAGTAGAATTATTTACATTTCAATCCTCTAACTATAAAATATTGAATGATGGGGATATTATAAATATTCACAAGATCATAAAACAAGAATTACATACACATTTATTTGTATATCAAAGAAGAAATTCAGGAATGCTTTAGATAGAATTATTGGCTCACAATTAGCTATAAATAAGTATAATCCATTAAATGGTGCATCATTTATTGATCTATCAGAATTTTTTCTTTGAGCAATAAACTGTTGCATTACTGTTGGAATAATGATTTATTGAAGCTGCTTTCTGCACAAAAAATAATAAGCAACATAAAACTGATATATGTTATATGTCTCTTCAATTCTTTACATCTCAAGTAAAATAAAATAAACACATACATAAGACTACTCTAGAAACGAATCAGTAAGAATCTGTGTACCTTCGAAAGGAGAGAGAATATTTACCAAAATTATAAAAATACTATGAAGGTTCCATTTACAATATATGAAGATTTTGAATAAATTATAAAGTAAATTTCAACCACTAGACCAAACCCTAGAGAAATAACAAACATTAAATTAATTAAAAAATATCTGGTTTTAACTAAAGAAGATGTTGATAATTGTTTTTATAGAGAAGTACCCAAAGAAAGATATAATCTTACAAATAATTAAGTAAATAAAATTGATGTAAAGTTAAATGATGAATCACATACAATGAAATATCAATTACATGAACCATCTGGTTTTTGTTATTATGTCATGTAATAATGCAGATTATAAACCAACCTTTGTGTATCGCCCAAATACACATAAAATATTTATAGAATTGATTTTAAAAGAAGTAGAAAATTTGGAAAAATATATTCACAAAATGAACCAATGCATCCACTGACAAAAGAAGAAATAGCAATATATAATATATTCCAAAAATATTTTGTATGTGGATGTAAATATATGAAGCACAATAGAAAAGTACATCATTGTGATCATAATTTGAAATTTCATTAATCCAGTATGTAATAATTGTAATCTACAATTAAAATGGCCCAATTTGGTTCCAATTTATTGCCATATCTTAGATAGATATGATGCTCATTTAAGAGCTAGGATATGATGAAGAATAAGTAGATATATTTGCAAACATGGAATAAAATTTATTACTTTTGGGAAAGCAACAGAAAATTTCAAAATGAGGTTTATAGACGCATTTATATTTATGGAAATTAGTTTACATAAGTTATCGTCTAATTTAAGTAAAGAAAAAGTGAAACATACTCAAAACCATTTCCCAAAAGATAAAGTAGATTTAGTTATTAGAAGGTTTGTTTATCCTCTGATTCAAGGGATTATTTGGAAAAAAAATGGATAAAACAGAACTTCAGCAAAAATATTAATTTTACAGTAAACCAAACGAATCTGGTATAACTGACGATGATTATGATCATTCAAAATGTGTAAGGGATCTATTTAATATTATGAATCTTTGTGAATATCATGATTTATACTTCAAAAGTGATGTGTTCTTATTAGCGGATATTTTCGAAAATTTTAGAGAAACACGTGTAAATGCATATGGTTTAGATCCAACATGGTATTTTACAGCACCAGGATTATCATGGGATGCAATGTAATAAAGGCCAACACTTATTATATTTATTGCATATATTATACTTTTTTAATGTAAGAAAAATAGAGTAGAGGTAGAAAATCGTAATTTTGTAAATAATATGTTAAAGCAAATAATAAATATTTAGAAGATTTTAATTCAAATCAAGGGTCCAATTATTTAGCATTTCATGATGCTAATAATATATGGTTGGGCAATTTCTCAATATTTACCATATTATGGTTTTGAATGGGATCATTATCCACAGTTTACATAAGAGTTTTGGCAAAATTATATATTAAATCTTAATTATGATTCACAATATGGATACACATTAGAAAATGATTTAGAATATCCACAATAATTGCATACTTCACATAAATATCTTCCATTTTGTCCAGAAAATAAGGTAGTTACAGGAACAAATCAATCCAAATTGTTCACAACTTTACTTAATAAACAAAAGTATGTGATACATTATCGTAATTTGAAGCAGTGTCTAATATGGTATAAAACTACGTAAAATACATAGAATATTAAAGTTTAGTCAGTCTGATTGGTTGAAGAACTAGATACAATTAAATACATCAAAGAGAAAAAAACCTACAACAAATTTGAAAAAGATTTTTATAAGTTAATGACTATTTCTGTGTTTGGTAGATCTGTGGAGAATATAAGAAATACAGTAGATATATTATTGATCGCAAATGAAAAAGCATGTGATAAATTAGTTGCAAATCCAAATTTTTTAAAGAAGTACTATATTTAATAAGAATCTTGTTGTGATACATATTTATAACACAAACATAAAATTTAATAACCCTATTTATGTGGGTATGTCAATTCTGGACATATCAAAAAGTTATGTATAATTTTCATTACAAAGTGATGAAACCAAAATATTGAGATAACATTGAATTATGCTATCAGATACCAATCCCTATATTTATAACATAAAAACAGAAGATTTTTACAAAGATATGAAGTCGATGATAGAAAAATTTGATACAGGTGATTTCTAAATGACAATTTATAAAATGCCTCGAATAATTAAGAAAGTTTTCGGCTTGATAAAAAAATGAATGCAATTGCAAAATAATGAAAGAATTTGTTGGTATACAAGTAAAAATGTATGCTTATAAGGTTGGTGAGAAAGAAAATAAAAGTGCGAAAGGTGTAAAGAAATGTGTAGTTAATAAGAGAATAACAATTGATGATTATAAAAATGTTTCTTTGATGAAAAAATACAATAAAGTACAATGAATTTAATAAGAAGTTGAAAGCATAAGATGTATGCATTCGAAGTTAGTAAAATAGACATATTACCATATGGATATCAAAACATATAATTTTTGTTATATTATTATAGTATATATTATTGTATTCTATATCATTATATTCTGTATATATTATGAACTCATACAATTTGCATTATTTCTATCATTTTTAGTTTCCAAAACAATATCAATATCAGAACCATCAGAATCAATTTGTTTGCCATTTTCATTTAGAATTTCTAAAAACTATATGATTAAAATCTTGATAATTTGTTTTTTTATGAAATTGGATATGCAGCCTCATAAATAATATCGTTAATACCAAACATTGTTTTTGGTGGAAAACTAACAATTATGTATGTCTCTAAATGGTTAGAATCATAATTTTTTATGAACATTCCATATGCTAAATTACAATGAATATTTATTGTTTTAAATGGATCAACATTAGGTAATATAGTGCCAATGACATTTTTTATTTTTCAATATTAATATTTCTTTCAAAACCAAGAATATTGGCTAATCAATTGTCAAATTTAATATCAAACTTATATAACCAAAATTCTATTTTTAACATTGTCTGATGTTAATTTAATGTTATTGGTTGAAAAAAGCTCTAATGAATTTATAGTTTCATTTAATGATTCAATATTGTATTGCCTTCTAGGTATATTGATAACTTTTTGTTATCATTCGATGTTATTTATCTTTCTTAATTATATTATAGTGAAGCATCTTCTTTAGTACAAAACTCAATATATGTTACCTTAAATACTATTATTATTTATTATTAAATTTAAAAAGTTGATGGATATGTAAGTGATTTAATTTGTGAAGTAACTGCTACAAATAAAAAATTGACAAACATTTTGCCTGATAACGTAAGTCATAATTGGGGGCCCAAGTAATTGCAAAAAAAGCTAATTTTATTTATAAGAGATGTTGGTTGAATTTTAATTCATTGTATGTTTGCTCAAAAAGATTAAACCAACCCAAATATATTGGTTACAAAATGATTTTGATGAGTTATCCAAAAAAGTTAAAGAAAACATTGGTTACATTTTAAAAACAATGACAATGATCTCTCTAGATCAAAGTGGAAAAAATTCTCTAGTTATATTTGATGATGTTATTTTTGACAGCTAAAATATAATAAGTGAATATTTTACTATAGGAAGACACGATAATACAGATATGTTTTATTCAGCTCAAACATATTCGAAAGTGCTTAAACAACTTGTAAGAGACGATATGAATTTTCTATGTATACTAGCGGACCCGACAGACGTCCTGTACATATGTCTTAAATCCGAAAATTTCAAACTTTTTTTAATAAGTTGTAACAATCTGGACCGTTTTGATGAAAATTTTTATAAAAAAAGTTATTACAATACCTGACGTCATCACATGTACAGTTACCACAATTCGACCTATCGATTGCGTGTGAATATGTATATACTATGAGCTAAGTTGAATATAGAAGCTATGTTGAATAGAAACTTAAATTTGCACAATGTATAGTTTTTATCTACACTTCAAAACCCTTCACACACTAATTACATCTGAATGTAATATTTCAATTAGTACGCGATTTATTTTAACACAATAACAACACAAAGTTACGAAATTCTTCTGAATCTGATCGCAGCGCCACTATCGGGACAAACTGGAAGTAAAATGAAATATTTTTGGATATTCGACACCGCGATCGCAGCGCTGTCTGCCGGATACAATGTAAAACATTCCAAAATCAACAATAACTTATAAATAAAATATTTATTAAAAAAATATTTTGTAGTGGACAGAATTGTGAATCTAAACCATTCTCGAATTCACTTGAACAAACACAAAAATTTCATCAAAATCATTCCAGCCATTTAGGAGGAGTTCAGTGACATACATACACACAGAAAAATTATACATATAAAGATTTAGACAAGATGACACTAACTTAAGACGCATTTATAATGATTTGTTGGTGGAAACATGACTTATGAAAAATTTAAAGATATTTGTGCGAACTATTGGAATGAAGTATATGGCTTTATAACATTATATTTAAGTAGAAAAATGAAAAAAGTGAAGTACAGAAAAAAAATTAAATATTTTATAATCTAACTCTGCCTTGTAAACTATACATGAGTTTTCCTTATCTTTTTCCACAACTGGACCCCAGTGATCTCTTGCCACAACAGAAAGAAGCTTATCACAAATGTGCTGCTATCTAGATGCAGTAGGGCGAATACTCTGTGAGTCACCCCAAGAAACTTTAAAATTATCACATCTCGCATCTCGCCAAATATTCCTAACTTGTGATAAGAAGATTACAATTCATCACATTGACTATCTCGCCTCGTGAAGCTTCAAAATTATCACTTCAAGCATCTTGCCAAATAGCTCAAAGGTCGCAGGATCGAATGCCCGGTAGGAAAGTATAATTTATAGTATAAATATGAAGGCTCCTTTTATTTACAATATAATTTTCAACCAAGTAGTTCCAAAAATTGAGCTAAAAAACATTACTCATGCTCATATAGATATATGATGCAATTATATGCTACTCCTCAAACTACAGCAAAAATATTCTCTATACTATACTTGTAATATAACAGATGTATAACTGCATTGTATCATTTGGTGTATAGGTGCCAACGCCATATGAGAGGAAAAGAATTAAAAAATATATAAATAAATAAAAAACTTCCCACTTCACCACTTTAAAAAAATAATTTTAAAAAGGCCGGTGGGTGGTGAAGTGGAAAGTATCTTCACTGGAGTTGGCATGTGCTAAAATAAGGCTGTAAAAATTTAAAAAATTCTCCCTTTTAAGGTATTAAGTTACTCATAAACCAAATAAAAAAACATGTCCCTGACATGACATAAAGTCCGTAAACCTTTTGAAATTTTAAAATAAAGCTCATCATAGGTGAAATGTGCATTGACCAAATGATGGACGAATGTTGAATGCATTTTATATGCATTAAAAGAGCATCAAAAACACGTTTTTATGTTACATTTGAAATGATTAGTCTTCTTACATTCTGATAAAAAATGTGACTTTAAGGATTATAGGTAATTGCAGAAAAATACTAAAAAATTACTAAACATCTGTTTTATTAATCCAACAGTTATGAGAAATATCTGAAACCTAATCACTTAACATATATTTTATTACCTTAGGTTTTTATGACTTTTATCAATGAAATATTCAACAGGATAATTAGTTTTCATTATTTCATAATCATAAAAATTACCTTTCATTTCTTCCCCTTTAGTAACTTTTAATTTTTAATTTGATACATCATAATTTAAAATATTAAAAATAGTAAATAAATATGTAGTCCAATAAGTAGTATAACCTGTTTCGAAACTGACATGGACAATAACTCCAACATCATATTTTGGTTCAGTAAATTTTTTTTTTTTATGTAAAAAAAATTTCATTATTATTAACTTAATTTGGTTTCATGTCAAAAGTTCTATGTTTAGTATTATGTCATTATTTTACTAAATCTTCTAATATATTGAGCCATTCATAACTGCTATTCAAAGAAAATTTCTTCCACATTTTACTATTAAATGTGCTTTATATATTTCTACCATAGTGGTTATTAATACGCTAAAAGTAGAATAATTCTTAATATTATATTTTTGCATAAGTTCTTTAAATGATACCTCATAAAATTCAGGACCCTAATCACTTCGTAAATGATATGGTTTTCTTTTTATCAATATATATTCTAAAGCATTTACTACATATTTAGCTGTTTTATAATTTATAGGTTTAGCAAATGCATGTTTTGAAAAACCTAAATTAATGTCATAATGTATGTATATGCATTATTTATATGTGATATTCCTTTCAAATTTCAAGTGTCCACTTCAACAAAATCAATTTGCCATCAATCATTAATTCCTTATGATATTAATTTTCTTCTAGGGAAATTTGTTCTTGCTGGTTTATATAATTCATTAATTATTCTCCCTTTTCTTACATTGGGTAAATTTATTTTAACATGTTGGTTTATCGTGAATATATATCGAACATATATTTTCTGAATTAATTGTCCATTTTTAGTAATTTATTTTCTTATATTAATTATTTAGTAGCTTTCTTACTCTTCAAGCACCAAGTATTCTCCATTTGATAGTAAAAAAATATTTAATTTTATATTTTACAAATATTCCTATTGTAGTCCACGTTCCATCAACTTAATAATTAGTTTTTTTTTATGTTAAAACTCCCCTCTGTTAACATAAAGAGGCTTAATGTTATCTATTTTTGTATTTCCCTTTATAACAGTAACCTCAGGTAAAAGATCAGTAATTATTTTATAAACCGTACAATCCATCAAAAAAGAAAAGAAATTTACATAATTGTCTATGTAAAAAATATTGTTAATTTTATTCCACTTTCCATGTAAATAAAATATATGAGATTTTTCTTCCTTGCATTTTTTTACTGATTCGTTTAAATATTTTAATGTAATTTCTAACTCTTTATCAAAAACTTCTTTGCTTTTTTTCAATTTTTGAGTAAACAAGTGAATCACAATAATTCAAAACTGATTAGTTTGAAGTTTGGAATTTGTCATCAAAATTCTTTTATTGACTGCATATTTTCCTTCTATAGTATGAGCCATATTATTAATTCTACGATTATGAAGAGTGGCATCATATTTTATTTAAACAAAAATTTACTAAGTTGACTTTGTAAAGCAGAAACAATAATATTGTATTTTGAATCTACATATTTTTAATGCATAATCAGAAGCAATAGTATTGGATTTTGTTTCTAACGTATTTTTTAATGCATAATTAAATACATTTTTATTGAAAAATCTTTTATTGACTGCATCTTTTTCATTTATAGGGTCAGATAAACTAGTAATTCTACAGTTTTGAAGAGAAACATGATTTTTGTATAACTAAAAGCTTTACTTATTTGATCTTGTAAAGCGTAAGAAATACTATCAAATCTTGAATTTACATAGTTTTTTTTTTCAATAGAACCAGAAGCAATGGTGTAGAATCTAGAATTTACACCTTTTTAAAAGCATAATCAGAAGCAATAGTTTTGTATCTTGAATGTATATCTTTTTTTAAATCAGAACTAATAGTTTTGTATCATAAATCTACATTTTTTATCAAAGCATAAGCATTATTTTCAAAGTTTTCATTTAAAGATAAGATTAATGGCTTCCAAAAATATGTTTTTTAATAGTAAAGAAATTATATCATTAAACTTAAAAATATTCGAAAAAGATATAATACAATAATTAAACATATATGTCAACATAAACTGAATTAAAAATCTGAATTATATTATCATTATAATACTTGACTGTTTTTTTAATGATTAATTTTATTATTAGTAATATTACCCCCAAATGAATCAAAATAGTAAACATCATCATTTTCTTTAAAGTAACAAACCAAATGAGTACTAGGTTGTGCTGAAATGTCAAAATCGACCACAGCACATTCATTTTTGTGCATTCTATTTGGTAATTCATCAATCATATAAACATTTCTGAAATCTTTTACATTTAGTATTTCTACATATTTTTCAATATCAATATTAGATAATGGTATTACATTAAAATATTTTTGGTTGTCCTCTTTTTTGCATCTAAACCACATTCTGATTTATATTCCATTGAAAAATTATGTCTTTGTTGTTCTCCTAATTATTTATTATTTTTTCTAATTTTCTCAACAGAATTAGAAATTGTTTTAGCTCCTCCAACTAAAGCTCCAAGCACGCCTAAAGCTGCAAATTAAATTGGTAAAAATCCTCCATGATGTAAACCATTTCCAGATTTTTCTTTTAATATTAATTTGTGTATTGGTACTGACGAAGATAATATGAAACCTTTTCCGTCTTTCAATTTTTTGTCTCACGTTGATCTTTTGTTAAAAAATTATCTATATCCAAATCTGTTTATTTATCAATGTGTATATCAAAAGTTATATTTGTTATCTTCATTTATATGGGAAAATAATAATAAATAAATTAAAAATTTAATACCCCATCCTAATATTCTTTTTGTAAACATAGTTGAAGCAACAGACACAGAAGCACATTTTTCACCAATTGGAGTATTTTTATGTAACATAATTTCTTTTCTTCATTTTGTTAAAAAAAATTTCAGCATTATGTCAAGATTCTAAATCTCTATGATCTCTATAAGCAATATATTGATATTTACATGCTTCATCTATTTTATTTATACCAATCTTTCATTACTTTATCCAATCTTTCATTTAATTTTGAAAATGGTCCACAATAATTATAACCAGGCAAATGCATTTAAGGTAAATTTAAATTATTTAATGCCCAATTTATTATATCTTTACCATGATGTTCATAATTTAAAAAAAATGCAGAATTACATTTAAAGCTCTTATAAGATATGGTATTCCTTTTGGATTATTAATAACAAATTCAGAAAATATATTTTGAACATATTCATTAGTGTACTTGGATAATATATTTTTTTATAACTAGTGTTGTTATTGAATATTTATTTTATTCACTTGTTGAGTTTTTTTTTAAACCCTATTTCGTAATTCGCGAATTAATGAAAGTTATTTTTTCTTATTTTTCCATATTCTGCTACATGATTCTTTCTAAAATTTCTGTATTTTTCAATGAGTAATTTAACTCGAGAAATTTAATTTCATAAATCTTTCATTTATATATATCTTATAAATATGCTATAAATGTATTGAGAGTTTTGATAGACAGACTTTTCCCTCAAGTGATCAAACTGGGGGGAATGTAATGTTTACAATAATAGAATTGAATTTGATATTCCTATATGCAGTGGTTTTTCTTTTCCATGTAATGCTTATATTATGAACAATATCACTTACTAAATAGACATAAAGAAGGAAATAAGGCAAAATATGACAAATTAGATAATACTGATGTTTGTTCTAACTTTTTCCTTTTCAATTTTCTAGAGTACAAATTTCAAAACATGGATATATTGTTGAGGCTGTTGATAATCCACATATAATTTCAACAATGATAAATAATTTGTTAAGAGTATCAAGTGAACAAAATTATTTAGAGAGTTCTTATGTTGATAATAATATCGAATAAAATCTGATCATAGTGATAAAACAGATGAAGTAATGTATCCACTGAGATATTTGTTTGGTTTTATTTGCGATAACAATTATATTAACTGGAAAGATGGTTACAAAATTGCTTTTATTCGTAATTCATCTGATAACAATTGTTTATTTGTTTATGAAACAAAGTATGCAGATGGTGTAGTTCAGAATATTTATACTGATCCAGGTAAGATTGTTATCAAAAAATTAGGCCTTTTTTTGAATATGAATCTAACACAGCAATTTCAATTAAAGAAAAAATTTACAAACATTCTGATATACCTTTTAGTTTTAATTATCGGAAATTTTTAGGAAAAGAAATTCCTGTTGGATCAACTGTTTTTAACTCTGATATAAAAGATCAGTTTATTTATTTACAATTTGATCTGCCTGATTTTGTAACTGTAGGATTTCGAACTAATAGAAAAAATTGTGCTGAGCAGTATGGACACGCTGCTATATTTGATCACTGCATTGTAAGAAATATTTATGTTAAAAATGGTAGATATGAAATTTTTCCAAATGAAAATTGGAATCTAAATATTGAAAATGGCCTGTGTTATAAAATATTTCCTGCTTGTAATGATTTTAGAAATTCGTAATCGAAACTAGATACTCTGTATAGAAATAATTAACTTTATTATAAACTAACCGTAATCATTCAAGGTGATATCAATTACTATTCATGTTGGGGGCTAAGACCATTAAATATTATTGATTGTTGCACTCGTTTCCCGATGAAAGAAAAACATCGCCTATGCACTTCTTGTTATGTGTACACAGGCTATCACTACACATAAAAACTGCATCGTTATCACAGTGAAACATCGTGTATGCTGGGCTGAACATGCAATTGTTATTTTCATGTCGACGTGCAGTACGACTTGCACTAAAAGTATTTCCACAATAGTGACACTGATATCGTAATGCTTGAAGTGAATCTCCAGCATCCCTTGTTGTTGAAGATTTCGGGGCTCTTATAGATGGTATGTCTTCGACTGATGATACGGTATTAATATTGAAGTGGAGTACACGATCGCGGTAGACGTAAATATTTGCTTTCCACCACCATGCTCGCCAACGAACTAACATATGTTTTACATTATGCTTGCTTGTATACTATTCACACTGCATGCTAGTTTACATTGCTCGTCTGGGTTTGTTTCAGTAGATGACTCCTGGCTTTCATATTCATACTTCTGCATGGCTGCTGGACTGACCTATGTTACCTTATCGAGTCGTTCGCTGTTTAGTCTACGAAGTTGCAAATTCGACCTCTCGACTTTTTTCCGTGTTGGAGGTGCCTTGTTTTTTTTTTTTTTTTTACTGCCGTCGTGTGTCTTACACCAGCTCCTGGGATGCGTCGTGTCTGTAACAATAGCACTACCTCGACAACATTCTACACAGTCAAGAATCTCTTCGTACGGTTGCAGATAGGCAGATAGGTGTTTGTATATGGATTTTATTTCTTGTCACGTGAGAAAGAATGCTTTAAGCAGGTATGTGCACTCGGTATATTTGCCGAGTACTGTAAGTGATTTGATCTTTCCATAAACCACAATATACGATAAAATTTTCTCACTGCAAGAACTGCATAGCATTATTTTCACTATGAACTCTCGGCGAGAGAAAACGCAATTCGGAGCGATGTGTGTTGGTACCGACTGATTATGTTGACGTGAAAGTGTAATGGGTAGTCAGAAACAATATCCTCTACTAACACACATTTATTCGAAGCGATATTTTTTAAGAGCCATGGTAATATTTGCAGCTTAATGTATTAAAACGAAATAAATTGTTACCTTGTACTAAATTCTTCTAGTAAATGGACACACATGTGTGACATGTGATTGAATTGAATGGTAAGTGCTTACAGCAGAATGTATCGGTGTGTAGGTGTGTTCTCCTTATCGTTTCTACACTTCAAGATGGAAATTTTTCACCTAACACAACCTACAGCATCCGATGCTCCTGCAGTATTCATTTGTTGTTAAATGCGTAGATCTATTTTGCATTTAAAATATATTTACCTCATCTTGTGTAGCAGTCTCGTCTCTCTTGCGCTTCTAATGATATAAATAAATACATGTTATTTCGTATCTGCTTACGGTTATGACGCTATAAATGCTTTGCGTTCAAATAATACTAAGGCTATTTACGGTAAGATGCGCACTTTTGAAAGCCCTGCTTATGATCTACTCGTATGCATGTTGTGTATTCTTCCGTCGTATGTACGATTAACTTTGTCATGGGCCTTAATTTTATTCATGCATCGGTCAAGTGAAACAGTGAAATTATTAGAAAAGTAAGTATTGTACAAATCTGCTCATTTTTACACTTCAATGCATTAAACAAAAAAAAACAGAACGTCAAGTAATAATTAAAATTATCATAAATGGTTACCTAAAACTTGTTATTCGACGTTAACATACGGAAATGCTTCCCATTCATCTTTGCCAATTTTACTTCGCGCATGTCACTCAGTGCGCCCTTTGAAACATATGCAGGTAGGGGAAGTGACATTTTTCTAAGATTGATTTGAAAAGTGCTCACTTTATCGTGAACAGCTTTTATGTCCTATAGATAGTGTTTAAAACTAAATAAATCGTTACCTAGTACTGAATTCCTCTCCTAAAGGGAAGTGCTTGTGTGACTCAACTGGTATGTCTCACTGGAGTCTGATGCGTCTCCATCTCTCTCTCTCTCTCTCTCTCTCTCTCTCTCTCTCTCTCTCTCTCTCTCTCTCTCTCTCCTAGTGGCTGTACCATCCCTTCAACTTGGCGAGGCCTTCGCGATGCTCGTGGCCTTTGTCGGCTACCTGGGCTAGTTGATCGCACAACGCCAGCTGGGTCAGACGTGTTCTCCTGTCTATGATGTGTGTGTAGGCTGAATTTGAAGGTTTCTTTTCACTCGGTTCGTGTGGAAGGCATTTGCTATTCTGTTGTACTGTCCAGGACGACCTGATCTTGTCTGGCATCATTTAATATACAGCTTACGTCACCCGACTCTTGTATAATATGTGATTTTGCTGGGTGGTAACCACTAATAACTATTTTTTTGACATTGTTTTTTTATATCTGTTTTTCATCAGTGTTGTTCTTATCGTTCCCACACTTCAAAATGGATTATTTTCTGCATCTAACATAAAGTATAGCATTTGATGCTTGTGTAATATGTATTGACTGGTAACTGTATATAACTATTCGCTTTTATAATTATAATTTTTTTGTCTGTTTGCTTCAGCATGTAGCAGTATCGTCTCTCTCTCTCTCTCTCTCTCTCTCTCTCTCTCTCTCTCTCTCTCTTTTGCGCGACTAATGGTTTTTACTGTATTTTTTTGTATATGCTTACAGTTCTAGAATTCAAAATGTGTATATTATATTTAAAAAGGGATAAATTGTTACGTGGTACTGTAAAACTAACTTCCTCTAGTAGTGGAAATGTACACATGTGTGACAAGTCTGGTCTTCTACCGTAAAGCCTGACGTGTCACTCTCGGTTATTGTTCTATACGATCCCTTCGACTTGTCGAGACCTGTACGGTGCTTAGTTGAATGCTAAGCATTGGTCAGGTCGGACGTATTTTGCTACTAATGATGTGAATGTTGGCCGTAGACTGAAAGTGGTACCAAATGAGATATTACAGTATGTCTGGTCGGGGTAAAAACCAGAGTCTCGCCTTTAAATAATGTCTCAAAGCCCAGGTAGGAGCTGTTGGCGTGCTCTATTGGCAGTCGCCTTACAGATTCCATTAGGGAGAGCCTTAACTTAAAGATAGCAGAGGTTTTTGGACTGATTCTTCCCTAGTGTTATATAGTATAAAGCAAGAACAGGCCTGGCGTGTGTTTGTTAATAATCGGGTAAAGGAAATCAGACCACTCATGAAACATGAGGAATGGCACCATGTCTTTGGAGAAAAGAATCAAGCTGATCTCCACTTGTGAGACTGTTCTGCGGAGTTCCTTGTGAAATCTCGATGATGGAAGGGGCCAAGTTGGTTAAAATTGAAAAAGATTAGCTAAAATCTGGAGTCAAGGTGAACCATGCCGAGGTACAGTGCAAGAGAAGAAAAATTACTACAACCTTAGTTAGTCCATCGGCCAAGGAAGAGGTACAGTGATACCTACAATAGTTTTCATATCTATCACGCATTGTGAAACTCATTGTGTGGATGCTACGGTATCTCAAAAAATACTTCAAAAGGGGAAAACCAAAGAAGAGGTAACCTTGTTGTTGAGGAAATTGAAAGGTTCAGTGTAGACACATCCATCTTGTCCAAAGAGAAAAGACGGAAAAGATTGATGCAAAACTGATGAAGTCTCTCTGCACCTTTGTGTATGCAGATGGTCTGATGAGACTGAGGCCTAAGATAGTCCGAAGAGAAGATGGTAAGTGTAATAGACATCCTATACTTTGCCATCTAAACATAAACTTGTAGAGATACTAATACGAGACTACCATTTCAAGAATTCACATGCTGGTGTCCAAATTCTGTTGGGAAAACTACAAGAACGGTATTGAATTTTATGAGGTAGGGATACAGTACACTGGGCGATATCCAAGTGCATCCAGTGTAGAAGATTCAAATCAAGGAAGACTACTACTAGTCCAGCCTCTCTTCCTGAGGACAGGGTGAAGGATGCCTCGGTTTTCGAAGTTTGTGTTGTTGACATATTGGGTCCATTTTATTTTAAAGGTGGAGAGAAAGCATCGATACATTTGCTCACCTGCACTGAGTGTAGGACGATACACTTTGAGCTAGTACTGAGCTTGTCTACAGATGTTTTCCTTCAGGACCTTCTTAGGTTCATTGCATGATGAGGAAGACCCAGAGTGATGTACAGTAACAACAGGACCAATTTCATAAGAACAAATAATGGGTTTGCCTCCTTGGATTGGTTTAAGATATATGAAGAGTCCTATTCCCAAAGGATCCAGTGGAAGTTCATTCCATCGACTGCTGCATGGTGGGGTGGGTGGTGGGAACGAATAGTACAGATGGTCAAGAAATTGTCAAGAAGAACGTTAAGAAGAGCATCACTGGATATGAAGAAGTCTCGACCATCCTAAGTGAGGTGGAATCTGTGATCATTTCTAGGCTTCTCACATACTTGTCTGAGGATACAGAGGACTTGGTACAAATGACTTCTGCCATGTTCCTACAGGACAATAGACCAATTGGTGTACCAGATATAGATCATCTGGAAAATATATCTCTCTGCAAGTGGGCGAGATTTCTGCAATGACTGCAGGAGGATTTGAGGAGAAGATTTCGAGATGACTACTTAGGCCTTGTGGTGCAGCAGAAAAATGAAACAAAGGGTCCATGGACACTGAAAATCGGCGAAGCAAAGTTGAGGATCATTAAATAATACTTCCTGAAGGAACGTGGCAAGAGCCCTAGTTTTACCGGCTGCTGCCAGGGAAAAATTTCCAAATTGGCCATTTCAGTCATATATTGCATGTAGTTCTCAAATACTTGAACTTTGTAGCATGTGAACTTTGATAACCTCATATGAGATAATGTGTGTCGACAGCTTATCACTTGAACTATGTACTCTGTACTTTGCAATGTTGCAACTCTGATAAGAGAATATATACAGACATGTTTTTATAACCACTGGCCAGTGTTTTATCAGACTTGAAGGAGATCAGTTTACAGAGTGCAATTCAATAGGTGGTGCTAACTTTCTCGTTACATTTGGATTCTGAGATTTATATTTATACCAGCTCCAATACTTACCAGCCGGTGAGGCCCGGAGGGCGAGTGCCACTCTGCTGCAAACCAAGGTATAGTGATTCCCAGCATAGCCATGTGGTGCACGCAAAAATACTTATTGCTTACTACTTTGATTCGTCCAAAAATACTTACTCTAAACCTACTGTGACTGTTTATGGTGAACAACAGTGACAAAAGAAGACTCGAGTGGACAGTAGGCAGAAACTTGGAGATGTAGCCAGGGGAGGATGGACATGTAAGAGTAGCATGAGTGAAGATATCCGGTCGAGAGATTACCAGTCCTATACAGTATATCTACCCATTAGAAGTGTCCACTTCACAAGAACCTCCATCAGTGGCTTAAACGAGAATTAGTGACACAGTCAGAGGAGACGACCTTCAAGAAAAAGGAGAACCGAATATTCTGTGTGGGGTAGAGACGTGGAGTGGATGCACCATAAGGTTACCCATGAAATTCAATACATAGACACGGTGTAGAGGACAATTGCTTCAAGTGTTTTTGTAATGATTTCGATTTGTTGACATGTGCAAAAATCAATAGGTGGGAGGAAATTACATTCACAAACGATTTAGGAACACATACAATTTATTTCAAGGTGGTCATATTTTATGTGTTCTGATATCTATTGATTGTCTAGGAAAAACAATGTAACAACAGTAAGAAGTTTGATTAAAGGCAGTCTAGAGTTGTTGTGTTATTTCTTTTAATGTGTTGATTAAAGTAATATGTCATCCCAGTATTCGACCTGTCAATCGGGTAGATTTTCGGGCATGATGTAACAAATATGACCCGGGACCCTTTCCTTTGTCTTTGGTGATGCCTATGTTATGAATTTGATAACCATGTTTTTAACAGTTCGGAAATATACCCAACTATGTTTATAAGTGTGCTTAGGACATACTTGATCCAGATACTTATTTCGTTGTCAGGGGCGATGTGTATATGTTGAATTTGACAACTTGATCTTAAAAACATTCTGAAATTATAGGCAACTATGCTTAAAAGTTTGTGGCGCTTATATATAGACATATTGCACTTAAAACATGACCTTTGGTAAGGTAATTGATGTGTTGTATATGATTCATGGAATAGTAACTTAATTAATTAAAAAATTTAAAAATTGCTCTTATGTCCACTAAAGTAAATATGGTGGTAGTCATTGTAACTTAATCATATTTTCTGACGACATATTCTTATTTGTCTAAAAAATACGAATCTGTAAACATGTTAACAATACACTTATTTGTAAAAGTTAAATAAAAATATATAAAATGAAATCCATAACTTTTATTTTATAACTATGCTTTGAATATTTTGGCAGTTGTGATCATATAATCGAATTTGTCTTGAAAATAAGAGTCGTAGACATGTTACTCGATACCCTTATGACTGAACATTATAGAAGTTAAATAAAAAAAATGTAAAATACATAACTTTTTTCTCAAAATTATGCTTAATCTTATCGATTGTCATGACAAAATAATCTAATTATCCTTGAAAATACGATTTCCTAGACATGCCGCTTGACAAAAATGTATTATAGAAGCATTTATTTTTTGTAATTTTTTTCCCCAATAAAAAAGTATTCACATCTACTTCATTAAAACCCTTCTCCCATCATATGTTACAATAATCGAGCAGTCTAAATTCTTAGTCTGGCGACCCAAGGATCGGCAGTTCGATCACAGACATTTCCAAAGGAAATTTGTAAGCTCAGAGGAAATAACTACTGTAAACAAGATGGCGGACTCACACCAGTGCCACCTGGCAGGTGATGAACGAACTATACTGCAAACAAGATGGCGGACCAGAACCTCTGGTGAGTGATGAAAGAACCAAAGATGGTGGCGGACATACCATTGTCGCTGGCAGGCAGCCACCGAACAATGCAGATGGTGGGTGAAGAAGGCGACAAGAAAGAAAAGAGAAAGAGGAAAGAAAGAAAAGGAAAGAAAGCAGGAGAGATAAAGGAAAGGCATAATGAAAAAAAGGAGATGGAAGTACTCGGAGAAAACCCACATAATATAAGAACATGACAAAACAACATGGAATGATGGAACAGGAAAATACAATGTGTAATAATACAGTACGAAATATCCAGGTGAAATGATAGAGCAAAAATATTATCTGATTGCCAGAATGATGGACATGGCATACTGGCTGCCAATATGGCCACTGGACACAACATAATGGAAAAAT
The DNA here is from genome assembly GCA_029891345.1 of Dryococelus australis. Lineage (NCBI taxonomy): Eukaryota > Metazoa > Arthropoda > Insecta > Phasmatodea > Phasmatidae > Dryococelus > Dryococelus australis. Next base: position 176,266,824 of record CM056999.1, read on the forward strand.
ATTGACGCCAGAGCCTCGGCACCTCTGCCTACATCTCCAAGTTGGCTATTGCCTTATATTACAGTGTACCGTCTTCTCTAAAAATGAGTGTGTACATAACCGGGTTGCAAAAACGGATGATAATCACCTTTTGGGCCAAGGGCAGCATTTCGGAAACAACAATGTTTTTGAACTGTTTACATGCCTCTGTGGTAAAGCTGTATTGTGAGTGGACGAATGGCACCATTGGAAATAACCATTGTGGAAACTGCAAGCCCCACACGCCATTTATATCCGAGGTGAACATCGATTACGGCATTGCATGAAGGCCAACCAACAGGCTACAGTGTAACAGCTCACCATTCAAATGAACCAGGGGGCATTCAGACATGTGTCTACTGCAACAGTTCAGAGAACCCTTCAGCGAATGGACTCCGGAGTAGATGGAGGTTGACATCACCCATGCTAATACAGGTGCTTCGACAAAAACGACTGGAATTCGCTCGACAGTATGGCCACTGGACCACTGGTAATTGGCGATGGGCAGTCTTCTCAATTGAGTCAAGTGTTAAGCTTCATAGAACAGATAGATGTCAGCATACCTGGTGAGGAATGTTGGAGAACCAACACCCTGCAGCCATTGCTGGAAGAACACAAGGTGGTGGGGGCATTGCTATGGTCTGAGGAATGTTCGCATGGTATTGTATAGGTCCCATAATCCATGTGGAAGATACGCTTGATAGATTTGGTTATGAATCTATCCTTGGCGATCATGTCCACTTGTACATGATGACTGTGTCTCCTCGGGAGGATGGGATCTTCCAACACAATAGTGTGCCTTGCCATGTAGCTAGAAGTCTCTGTATTTGGCTGGAAGAGCACGATCAAGCCTTCGAAGTTCTTTCCTGGCCCAAACAGAACCGATCTCAGTCCAAATTGAACATCTGTAGGACCACCTCGATCGTCGTGTTCACTGTCTGTCAGCTCCGCCATACACCTTCAACAGTTGTGGGACACACTGCAGGCGACATGGCTCTAGATACCCATGGAGACCTATCAGTGTCTTACTGAATCACTGCCAGCTTGTCTAGCTGCTGTCGATGCTGTGAAGAGTGTTTACTTTGGATACTAGCAGGTGGTCATAATAATGTGATTCGATGGTGCAGTGCCATGGTAACATAATGAGGACCACGGAATAATCACATTGGTCTCTGGTGAAATTCGCCGAGTCTCCGATTAGAATTACTACACTTGTAATGATACTTGGTGACTTCGTATGCCGAAGCAGGATCTGAGAGGATCCATATTCCTGGGACAGATCACAGCAATAAAAAGCTGATCGCTCGGTCTACACAATATATATGTGCGGATTCGTGAGTAGTGCTCCAAACGAAACACTGGTGATTTCAATGATCGAGGCTTTTATAATTTTAAAGAAGGCATCATCGGGGCGTTTATATCACTACCAGATAAGTCTGGGAAAATTTGGTTTATGGTTTCATCAACAATGTAGTCAGAAATCGGACAAAATGTTCGGACAAGCAGAGATGAGATACGAGTTGATCATGGTGTGTATGAAGGAGTCATTCCATAAGACTTTGAAATGATTTCGTAAATTAATCGAAATCAACATCAGGTTAGGTGTACCAGGAATTGAATCCGGGTCTTCCGAAATGAGAAGCAGTGTATTATTACTGCACCACTACACTCATTACCGAAAAAGTTATTTGGCCTTTGCTCAATTGCATGTTCTCTAAAATAATTGTACGGGTATCGCTTATTTATACTCATTGGTGTCTAATATGTACATATGTGTGAAGCGACTGATCAATTAGATCACATTAGACGTCTTCGTTGCATGCATCCAGAACTAATGGTAATAATGCCTTCTCGTGTATTTTTGTTGTTGAGGACTCACAGTATATGATAAATTAAATGTTTCTCGAGTTCTGCATGGTAGTTAACTGCCATGGACAGCAGGCATCTACATATGGGACTGCAGCATGTACAAGTGTGTTTACACCATGTAGTGAGTACAGCTATGTGCTCCAGGCTGGTGGAACTGAGTCGCCTGCACATGCGCAGCGCGGCTTCATACAGCAAGGGAGCTGCAGCGGAGACAGCAGCACTGGTGAAGCGCGGCAAGAACCGTGCCGGCATCCTTGACACCCGGGTGATGGTGTGCTCCGAGTGCGGTGAGGAGTTCTGCACCAGTACCACCTGCTCCAAGTTCCTCTACGAGTGCTTCTCACGTGTAGAGCCACCCGACCACCAGATCACCAAGGAGCGCGCCCGGTCTAAGTCCTCCAAGAAGAAGACCGGCGGCGGCAAGAAGGCAAGGTCAAGTCGGTCGAGGAAGAGGTTTTCCCCCAGGCACCACAAGAATAAGTCCAAGAGCCCGGCCAAGGGCAAGCGCTCCAGTCCTTCCTCGCGGTATGTATGTTTAGCATGGCGATGGCAAGTATGCCTGATGTTACTGCACAATGTGTTCCTACTAAAGTTTTCTTATTGCAGTGAATTTGAGGTTTCCTCACACTTCTTGAATCAAATCTGAAAAAAAAAACAACATGTGTCAATTATTTGGCTGTTTCCTAAATGTGTCATGTATCAGAAGCACTTTATAATTCTGTTAACATAAAAGTACCTTATTTTCGGTTGAATCGAACTTTTATATTTATTTTATCCATAAATTATATTATTTCACTTATAAGTAATATGAATAAAGATAGATATGTAACATATTAATAGGTAATGCCTAGTAAGAAATAGTTCTTACGCATAATATTACTACACTGAGTGCGCATGAATCAGGTGCGATGTCCCTCTGGTGTAATTTTCTAAGCTATGTTTCTATGAGGTGGATGCATATCTTAGAATTATAAATTTTGCAGAGCTTCAGAAAAGTCTGAAGTAACTATGAATTGGTATAATGGTTCACCCCGCTTTTAGATAGTTAGAGGAAGTATATTTTAAGTATACTTCTGTCATGGACTTTGTATGTATATTATTAAAACCTTAATTGCTGAATTCGTATTTAGTGTATATGCTATTATGGAGCTTTGTGTTACATTACCAAATAAACACAAACTTCACAAAAATCGACGTTTGGTTCTCCTAGATGCAAAATTTCATACCCTTATTAGTATAAGGGTCAGGTGTGTTCTGGTGCACTACTAGAATGACAGAGGTATGGGAATTGTCTAAAATAGATTTCGCAGATTTATTAATTGATTGTATAATATAAACTAGATTAATTTTGTTGCTAATCCGATGTATCGGATTACAGATTAATCAATTAATCCCTTTGTCAATTTTTTTTAATTTTTAATTTTTTTATTTAATTTTTAATTTTTTTAAATTTTGATTGTATGTGTAATTGGTGTAATACAGGTTATTTTGGGAGAGCAGCATAGGTCTTCACCCTTGGACGTCTCGCAGGTGATGAGCTCTGAGGCATGTGGGTAGCAGCATAAATATGTTGACCTTGTTGCAAGAATGGCATAACGGTTATTTTGGGGCAAGATTGTACTAAACATATGTCGTCAAATGAGTGTGTACAAAGGTCGGCAGCTGGTTGAGGGGAAAGAGTTGATGTCGAGAGGAGCACCAAGACATGTCCATTGTCTTCGGTGGAAATGTAAGTATTGAGTTAGCTTGTTCAATGAGGGGGGGGGGGATTTGTTGGGAGTGGTCACACATCTGCCTTGGTTGATGTCATACTGAGCCATACATAGGTGAAATGGCTATCGGCTGAGGTCAGAAATGCGCATTTATAAATCACTGTTTTGAAGTAATGAAATATATCGTTTATACTAGCACCGAAACATGAAATAAATATAAATTCAGCGACATCAAATTGTTATCAAATATGTAACGAATTAAACAAATACCTATTGAAACAAGACACAATTCAGATGCAACAAAGTAAAAATGAAACCTAATTACACACAATGAGACATAATGAATGGACCACATTTTCAAAATAAAAATTAAATATCAACCACGCACAAAGTTAGTTTACCGTCCCGCCCTGTTTCCCTGTCAATTTAATATAGGCCAAACAACAGGACAAATCAACTACAACTCAGAAATATTCAACTATCCAGAATGAATTACTTCGTAAACACAATCAAATTCACACTAACTAAGCATTATCACCAAGTAGAGTTACATTTAAACTCAATTAAAAAACGAGTTAATATAATTACACTAAACTCATTTCACAGACAAGACGTACAAACTAAAATACGAAGCACATATTAAAAATATAAATTAAATAATAAACACACAGAAAGGCAGTTTACCACCCGATCCAAGCAAGAGACTAAACAATGCATCATCAATTATACGAAACACCTACAATGCACATGCAACCAGGCATAACATTTTAAATATGCACATGAAATTAAATATTAAGTATGGACAAAATCAGTTTACCGCCCCACCAATATAAAATTGAATGACAAGATATACTAATCACACATAATTTACATTTAAGGCTAGCAGGCTCCATTTCTCCCTCATCTGCTCTTTCTAACGCATTGTGCATCGCCCCGCAACGATCATGCCTGCAGAGAGCCCACCCGAGCCACGGCGACTCGCTCTCGCTCGCCACACTTATACACACTCATGTCACATGTTTCGAAATTACGAACTTACTTTTGTATGCGTACATGCGCAAGATTGAATGCTGTCACTTAAAACATTTGTTCATGTTAAGAACAAGAGCTCAGGGTGTCTGAGATTTCTGCTCTCTCCACTGAGCAATGCCAAGGCCACGCCGCCCACATACACATAATTGGAATAAACTGAAAGATCTCGTTGGCCTAGAGAGCGTTGCTTCTGTCTTGCTTGCTCTCTCTCTCTCTCTCTCTCTCTCTCTCTCTCTCTCTCACACACACACACACACACACGCGTAGGGACGTTGAAAATTTCAAATATCACGTCCCAACTAATATTAAAAACAGAGGTAAGTCCCAACTACATTTAAATCACAAAATTATAGGAAATATCGCAACAAACTCAACAAATATGACTAACTTCACACTATGTCATATCCCAAAATCTGGTTACTTTCGTAAAACATAGCTAGTGTTACTAAATTAAATATTATGCGATTTATCCTCATCAGATCCCAACACCCCACTGCCCAGACATATACAATATGTGTGGATTTTTAAGTAACCAAAAATAACTAATTGCTGTTGATCAAGTGTAACTATTTGAAATATTTATGTACTGTAAACTTAAAAAGAAATATAGACTGATATAAAAAAAGAGTTTTCCATCCACCAGAGCGTGCCAGCACTTCTCGCATATCTACCATGTTCACTTAGGGTGTCACATGAAACGTAATTTAATAAAATATGTACTCAGCAAATATATATAGGAAACTCACATTAGCGTTAACGTTACATATCTCGAAGATTTGACAAACATTTGATATAAGATATCCAACTGACATTACTAAAAGGTGTGTTACGATCACGTCCGTTTCAAAGTATGCTACACAAGTGTGCTTACAAGTTCAGATTCGTATGTGTCAACATTCAGATTTACTTTCAAGTAATGTTTTTTAACCAAGAAAATTAAATTCGCTGTTGTCCACATTTGCATGTAAACTTACCAATGAGCAAACTTCATATTCTCTCTCACCCACTATCCATCTTCTTGATGCGTTGATGAGACAACAGTTATAAATTCAAATAATTATAATGTGTGTTAAACAGAGTTTCACCAAACTTCATATGTGGAAGCAACAGTAGTCATCTTTGTGTAGTCTCACTGCGGTAGAAAACTTTTAAACTAAATTTATGTTATGTGTTCAATTGTACAACCCTCGATGTGGCGGATGACTGACAATTAGGTGTAGCCATACTTTAAAATGTTAAATTCTATTAAATTTTATGTAAACATAATCATTTATTCCCATGTGTTAATCACACAAACACTTGTATACTTCTTTTAAACATTATGGTCACTCATTGAGTTTATTCTTGTGTGTTAACTATTGATCTATGTTCTCTGGCCCCAAAATTACATTTAATTTAAATATTATAAGCAAATGTTCTTCGAGATAAATGTTTACTTATTCCAAGTTTTGTCGATAACTGTCAACACCAAGGTAGATATCCATGCACATGGTGGCCAGCATAACAAAAAAAAAACTTGTTTTAATATTCCACGAATCTGTTGAAAACACATTACCTAAAGACACCGATTGTAAGTCCTATTGAACTATATTTTCATGTTACAGGCGTGAATCGGATATTTTGCAAATTATTTGTGTATTTGAATACAAATTAATGACCCACTTGTTTAAATTATTTGTAAATGTGTATATATGATAATAATGTTACATGGCAAGCGAGTCGAAAGTCGCCGCCGCCATTAGTTAATGTTACTGGGCAAGCTAGGTGAGTAACATCGTACAGGAGCAGTTAACATTCGTTTGTTCTGTGCGGCAATTTTACTGTTAGATATCCATATGAGTACTCTCCAGACAACTTTCGCTCGCTCGTAAATACCAAGTTATCCAGAGGTCACGCACACATTTCTGTTAACAGAAGTTTGGAAGCCATATATTTTTGAAACTACTAGCCACTTCGTTTCCTTGAGGGTATAATAAATGTTATTTTGAAAAAAATAAAAACATCCACCAACATCTACATACCTAACCATTACACGCATAAATGTATCAGCGAAATAAACAAAGTATTAAGTTTACAACTATACTCGCTTATCTAACAAAATGAAAACTTAACTCTTATGACATGTCGCAGAAGAAAAACGCAAGTATGAATACAAACACAAGTGTTTGTCCAACAGAACAAGTGAGTTATTTTACAAAAATGTACTCATTGCAGTGTAATATACAGTTATGAGTAAAAGAATTACTCACTCGCTTCATCGTTCAAACACTGCATCTTTGATTCAATCCTTAGCTCATTCTCTTCATCATACATTCATTCATTTTTAAAGAGTTGGAACAAACATTGAAGACTTATGTGAAAAATATCTATTGCACTGAGAGGTATTAAAGCAAATAATTAAGATAAAACCAAAACTATTTTACTACTAAATTTATTACAAACCTTATGATTAATCGAACAGTATTTACACAAACATAAATAATTTAAAACCTAATTGATCGGCATTTTAACTTTTTTTCGAACACATTGAGGATATTATCTTCTTGCATCGCCAAGCACACGCATAGCATACATCAACATATGTAGAGGAATCCAGGGTGTAGGCGGGGCGATACTTTGAAAATTAAAAAGCTAAGTAGGTATATATTGGTAAATTGAAGCTCCCAAGACGTGATGTGGTCACTCGCTGTGCAGTAATGTTTGTAGGAAACTGTTATTTACCCCTTGTAGATAGAAACACAGTCAGATAGCGAGCCTTGCAGGTCGAAAGTCATGTAGATCATCACAAGGGGTTAATGTTGCGGACACGAACAGAGAGATATTGCTGGTTCAATACTGGCGAGGGGGGAATGTTTATGCTACCGAATCTCGTAGAAGGATGACTTACAGATGTGATGCGGTTGCGGTAGGCAGACAGACTGTGGGTTTTGGCAATGTGTCAAAGATTAGGGAATTATATCAACACCTGAACAGTTCACTATAAGATAACTTCCAGTGCATGATTGAGATTCACTCTCTGAAGCTCTCAAGAAAAAAAGATCTTGCAGCATACAATCATCCCGGTTATATAATTCTCCCTCTCCTAACTCATCCTCACAACATTCTTTAACGAACTGCGATCTGAAACAACACAGAGAGAATAAACATTCGAGTTAATATAACGATGAAGTTTTATCTGAAATAAAAAATGATTAGTGTAATGACATATAAAATTTATTTAAATTATTGCTTATACTAAATGCACACTAGCATTAATATTACTTACACAAATATTATTATATTAACTAGCCATCCCACCCCTCACATACACACTCAAGCATCAAAAATATCATGTACACATCCAGTCATTCTCATCATATAACAACATTCAAACACTAGCTCCAAGAGATAGCGAAGGATATTCTCCTCTCCTTGCTCCATGAAACATGGCAATACATCTACCCCTCTTCGCTCATATACACACTCAATTACTCTCCCATCCCAACAAACACACTTTTAAAAATCTCCCTTAAATCCAAATGCATAGTTAACACATACTAAAATTATTAGAACCAAAAAAACTACATACATTAGAATCCCCTCTTATCCATCACTGATGAGACTGCGATGTGGTTGGAATATAGAAAAAGTCGGATAATCCCAGGAACAAAGAAACTCTTTTATTTAATTTATATATGTTTACAATATGTACATACGTAGACAAATACACAGATAAAATAGCCTTACGGTTACTAAAAATCCTGTAAAACATACACTGTTGTGAAAAATATTTTTTAAAAATTTTATTTTAAAAATTCTAAATGATTTTTTTTGTTTCAAGAAGAGAAATTCTTGGCTTTGAGGATGCATCTCGCCACTGTTTTGCATACATAATGTCTATAGGTGTTGCAGTTGGATGCTACTTGTATTTTAGTGCGAGTTCAAACACTTATTTTACTGTAGAGTGACTAATCCTTTCACTGTCACCTTTATCTTCATTCTCTGTATCATCTTCTTCAGCATCAGCCTGTAAAACAGCGGAGATGATTTGGTCTTCTTCAAGCTCTTCGTTGGTGATCTCTGCATAGTAGCCTACCACTAGCCACTCTTCTATATCGGCCGGTTGAATATCCTACTGAAGTATCTGTAAATCTCGGGCAATTTACACTTCATTGGTGACGGAACTTTCAGGAGGTTCATCTTGTTTCTTCATACTTGGGCAAATTTTTTCCCCTGATTTTTGAAGAGTTGTATTAATTCCATCCCATGCTTCAGCAACAGTGTAGATTGAATGTTTTATATTTAGGTTCTTCATGGCCTGGAAAAGATCACAGCCCTCTTCTTAGTTCTCTAAAAAGGATCCAATCTGTATCTTCTCTTCAACCACTCAATTGCACCCTGATCCATGTCTTGGAGCAAGGGTGTAATGCGAGGGAGCAAAGAAACAGTTTTAGGTTGCTTTTTTCAAGCTTGTTTTGAGAAGAGTGACTTGGGTCATTATCAAGCAACCGAATAGCACAGACTGGTAGATTTTTTGAATTCAAATGTTTGTCTACAGCGGGTGCGAATTCATCAAAAAACCATGTTTTAAACAAATTGCTAGACTTCTGACTTCGATAATAAACGGCAAGTGATGACATATGTACCTTTTTAAAGGCTCTTAGCCTATTAGATTCGCCTTAACAATGGCATTTTATGGCTGCCCCTTGCATTGCTGCATGTTGCGATGGTCAGACGAGGGTTGTTTTTGGAAACATTTTATGGTTTAACCCCATCTCATCAATATTGTAGAATTGGTCTGGATCAAGGTTGTTTTTATACATTAAATTTTCAAACTATTATATAAAACCTTTAGCTGCATCATCATCAGCTGAGAGTTTCTCTCCTGCAATGACAATATGTCTCATGCCATGATGAAGTTTCCATCGGTGAAGCCATCCTTCACTTGCTAGAAATGTCTCTTCTTCAGCTCCCAATTTTCCTTTGTAATATAAGTGCCTTTTATTTAACGATAGGAAATGATAGTGGAGTTTCTTTATGCCTTTCTTGGCAGAACCAAACGTATAAACATCATCCAAAAGTTCAAGTTTTGGTTTTTTTTTGGGGGGTTGCATCTTCTCCCTCCACTGTTAACGAATACACTTCAAGTTCCTTTCGACCTTTTTTCTAATATTTAATAGTTGATACGCCTATTCTTAGCTCTGCAGATAATTTGAAAACTGGCTCACTTTTGTTCAACCATTGTAGAACTTCTACCTTTGGTTATAATGTGCACACAACATGTTTACATTTTTGTCGAGTAGCCATTATCACTTACAAACACTGTCTACTGCACTGCACAATAGACATTGTAAGTATGAACTAAATTACTGAACGACACACATGTGTGAACTGATCACTTTTGTTTTGAACGATAAGCAGTGTTGACACTGATCCCTTCATTGACATGGCAGATGCCAGACAGGTGGACGGTCACACAGATGGTCGGATTTCCCGAGGAGGCGGATATGCCAAGGTCGGATATAAGGGGTTCTACTGTACTGTACTAATATCCCACCTCTCACATATACACACAAGCAACAAAAACACAATGTACACGTCCAGCAATTCTCATCATATAACACAATTCAAAACACTAACTCCAATGGATAGCAAAGGATATTCTCCTCCCCTTGCCCTATGAAACATGATTGTATATCTATCTCTCTTCTCTCATATACACACTCAATTACTCTCTCATCCCAACATACACATTTAAAGAATAAATATCAAATACATACTAATGATTTAGAAGCTAAGATGAACCCCGCTGGCAATCTTAAAATTCAAAAGGTGTTAAAAAATAAATAATTTAAAATCTAAAAATAAATCTCAACCACCGATTTTATAACTATATTATAACCCCATTAATAACACATTACTATTCAAAAGCACTAAAAAATTATTCTTGTTTACTTACATTATGTCTACTATCACAAATCCAATTGTAGTAACTGATGGTAGCAGGTAGCACGGTGGGCTCAGGCTGCCAGGCATACTAGCGATGCAGAGGTATTGTTATGCGTACAGTGACAGCAGTCCGAACAGCGGTGATCTCACTAAAGAAAGGTGTATCGGAGGAAGCGCAGTCAGACCCGGAGCCCAATGTGCTAGTGGCATAACGTCTAGTGCATTCCGCCTCCCACAACTGTCGGCTGACTAATGAGCTGACACTAGTGTGGCATTGTATATATCTTCAGCTAGCCCGCTCCCACTACCACCTCCACATGTAGTGCATATGGAATATCGGGATATCATGAAAAAATATAATTAGCAATGAAATAACGTCTCTGAATTTTTTTTCTTTACAATTTAATAAAATTTAAAACAAAACTTACGATAATAAAAGATTTAATTGAGGAACGAACACATTTTCTGATCTTTACCATGGAAAGTGTATTTTACTGTGGGTTAGAAAAAGTATATTTAATTATCAGTCACTGGGCATAGTTAATTTAAATATGTATTTGTTTAACATGTTTGTTAATGAATGTTAGGGAGTGTTTGCATGGTGATAATAATGCGAGAGTAGCTCTTGCTGTGTAGTGTAGCTGCAGCTTTGTAGACATGGCAGGTTGCTGTCTGTAAAGGATGGGAAGGTGAGCAGGCAGAGGGAATCTGCTCGGTGAATTCCGCCTGAAAGGGATACGAACACACTGTGAAATTTTTCTCATATCGCTCTCTGCCTGCAGTCATGCCTTTAAACGCTACTGTACGCACGCAGGGTGGTAGCTGGAGGAAACACACTCCCAGTTGGGTGCAAGCTAGCCATGTTCTTAACAAAATAAAATCTATCTTGTGTTAGTAAAAACTAAATATTTCATATTTTTGTATACAATCGCAAGCGCATCATACTATATTTTCATATCGCTTAAGAATGATATCTGTTAAAGTTTACTTATAACCTTCACTATATGGTACATAAATCATATGAATTTATACTTGATTTAACGTACATCATTTCGGAATAATATGATTCTTTATGTTGGAATTTGGTATATATTAAAGTTATTGTGGAAAATTAATACCTGAATTATACTTATTTCACAACGATAAGCAGGTATACTGCTCGATTCCCTGGTGGGTCGCCTCCAGATTTGTCACATGACATACAATTTTTCTTTTACATAGGAATCATATAGATGGGTTTTCTTGGAGATATCCTGTTTTTCCCCCTGATTTTTGTTTCTGTTACTGCTCCATAATTTGAAGTTAGTGGTACTGAAACATAGTTTGTTTGGCATGAGTAATTGTGTAAATACTTCAGACTTATCTTTAGAAATACCACTTGTTTTGATAGAAACCATTCATTTAACACTATGTATAATATGTATCATGTTACACCACACATAACAATTTTTATTTAATTTCCAACATATTTGTAAGAATATTGAATTTATTGTTTAATTTACACACTATTAGTTTTCATTACTGAAGGTATTTTACCAACCAAGATTACCAATGCATTTTATTTTCACTCTGTTACAATGTTTTAAAGGGATTTGGTAAAGACAATGAAACACAATAAAGTTTCTTTATTCAAACACATTAATTTCACAAAATACACTTCACGCAAAATATGTGGTGAACCGGCCACAGAAGAAATAACATAATTCTTTGACAAACACAAGGTACACACAATATATACAGAGGATGTTTTAGCAAATTACTAATCAGATATTACACTTGAACAACAGTATTGGATGTTAACCCATTCAGTCATAGGCTGTTTACCAATTCGCTAAACACAGATTTTGTTCCATATTCCTCAAAACTTATTCCTCAAAAACAATTCCTTTTTCTTCACAAAACGTTCCCTATTCCTAAAAAAATCAATCGATATTCCACAATATAGTTCCTTATTACTCAAATAATCGCTCCTTATTCTTCAAACGACATCATTCGATTAACAACTTATAGGGTGATTGATAAAAACATCTTTCATGCTGAAATGTTTTTTTACTAATTCTCTCCTAGACATACTCTAAACTGTTTACTCCCACATGTAATCAATTTGCTAATATTCAATTTACACTTTGATTTCTGGATACATGAGAAAGTGGCTTTGTTATCGTCTCCATTCATATTTAAACCGTATATGTATGCACAAAGCAATGACTCTTATATAATACATTACTCTCATTAGTCCGCAATATTCCATCACTGCAGATAGTGCCAACCACTGTAGTATTAGTTGTTTATTATCAATTGGAGACTCTGGTGGACTCTCATCTTCCACTTGCCCCCAGTCAGTATCAATGACCATTTCCATATTAATTTGGAGTTTTCACTCGCTGAGAAGAATGGCAATCGATATCCATACATCTGACATAGCTTTTAGAATGAGGGCAGGTGTATTCTTTTTGAATACCTGTTATTTTTCCATTCTATATACTCCCTAAACACATGCATATCTCGCAGTTTTTTTAGTAGTTCTTGCAAATATCTTCTATATTCTCATAGTCATATACCCACTCTCCCATACTAGAATATGGTGATTTTTGGTAACCCATCTATTTGTCTTGTGATACTTTGGGTTAAGATATTTACAGTCGCACGGTGGCTTGAAGCTGAAGATAGTTCCGTGGTATCCCCATATCCATAATAACCAATTCTTTATTATAAACCTACATGGAGTTTGAAAACCTTGACCATTAGAAAACATCTTGTCTCAACAGGGGTTGGTCATCTACTAATTAAGTCAGTACCTTAACAAATTTATCTCTAACATAACTTACTAATCTATCATGGATGATGAATGCATAAGCTTAAGTATTTGGTGTAATGGGTGTGTTTGCAATTATTTAAATTCATGAATCAATAACATTATTGCTAATGCTATAGTTTTGTTGGATAATGTCAAATGTGAATAGCTGTCCTTTGGTCTTAAATGAATCGGTTGTTAGGATTGGTGTACTGTTTTATACCAATGTGTTTCCTTGGACTTTGTGTACATATTGTAGCAAATAAAGAATTATCCATTTCCAAAATCCTTATTGAAATCTGTATAGGCATAGGCTTGACTGTTTTGGTAAAGTTATATGTTTTTAATATGGCAATGGTCAAATACTGTTTGGTCTGCTCCTAAAATGTTTTGTTGGTTTATTTGAAAACATAAAATTACATATATATTGGTCTTTAATTTGAAAAGTTGGATTTCACATTCCATATGGTTTTTTATGCTGGTAGTGACAGAAACATGTGCTAACACCATGACCTGAATGCAATGTCTAAGTTATTCCCTATTTCGATATACTTTAGGATCTTTATGTGTTCATGAGTGTTAATTTCCATATGTGGAATCAATCACTCGACACTGCTTAGTTTAAAAGTTATGCCGTTCTCATTATTGGCCATGTCATACATAGCATTCAAGTGCATATCACCAAATAGAATAACTAATTCTTCTTTAGAATTTACTATAACATGCCTATAGTCTTCAGTGAATCCAAGTACCATACTTAGCAGTATTACAACTTCGTGTTTCCCAACTGTGTTCATTTCCAGTTTGTAAAAGTTATAGTGGTAACAACCTGCCACGAGGCTTGTAAAAATATTGTTTGTGGTTTGCGAGAGATAGTTCTTTCACATGGAAGTAATTCCAACATCACATGTCTGGTAGATTTTGATGTCATTAAGCAGATATGCAATACTGTCGATCAAATGAAGTATTCCATTACTCACTATTCTTGTAGTTCTAGATTAAATACATCTGCAGTCTTTTTAATAGTTTTCCTAAACCTTAAACATGATTCTAACAGTAATGTATAAACATCATGATTCTGTATAGAGCACCTTATTTCCCATGGAAATATTTAAAGACCTGCTCCGAACAGTTCATGTACATGTATTTCTGTTTTGGTGATTGCATCATCATAACTTATGGCTCAGTAAACAATAAGTATATCTTCTATTTCTATTAACTCTATATACTAATTCCCTTAAAAACAATTTGTTGCCCTGTGTTAACCTCATGGCGTTCTTAATTCAAATGAGCATTTTACACATCCATTTACATATTTTTGTATATGTTTCCTTAGAAGTGTAGTTTTTAACTGAATCACTGTATTTACATCTGTACTAACTATGATACACAATAAACATTTTGATTGTAATGTACATGAAATGCAAGTTTTTATATACATTTCTTTAAATGTAAGTATGGTAATTTCTTTGTTTCTAAAATTAATAAGTTTGCCATTTTTATCGTCAATTGTACCAACTATTTCATCAAAATGAATAACTATTACTGGAAGATAGATTAAAGTACTTGGCTTTCCAATTATTTTATATCATTGAGCCACTGCACACATGAATTCATAAATTGTGTTTGTTGGTAATCCATTCAAATATGAACCACTTACAATATTAACATTTACTCGACATAAATTAACTGGCAAAATATTACCAGTTTTAATTATTCATGCAATTGACTAGCTAGATACACTCCCCATTTGTAACCTAATATATTTGCAAATAAAACATTTTCTATATAATCGATATCGATGTTACTGTGCATCATACTAGTTAATATATTAGGATTACATGTAAACGGAAATATGCATTTCAGGTAATGTTTCTAAATCTTTTAGCTCATAAAACCCCCACTGATATCCCATTCATTTAGTTTTCTTCATCAATGTTGAATGTAAATGATTCGTTGTGCATATAGATATTTGGTATGCTGGTGTGACGAATTTGAATATGCTTATTTGCAACAGGTTATATAACTCTAGAGCTTGTAAAAAATATACTGAATGCAATTGCAATGATTTTCCTCTTAATAGCAATGTAATTGACATATTAATAATAGTTTTACTACTAAACATATCTGCATACTTACCTCACATATTTATAGAGAGAAATTGTTAACATAAATGCCCTCAATTGATAATATATGGAGATTGTTCTATATTGTAATTGTACTTTAATTGTGTTTTTTTTAAGTTATGTATTTCATTTGGGGAATCTAATCATCGAAACTGTTGTAATACAATGATTGATTTGAATTTTAAATTAATGCAACTCATGTGTTACTTAATTTGGTTTAGAATTGAAACTAACAATCATACATTCACGAAGATTTGGTTTCTTTGGTATATCGTCTCTCATATACACACACTGGAAATATGGAATATCCAGTTTCTTTAGAAATACAAGAATGTCTTTATTTGTGAGAGCATATTTTGGAAGACTGTTTATGACTTTCTGTGCTTTTTTCATGTTTGGAGTTTTTTGACGTTGTCAAACTTTATATTGTTTAAGACACATTCCTTTGTCAATCAATTTAGCTAATATAACAAGAAATAAAACTCCACACATTAAAGCTCCAAGAGCTGATAATGCTGGAAATATAAATGGTAAAATCTTACCTTTCTTGGTTTGTAATTATGTCTTGTGTTTTGTACCCATACCTCTTTTCACTTTTGCTTACATTACTTTGTATATGACCCAAGTACCAAGCTTTCACCTGTGGATGTGGATGTATTCTTCCTTATCTTTGCTGCTTTATCAACTAGAATCATATTTATATATATATGCCTTGGTTTCAAATTATTTGTTTGAGCATAAACTATGCATTGCTCTTTACAAGCATTATACAAAAAGTTATTACTTAATTGTTCCATGCCAGGTATTTTGCAAGTTTAGTTCCAAGTCCAATTTTGTTAAATTCAATTTAAATGGTTATGCATTAATCAATGAGTTCAATACTCCACAACATTTCTCGATTAATTTAGTATGAGCCAATGTTTTAAACTGAACGCAAACCTTTATATAAGCATGCATTTATAATTTTACATCAGTATGTTATGTTATGTTATAATTTGTGTACAAATGAAGTTTGTAAAACCAAGTGTGCAGCTTCCCGTAATTGTATCTATGAAAGAAAATGTAAGTGAATAAAACATAGAATTCTTTTCCATTAAATATACATTGTATAATGAGTGATCCTTCGTCATGTGGTAAAACTTGTCTTAAGATGGCAATGTTGAAACATCTAAATTGACTTGAGTTTGAAAATATATATGTGTTATCTAAAACAATACAACAATAGAAATATCCATGGTTAGCTAACATTTTGTCATCAATTGAATGGATGTAATTTTTCCCTTTTACTAATAAAGATGATATTATACCTCCGAATGAAGCATTGTGCAATCCTGTCTTTTTTTTTATTGTTTTGGTGTGAACTGCAGGTTGAAATACAGCAATATTTTAGTTTTGGTAGAGATCCCAAAGTTATACACATATAACAAAATATAATTTGCATGATAATGCAAATATGTTTGTTATGTTTAAAATATACAGTTTTATTCTACAACATATTTACAGTGTTCATATTACAGGCGATTTGTCATTTACAAAGTTTATTAAAGATATGTGTTTTTACTGCTCGAAAGACAAGTATGGTTTTTTGGTAACTATGCCTGTGCTTCCCCTATATAAGAGAGTCATTACAATAACTGTTAAAAAAAATCGCAATGGGAATTTTGATTTAAATGGACATGTGTTACATAATTTAAGTATGGCTGTGAAAGACAGTGATGCGGTAAATAAAGGCTATGTGGAAGTCTTAAACACTATTACACTAAACATATATAAATCACAGTCGACTGACATACCATATAAATTAGTCAAATTAATTGAAAGTATTACAAAAAATTTAACGAATATTAGTTACATTTCTTAAAATATTGACGAATGTGATGACTATAATGCAGAACATATATACTAGAATCATAAAAATTTGAATCATATAAATAGTTAAATTAATCAATTGTTACCCACTAGTATTGCAAAACAACTTGAAACATGGATGGAAGAGATGTCGCAATATATGTGTGTTGAACTGATTAACAAAACATGTGGTTTAGTTATGCAAACAGACCTGAGACGTTATTAATGACTTGAAATTTAAAAATTGTATATAAATTAGACATAGTTTTAAGTAAAATCGATATGAATACACGACCTATTGTTACAGCCAGAAAACCACCGCATTAGTTTATATCTAAATACTGGAAAGTTAATACAAAGTTAACAAAAATTTCTAACTCCACTTCGGAATTTCATAACATTTTATCTGCTGTAAAGGAGAAATACTTGCAAGCTAAATGAGCACAAAATAACAGGGAGGTTTTAGATAAAGAAATATTTAATCCTGTTACAACTACAATTGATACAGTACATTCTGCATTAACTATGTCTATTGATAAACCACTGGAAATTATATCAGAAGAACCTTTAATGAAGAAGATAAATCATTTCTCCCTTAACATGCCATTATTTAGCTTTAAAACAAGCTTTGCCTGCATGCTATATGATATTTGGTATATATTGATATGGTAACATATGGTTCCTGGGAACAAAATTACGTTCTTACCTAAAAATATCATTCAAGTAAGTGATTATGTAACTGATGTGAGTGAAGGATTGTTTGTATTATTGTTTAAAGTATTTCCAAATGGATACTCCAACACTGATCTGTAGAAAAATAAGGAACTTGTAAAACACATTAATGCAGATATTCATTCAGGAAGCAAAGATCAACCAAAACTACATTTATTAGCCAATATTGTTGGAAGTGGAATATATAAAGATGAGTTGGCGATCGTTTATCTCCTGTGTATTGGAACATTTGAATGAGTTGAAGAATATATTCAAACTTCCCATAGCTTGGAAACAGTTAGGGAATAACTCACATACAAACAAAATGGTGTCTCTTATAGAAGAGCTGACTGAATAAGGGTATATTTGTAATGAAGTATAAGTAAGATTGCCGAAGAACTGCACCTCCTGCAAGAAAAAGTTTTTCTAGAAGAGGGGTTATTACTCTGGGAATGAACAATTTGTTTGAAGCGGACTTATGTGAAATTGCTTTACTTTGGAAATAAAATAATGGATACAAGTAGACTTTAACTGTAATAGATGTGTATTCAAAATGTGTGTGGGTTGTACCTGTGAAGAACTAGACTGGAAAACAAAATACTGCTACAATGAAAACCATATTAGAATAATGCCAAGACTGCTCCACATGGACAAAGAAGCAGGGTTCTTTAATAATTTTCCCCAGAAACTAATGACAGTGTATGACATTAATAATTATGTAACATATTCCGAAATAAAAGCAGCTGTAATCGAGAGATTCAACAATAGCTTAAACCATCTAATGTACAGACATTTAACTTCGCATGGGACTTAAAAAATGGGGGAAAGTTTGGCCTGAAATACTGAAATTTTGTGATTCATGATACCGCCGAACTATCACGATGGCACCCGAAATGGTTATGGACAATAGATTGATGAAAACCATATATAATAATCCTGAAGTAGTCGATGAGAGAAAACAATAGTTTAAAGTTGTCGAATATGTATGTACTTCCAAGGTCAAATGTGTTTTTGAGAAGAAATATGCAGTTAGTTTGTCGTATGAAATATTTACAATTATTTCAATTAGACAGTTCCTAGAGTATATTACCTTGAAAGCTAAGATGACGGACCTATAAAAGGTGGTTATATGAATTTGAATTGCAGAAAGTTAATTCCCCAAATTAATATTTAGTTTATAAATTTATTAAGAGGGACAAACATAAGTCTTTGGTTAGTTGGAAAGGGTTCACAAAAGCTCATAATTTGTGGGTTAAAAATAGAGATCTTAAGAGATTGTAATGCAATGTTTGTGAATGTGTTACACAATAAATAATTTCGATAAACTGGATGTGTTTTCATTACGTATTGGGCATATTTACATGAAGTCTATTAAACTCTGCCGACATTAACTTAGCTCTGATTAAATATTTTCTTTCCCAAATACACAAATAGTTTGCTAAATATCAGATTCACATCTGTAACATGGAAGTATAGTTCAATATAGATTACTATTGGTGACTTTAGGTAATGTGTTTTCAACAGATTCGTGGAATATTAAAACAAGTATTTTTTTTGTTATGTTGTTGACCATGTGCAATGACATAAAAGGTCATCTACCTTGGTGTTGACAGTTAGCAAAAAAACTTGGAATGAGTAAACATTTATCATGAAGAATACTTGTTTATAATATTTAAATTAAATGTAATTCTGGGCCCAGAGAACACAGATCAATAGTTAACACACAAGAATAAACTCAATGATTTATTATTATGTTGTGAAAGAATTATACGGTTGTTTGAGGGATTACCATAGGGGATTAAGTGATTACATTTTCATAAAACATAATGGGATTGAACAGGGGTAAACCGAGTTAAACACATAATTTACAATCACTTGCCACATCGAGTGTTGTCCAATTACACACATAACATAAATTTAGTTTAAAAGTTTTCTAGGACAATGAGTCTAAACAAAGATGTCTGCTGTTGCTGCAACACATGGAGTTTGGTGAAACTCTGTGTAACACACACAACAATTATTTGAATTTTTAACTATTGTCTTGTCAAAGCTCTAAGTGTATGTCCAGTGTATGATAAAGAATATGTGGTTTGCACATAGGGAAGTTTGAATGCAAATGCAGACAATAACATATTTGATTTTCTTGGTTATAGGTATTTAAAGAACCTTCATTGAAAGTACACCTGAATGTTGATCCATGCGAATCTGAACATATAAGCACACTTGTGTCGGATACTTCGAAACTGACATGATTATAACACACCTTTTAGTAATGCCAGTTGGATGTCTTATATTAAATCTTTGTCATATCTCTGCGTTGTCTAACATTAACACTGACATGAGTTTCCTATATATATCTTTAGTGAGTACATATATTTTATTAAATGACATTTCATGTTACATCCTAAGCAAACATGTTGAACTATAAGTGCTGGTGCGTTCTGGCAGTTGTAAAACAGTTTTTGATTATCAGTATATATTACTTTTTAATGATTATAGTATTTAAACATATAAAAAAGTTATGCTATAATAAGAGCAAATACATATTTTTGGTTTTTTTTAAACACCCACACAACATATATGTCTGGGCAGTGGGGTGTTGGGGGCCAATAGGGGTGAATCACATAATATTTAATTTAGTAAAACAAGCTTTGTTTACCAAAGTAACCACATTTTTGGATATGATATAGTGTGAGATTAATCATATTGGTTGAGTTTGTTGCTATATGTTCCTCGATATGTACTGTTTACATGTAGTTGTGACATAACTATGTTTTTAATTTCAGTTGGGACATGACATTTAAAATTTCCAACCGAATACTCGCCATACCATAAGTGAACATGGTGTGTGTGTCTGTCACAAGGGAGAGCGAGAGAGAGAGAGCAAGAGAGAGGCACACTATCTACATAAACAAGCTCTAATGTTTTATTTCAGTTATGTGTGAGTCGGCTGCCAACTGGGTGGTGCTTACTGGAGAGAGCATACATCTCATACACACTCTGCTCTCATTCGTAACATATACAGCTGTTCTCAGTGACAGCATTCATACTTGTGTGTACACTTAGCAAATTTAATTCTTAAGTACAAAATGTGTAACACCGGAAATGTGACAATGCTGATGAGATAGCAACAAAGCGAGCTGCATGTGGCAGGATGGCGTGAGTTGCTGCAACTCGGGTGGGGTGGTAAACTGACCTTGTGCTTGTTTCGTATTTAATTTATAACTTTTAACTTGTGGTCGATAAATTACATTTCATTGCGGGCATTGAGGTTTCTTTTTTACTTACTTGTATGTAAATTGTGTTGTGTTTCAGTATGTATTTATTTAAATACATACAGCATGTATTCACATGAACTCGAGAGTATTGTATAAACAATTTTTTATATGATTGGAAATAAATGAACCCAAACATTACTTGCATAAATTATCAATTAGTAGTGTCGCTGATCCTGCATATACTTTTTTTTTTACATTTTACAAAGTAATAATTGCCTTTTTGCCAGAGTACAACTGCCTTGAAGGAGTTGATAATAATTTTATGTCGCAGGATTTATATTTATTTTGTGTTTCGGTGTTATTATAAACAATATATTTCATTCTTGTAAAACAGTGATTTATATATGTGCAGTTCAGACCTCAGCCAACAGCCATTTCACAAATGTACTGCTCAGTATGTCCTCTCCCGAGACACCTTCCCTTCCTGCACCCGACCACCAATCTCAGTATACACTACAACTCTGCCAATGATGGACATGTCGTGGTGCTCCTCTCAACAAGGGCCTCCTTCCCCTCGACCAGCCACCAATATCAATACGCACTCTATACGATGGCCATACATTTAAACCACTCTGGCCCCAAAATAACCCTTACGCCATTCTTGCACCAAGGTCAGCATATATATATATGTAGCTGCCCACATGTCTCACAGCTCATCGCCTGCAAATTGTCCAAGGGTGAAGACCTATGCTGCTCTTCCTAAATAACCCCTTTGACACCAAATACACATATAATCAAAATGTAAAAAAATATATATAAATTTATAAATGAATTAAGGAATTAATCCCTAATCAGATACATCGGTTTTGCAACAACTAATATCATCAAATCAATTAATCAATATCTTAATTTGCGAAACCTACTGTTAGACCATCTTCAACCCTATGTCCTTCTAGAAGTCAGCCCGAACCTCCCCGCCCATACTTCTTTTATTCTAACATACTTTGTGTCATGTTGTAAAATAATTTTCCCAGCAATGACTAACTTACAAACAATGTGTTTTGAGGTGAGAATATTTCAATATGCTTGAAACTCAAAGTGAACGTGTCTGTTCCTGTTAACAAAAAAAAACGCTCCTGATGTTTACAAATTGTAATTATCTGGAGTTCTCTGGGGTTTCTGAATAACAACAGCAATAGACGTAATAAATAGTATAAACACAAAATCGAGAAAATACTGTGTTATATAAACATATTCACAAATTATGTATAGTGAATTATACCAGCAGCATATATCAAAAATATAGTTCCTTTAATTACTTTCATTGCAAATATTAGGGGAAGCATTGCTTATATCGCACCCATTTTGCAATTTCCTTCTAGGAACCATATTTTAAATTTTAAAAATAACAAACTAAAGGCTGTTATTACAGAAAATGTTATACATGAGTCTGAGGCCAAAAAAAAACATAAAATATTATTTACAAAGTCGACAACAATGAAAAAACAACAATTTCAAAATGTATGCCTATATATCGCACAGCATGATATAATTAAGGAATATCTCATTTTCATGGAAATAAGTGGTCAATTCTTTTTAAAACTAAATTACTTAGAATTACAAAACAATACAAAGAATTGCAATGTACTCTGAAAAAATTAACATGATAAGTACTAGTCCTAACAAAAATTACAAATTAAGGTTTCATAACTAGATTCACAACAGGCTTCATGACACTGCATCTTGCGCTTGGTGTAAGTGATCCAAGTTTCACCCCTTAGATCTGAGGAAGAGTTGCCTTGGCAATAGGGACACTCACAATCACGATCACTGCTTTCTTCATCAGATGTTATCATGGGCGGGCTTAGGAGATCCTCTTCACTGGAGTCCGAAGAAATTAGTTGTTTTCTCTGATGCCTATGATTCTTTTCGTCGTTGAAGTAGATTCTGCTAATATCGTAACGTTAAGCCTACTGCTGGCCTGTGGTTACTTTGCCATAGCACTGTGTATCCTCAGATAAATTTTTCTTTGTATAGGCTGCTAGTTAATATGGCAGCAGGGTAGACTGGACATCCTCTTCCTCGAGTGGCTGATTTTCGCCCAATTTTTTGAAGAGGGCTAATATGAGTTGGCATGACTGTGGGAGAATCAACAGGATATGATGTAGTTGATGGCTGTAGAGATGCTGGTCTGTCTGTTGGTTCTGTTTCAGTTACAAACTTATGAGTTTCAAAAATGTTACGGTTGCATGGGTACAATCCTGATGCTCTGAAGCCATTTGTGGAAACTGAAACTGTAGCTGTTTATTTGAATTCTGACCCTAGGAGATGGGCTGCTTAATAATGAGTAACAACTCTACCTGGGGTTTGATTCAACTATGTCTCAACATACTGGGTGTAATAGGTTTTTCAATGGGAACATGAACGATCTATCCAGCGGCTACATTTTGTGAGTGCAGTGTGGAGGCAAAGATATCATGTGAAAGCCATTCTCGAGAGCTATGTCCGAAAGTTCTACATTTATCGTGGGAGAATAGTGTCCATCCAAGACTAAAATCAGAGGATCTTCTTTTGTGGCTTAGCATGCTTCAAAAGCTGTTGCGTGAACCACTGTTGGAAGCTATCCATTTATATCCACCCTGATATGTGGAATACTGCGATAGAACCATTAGGAGCCCCATCTTGTAGTTCTTGCTTCGTGTCCTTTCTGAGAAATACAATAAGGGGTAGTATAAAATTTCCCATGGCACTCATGCAGGTCACCACCATA
This sequence comes from Dryococelus australis, assembly GCA_029891345.1. Classification (NCBI taxonomy): domain Eukaryota; kingdom Metazoa; phylum Arthropoda; class Insecta; order Phasmatodea; family Phasmatidae; genus Dryococelus; species Dryococelus australis. The sequence goes on from CM056999.1 coordinate 176,290,850, forward strand.
ACCAAAGAGCCCCATTCTGCTGATGACACTGCTCCCATCTAACGTTTTTCTTTCATGGCAATGATTTTGCTCTATTTGTGATGAACAACAGTTATAACTGTTTCGTCACAGTTGAATATTTTGTTAGGCTGGTTGTTTATAAGATGCACTAGGGGTTAAAAGATGTCAAATAAATTATTTACATTTTCCTGTGTGAAACATATCACTCTCCCTAAAGATGTTGCTTAGGAGCTTCTGAGGCTTAATGGAGGATTCCTTTTCATAAAGGAACGAAGCCACTTCCACCCATCTGCTTCGTCTTCTTTATTGAAAGGATGTGGAATCTCATTTCTTTCTGATAACTTAAAAGCCATTCTCTTTACACCCTTAGCTGTCAGGCCATAAAATCTCTTCTCCAATATCCAAACAATAGTCTACGAGACCATCCTTCAAAGCGTTTGTGAGGACAGGATTTCTGCCAAGCTGTGTAGTTGCTAATTTCTCTCCATTTTCTCCTTCAGAGATAACTTTGTCGCAATGTTGATTTGGAAATGTCGAAAATGTTAGATGCTCACTGTAGTCCAATTTCTTTTTTTCTGAATGCCGTTATTGAATTCTTCATAGTTTTTTCCGACCACAGTTTCAGTTTTTTCGGCCCCATCTGCAACAACACAAGACAAAACGCCTATAACTAGTAAGTCTATTTTGACATTTCGTATATTTGCAATAAATTGCATTGAGCTGATTTGTGACAATTGTAGGCCTATGTTGCAATGAATCGACGAAATATTTTTTACCAGTGTGCATATTTTACGACTTATACTATGACGACTATATAGACCTACTTAATGATCATGGCTCAAGTTAAGTGCTAGTCTTTGTCAAACCAAGTTGGAACAAATTCTCAGCAGCCGCGGATGATCGAGTGGCTAGAGCCACTCCATATTCACTTCATTCACCCCTCATTGGCTCTGAAGACCATAGATGTTAAGACCCGCCCAAATGTCTCAACTCAACAAGTACTCAGTTTGTTACACCCAAAATTGAAAGTTTCATTAAAATCGGATAAACAGAAGTGGTTGTGTATATGACAAAATTTCTCTAAAATGGGCTTGTGGTTCAAATCCGCATTTGTACAGTAAATATTGTGGATTATTCAATCATAATACTTTTTTCCGGAATAAACATTATTGATATTTTTTATATTTTCTGAGTAATTCCCAAATATGTCATTTAGGGCCTGTGTAACATGGTAGTAATTGTTAACCAAATTTTACCAAAATACAATAAACTTAGACAAGAAATGTTTATATTCTCCAAATATATGAGAAAAGTTATAAATGTGTGTGAAAAGATTGCCAAAATCGAAGGTAGTCTGAAAATAACTGTATGAACGAAATGTGTTTCTATCATCGCCCAGTGCGATATTAGGATCACAACTCGAGAGCGATATTAGGCACAACAGCTAAAACCAATATTGATACCGACTACAGATGAACGAGTAACACTTACTCTTCACAATCACTACTTGTTATACTGTGATGTACCGCAAACCTGATGACATTGTTACAAATATTTATCACTTACCTTTATCACAATATCTGAACTTTAAATCATTCCTTTAAAATATTTTGGAAACACAATTTTGTTTAAATGTTAACTGAATCCATTCAACGCAATGCTCTTTATATACTGCAATACCTCACTGAACGGATATCAAGTGGAAGCAGTTTAACTGGTCACCATGAGAGTGCAACACTTACTGGCTTGGAAACGAAGGGTGCGATATAAGGAATAAATGCCTTTTTATTACTTGTTACAGTTAAGTGATTTTTGCTTCTGTGATTGGACACTGTCCAATTTACTCTTAAACATCCTTGCGCCAACAGCGAAGATTTAACATCCTATTACCAGAGTATCATCATTTCTAGTTAAATACAGAAACTTGTTACAGTAACATCAGCCTTTACACGAGTGAAGTACTCATAACACAATCTGAAGTCTAGCATGTGGCCTATTATAACACGAAATCATAGCGACCCACTTAATTATCCACCCAACCTATACTCTTTAACTGAGCAAGTGTCATTCATTTAAATTAGGTCAATCCAACCACAATTTTTCACATTGCAGGAACCTATCTAGAAGCCCTTCTAAGAGCCCGACAAAAAGGGTATCCAAAAGTGTCCCCAGGATGTCGTCGAAGACACCGCCAAATAAAGGGCCAAGGAGTTCGTCAGAGAGCCCATCAAGAAGCCCGCCTAAAGTCCAGTCATCCAAAATCAACATCAAGAAGCAAGCCTCCAACCCGGAAAAGAGTATGTCTGTGAAACCATTTCAAACTACTGCCAGAACAGGGACACATGCAAAGTGATTTAAAAAGTATAAAGTTATGTATAGCAGTAAACTAAAAGTTACTCTCTATAAAAGTTAGTCAGGCTCTTGGAATTGTTGTTACTATTATATGATGTCCATTAATTCTGACATTAAATTTGTTTCCCAGCTAGAGATCTCAGTCCTTTCCAAACTCGGGTCACAGAATTTTATTTCATTGCCTGCCGCCATAGTAATAAGCGATCTTTTCTTTTGCTTTGGACATCATACGAAATGGTCACCGTATTTCTGCCTGTTTATGGTTGTCTCATAGATGTCTGGGGTGTTTCAAAACAACTTTCACCCAAAAATAAATGTAACACTTTTGTATACATTACTGTTACATCACATTTTTAGATTATATGAAAAGTATTCTATGGTCTCGGAAAAAAAAACAGATTAATATATGTAATATATTATAATATATATATATTATATATAACTTTATTAAGCGAGATTTTATGTCATTTGTTATTATATTTAAAAAATTTGTTTACTCGATAATTTTCTAAAATATTATTCGCGGTGACCGTACAACTAAAGATAACTAAAATGTATTTGTTTCATTACACTATGATGCACAAATTTTAAATACATTACCATGATTTATATATGTATATACGATATGCATTCGTATATTGTGGTATATTAAATTGTAATTCATCCACTCGAAGTAAATTATCAATCTATGTAAAGAAAGTGTAGAAATGTTTTGTTTAATTTCATTTTATTTCGTTAATAAACTCAAATTCTTTTAATTTTTAAATATGGAAAATTTTAATACCATTCTCTCCTAATTAAACTGTGCTGTATTTTTACCAGGTATGCCTTCATCTTCTGATGTGGGTGCACCATTTAAAGAGAGAAGATGACACCTTCGAGTAGTCGCTAAATAATTAGAAAAATGTCATTTATTTTCATATATTTACAACAACACGTAACTTAATTTAATCCTAAAATACACCCAATGCAATTATGTACTTACATTTAAAGTCACAATGCGATATAAAGAAAAAATCAAGATTGTTTGGACGAAATTGGCTGAAATACGACAATTCTGAACTAGGTCCAGTTTTTAATACTTATGGTATCAAAATATTAGGCATTTATATTGAGATGCGAATTCCATCAGCGAGTGTAACACTACACATCAGTAACATTACACTTTTTAAAAGAACTGCATATATAATGCACATGTATTGATGCAGATGCTACGCCCTTAGCCCTAAGGACGTAGTGAAGGGGGCACGAACGTGCCCAAACACTATAAATAGCAAAAGAGAATGAAAAGCCCCGTTCAGGGAGAGTACAGAAACACCATAAAAAGGTAAAATACGACTACAAATACAAACACATGATTCATGAAAGAGTTTAATTTACTATGTGATTTTAAATCAGGTATAACACACAATTTACTGAGATACAAATTTGTATTCTGGCACTTGAATTTACTAAATTTACATTTTACAATTTACAAATTTTCTTGTATTATTTTTCCTGCACAAAGTACAACTTTGAACTTTATAATTTGGTCGATAAAAATACACGTTTATTTCTGAACTTGAAGAGAAAAATATAGAATATAATTATTCCAAATACTTCTTTTGGCAATACTGAACTTTCCAATCAGATGCTAAAGATTTGTGTTTTAGTATTTCTTTGAACTCTTTACACAGACCAAAGGAATGTAAAACTACAAACATGAAAATATTCTGTCTTTACTGCAAAAATCTTGAGAATTTTATCAATCATAATTCTAGATAATTCAGGAGTCAAATCTACCCGTATATTATCTTCAGAATATGATTGTTTCTAATTAACTATGCCTACAAAGAGCAATACCAAACTTGAGCATTTCTCAAAACATTTATAATATAAAAAATTTCAGTTATTTAATATTTTTGGCTCTATAAAGCCTACAGAGGCCAATGCTAACTTTAACTGTACAAAATATACATTTATTATGATGTTTGATATTTGATATTTTGGTTACAAAGGCCAATAGTAGCTCTGAAAATATAGACCGACTACAAAGTCTAAGATATTTCTTATTCTCTGGGCTTATTCTTCTTACCGAGGTTGATGCTAACTTTAGAGATTTCAAGAAATACAAAGTTTATAATATATGCTTTTTTCTAGCCGTACACTTCCTACAGAAACCAATGCTAACCTTGGAAACTTCAAAATGTACAAAGTTTAAAATATATTTTATTATCAGGCTTGATGAACCCACATGGGCAAAATTCCAAACATTACTTATTTCTGTAAACAAAGTTACAAGAACTCCTGGCTGTACAATCAGTCTTCAGCCATTTCAATTTAAGTATATCAGAAAATAAAGTATAAAACTCCTAGCTGTATACATTGACTTCAGCCATTTTACTTTAATTATCTCAGAAAACTATGTTACAAAACTTCTGGCTGTATATTTTGACTTCAGTCATTTCACTTTAATAAACTCTGAAAATTAAGTAACAAAACGCCTGGTTGTACATTTTTTCCTCAGACATTTTCTAAGTGTTATTTTAAGTTTTATTACTTTAAACTTGGATGTCTTTAAAAACGTTAACATTAAAAATATCAGCACCTTTTTCAACATTATTGGACCGAAGATTATTCAAACTAAGTAATCTCAAACGCCTATCAGACCTGCTTGGACATCACAATGTCCGCCTATACCATATCGGCATTTTTTATGCATATCAACGCATATTTATTTTTCGTATACTTACACCTGGTGATAATACCCGGAGCTGCCATCGACACCGACTGACTGGCTCCAGGTTTTATATAGTCTTTTATTTGAATTTCCCCTTCAGGTTCTCTCGATTACTCTAAACATATAACTTCCGGGGAAAACCATCCTTGCCCCGGAAGTGATGTCATAATGACCTAATTTGGTTCCCAACACCTCCACGTCTCTACTGGTGACACTATTAATGGCAGTTAGATTATGCGCCGACACGTGTGGCGCAGGCCATCCGCTCTGACGTCACAGCCACGCCAGTTTCTTGGAAAACTGTGGTGGCCAGGTGACGTGATCGACGCAACATCTACACCGGCGCATGGGCGCACTTCTGCTGTTCTTCCAGTGGCAATGTAGCTGGTTACTAGGGTGAAGATACGGTTCCTCGCTCGGCGCCGACGACATACGAGCCCAGCCAGCTCAACGAGCATGGCCGCAAACACAGTTCATCCAGCGTAGAAGTGTTCAGGTTAGCAGTAAGTTCTTTAATTCTAAGTCTCGTAAGGAACACCAGGTAATTAATTTTCCAAGCGACATTGTGCACAGACTATGTAGTGGTGTGTTGCGCATTAGTGTCAGATATGGTCGGTTTGCAGCCGGTGTCGCAAAACGTAATTTTTGTGACTGACACAATGTCTCCCCTCCTTAAAGAGGGTACTCCCTTGAAAATTGCAGAAAAGTGGCCAGAATCCCTGCCGAAGTGGCCAGCCCCGACATAGGCTCCGACATACCTCTTCTCCCAGACATCACGAACAGATGACCATCTTCCGAGTACACCTGCGGTATTATAACAGAACAAACAGGATATTGCAAGCATCATCGTAGTCAAGATCAAGATCATCAAAACTCTCATCTCACATCTGGTTGGCCAACAATTTAGGCGAAAAAAATTGGCAGTGCCAGGGGAAACCCTACTCTAATAATAAAGTATTGAAATAACTTGGTTTTGTACAAAATTATTATCCCTGCACCTATAATAATATACTTCCCATGAGAAATCCAGTAAATACACCTAAAACTTATATGAGCATGAAACCCTTAAGAAATGAGCATGATATACATCTTACAAATAAATGAGCATTAACACTCAATGAAATATTCATAAATGGACGATGGAAGGACCTAGGTATCATTCACTGCAGTCCATAAACACAATTCTACAAAGCCAAACAAATGATCATAACAAGATGATAACATAACACGATGATAGCACAACATAATCAAAAAATCACAAAATATCTCACAACTCCGTCCCAGAATACTTCCTCCAGTGATAGTGCGCAGCTTGTGCCTGTGTTACCAGTGTTATAGAGTGCGCTGTTTTGGTATAAAGAATTTGAACTGCTGCTCCACCTGCGATTGCCTTGGCTTCCTCTCCCCTCCCGTTTTCCCGCCTACCTCTTAGGAACCCTTGCCCCTTCTGCGTATGCACGAGTAACAGTGTTTTGACTAGATGGTGTATTTTCTGGCTGGACGAGGCTAGCTTTCGAGCAAATCTCGTTCACTTCTACTCAGGTCAGCTCACCGAAAATACCCCTATGGTATTTCTGGTCGTCGGTCGACTATGGACTCTGTTGAACAGCCTAAACCTCGCTAGTAACGAGCGAGCTTAAATGTTTGCCGCAGTGCACGATGAGTCAAACGATGAGGCGGGTTCGTGACATGTGGTAGCGATTTTCTGGTAAATCGAGTTGGGGTTTATGTGAGCGCTATTTTACTTGCATAATAAATTCTTTTTGGCATTTCCTTGGTATTTTTTAAATTAAATTTGGATTAACTTGTAGTATGTGGTGCGCGTAGTTCCTTTGCTTTAAAATGGTCTACCTGTTGAAGTACATTTAAATTCTTAGCTGCTGGTCATCTGAAAACTTCATGGCATTGAATTGGGACCGCACCGACTGCAAACCAAAAGATTAAACACTTTTTATGTTCTGTTATTTATTCCATCTTTGGTTATGTTCTGTTTAGGCTTCATGTTTTTAACAATATTATTTCTTCTCTAGCAGTCGGATATAAATAGATTGATTCCCTACATATATTCATTGTACTCCCATAATTCCAATTTGAGTAAGTGACCAAGTCTTCTGCTACACTGATGAAGAAATTATTGAAAAGTTCAAACACTTGTTTAGTGTTACTGACAGATGAGGTATTTTCTAGGTTTAGTGCAAAATATTCCTTTAATTTCCTACCACATTTACATTTATAAAACATACTATTTATAACCTTCCGGGTTTCTCTACAGCTATCCTTTGCTTTACTGAACTCATTTGTATAATATTTTGTTTTTAAATCTCTTTGAAGATAAGTGACTTTGTTTCTGACCAGTTTGTATTCATCAATCTGAAGTAGCGTATTTAGAGATATTTTCTTTAACTTGCTAGTTATCCTATATCGTTTATTTATAAGATAAATTAATTCACCTGTCAACGAAGGGGGCTTTGTTTGCTCAGCAGTAGTTTGCTTTCTTGTAGTATTTACTTTAATTTTGCATTTGTTTATAGCACTATTTAAAACATTAGCAAAATTATTATAGGCAGTAGTTAAGTTCTTGTTATTAGAATCAAAATTGAAATCCATTAATATTTCATTTAGTTTTTGATAGTTTATTTTACTTTTGCTGCTTTCATCATACTGTGCATTTTGTTTTGTTATTTTAATTTTATTTATATCAGTGAATATGTCAGTTATTAAAATGTTATGGTCACTAATGTCAGTACTTATATTTGATACATCGTACTCATATTCGGCATTATTAACTACTACATGATCAATTAAAGATTAACTATTTTCTGTTACACATGTAGGGTATAAAGTATTGCATATGACAAGACCCCATGAGCACAGTAGGTTATTGTAATAATCATAAAGCGCATCTAAATTGATTATGTTAATATTAAAATCACAAACAGTAATTAACTTTTTGCTTTTATCTGGCAGAGTTGAATGTCAAGAAAATCGAGAAAAGTTTTGGCATTGGCAAGTGAGGGATTATAGGCCCCCGCAGAGTAAATATATCTATTAAGTTACTCTTACTCGTTATTTCTAGCAATAACAAGCTGTGAATACCTTTAGTTTTGGCATTGGCAAGTGAAGGATTATAGGCCCCCGCAGAGTAAATATATCTATTAAGTTACTCTTGCTCGTTATTTCTAGCAATAACAAGCTGTGAGTACCTTTAGATTTGTTGATGACACAAATGTCCCAAGATTCATGCACATAAATACCAATACCCCCACCAATTTTATCATCCCTGCAGGCAAAGAAACTTTTGTAATTGTTTATGTTTTAGAATTCAAATTCGTTTCTATTTATCCAGGTTTCAGCAATGACTAAAACATCGACTACTTTGTGTGAATTTGCAAGGATTTCAATGTCCTCAAATATATTCCTAATGCTTCTAGCATTTATGTACATGAATGTTATGACCTTTTGTTTGATAAGTGGTATAACACTTCTTGAAGAGCAGTATTCTAGAGGACACTAAAAAGATATTCATTTACACTAAAAGCATGTAACTGCATAAAATTTTCGCTTTCTTCATTTTCAACTAGCATTGCTGGTGTTTTGCCAATATTTATTTCATATCTTCGACAGTCTTCACTCTTCTTATCATGTCCTGCTCGTTTCTTCTTCCAAAAATTTTGCAGTCTTGCATCCAGACGAACTTATATCCATGCTGTCTCAGGTCTCTTGCTTCTTTGAATACAATCTTTTTTTGTAGTAGTCAGGTGTTCATTGATAAATACTGGCCATGAAGGTGCATTTTTGCAATATCCAAGGATGTTAAGTTCTTCCCATTGGCCTTCTTTGCCTTTATTATTTCTTTTTTTTTGTTTCTTCTAACAAATGTCATTAACTGTGGAGGAGGAAGATCTTTTTTGCTAGTCAGTAGCCCATGGACTTTAAAAATAAAAATATCAGCGCCTTTTCGAACATTAATTAGCCGAAAATTATTTAAACTATGTAATTTCAAACATATTTACGCCATAATGACACCTATCAGTCCTAATTCGACACCAGAATATCCGCTTATGCCATATGGACATTATTTTGTTCTTATCAAGGCATGGTTATAATCCCCAGATCTGCCATCGACACTGACTGACAGGTTCGTGGGTCTAATATAGTATTATATTTCATTATCACCTAGAGGGGTTTCATCATTTAACAGCCAATCAGAAACTATGGACTTATCTCGATTACTCTTAACAGATAACTTCCGGGGAAAACAATCCTTGCCCCGGAAGTGATGTCAAAATTACCTAATTTGGTTACTAACGCCGCCACATCTCTAGTCTTCCGGCTGGTGACACCATGGGTGGTAGTGACGTCACGTGCCGACACTTTCATGTGTCAGCTAATTAGTGATGCAGGCAGTCCGCTGTAACATCACAGCTACACCAGTTCTTGGAAAACTGTGGCGGCCAAATGATGCGAGCGACGCAACATCTACGTCGGCGCGTGGGGGTACTTCTGCTGTTCTGCCAGTAGCCATGTGGCAGGTTACCAGGGCGAAGCTATGGTCCCTCACTCCCAGACTTTTGCTCGGCACAGAGGATGTATGTGCCCCGCCAGCTCAACGAGTGTGGCCGCCAACACAGTTCATCCAGTGTACAAACGTTCAGGTTAACCAAAGTTCTTTAATTTTAAGTCTTTTTAAGAACACCAGGTAATTAATTCTCGGGCACAGGCTACGTAGTGGTGTGTTGCGCTTTAGTGTCAGATAGGGTTTGTTTGCAGCGTGTGTAACCAAACATCGTAGTTTTTGTGACTGTCACAAAGAGGGCACTCCCTTGAAGATTGCAGAAAAGTGGCCAGAATCTTTGTCGAAGTGGCCAGCTTCGACATAGGCTCTGACACACCTCTTCTCCCAGACATCACGAAAAGATGACCATTATCTTCTGCGTCTACCTCCAGTACCAGAACAGAACAAATAGGCTTGCGCAAGCATCATTGTAGTCAAGATAAGAATCCTCAAAACTCTCCTCTAAAAACTCGACATCCAATAATTGAGATGAAGAAAAATGGCAGTGCCTGTGGAAACCCTATTCTAATAATAAAGCATTCAAATGACGTAGTTTTGTACAGAGTTATTATCCCTGCACCTATACTATAACACTTCCTGTGAGAAAACAATTAAACATACTTTAAACCTATATGAGTATTATATCCTCAAGAAATGAGCATGATATACATCTTACAACTAAGTGAGCATGAATACCCTCACTGAAATGAGCATGAATGGATGATGGAAGGTCCTAGGGATCATCCACATTAGTCCATAAACACAATTCTACAAAACCAAAAAATTATGATAAGATGATAATATAACATGATAGCACAATATAATTAAAAATTCACAAAATATCTTACAACTCCACCCCAGATTTCTGCCTACAATAATGGAAAATATTAAACACTTCTTATTGCGAGGTACCTAACTTCAATTTGGGTGATATGAGTATTATTCATACTACTGGGATGATTCTCATCCTCCAGGAAATTAATTTTCCAAACGACATCGTGCATGGGGTATGTAGTAACGTGTTGCACATTAGTGTCAGATAGGGTCGGTTTGCAGCCAGCATCGCAAAACACTATATATTTTTACATGTCATATGGACTAAACCATATTAAGCAAGTTTTTCATTTCCCTACACAAGGCACAATTACCTGCCCATACTTAAGTCTAAAAACACTTCTGCCAGCGACGGAAACATTCTAGGAGACACTTGGACCTTATTTCTTCTTCCAGCTTCTCTTCTTGTCCCGCACCACCAAGAGCTCAAGGTCAGCAACTGGATGTTTGCTTCGGCAGGTAACTGTTGTATGTGGAGTGAATACACTGTTTTATGTATGCCTGAATATATCGTTTAAAATAAAGCTTGACTTGGAAATGTGTACTTAAAGAAGACACTTTTTTAATGCAAATGAACATGATATACTTGACTTGATCTGTAATAAGGAGATAAATGTATACAGATTAGTGCATAAGGGTTGATTTAGAGTGGACAGCTACTGGAAGTGGGTAAGTGATGGTCGCACAGGGCCAGACGGCGGTGCAGCGAGCAGCTAACTGATGGTGTGGCACTTGGCTAGTCGACGGATAGCAAGAACTCTCTGCTGGTATGGCTGAAGACATCCAGCTGAGGTCCTTCCAGGTAGCTGATGAAGTTGCCGAAGGTGTGGTGCACCTGGGAGAGGAACTTGGGCGAGATATCGTGAGGCAGCCATACTCCTTTGATGGACTGAGCCCCCGCGACCACCGATCATATCTTCAGTTTTACAAGGCAGTTCTAGCAACCTTGAGTCGTATTCTATTTCTTTAGTTTATGAAGACTCTGTTTGTTACATTCAGTGGGACACCTACTTTGTTCTATGGAAACTCGACACATGATGTATGTGTAAAATGTTCGGTGAATGGTCTGAATACCTCTATAGAAACTTGCAAGCACCAATGCATGGGCATGGCTATCCAAGGATGTGTCGAGAGGCTCCGCCTTTCATGGAGTGTACATGGCTGTCGTGATCAACCTGCAGCAGGCAGAAAAATGTTGCCAGTGTGAGAGAAAACATCACAATGCAATGGAGCACCAAGTGAAATCAAATTCTGCTAAAAAATTTAGGAAAACGGTGATGGGACGACACGAAATCTTGATGCAAGTGTATCGAACAGAAGCCATGACAAAGCAAATTTATTTGTGGCTTATTTAAATGCTTTTGTGATGGAAAAGAAATGACTGAGTATTAGCCCCATTCGATTTCGGCCATCGATAAGCAGAATCCCAAAAGTTATTGAATGGGTGCGACACATTATGGCATGATATCAGTTATTGACTCTACAATTAATGAGGGAGGGGTTGCATATTAGCAAGGAAATTGTGTTTACGATCGCCTGCAATAATTTTTGTAAGTGGATATGTTTCCAAGCTGACATGTGAACAGAAAGCAAAATGAATGCAAAAGTCTGGAGATTTCATCAACATGTGAGACCAGCATCCATCCATTCTGCGAACTACTATCACAGTGGATGAGACCTGGGTCTAATATTTCGAAGCAGAATCCAAGTTGTAATCGATGGAATGGCATTCACTGTCTTCCTCGCAACCCAAAAGTGTCGTCTTCAAATCTCCAAGGACAAGAGAGTGTTCATAATCTTCATCGAAAAAGATGGCATCATCCATAAGGAATTTATTTCTGAGGGTCAAAACATGATCGCCGCATTCTAGGAGGACATTTTTTAAAGGTTGTTACGAAGCATCCAGCATGATCGGCCAGAATTGGACATGGTTGTGCTGTGAATGTTGCTATTGCTCCTATGCAGTGATCAATCTGTTATGCCGAATCCTGGCTCAGCCTGGCATACCTCTTCTCGATCATCCAGAGTACTCTTCTGATCTCGCACCTTAAAAATAGGTGCTGTCTGTCACAACATGCTTTTGGCAATGTTTATAATAATTACGAAAACTGCAAGCAAAGCCCTTTTCAGGAGTCGATTGTAGAATCACTGTAACACAAACTAGGATGGTCAAAAGGTCCACAAAATGTGCATCTTTCATGACCCTTTTATAAGCAAGGAAAGGAAGAAGTCCGTAAGCACCTGATCACGTAAGTAGGGTGGATGATTCTATATCTGTGGTCATTGTTTAACCTACAGGAAGAAACCCCTTATTGATATTATCCCATTGTCGAAGAAGACGATCAACAATGTCTTGGCTGTGGATTTCGGAAGGCGGCTCTTTCTGGGTCACAGGGAGAATGGATAACACCATTATGTCGATTGCTGCTTGGATTATGGATCGAAATGTTACACCTAGGTCTCATGCCTAGTGACAATAGTTCACAGAAAGGACAGATCCTGGCCACACATGTTCATAAAATCTCCAAAAGTTTTCATCCATTTTACTTTCTACTCACCTATCAGCTTGTGAAGCACTAACTGGGCAAAGATCGTCTGCATACACTTACCTTTGTAGAGGATGGTGCGTACCATGTCCTTACTGATACCCGATTCTCCCGACATTAATCTCAGAATCAGTCCCTGATCTTGTATCATCATATTGTGTCGCAAATAGATTGATACATCTGCTGTTATACCTGTCGACGAGCCAAAAGCGACTTATAATTAGTCGATTCCTTCTCATTGCGAAAGAACTTGGAACCAGTCATAAAAACACTTTTTTGTTATGACAACCGTTAGATATACTTACGCCAATGTTTAGTGTCTCGCCGTCACTTTTTCCCTCTATTTGTAGCAGAACTAGATGTTCAGTCGTTGATCCATCGCATTGTAACACTACTTCACATACTGAGAACAGTCTTCTGCTTGCAGCAGGTTTACTCTGACGACCACGAGTACTCCATGCAAGGTGGAGTCTCTTGACATGTCGTCTAAATAGCCATGCACATGCGTATGTGCGTGTACCTGCCTCATGTTGCCATTCAGGTTCTGGCCATTCCCCCGACTTTTTAATAATACCTTCTTCATCCGAAACAGAGGAATCGTACAATAAGCCGTGGTAAGGGGGTCATCTGTTCCTCCCCCAGTCACAGTAAGTGATCCCAAAAATTTTATGTGATATGTAAATAATGTTATATTTTTATACTTTAAGTGTAATTCATAAAGTTGCAGTTCACAAAATAAAATTATACAGAATCTCTATGCTGTCTAACATTTTTGGGGTAAAATGTTTGGCTAGGAAGGAACATATATGTGTATACACTGTCACAACTGTTTTAAAAACTACATTTTGGGAATGGATGCTTGATGTGACACCTGGTCGCCAAAAAATTTGCGTGAACTTGTCCCCTCCCCCTAGCTATACCTATCATAAATGAAAAATACTCTGACACCCATGTTCCAAGGAATATATATCTGATTCTATGAAAATGCTATTTTTTATGCTCCTTGAATCTTGTTTGCTACTTTGTGGAAAAATAATTTAAATCATTCTGAAAAATTTACACATTCTATGAAAACTTGAATGATCATTTTTCACGTAAACTCAGCCTTATTCTAAGGAAACATTTTGTACAAGTTATCAAGAAAGCTGTATCTTATATTAGGGAGGTCCTATTTGTTTTGTCCATATTTCAAGATAGCTGTATGTTATTCTTTAGAAGCTCGAGACATTGTAGTATATGAATACCTTATTTTTATTTGTAGAGGTAAAATTGTTTTGTGGTAATTAACAGAGCCCTACCTTCATTACATTCTACAAAGTTGTGATTTGTTAATATATAATTAACTTCTATAATAATGTGTGAAAACTTGATTCAGAGTAATAAAAATATTCCACGAAATAAATATATATCCTAGTTAAATTTACATTGTTATATGGATCCTCAAACAATGACAAAGATGTAACATGATACAGAGAGAGTACCACACACTTGGGTTTCTCCGGTAAGAAATAAAATTCTGGCCTTTTAGTTGTAGCAATTTAATAATAAAAGTGCATGTTTTAAGTCAGTGAATAACTTCCCCTGGCATTAAACGTATTACTCGAGTCGGTTTTGTGTTGAGAATGCTTCAGTCAAAATAAGTTATCTGAGCATGACATGATGCCAAGGAAGTTTCTAAATGGCTGGAAGAGTTTGAGCACCAGGTGTGCCTACTGCCGAAGGATCTGCAGGATCACCTCGTTTCTGTGTTGCAGGAGTGACCTAAACCAACAAACAGCCAAGATATCCATGGAATGCAAAATTAAGTCGTCGCCTTCTCTGTTAACTTCCAGAAACAACTAGAAACCATAATTAAAAAACTACAAGAAGTTTCCAACAGTGTTTTGTGCCAGGATGAGCGAATTGATGAGAACAGTACAGTAGTTGGAACTCTTCTTTTTCACGGTGTTGCTGAAAAACTAGATAGTGGTACTGAGGAGGGTGCATAGACGTTCCTTGCCTTTTGCAGTCTGGAACATGACTGAGGGAGGAGCAGAAAGAGCAGCACCAAGGAACATGCAGCAATATCTGAATGCGGACAGTATTTTGTGAAACAGCGGAAATGCATGATTTGATAATTGTATTAAAATATTTTTTTATATAACTAAGTACCAAACTTCAAAATGAAAATATGTCATAAAGAACACATCAGAAATAAATTAAAAGGACTTATACAGATTGCGACACAAACAAGTTGTAATGTTTTGAAGATTTAAAAAATCAGGATCACTGCTTGAATAGCCAATATTTAATTAATTTAATTCAAGAACATAAAATAATTATGCCATGTCTAAACGAATTACAGCCAACAGAGCCTATTTTCACATTAAAACTTAATTACTGCCCTAGAAATCGTGGTGTTATAAAGAAAGCTAACAAGGAATGACTAATAGAAATATTTCCATAACAATGACGAAAAGGTATCATACTTCCCTACTAATCTAGGTGTTATAGATTAATTAGTTATTAAAAGTGCACAACTCAAGATAGAAAATCATAACACAATGAAAATTATTTATCCCTGCATATGAATGCAGCACAAATTCAGATACATTTTCATATTTCCAATGGAACCTAATCACAATAGCATACCAAAACCTCATCAGCTCAATTACACAAAACGTTTGAAATTAAATTTTAACCACGGACAAAGAAATATTAGCTATAAAATTAATCACGCTTGCAAGCAAAGAAGATGAGCAACTTACACAATTTACAAGCATTCTCTCGAAAAATTAAATTTTAAAAATAATTAACTCACAAATGACGTATCCACAAACATAATTTATCAGTCCGAATAAGTTTCCCTAGCATGAGAAAACATATTTAAAAAGTAATTTTAACACTACTGCAATCGAAATCTCGTGAAGCCAGCTTTGGAATTCACATGTACACATGCTCGAATGAAAATCGCACAGATAAAAACAAATAATAGGAACACTTCTTACCATATTCGAATAATTAAATATTTAACTCACAAACAACGTATTCACAAATGTAGATTATCAGTCCGAATAAGTTTCCCTATTGTGAGGTGAAGTATAAAAATAATTTTAACACAACTTCCATCAAAAGCCTAACACAGTGAAAGCTTAGCAAGTCTCACGGGGTGTTGTGAACACTTTATTCAATCGTACAGAATTTCTGAATGGGAATTCACACACACATTTTCCGATATCAGACATTTTATTAAAAGTTACTTAACCATCGCATTGTATATTCCATTTCCGGAACCCTGCCCTCCAATCGTGTAGGACACCCAACACCCTTAGTTGGGTTAAGAAAAACTGGCCGAAAGTGCTGTTAGAGAACATGCACTGGCCACCCAGCTAGGTTTTGTACTATCTCACTCTCTCTAAACCCTTCTTTCATCATCCACTGTAGACAGGATCAAGAACCTTCACTTCTTTGTCCTGTAGACTGTTAAAAAACTTGGCAGTGTCACATGCAAATGCATCTTCCTAGAAAATATTACTTAAGAAATAAATCACCCTGGAAAAGTACAAAATTATCTCCTAAATATGAATAATCACATTCCAATTGTCTTTGAACTGAAACAATTCAGAGAAACATTATTCAATATTCCAAGAAATATAACATTAAAAGGAAACAAACATAACAGATTACCACTCAAATGGTAATCCAATGAAATGCTAATCCAATCAAACAAGCAGAATGAATGCACAATGACTGTAATAAACTAAACATACACTAATTGTAGATCTAAACCACATCAATATCAGTAGGTTTATTAAAATATTACAACAAATATGTTTTAATGTTATATTTCTTATCATAATTTTAAAAACATTTTCATACAATCTTTTAAGGTCTTCATTCTTCACCCATAAATTCAGTGCTTTTGAGAAACTTTTCCAGTGGACTAAGGTGGCAGATATTCCTTTTTTTATATATATAATTTTTTCAACTAAATATTTATTTGGAAAAGCAACTTTCTGTAATTCGTGTTCATAATAACCCCATTTAATAGGCTGTCCATCATAGGTTTTGAGGTAAAATACTCTAGGATACAAATGGCAAACCAAAATAATGTTTTATATTTCATAAGACCAATTAGCAGTATAATTCTTCCTCAAAACCCCTTTCACTTACAGATCCGAACATACTACCCAACTTCACACTTTTGCTTTATATCATCGAATATTTTAATATTATTATTATATATGGTTTTCAACAGTCTATTTTCCTGAACCTCTTCGGGTGCCATACTGATAATTCTATGATACCTCAAATTATAAAATGTAAGTATTTGAGACAAAATATCTACTAAATTGTAAGTTCCCTTTGATGTAGAATTTTTGTATATTAGCGGTTTAATCGATTTGTTGAATATCTCGACTACTGATCCTTTAAATTAGGAATACATTACATAATTACTGATCCCATATTCGGCCATTAGCTTCTGGAAAGAAACGTTGAAAAATTGGTTGCTTTATTGGTTTGAAGAGATTTTGGTGTTCTTTCTGCTATAACAGTTTTCATTGCAGTGGTAACTTGTTTCCCAGTCTTGTTCTTCACAGGTATGCTCCAAGCATATATTGAATAAACATATATTATGGTTAAAATATACTTAAATCTCTTATTGTATTTCGAAAGCAATGTCATTTCACACAAATTGGCTTCAAAAAGAAAATTTAAACCATGAGTAATAACTCTTCTTCTGGGAAACCTTATTCTTGCAGGGGCATGAAGTTATTGAGAAATCTTACTGAACTTAATTACTACTGTAACCTTCTTCTGTCAGCCCTTCAATAATGGAAACAATTTTGTTTGGATGTGAATTATTCCCAGACTCTCTCAAAGCAATGAAAAGTTTTAATTTGTTCACCAATTCATTAGAATTATTCCAATATACAGGAGAAAACCAATCACCAACTTCATCTACATATATTCCACTTCCAGCAATAATGCTTATTAAAAGTTGTTTTCAAGTGGATTTCATCGCCTGAACTATTATTCACATTCGTACAGTGGATAACTCCTTTATATTTCTCCAAATCGTTGTTCGAATATCCATTTGGAACATTTTTAAAATAATAATTCAATCAATCCTTCACTGACATCAGTTATGTAATCACCTACTTGAATTCTATTCTCAGGCCAAAAGCTTAATACTGAATCTCCCAGGAACCATGTGTGTCTTTATCGATATCCACCAAATGTCATATCGCATTTACATAAGGAATGTTTAAATTCTATATAGCATTGTTTTAAATGAAAAAGTCTTTCCTTTTTATTTTTTAAAGGTTCTTCGAATTTAATTTTAAATGGTGTTTTTTTTAGAAGTAGTTAATACTATGTTTAGTGTATCCATTCTACTCGAAACAGGTTTAAATATTTCTTTGTTTACAACTTACCATTCCATTCATGCCCATTTAGATTGTATATAATACTTCTTTACAGCAGGCATAAGGTTCTTTAATTCCGAAGTTGAGTCAAATTTTTTGATTACGTTACATTAACATTACAATATTTATATTAGCTAATGTGGTGGTTTTCTAGCTGTCGCAGTAGGTCGAGTAGTTTCCTTTTCTTCGATCTTATTGATTTTACTTAGCACTGCATCTGAGTTACTTACAGTTTTATCTCAAGTCATTAATCAAAAAATTTGGGTTACCAAATCATTATTTTGTTTTCTTAGGTCTGTTTTTGTAACTAAACCAGAGTTTTATTAATCAATTTAACATTTATATAATGTGTCATCTCTTCCATTCATGTTTCAAGTTGTTTTGTAATAGTAGCAGATACCACTTCATAATTACAACCCTAAGATTAATTTTAATTTTGCATTTCTCTAAGTTGTGTTGTGAGAATTGTGTTTAACATATCATTGAGGTCCTTAGCTAACCCATTAAAAAAATCTTCTATTCATTTACTACTCTGCTACTCATTTAGAATATTGGTTAAAATGATTGCAATCACATTCGTGGTCTAATAAACATTATAATTCCTATCAATTAAATGTATTATGTTCTCTTGCATATAGGTCGATTGAGATTTAAATATGTTTAGAGTAATAGTCTATAAGTCGTCCATGTAATGTATTTACCAGATCAGTATCTTTTACAGTTGTACCTACATTATGCAATATATGTCTGTTGAAATCACAATTTCTATTGCGATTTTTAGTTAAACAGGTATTGTGATGATTGTGTTTTATACCACTATGTTCAAAATTTGAAATGCCCATTATTCATCATTGTAAAGTAAAAAACTGTCACATCCACACCTCTATCTCCCTTCATATAGGGTAAGTGCTGGTATAGTTACCAGAAAACCATGCTTGTTTTTCAACAGTAAATACACATATCTTTAACTTTGTAAATATCAAATCGCCCAAAACATGATCATTGTAAATATTCTGTAGATTCATAGTGTCAATAATAAACATGATTGTTGCTTATTATACAATTTATATTCGGAGCTAAAAGAATTACATATTTTTGTTCAATTATGGTTTCTTTCATATTAATAATTACCTGAATATGTACATTTTGTTTTACAACCTTCATATCTACACATTATAATATAATGTACTATAGTAAAAACTATATATGTGTGTGTGTTTGCATTTAGTTGAGAATAATGGCTCGTACAAACATATCAAAAAAGGATGCAGAGTATTGAATTCATTGATTAATATGTCACCATTTAAATTCCATTTGACAAAATATAATTATTGCAGGCCCGGAACTAAGCTTGCAAAACATGTGGCATGGTATGTTCAATGAATAAACTCTTTGAATATTGCTTGTAAAGAGCATGACATAGTTTACTCTCAAACGAATTATTTGAAACAAAGACATATAGTGGATATGATTCTAGCTGATAAAGCAGTAAATATAAAGAAGAATCCATCCACACTAGCAGGTGAAAAGCTAGGCTCTTGGGTCGTAGACAATGTGATGTGAGCAAAAGTGAAGAGAGGTATAGGCATTAAACTCAAAACAAAAACCAAGAACGGCAGGATATTGCCATTCATATTTCCAGCATTAACAGCTTTCGGATCACTCCTAATGAGAGCTTCGGCATTCAGTACAGTAGTTAAATCAAGTGGTAAACGAATGTATCTTAAAACTTAAAAAGTTGGACAAGGACAAAAAACACCAAACATGGGGAAAAATCTAGAAAGTTATAAAGAGTATTCCAAAATGTGTACTCCCAAACAAAGATATTCTTGTATTTGTAAAGAAACGGGATATTCCCAATTTCCGAGTCGTGTATATGAGAGATGATTTACCAAAGAAACCAAACCTTCCTGATGTATGATTATTAATTTAGATTCGAATCATAATGAAGTAAGGCCTTGGGTTGCATTAATAAAAAAACGTGAATCAACATATGAATTCCGATAGTTTGGGGAAATTGATTAAATTATTAAAATCTGATTGAAATATTTAACAATTTAAAAAACACAATTAAGATACAATTACATAACAGAACAATTGCCGAACACAATCAATTGTGATCATTTATGTTTACAGTTTCTGACTATGAATATGATATATAAGTACATTCAATAGTTAAACGTATTACTTAAATGTCATTTACATTGACATTAATTGGAAACTCATCGCAATTGTGTTCACTATATTTCCCAGCTTTAGAGTTATATGGAGAGTGACTGACAACCCTAACCGAATTCGTTACTTATAACAACATATACACAACCAATCATTTACAGTTAACATTGGTGAGAAAGCATATAAAATTGTGATGCCAATAATATCTTATGGGAGACAATTTAGAAATGTTCATTAGTGTGGCATTACCTGATTATGTCGAAACCCAATTACGTTAACTAGTGTGATGTATAGTAATGCTAAATTAAATTTCATGGAAGACTATTGATTTGCATATATGTTAGATGGTATCCAACTAATGAATTGCATGAATCAACAAAACAGGTTAATATATTTTCGAGAAATGTATGACATATATATGTTAATATTGTTGGTGATATGTATTTTAATGTAAAACTGACAAATACATTACATGAACTCATGTGTGCGGTGGCTCCAAGATATAAAATAATATAAAAACCTAATACTTTGATATATCTTCCAGTAATAGTTAATTGGGTTGATGAAAGAGCTGTTATAATGGTCGAACAAAATGTTAACCTATTAATTTTAGAAACAAAGAAATTACTATTCGTTTACATTTTTAAAAGCTACATAAACTCTTGTATTCCATGCGCATTGCTATTATAATGTGTATTGTGTATAGTAGTCAATACGGCCATAAGGTAGATCTTTATTTTAAGAAATATGTTTCTAAGGAATATACTTTGAAGAAAGAAACTTTAAAAAGATGAAAACCAAACATGAAATGCTCACTTCATATAAGATACCCTTGAAGTTGACATGAGGCAACAAATTGTATTTAAGGGAATTAGGATATACGGTAAATAGAAATGGAAGACATAATTAAAGTTGAAGAAGCAATAAGTTGTGAAGACGTATGCAGCAATGTATGAACCATTTTGAGCAGGTCTGTATATGTTTACCACACAAATAAGGATTTATATACAAAATTCAGATAATTACTTGTTATCATCGAAATCAAATTTAAGGTTTAGAGCAACAATTAAAAAGACAGTCAATGCAACTGATCCAGTAACTACAGGAATAGTGAGAAACAGAATACTTAATTTAGTCGACATAATTGTATATCTGCTCAATGGTGTTGAAATCGACCAAACGCAAGATATTGGAATTACTTCTACAATAAAGAACTATCTCTCGCAAACTATAAACAATATTTATACAGGGCTCATGGCTTGGTGGAGCAATGATAGTGATTTAACACTGCAAATAAACCCATTTGGAACATATGATGTTGGTTTACAATTAAGTATGGTACTTAGATTCACTGAAGACTATAAACATGTTATATTAAATACTAAACAAAAGTTTATTATTCTAATCGCTAACCCACATTTGAACACCATATATGATACAGCTAATAATGAGGAAGGCAAAACATTTGAATTAAACAGCGTTGAATGGCTGATGTCATATATTGAAATTAACACTTATGAAAATGTAAAGTTTTTTAAGTATATCAAAAAAGAAACGAATTTAGGCATTGTATTCAGATCATGGGGGTTGGAGACTTTCCCAACACTACCAAAATCACAAAAAGTTGTGTAGTTTGTGAAATCAAGTTTTTCATCCGATAAGCCAAGATATGTTATTTCTTTTCAAACAAACCAACAAAACAATTTAAAATCAGACAGATCACTATAGATAATTCTGATATGAAAAATATTAAACTGTATCTAAAGAGCAATGCTTATCCCTATGTGGATTTTAATAGACACATTGGTAATGACGAATTCCTTAATTGCTACAATGTATATACGATGTCCTGGAAACATATTATAATATAATTGGCTCACCAATATTAGAACCCTACATGTTTGAAACCAGAGGAACAATATTATCATCTTGGGGAAGCAAACAAAATGACACCTTTAACAATAACGTTATTGATTCACAAATTTAAATAATTGCAATACACGCATTGCAGCATATACACAAGCTTATTCTTTGATCATTTACGATAGATTAGCAAGCTATAATGTAAGAGATAAGCTGGTCAAGATAATGACTTGAGTCAGTAGATGATGAACCTCAATTCCGACGAGATGTTTTGTAATGTGCAAGGATTTCAGACTTCAGATAAATTTATAATTAAAGAATTAGCAATTACTAATATGAAAGAACACAGTGATATTCAGCTTCAAACTGCCATTCGACTGGAAATATCTAAGTCCAAAATACAAGAAAACAATAGATGGGTAACCAAACACCACCATGAATTAAAATGGGGGAGTGGATGTATGGAGTATGAGAATAAAGACGGTATTTGCTTGTGGTACCTAAATAAGTGTGAGAGATACGTATGTGGAGTCGAGCCGAAATGTATTTTAGAAAATGAATGGAATTGTAAAATAACAGACATTCATAAAGAATACAATTGTCCATCTTTCAAACAATTGCATAATAGATACAGATATAAATTGACCTTCTCTGAAGGGGAAAACTCAAAATTAATGCTAACTTGGCCAATTATGACTGACTGGGGTCAAGTTGATGAAGATTAAGAGGAGATTGATTAATAAAATGCAGCTAATAGTACAGTGGTTGTCATTAATTGCATTGAGAGGAAGTATAAATAAAGGAAGCAGTTTTGCATGATTAGTTAACATTGGAAAGAAAATGTAATATTGAAAAGAGAAATGTTTCTCTCTGGATATTATTAATTGAATTGTAACATTAGCAAGACATGCTTCAAGGTTGTGAACTATCGAGTGAAATTTGGTAAATGAAATATTTGGTTTCATGTAAACCAATATTTCGGAAACATGAATTAAGAAGGGAACAAAATTACATGCTTATACATACAGAAATCAAAGTGTAAATTGATTATTAGCAAGTTATTTGCATGCTGGAGTAAACCTTTCAGAAGTTGTTTTGGGAAGTATTAATTAGCATTTAAGCTATACATTACAGCTGCACATGTATTTTTTTCTAACCAATAAACTGTAGATTCCTAATATTTTCTAAGCTGACAAATACCCTATAATTATTTGTGTTATGATATTTTTAAACAACTTGTGTAACTTGTGCTTGCTTCTTAAAAAATAGTATATATATTTAACTGTATCATATGTGCAACATTTGTCAATAAATATGTTTTAAAATATATATAGACCTTTTTTTAAAAGAAGAAAACACATTTTACACAAGTAGTTACAAAAAAATCATAGAACATGTAAGTATAGGATGTTTGTCAGCTTGGAAAACATTAGGAATCTACAGTCTGTTGGTTAGATACACACACATATATATATAACATACAGCTTAAATGTTTATTATTACTTCCCAAAACAACTTCTAAAAGGTTTACTCCAGCGTGCAAATAACTTACTAATATTCAATTTACACTTTGATTTCTGTATGTACGCTTATTTAAGTACCTCTTGCAAATATCTTCTTTAGTCTCATACTCCATACATCCACTCTCCCACTTGAAACCATAGTGGTGTTTGGTAACCCATATATTTGTTTCGTTGTGTTCGGGACTTATATATTTCCAGTCAGATGGCAGTTTGAAGTTTAATATCAATGTGCATTCTTCCATATCAGTAATAGCTGATTCTTCAATTATAAATTTATCAGAAGTCTGAAATCCTTGCACATTACAAAACATCTCATCGAAATTGAGGTTCGTCATCTACCAACTTAAGTCATTATCTTCACCAGTTTATCTCTTACATTATAACTTGCTAATCTATCATGAATGATCAAAGAATAAGCTTGTGTATTTGCTAGAATGGGTGTATTTGCAATTATTTCAATTCATGAATAAATAACATTATTGTTAATAGAGTCGTTTTGTTTGCTTACATCAAATACAAATATTGTTCCTCTGGTTTTAAATGTGTAGGGTTATAAGATTGGTGAGCTGATTTTGCATTATATGTTTCCTGGAACATCATATACATATTGTAGTAAATAAGAAATTTGCCATGGCCAAATTTTATAATAAAATCCACATAGGGATGAGCTTGGCTGTTTAGAAACACTTTAAAAATGTTTCAAATTGCAATTATCGAATAGTGGTCTGTCTGATTTTAAATTGTTTTGTCGGTTTGGTTGAAAACAAATAACAACATAGCTGGTCTTGTCGGATGAAAAACATGATATCTCATCTAAACAACTTTTTGTGACGTTTCTAGTGTTGGAAAAAACTCCAACCCCTATGATCTGAATACCATGTCTAAATTCTTACCTTTTTCTATATTCTTTAAAAACTTTACATGTTAACAAGTGTTAATTCCAATATGTTGCTTACGCCAATCAAAACTGCTTAGTTCAAATGTTACACCTTCCTCATTATTAGCAGTATCATATATGGTGTTCAAATGGGTATTCGCAAATAGAAAAATAAATTCTTGTTTAGCATTTAATATAACATGTTTATATTCTTCAGCAAAGTCAAATACCATACTTGAAGGTATAACAACTTCATATTTTCCACCTGGGTTTATTTGTAGTATATATATGCTAGCATTGCTCAAGCCAGCCATAAGCCCTGCATAAATATTGTTTACAGTTTGCGAGAGATTGTTCTTTATTGTGGAAGTAATTCCAACATATCATGTTTGGTAGATTTCAACACAATGGAGCAGATATTAAATTCTGTTGATTAAATTAAGTATTCCAATTCTCACTATTCCTGTAGTTACTGGATTAGTTGCATTGACTGTCTTTCTAATTATTCACCTAAACCTTAAACGTGATTTCGATGGTAACGTGTAAATATAGTTATTTTGTATATAAATCCTTATTTACGACAGAAACGTGTACGGACCTGCTCGGAACAGTTCATACCCATGTATTTCGATCTTAATGATTGTGTCTTCATAACTTATAATTTATTCAGCTTAAAGTATGTATTCCATTTCTTTTTACTATATATCCTAATTCCTGTATAAACAATTTGTTATATCATGTTAACTTCACAGGTATCTTATTTGAATTGAGCATTTCATGTTTGTTTTTACATATTTTATAGTTACTTACTTTGAAGAATGTTTCTTAGAAACATAGTTCTTAAAAGAACCACCTACCATATAGCCATATTGACTACTATACACAATACTCATTTCGATTGCAATTCGCACGGAATGCAAGTGTACAGATAACTTTTTTAATTGTAGATGAACAGTTATGTCATTGTTTCAAAAATTAATAATTTTACCAACTTGATAGACAAGTGTAACAACTATTTCATCAAACCATATAACTATTACTGGAAGATAATAACAAAAAAAATCGGTTTTTTCAATTATTTTATATCCTGGTGCCACCACAAACGTTAATTCATGTAATGTATTTGTCAATTTTCCATTCAAATATGAACCGTCTATAATATTAACATTTATACGATATACATTTACCGACAATATATTGACCAGTTTTGATGATTCATGCAATTCATTAGTGGGATACACACTCTGTTTATAACTAGCATATTTTAAATTTAGTTGTCTTCCATGTAATCGATATCAGAGTTACTGTACATCGCACTAGTTAATGTATTTGGATTTCAATGTAATTGGAAACATACATTAAATCTTCAGGTAATGCTGCTTTAATGAACATTTCTATTTTTGTCTTCACTATTAAGATCCTATTGGTATCACAATCTGATAGGTTTACTCACCAATGTTAACCATAAAAAATTAGTTGTGCATATCAATGTTTGGTATGCTGTTGTAAGTAACGAATTCGATTATGCTTATTTGCCACTGTCAATCTAACTCCAAAGCTGTGACATATACCGAACGCAAATGATACGTGTTTCCACTTATTATCGACGTAATTGACATATTGTTGATATGTTTTACTATTGAATGTACTTATATATCGTATTTATAGTCAGAAAGCATAAACATAAATGACTACAATTGATTGTATTTGTTAATTGTTCTGTTTTGTAACTGTATCTTAATCGCATGTATTTTTAATAGTTATGTATTTCAATTGGAGGACTTAAAACCCCGAAACTGTCGTGGTACAATGATTGATTTATATTTTTATTAATGAAGCCCATGCATTATTTTGTTTTTCTTCGAATCTAAATTAATTATGATATATTCATGAAAGTTTGGTTTCTTTGGTGAATCACATCTCTCATATACACACCTCAAAAATACGGAATATCCAGTTTCTTTACAAATACAAGAATATCTTTGTTTGTGAGTGCACGTTTTGTAAGACTATTTAGGACTTTCTGTGTTTTTTCACATTTGGAGTTTTTGTCCTTGGCCAACTTTTTATTGTTAAGATACATTCCTTTACCACTTGATTTAACTGCTCAACTGATTGCCGAAGCTTTCCTGAGGAGTGATCTGAGAGCTGTTAATGCTGGAAATATGAATAGCAATATCTCGCCTTTCGTGGCTATTTGTTTTATTTTGCATTTTACGCCTATACCTCTTTTCACTTTTGCTCGCATCGCCTTGTCTACAACCCAAGGGCCAATCTTTTCACCTGTTGATGTAGATGGATTCTTCCTTATATTAGATGCTTTATCGGCTAGAATCGTCTGTTTCAAATCATTTCTTTGGGGAAAACTATGTTATGCTCTTTACAAGCACTATCCAAAGAGTTTATTCCTTGACCGTACCGTGCCAGACGTTTTGCAATCTTAGTTGAGGGCCCTCAATAATTATATTTCATTAAATGGAATTTAAATGGTAATATATTAATCAATGAATTCAATACTCCCCATTTTTTTATACATTTGTACGAACCATTATTTTCAACTGAATGCGAACCTATATATATATATATATATATATATATATATATATATATATATATATATATATATATATATATATATATATATATATATATACATACATATATATATATATATATACACACCCATATTTATAGTTTTTACATTAGTATGTTACGTTATACTGTGTAGATATGTAGGTTGTAAAACAAAATGTGCATCTTCTGGAAATTATAAATACGAAAGAAAACATAATTGTACAGAAACATGGAATTATTTTACCACCAAATATATATGTATTGTATAATAAGTGGTCCTTCTTCATGTGGAAAAACTTGTTTTATCACGTCGATTTTGGAACAGCACAATGGACTTATGTTTTAAAATGTATATGTGTTTTCTAAAAGAATACAACAAGATAAATATAAACCATTAGCATATATTTTGTCGTCAATTGAAGAAATGCGATATTTCCCTTTTACTGATAAAGAAGATATTGTGCCTCCAAATGAAGCATTATCCAATTATGTATTTGTATTTGTCGATATTTGCTGCAAACCGCAGGGTGAAATACAACAGTATTTTAGTTATGGTAGACATTCAAACATTGATTGTTTTTATCTATCATATAGTTACGAACGTATTCCAAAACATAATTTGCACGATAATGCAAATATGATAATTGTCTTCAAAATTGACCATATGAATCTATAACATATTTACAATGATCATTTTTTGGGCGACTTGACATTTAAAATGTTAAAGATATGTGTTTTAACTGTTGGAAAAACAAGTCTGATTTTCTGGTAATTATGCCAGCTCTTCCCCTACATAAAAGGAGATATAGGTGTGGATTTGACCGTTTTTTACTTCCCGACCAAGAATAGTGAGTATTTCAAAGTTTGAACATAGCAGTTTAATATGCAAATCATTACAATAGCTTTTAAACTAAAAATCGCGATAGGAATTGTGATTTGAATAGATATATATTACATAATGCAGGTATGGCTGTAACAGTTACTGATACAGTAAATAAACGTTACATGGAAGACTGAACACTATTACAAAAAAACATATTTAAATTGCAATCGACCTATTTGCAAGAGAAAATAAGGTAATTGATGGGAATGATAATGTTTATAAGAACACGAATGTAATTGCAAAAAATTTTAACCAATTTTTTGTATGAGTAGCAAAGTAATGAACTTAGAATAGGAGAATGTTTAAATGAGTTAACTGAAGACTTCAACATTATGTTAAACACAATTCTTACAATGTAACTTACAGAAATGAAAAATAATCTAAAATTTGTAATTAATGAAGTGCAGATATAATAGCAGATACTGCTACTATAACAAAACAACTAGAAACACTAATGGAAGGGATGACAAATATTTAAGTATTGAAATGAATAATAAAACATCTGGTTCAGTTACACAAACAGACCTGAGAAAACAAAATAATGATTTGGAAAAACAAATAACTTATTTTATTACGACTTGAGGGCTAAAACTGTGAGTAAATTAGATGCAGTTTTTAGTAAAATCGATAATATTGAAAAGCTGCAGACTACTCGACATAGTGGTACAGCTAGAAAACCATCGCATTAGCTTATATAAATACAGAAACGTTAATGCAACATAATCAAAAATGTCTGACTATACTTCACAATTACATAACGTTATATCTGCTGTAAAGTTTAATATTTATATGCTAAATGAGCATGAATAGAACAGGATGTTTTAAACAAAGGAATTTTTAGACCTGTTTCGAGCTGAATGTATACACTACATAATGTATTAACTACTTATAAAAAAACCAACATTTGAAATTAATCAGGAGAACCTTTAAAGAAGAAAAAGTAAAACCTTTCTCATATAACACAACGTTATTAGCTTTAAAACATTCTTAACCTACGCGCGATAAGACAATTGGTGTATATCGACATGGGAAAATATCGTTCTTGGGAGATTCAGTAATTAGGTTTTTGCCAGAGAATAGAATTTAAGTAGGTGATTTCATAACTGATTTGAGTGAAGGATTGTTTGAACTATTATTAAAAAACGTTCCAAGTGGATATTTCGACACCGATTTAGAGAGATATATACAGGACTTATCCGCGAATAATTGCCCAAGAGTTGAAAACCACCCGAAAATACATTTATTAAGCGATATTACTGGACGTGGAATATATAGAGATGAAGTTGGTGATCGGTTTTCTAATGTATATTGCAATAATCGTTATGAATTGGTGAACAGATTAAAACTTCTCATCGCTTCGAGAAAGTCTGAGAATAATTCACATATGTACAAAATTGTTTCTATAATTGAAGAGCTGACAGAAGAAAGTTATATTACTGATGAATTTCAGTATGATTGCTCAAATACTTCACGCCCCTTCAAGGATAAGGTTTCCTAGAAGAAGAGTTATTACTCATGGTTTAAACGATCTTTTTGAAGCCAATTTGTGTGAAATGACATTGCTTTCGAGATACAATAAGAAATATAAGTATATTCTAATCATAATATATGTTTATTCAAGATATGCTTGGAGCATACCTGTGAAGAACAAGACTGGCAAACAAGTTGCCACTGCAATGAAAACTGTTATAGCAGAGAGAACACCAAAATCTCTTCAAACCAATCAAGGGACCGGTTTTCACCGCTCCTTTTCAGAAACTAATGGTTGAATATGGGATCAGTAGTCATCGTGTAATGTGTTCCTAACTAAAAGCATCAGTAGTCGAAAGATTCAACAAGTCGATTAAACAGCTATTATACAAACATTTCACGTCTAAGGGAACTTACAATTGAGTAGATGTTTTGCCTGAAATTCTAAAATTTTATCATTTGAGATATCATAGGACTATCGAGATGGCACCCGAAAAGGTTATAGACAATAGATTGATGAAAACCGTTTATAATAATGTTAAAGTAATCAACAATAAAAAGCAAAAGTTCAAAGATGGACAGTATGTACGGATCTCTAAGCTGAAAGGGTAGAGTATTTTATGTCGAAACCTATGATGGACAACCTATTAAAGGCAGATTTAATGAACACAAATTACAGAAAGTTGCTTCTCCAAATTAATATTTTGTTGATTAAATTCTTGGAAAAGGGAAACTTGCCTCCTTATTCCCCTGGAAAGGTTTCTAAAAAATACAATTCATGGGTGAAGAATGAAGATCTTAAACGATTATAAGACAATGTTTGTACAATTATGGTAATCAATAAAACATTAAAATATAATTGTCCTTTTTTTATAAACCTACCAATATTTATGGGGTTTTGATGTACAATTATTGTGTGTTTAGTTTATTACACTTATAGTGCAATTATTCCACTTGTTTGATTGGATTACCATTTGGTTGGATTAGCATTACATTGGATTGCCGTTTGAGCGGTAAACCATTACGTTTATTGCCTTTTAATGTTATGTTTAATGGAAAATTGGATAATGTGTCCCGGAGTTGTTTCAGTTTAAAGACATTTGGAATGTGATTATTCATGTTTAGGAGACAATTTTATACTTTTTCGGGGTGATATACTTATTAAGTAATATTTGCTAGCAAGAAGCAATAGCAGGAGTCACTGCGATGTTTTTAAACTGTCTACATGACAAAGGAGTGAAGCTTCTTGACCCTGTCTACAGGTGTTGAAGAGAGAGGGTTTGAGAGGAAGTGAGATAGAACAAAACCTAGCTGGGTGGTCGGTGCGTGTTCCTTAAAGGCACTTTCGGCCAGTTGTTCTTGACCCCACAGGAGGTTGAATGTCCTACATGGACGGATAGCAGGATTCCGGATATGGAACAAACGATGTAATAGTTTAATAACTTTTTTTTAATGTCTGATATCAGAAAACGTGCGTGCGAATTCCGGTTCTGAAATTCATCTACGATTGGATAAAGTGTTCACTACGCCCTACGAGACTAGCTAAACTTTCACTGCGTTAGGTTTTCGATGGAAGTTGTGTTAAAATTATTTTTAATATGTCTTTTTACGCTAGGGAAACTTATATGGACAAATAAACTATGTTTGTAGATACGTCGTTTGTGAGTTAATTATTTAATTCTTGGACTATGGTAAGGAGTGTGTCTAACATTTTTTAAAATAATGCATGCGATTTTTCATTCGAGCCATTCGGCTAGTATTTGTTCATGTGAATTCCGAAGCTGAGCTGGCCTCGCAAGATATCGACGGAAGATGTAATAAAATTATTTTTAAATTCATCTTCTCATGCTAAGGAAACTTATTCGGACCAATAAACTACGTTTGTAGATACGTCGTTTGTTAGTTACTTTTGAAAATTGATTTTGCTCTAGAATATGTGTGTAAATTGAGCAAGTTGTTCGTTTTTTGTGCTTGTTTACACGATTGATTTTATAGCTTATATTTCTTTCTCCGTGGTTAACATTTAATTTCAAACGTTCCGTGTAATTGAGCTGATGAGGGTGCGGTACGCTATTGTCATTAGGTTCCATTGGATATATAAAATGGTGTTTGGAATTTGTGCTCCATTCCTAAGCAGGGATGAATGATTTTCATTGCGTTGTTACTTTCAATTTGGGCTTGTTCGCTTTTAATAACTCATTAACTTATAACACCTGGATCGGTAGGGAAGTACGATACCTTTTTGGCTTCGTTGTAGATATAATTCTATTAAGTCGTTCTTTGTTTGCTTTCTTTCTAACACCACGTTTTCTGGGGCAGTAATTGAGTTTTCACGTTAAAATAGGCTCTATTGGCAGAATTACTTTATGTTATTTTGCGTTTAATTAATTAAATACGTGCTATCCGAGAAGTGATCCAGATTTCTTAACGTTCAAAACTTTACAACTTGTTTGCGTCGTAATTCGGTTTAAGTACTTTTAATTTTTTTGTGACGTGTTCTATAAAACATTATATTTTTAATGTTCCGTACTTCATTATTTTAAATCATTCATTTATTACAATTATCGAATTACGCATTTCCACCGTTTCGCAATATACAGTCCACATTCATATATCGCTGCATGTTTCTTATCCCTCAGTCAATTCATTAAGAATATTTAAGATTTGTCGTTCGTTATCTGACTTTTATTCATTTGTAATTCAATATGTTCTGTTTGTCGAGGAGTGAATATGTTGTGTGCATCCTACGAGTCTCTGTTTTTTGTCATAAATTATATTGCTAGTATACAGGACGGGTTAGTAAACTGCAGTTGTGGGTTTCAGCGTAAATCGTATTCATTATCAATAAGCCAAATTTTTCATCAATAACATTTATTGTTTTGCAATTTTCTTCCCGAGGTTTATAGTAGAAACACCTGCTATAGCTGGCAAATATTTTAATGGAATAATACCCTTGTGCTCTTCCAAATTAGGAGATTCTTATTCTGCAAATAATTCTCTTTCAGATGATGATTATTCTGAAGTTGGTGGGTAATATTAATTTTTTTCTGCAACAGGGACTAGTATTGTTATTAAATTCGCTTACTCAAGAAACCCCCTTCGATTCATCCACTTTTATATGAATTTTTTTACTTATAAATGAGCTATAAAAGTATTGAGAGCTTCAAGAGGCAAACTTTTCCCCAACTGATCAAACTAGGGGGAATTTAAATGGTTACAATAATATAATTTAATTTGATATTCCTATAGGAGATGGTTTTTCTTTTCCAAATGATGCCTGTATTTATTAGCAATTTAGTTTACAAAATGGAGATAAGGTTGGAACTGATTCAGAATATGAAGAAGAAGAAAATATTGATGTTTGTTCTAACTTTTTCCCTTTTCAATTTTCTAGAGTAGAAATCTAAAAACAATGAAATATTATTGAAGCTGTTGATAATCCAGGTTTAAAATCAACACTGATGAATGCTTTATTAAGATCACCAAGTGAACTAAATTATCCAGAGTTTACTGGTGTTGATAATCTATATCGTGATATATCTGTTTCAAGTGAAAAAATAACAAAAGAGGTTAAAACTGTTTCTTGTGTTGAAACAAATGATATAATTTATCAGCTGAGATATTCGTTAGGTTTTATTCGAGATAACAAAGAAATTGACTGGAGAGGTCTAAAATTACTTTTTTTCGTAATTCATCTGGTCACAAATGCTTATTTCTATATGAAACTTTTGATATAGATGATAAATTTCGAAACATAGTCCTGATCCTGGTAAAATTGTTATTGAAAAATTAGAAATTATGTGGCCTATTGTTGAATATGAATCGAACACAGCCATTGCAATTGAAGAAAAAATATATAAAGAACCTAAAATACCTATTAGCTTTGATTATTGGCAATTTTTATAAAAAAGAAGTTCCTAGTTGTACAACTATCAGCATTGATATAAAAGATCAGTTTAATAATTTATAATTTCATATGCCTGATTTTGTAATTACAGTTTTTCACTTAAGTAGAAAAAATAGTGCTGAACCTCATAAACGTGCTGCTATGTTTGATCATTGTAATGTGAGAAACATTGCGATGTTTCTAGAAAATTACAAAAAACTTGCAGAAAATATTTTAATTTTTATAGAAAATTAAAAAAAAAAAAAATTGTAACACCTTGGTGGCTGAAGATAGCCTCGGCTGGTCCACCATCCTGGAGCCCTGACGCATCTCTCTCCCTCTTTCGGCTAGTATTCTGTGCCATCCCTTCAACTTACCTGCGCTACTGGTCAACCGGCTGGGCTACCTTACAATTTCTCATGATGTTAGTTGATCGCGCAACGACGTTCGGGCAGCATGTGTTCCGCTCCCAGTGTCGTGAGTGATGGCTATACTCTGAATGTGATGGTTTCGTTTCAGTCGGTCCATAAGGGAGTCGTCATGTTGTACTGATCAGAGCGGTCTGGTATTTTCTATAATCGTTTAACACACATAGCGTACTGATTGTGCTGGTTGGTACATACTTATAAGAATTTTTTTTTTTGCATTGTGTTTTTTATATCTGTTTGCAACAGTGTGTAGCAGTAGTGCCCTATGATTCCTGCACTTTGTCGAATGTGTCATTGTATTAGGCGAGGTTCGCAATAAGTATTATAAAATATCGTCGGCTCGGGTTGACATGTTTGTTGTCTGGGGAGTGCATAGGCTCATGTGAGTATTTCTTCTCCTCACTGTCCACTGTCTGTTGAGTGTGTCCTTAGCTTAGGCAAGTGTAGCAGGAGTACAGTAAACCTCGTTGGTTCTCGATGACATGTTTATTGTCTCGTGAGTGTGCAAGCTCATGCGCGTATATACTTTATTTCTTCTGCTACTCGCACAATGTCTGCCATGTGTGTAGTCCGATGTGTGTATATGTTATTTTATCTACTAACACTTAACATTCAATTAGAGTTGTGTGATCATGGCATTGGACTTGTAACCCAAGCTACCTGGAACGATCTCGCATGCCTCCTGCATTATCTTGAGTTGCTAAACAACTAATATGAACTACTAACTTAAACTATGCTCCCAGATGCTAGAATGCCACTTCTGCAGATTGGTGAACTAGCCAACACAACAACATGGTCATGGTTTGTAACGTAGTAGTTTGCTGTTCTCGTGTACTGATCAGGATGGTCTAATCTTGTCTAGCATCATTTAACATAAACATCATAAAGAACCTTATGCTTGTGTGATTTCACTGGTTGGCCAGTAATTCAATTCCTGTCATAATGGGAAATTAAATGTATGACTTGGCTGGTGTACAACCCCTGGAGGACCCCCCCCCCCCTGACATGTCTAGCATTCTACTTGGGTTCTGTGCCATCCCTTCGACTTGCCGAGACCTGCATGGAGCCTGCGCTGATGGTCGACTGGTTAGGATATTACAGCCACATTTGATTTAGCTGTCCTAAGAAAATACTTGGCAGGTGCACGGTGCGACTCTAGCCTAGTGTATGTGTTGCCTTCGCTCCATGTCGCACAGATGGAGAGCATGAGACTCATCCTTTGTCAAGATGCTCCGATCCCGCCAGGGGGCAGTGATCCCTGCTAGACATCATGTTTCTTTTCATCATCTAGGGTGATGTATATATTATGTATTCGCCAACTATTCCTTAAACGGTTTGGAAATTACAGCCTACTATGCTTATAGTTGCACCCAACGCATACTTGATCCCTTGATCCTTTTCGCCGTGTGGGGTGATACCTATGTTATGAATTAGTAAGTTGTATCTTAAATGGTTCCGAAATTATAAACAATTATGCTTAAATTGCACTTAGGCTATACTTCCCCTCGATTTTTTCGTTGTCAAGGGTGGTGCTTATGTTATGAATTTAGCCACTTTGCCTTACATGGTTCTAAAATTACAGCAAACTATGCTTATAAGTGGACACAGGGTATATTTGGCCCTTCGACCCTTCTCAACATCGGGGGATGCCTATGTTATGAATTTGACAATTATATCATACATGGTTCGGAACTCACAAGCAATTGTTCTTATAAGTAGACATGCGTTATAGACCCTACTTGACCATGCGACCATTCTTGTCTTTGTGGAGGATGCCAATGTTATGAATTTGACTACTATATCTTATATGGTTCGGAAATTACATCCTACTATGTTTGTAAGTAGACATATGGTATACTTGGCCCTGCATCCCTTTTCGTCATTGGAGGGTTATTATGCCTATGTTGCGAATTCGGCAACTATATCTTAAATGGTTCGGAAATTATTCAACTATGCTTATATGTGCGCTTAGGTTTGGTGAGCACATACACCGATGTTGGTGTTCGGCACTACGTTACAATGCGAGGTTGATCGCAAAAAGTCGGGATTCAAGATGGCCACATATGTGTAAATGAAAATGAGAAATTTGGGGGGAGGAGGGAACAGGAAAACATAAAATTTTCTCCCATGACATCCTCAAATATAGCAGTCGGCTAGTATTATTGTCCTCATCCCCAAGCCCCTCTTATGATGCCTTTTTTACACTACTATTAAGTCATTATATTGTACAAAGCTTTATTTGAAGAGATGCATCAAAATGCAGTACTTAGTGGTTACTATGTTAAAAATATTCATATATACAAGTTTTTGTTGATCCCACTACTTTCACTAGAGAGCGAGGTGGCGTGGTGGTAACCCACTAAACTCGCATTCGGGAGAACACGGGTTCGATTTCCAGTCCTGATTTCTGTTTTCTATGGTTTTCCGAAATCGCTCTAGGTGAATG
The DNA here is from genome assembly GCA_029891345.1 of Dryococelus australis. Lineage (NCBI taxonomy): Eukaryota > Metazoa > Arthropoda > Insecta > Phasmatodea > Phasmatidae > Dryococelus > Dryococelus australis. Next base: position 176,327,389 of record CM056999.1, read on the forward strand.
CTGAGATGGGTTCCCAAAAAAGGCCATGGCCGATTCCTTCCCATTCATACCCCAATCCATCTTCCTTGTGCAAATTGCACCTTCTCTAATGACCTCGCTGTCGACGAAACATTAAACCCAATTACCTACCACTGCTTTCACTGACCCTAAATCGTTTGAACGATTTCTGAGAAATGCTATATAAGCATAATATTTGAGGTTGTGCTGCCTTCAAAAATTGCTACCAATATAGACTTATCTAGGTAATACGATATCTACATAAGGATTTGATTTGGTAATGTAGAAATTGGACGAGTTAAATAGGACGTGGCCTTTCATGCAGACAGCAGTTAGTGGCGAAAGAAAAATTCTTGATGTGCGTATACAATAATTACATTTGCAACAAAAGCCGATTGTTTCATTTATGTTCAGTGGCTTTTTTACTGTAGATTATCGGCATATATTCTACTAAGTGTGATATTCTGTCTTCGCATTGCATACAACAATAGGAAATTCATTTCTGTGTATTGACAGTAAGAGACAAATATTATTTCTACTTAACATCTTGCATAGAATAAGGTTTATTGTAAATATTAACAGAGCAATTATGCATTTCTATTTTACAGATATCTGTAGTTATAGACATTTCACATACGATTATCCTTTCATTGTTTGAAGCATTTAATGTCGCGAACATACCTCGAGACAAGCTATATTGCACAACACTGTAGTTAAGCTCGACTTTATAATTGGTTGTTAATTCCCTTAAGTGTTACCTATCTACACGTGAGACACTGACTCAGTGTGAAGCTTGTGTAATATATTGGGTTTTTACATTAACTTCATAAATAGTAGGAGCAGTGGATTCATTCAATAAAATGCATTATATTCACTTGGAGGAGGCTATGTCAAAATGATTTTCCTTTAGAATGTAAAGAGATTCTTGGCACAATTAAAATGCTAACTGATTGGCCGGATAATTCTGCGATGCTGGTTGCCAAGGCAACACATCTTGCCTAGAGCCGAAGATTGCCGAATGGGACTTTAACTTTTGCCATGGCTCATTTATTCTGACAGGAAGAGTACATTGGGCATCTTCGTTTTCAACACAAAATAAATATAAAAGTTAAGTGAATTGTTCATATAATTAAGTAGAACTAATCAAATGTAATTAGCATTTTGATAATCATTCACTTCTGTCAGAAACTGTTCTAGTCATTATCATGTATGTAATTTCGAATCCCTGGTTAATACACATGTAATAACAAGCAGAGAGGGGAGTAAATACAATGTTTATTATAACTTATGAAAAGAATGCTGCTTCTGCATTATCACTCTTTCCTCTTATACACTTTTGATATTATCAACGACTATGTACTTTGCATGCCATCACTTTCAACAGGAAAAGAACAACAAGGGAAGTGAACTGGACATATAGTAATAGAGAATTCATCAAATGTAAACTGCATTTGATTGTCGATCCCTTCTGCTAGAAACTGTTCAAGATATTTTCAAGTTTGTAATTTTGAATCCCATAGTTAAAAAACAGACAATAACAAGCAGTGATGTGAACAATCACAATTTTCTGTATATTTATTCAAAGGAATACTGATTCTGCACTATTATGCTTTTCTCTTATATACTTTTGAAATTATCATCGTCTATGTACCATGCACAAATTCGCTTTCAACCCAAAGGAGAACAACAATAGAAGTGAACTGAATATAAAATATGTAGAACTAATCAAATGTAATAATCTATTTGATTGCCATTCATTTCTTCTAGAAACTGTTGTAGTTGTTATCAAGTAGGCATATAATTTCGAATTATCTGGTTAATACACAGTTACTATCAAGCAGAGATGCGAACAAACAAAATGGTTATTAGAACTATTGAAAAAAATGCTGCTTCTGCATTATTGTGCATTACACTTATAAACTTTAGAAATTATATATGACTATGAACTTTGGACACCTCCACTTTCAAAACAAAAGCGAACATGAAAAGGGAGCTGGACATATAAATATGTCAAATTAATCAGGTACAATTGCATTTTGATCAACATATACTTCTGCTATAAAGTTTGCAAGTTATTATCAAGTATGTAACTTCGAATATCTTGGTTAATAAACAGGTAATATCAATCAGGAATGTGAAGAAACAACTTGTTTATTAGAACTATTCAAAAGAATATTACTTCTGCACTATCTGGATCTTCTCTTATTAAATTTTGAAACTATCAAAGACTATGTTTCTTGGACACCTTCGGTTTCAACACAAAAGATAACAGAGGAAGTGAACTGCACATACACAGTCAAATCACATTATTATGACCACCTACTTGCATCACATGTGTCTGTTTATCCCCTTTTCATTTGAACGATGAGCTGTTCCACTTTAGCCTGGTTGACCTTTACGCACCATTGTAATTTACTTTCACCTCGGACATCAATAGTGTATAGAGCTCCACAGTTCCCACTGTGGTTATTCCCAATGGCACCATTCGCCCACTCATGATACACCTTTACAAATAAGCATGTGAACCGTTCACAAACATCACTGTTTCTGAAATGCTGCCCCCCTTGGCCCAAAAGCAGTTGGTCATCCATTTTTTGCAACTCTGTTAAATTTCTTCCTTTGCCCAAGACAAAGTTCCCGGTGGAACCGGCACTGGTCTCTCCAAACCTCCCCTCCAGATGGCTAATACCTATTAAAAGGTCATACCTGGAGCTCTACTTTCTATCCACGCTACTTTAGCCCCCACAAACCAAAGCTAAATCGGCTCTTTTGATCTCAGGTAACCACTGGGAACTTTGCAATTTTGAAACCGCCATGCTGTCCGACAATTGAAAAAGAACAATACTACTAAACTACACACTCATACACTAACTACTATTCGCGACAGCGCAAATCCTTCTCGAGTTGAATTTAAGCATGACGGTATCCCCATAACTGCCTTCTCGGCTCAGTGCATCTGGGTTGTGACGGGCTAAGTTTCGGGGGATGTCCGGTAACCAGTAACATCAACCTCCACCTCGCCCCCTGACACAAGGAGCTTATTCCAAAAACCCAAAACTTAATTCCGAATCGGCACTCATGCACACACAGACTCATACAAAAACCATCGCTGTGCGCCATTGAGCTTTACCATTGTCAATCTAAAAAAAACACAAACTTGTACCTTCAACTTTGTCCAAATCAGTAAAAGTTCGCCTGAGCTTTGCTCAGCATGTCGTCTTTTCCAGGTATGTCTTTTCCGGTGTATTTGCAACTGGCTGGGTGGTTGGAGGCTCTATGGGTAGGAATTCATTCCTTCTGTTCGAAGTTTGCTCCATCTGGTTCGAAAGATTTCCATGTTTTCGAACTTTCCTCCCAGTTCCTTCCACCACCCGGCCTGGCCTCTCCCGATGGAGGGGCATGCCACTTCTGTGTGGCGTGACCATACTGGTGGTAGGATGCCCTCCGAGAAAGAAGGACTAGTACCTGACCACAGTGTACCCATTGAAGGTCTTACTGTAGTCGAAGGTACACCTCCCGTATGTACGGATGGCATTCTGAAGGGTGTCAGATTCTACGAATCTTTCACCCCTACGCCAGAAGCATTCCTCGACCAGAGTGACTAGCTTTGTTGGTGAGGTCGGCAGGCCTGCCTGGGCGACGACAAGCCTGTCTATTGTTTCCATTCGGGGAAAAATGATCTTATCACCCCCCTCCATAATACTTATAAGGGCAAGTGCTGATGTCAACATCGTCTGATCTTCCAACTTCGTTAACATCGCCCCCCTGATTAGGTCGTTGTAGAGCCACTGCAGGTCATTAGGATCCGCTTGTGCAGGCCAGGCCTGTACAGCAGCATCCACCATGTTCTTCTCATCCGGCGAGTCTATTTCTATGATTTTGGCTTCTTCTGGAGTTGCCATAGACTTCCTTGTTAGCACTTTATGGAGGAAGACTTCCCTCTCAACCTCGGTGTTTCGAGGTTGTTCAATCAGTACCTCCTCCATGGGTACTCCCGTTGACCAAACCTCCCTGGCTCGGTACATGGTGAAGACTGTTCTTTGTCTGCTGTCACGTTTAAGCTTGCTCATGTTACAAGTAACACGAGCGAAGCCCTCATGCACAAAGACCACTGGGATCCACGTACATGGCCAACCAGGTGGCTCTCTATCTTGAGAGCCTTGTCCACTTATCATGTGTGGTTATCTGTCTATAACTCGCATTATAGACGTAGACTTGGGCAATTCAATTCCCTTTTTCGGTTTTACTTCTATCCTGGAGGGGGGTTCGCAAAGGTCCATCCCATGCACCCTTACGGGTTTTTACACGATATTCAGTACTTGTGGGGGGTTGGTTCGTCCACCCCCTTCCTCCAAGATTACGACTGGAAAGATATGGTCACCCATTATGGATTTCAACATCTATCCGAGTCTCATCCCTCCCACTGTCCACCTCCGACAAGTCCAAGTCCCTACTCAACCAAGGGCTGGACCACCAGACGTCGAACTCTTCCCTTCTCTTTCCTATTCTTGTCAGATATTTTAACAAGAGGGCAGTCTTGTCCCTGTCCCGTAGCATGGGCCCGAGACGAAGGGGTCCATGGATCCCCTCAAATTCTAGTATTACGTCCTCTATCTTTGGGCATTCCAGTGCGTGAGTGGAGGTATTCTCCTCACCACATACTGTGCTCAGGGGGTACTCCACCAGGCCCAGGGAAGACAACTTAGCATAGAAGTTCCCGTGCCCGATCAAGAACTGAGCGGAGTAGTGCCCGACTTCGAGCCACTTCTCCAGTCTCAGCCTCTCCCTAATGCATGGAAACAGACCGTATGTCAGGCGACCCTTAGTACTAAGGTCCCATCTGGTCTGCCAAGCTGCTAATATGGCCTCCTTTGCCCAAGACAGCAGGAAGTTCAAAGTGTACAGTCAGCCTGTCAGTCGCATTACGTACCTGCTTCACCAGCCCACATCATGGGCCATACATCATGGGCTACGTGCTGCAAATGACACTTCTAGCAGGTGGTCATAATAATGTAATTCGACTGTGTATAAGTATTTAGAACTAATAAAATATAATTTGTATTTTGATTAGCATTCATTTCTCCTAGATACTGTTCAAATTATTATTAAGTATGTAATTTCGAATCCCTTCGTTAATACACAGGTAATCACAAGCATGAGATCTAAACAGATCCCATTAATTAAGAAACATTAAAAAGAAATTGAAAAATGTTAAAAATGAAATCAAATAACATAACTAACTGAAAAACTGCTAACACCACACTCACCAGACACATTTCAATTGAAAGAGCACCCCATAAAACTAGGAATATGCAATCTTATTTGCATAGCCTGGCAAAATAAAGACGAGAAGAAAGGAAAGGAATATTGAATGCGCCTAGAGGGAATCCTCAATGAATTTCAAACCTTAATATCACATGAACCCTTTATCCTATTTTTATGATCGACATTATGTTGGGTCGTCTTAAAAATCTTTACAATATGAGATATGAAAGAATCCGACCAGAAGAAAATTTTTAAGAGAAATCGAAAAATAACAAAAATGAAACAAAACTAACATACCCAACTCAAAAAATGCTAACACTGCACTCACCAGACTTATTCCAATTGAAAGAGCACTCCAAAAAACTATATGACTAAGCATTTTTAATTGCACAGTCTGGCAAAATGAAGACGAGAAAATGAAAAACTAAATTGTAGTGCCTGGTGGGAATCCTCAATGACCTGTGAACCCTAAATCTCGGGAACGACTTATGCCATTTTAATGATCGTTATATAGTTTAATTCCTCTTAACATTCTCTACAAAATGAGATCTAAATAGATCCGATTAAGTATAAAACTTTTAAAGAAATCAGAAAAATTTCTAGGTTCAAAATTTTTTTTCAAAAACTTAGGTAAATGTCGGTATCAAAATGTTAAGTAACGAATTTCTTATGACCGCTTACGGTCCATAATTTGGAATTGCAATTAACCATCGGAATAACCCAAAAATAGCAATCCTTACTCAGGAACTCCTAACACCAGACTCACCAGACACATTTCAATAGAAAGCGCACCCCCAAAAACTTCGGGTATATGTCATCTTAATTGCATATTCTTGCAAAATGAAAACGATAAAAAAGGAAAACTAAATTGTGAGTGCCTGGAGGTAATCCTCAATGAACTTCAAACCCTCATATCTCGCGAACCATTTATGCGATTTTAATGATCGTCACATTGTTAGATTCCTCTTTTAATTTTCTACAATATGAGATTTAATATTATCCCCTTAAGAAAGACCTTTTTTTTTAAGATATCGAAATTTGTTAGTAATGGATAAAGGGCAAAAGTAAATAAAAAAACTAGGTCAATGTTGGTATCAATTTGTTCAGAATGGAATTTCTTATAACCTCTTATGATCCATAGTTAAGCATTGAAATTTACTGTTGTGTCAGTCGACAGCTGGAAATACTACTTGCGGGACCCTACAGAATTGTAAATTTTTTTAAAAAACTATTTTAATTATGCATTTTAAATAAATTTAATAATTATCATTTTAATACATTAAATATTATTTTTTTTTAAGTATTTCCTTTAATAATTGTTTAACAAATATTTATAATTTTTAAGTAAATTTTTAATCAACTTTTTATACATTTTTAAGATCGTCATGGTTTTTTTAGTTTTACAGGTCAAAGGTCACTGAAGTCAAGGTCAAATGTATAGGTCACCGACATCCAACATGGTGCACACGATGTCCGTCGTGGGACCGGAATGACAGAGGATTATCAGCTCCGAGCTCGGTACCAGACGTCGATGTGCGAAAGTCGTTTATATCATTCTATTGATGTGTTAGCAACACCAGCATATTTCCTACACAGAACAGACAGCTACCGGAAAGAAATGTCAACCGAAACAAATGTTATACTATGATGAATATAAATGACTGTGAGTCGAACAGAGGTGAGTAATTGGTGGTGCTGGAGGGACCTATGGAAATGTAATTATTTTAAATTTTATAAGTTTCTAAATAATCTTTAAAAAATTTTAAATTAAATTTTAAGAATAAATGTTTTGGTTATTTTTTGGGATTTTTCGGAATTTTTTAATATAATTATTTAATGTTTATCATTTTCAAGGTCAAAGAGCAAGGTCAAAGGTCATAGGTCCTGAGTCACTGAAGCCGGTAACCAGGCTCCAAGGTCGTCGGAGTCACAACTCCACCTAGCCTGTATGGGAAATAATGGGTCATTTCTGGAAGCCTTTTAATAGTATTTTAATAATACTTTTTAATTGTTTAAGAATATTTAATAAGAAATGTTCCTAAATGAAAAAAATATATATATTGAATTATTTGAGGATATTTTTGGAATTATTTTATGTTTTTTTCGGTTTTTTGGGGTCAAATTTCAAGGTCAAGGTCACGGGTCAAAGGTCATGGGTCAGGAGTAAAAGGTCAATGACACCCAAGATGGCGACTGGTGACGTAACAACATGGCGGCTCCTCGGATCCTGCGCTTATACTCCGGAATCCTTTGGCCGTCAAGGAACTATTCCCTACTACTGACACCTATTCTGAATGTATGTTTTAAGTTGTGCATCATAATTTTTTACCTTTTTTTTATTAGTCGGGTAGATGATTAGAGACAATCATGTTATTAAAATTTGTAAGTTACTTGGCTCCAATAAAATGTCGTATATGACAGAAAAAGAAAATTTCCTTTACATCATGGTAATAAAATTTTTATCTTCGCAATTTTGCACCAAACATTTGACGTTTGTGTCCCACAGATATTAATTTAAAAAATGTTAATTCATAATTCATTAAATGTTAAGACACTGTTCCTCGCCTCCGGCCATCCTAAAATTTCTATGGCGCAGTTTGTGTCATGGTACAGAGGTGTAGTGGAGTCACAACGTCATCCCGGCATTGCTCTGTAAGAACGTAATTTTAGTGTTGCCCAAGCATAATATATTTCAAATCAATGATTATGGTTTAATTTATTGAACCTATAAGAACAGAACCACAACGGCCAACAATGTGGTGTTCGTGCATGCGCTCTATACGTGAGGAATAACACATGCTAAATTAAAATGCTAGGATGATAAGCTACCATTATGACATGTTCAATAAAACTGAAACGCATCGTCCTGTGTTATTGTGATTGGCAACATTGCAGCAGACCTATACCTGACTGCTTACAATTTACAAAGAACTGGGTCAAGCTATGTTTGTTCGTCTGTAGTTCAATTACTTCGTTATTGACATAAAATAACAATTACCGTATATAATTAACGTGTTAATAGTGTGTATATTTACGGAAGATATTTTTATGTTAGGTAGGTATTTATATTATGTAATAAAAACCAGTATTCGCAAAGTACTGTTAAGTTCGCAGAGCATCAGAACTGCTAAGCAGACGGGTGTAAGGAATCCTACTGGTAGGCAGCGCTGGTGAAATGATGTGGTACAGTCGAGTGCAGTGCAGTGAGTGGTCCATGGGAAGGCAGAGGTCGGCAGCCTGAGTAAAGCTCCTTGTGGACTGGGTTGGCTGCTCTAGGTGGTGGAGGGGAGGGGAGAACAGGCAGTGACGTCACAACCAGAGACACTGGTAGGCACAGCCAGTCGTGGAGAGGCGCTGCTGTAGACAAGACGTGTGTAGTGTGGCGTCGCCCGACCGTGTTTCTTCACTCAGGTTAGTACCTAGTCTCTTCAGCTAAGCTCGCCATTGTGCTGCTGTATCTGCGGCAAACTGTAACAGCCAATTAGAAACTGCTCTCGTTTTCCGCACCAGCCACGCCAACTGCTTCAGCTAGGCCGATATTGCCCACAAGTTTAGTTGGTTCACGTATTTTATACCACCAATTATTTGGTTTAAACAACTTTTATCAATATAGAAATATAGAATAGTTCAATGTATATTTTAAAATGAACTGCGTTATCATAAACTTTAACATTATTCGACCCTTTTATTGAATAATTGTAGTTTGAAAATAAACCGACAGGTACCAAAAAAATGTGTATTTTTGTACGTCGAAAAATATTTGTCTCTTGAAAATCATTAAGTAAAAAATCCTACTTTAATATGATTAAAATGACAGCGTCTAGTTTGTTATCCATCATTTATTATGAAATCTTGGTATTAAAAATTACGGACGCTACATCGTGCTCGGAAACTGCCTGGAATCAAACAGAAGAAAGTCAACTTGACGCAGAAAAATCTACTTTTACTCTGTTCGCGGCTCCTTCGCACTTTTTGAATCAAACCGTTGAAACATAGCTCCATGGATGACGTGTTTGGTTATTTGCTAAATATGCCTGCATGTATCACAAGCGTTTTATACTTCTGTTAACACAAATGTACTTTGTTTTTGGTTAACCATAACGTTTACTTATATTTTATTAAAGTAATTATGCTAAATGTATTATTAATATAAATAAAAGTACGTGAGAAAACAGATGTGTTGGTAATACTTAGTAATGAATAGTTCTTATACAAACATTATTACACTGAGTGCGCAGGAATTCGGTGCGTTATCCCTATGGTGTCTAGACTCGGTAATCTTTGTTTGCATGAGGTGGGGGAATTTCCTGGAAGCAGGTCTTCAGAAAAGTGTGAATTAGTTGTGAACTACTATAGGTTGTGTCCTGTGTTGGGCTCGACCGATCTACATGTGAATCAACCTCTACCTTCTAACGCCGATCTGCCTAACTTGGTGGAAAACACACGATTCTGAAATGTTTGGACATTTTGTATTGCTGTATAAACGCTGGAAGAAACATTTCGGGCCCAAAGACTGATTTCAAGTTTTCATTTCAACTCCAAGGAATATATTTGGAAGGAGAAAAGGCTAAAACACGTGTTTTCATAACACATTTTAGCTGTTAAATTATATATACAGAATCTTCAGAATTTTCTTCAAATACGTATAATTCTTAGATCCTTAGTAACTTTCCATGAAAGTATAAGGGAATCCATGGAATGCACTTGATGGGGCTTACACAGTTCTACTGAGCATTAACGATTTTGTGTACACCAACATTGGAGTAACGTACACGCGGATTATATTTCTACACGCGGATTATATTTCTACACGCGGATTATATTTGTACACGCGGATTATATTTATAACTAACTCTTCCCGCGACTTCGTTCGCGTGGTCTTTAGGATTTGTTTATATAATTTAAAAATTGACATAGAAAATTTAAATAAGGCGTGAATAGTGTCATTCGAAATTTATACATAATAATTTCTTTTAAAAAATTAATTTTAGTTTTAAACATTATTCAAATAGAATTTACAAATGTATTTTTATGTTTATATGGAAACTAGCAGTATCCTTGCCCGCCTATTGATTTTTCTATATACATAATTAATAATAGTATTAACAGTTTTTATTATACTTTTATTATAAAATTTTAAATTTACACTTTAAAAGTAATTAAAATATTTTCTCCGTATTTACATATTAAATTAAGAAAAATAAATTTTAACATATTATTTTAAATAGCAACCGCGTGCGACTTAGTTCGTTATTTTTTATAGGTTTTATTAAATTTACACTAACTTGTTAGAGCTTCTCTGTATACTATGTTTATTGTTTTATTATTTTATGGTAGCAAAATATATTGGTTGTCTGGAGTTCCCACTCTCGATAACCCGACGTATAATTGGCCATGAGAAAAACACATCTTGCTCAAATCTATTACCACAAATTCTAAAGTTGGTCCCTGGGACTGGTTTATTGTGAGAGCAAATGATACCTTCACCGGAAACTGCAACCTCTTGAAAGGAATAGGCGGATCCGTTGGTATCATAGAGAAACGTGAAATATGCGCTAGCTGTCCGGCGGCAGGCCCAGTTAATATTATTGCTTTAATGATGTTCCACAAATCTTCTATCAATAGTGTCGTGCCATTACATATATTAGGTGGGTTAAAGTTGCGCAGTAGCATTATTGGGTTACAAATCTTTAATTTGAGGTCGTGTGACAGCAGGCCAGAATTGTTGAGGGTAGCACATACTGCCCTTAACGTCAGGGACGATTTCAATTGATTTGTAATGTTTAACTTGGCCAGGAAATTGCTGTAAGATCATTGTATTTATTTCATTAACGGTATTGTTTCTGGGAGATACTATTGCCATTGAACAGAGCCAATGATTATCTCTTTGCAATAAATTTCCTAGATCGAGATATATTGCCTTTTCCAAGCTTTAGCAATTGTTGTGAAAAACCGTTATCATTGTTTTCGCTTAAATGGGCTCTCATGTTAGTGCGCAGACTAAGTGTTAACCGCGTAATGGAGATGATTTTAGACATGCTTTTACAATGTCTGCAGGTGTTACTTTTGTTATGACATGATGTGTTTAGCTAAAATCACCAGCAGAAACATAAGTGACACCACCCATGTGTACATTTCAGTTTCTGAGATCTTGGAGCGTTCGGTTTACTGCTTCAACATGAGCTATATGGTTCATAGTTAATTCGTCCCACATAATTAATGACGGATCTTGTAATAATTTGCCAAGAGGTCCATTTTTACGAATGGAACGTACTGGATTTTGCCCCAAAGATACTGTTAGTGCTAGCTGTTAGTGGTAACTATCTTTTTTAATTGGCTGTGTAACTTAATCAACATAGGTATTATCTAAAGGAAAGAATAAAATAAAAAGTAAAATAATTACGTTGTAATTTAGACAAATTAAAATATATATCCGTTAAATTCGATTACCTTTTACAGTTAGCATTAAAAAAAAAACCATGTCTAATATAATTTAGTATGTCTTAATAGTTGTTAATTGTTAAGCTTATGCTAAAACAAACTACAGAAGATCACTCGTTTACTAAATAATCTTTAAATTATCACAAAACTTTAACAAAACCATTCGCTGGGCATCGATTTATTATTTTGAAAATATTTTTTTATCAAATACTTTCAAATTTACATTTAAATTAAGTGTAACAAATTAGCAATTCTTGCTACACTAATACAGGTTTGGCAAAAGTATGATTTAAAAACTATTTGAATTCTGTACAAAAAAAACTTACGTTTATATAATTATTTCGCCGTAGTTGTAAGTTAAAGTAAGAAAATTATTTTAACATTATTTTCAATAAATTGATTTGAACATTTCTTTCGTAAATCTATAGTTTCGAGTATGAATTTACATACAAAAATAGTAATTTAAAGGTTTTATGTTTATTTAAACTTTTGTAATTAAAATTTTCCTGGTGTCACAACGTCATAATATATAGCCTATGTTCATCCATAAGATCCAGGTTACTTGCCAGTGAAAGAATATTTTTAATCGGATAGGTATTTCCAGATATTACCTCTAGCAAACTCACAAACTTTAACTCTTCATTATATTAGTGTAGATTAGTGTATATTAATGCAGAGCCTGCGACTTCGTTCGCGTGGACTTGAGGATTTGTTTGCATATTTTCAAAATTGAAATTTCGCCTGGCTTAGGTTATATGGAGTTATTAAAATACAGTTCACCATCACTTCGCGCAGGTTTTATGTTTAAAATAGAAATATCGCTTCGTTCCGGTTTTATGGAGCCCCGCATCGCTTCACCCCAGATTTATGGAGCTATTGAAATACACACCTATATAATTGGTTTGAAAGATTGTTACTTTAATATCAGAAATATGTTTACCGTCGCGTTAGTTTTGTATATTTAGTAATATGTTTTTATAGTATGTTTTAACAAAAAAAAACTAATATGTCTTTTTCTATGATGGGTAATCTATAATTTATTATTTAAAAAAACTTGCGTTGTTTCAACAATGCTGTTTGTTAGTAACTTTTGTAATCTATTATTTATTATTTTAAAAAACTAGCTTTGTTTCAACAATGCTGTTTGTCAGTAACTCTTTTGCAACAAAATAAGATATGAAATATAAATAAAATTATATGAATAAATTAATTTACTTCATAACAATTTGAGATATCAAGATGAAATAAAGAGAAGATTTTAAATAGAAATAAACTCTGTGAACTCTGAAAGTTTTATCAAAACCGATTCAGCTGTTTCGGAGCCTATTGTGGACAAATATCCAGACGGACAAAATTTTTAAAAACAATTTTTTGTAACATCGTTTAAATATCATATTGCGCATGTTGGTATCAAATTTGAAATAACAGACAGAAGTCAATTTTATTTATTAGTAGAGATTGTCATTGTCATTAATTTTCCGGGAAAATATTATTAATTATTATTTGAATAGTTCTAGCTTCAGTTATTAAAGTTAATTCTATCCAGAAAACGTTATTTTTAGCATGTTGTAATTTCGTATTTAATTTCGTATGTAATTTAGCATGTTAAACATGTTGTAATTTCGTAAGTTTTGGTGACGTTTCAGCTCTTTAAATTAGCTTGGCCGTTACCAGCAGTTAGTCTACTTCTTGTTTTTATAAGTCGTTACAGATTATTTGTTAACAGTATTTTAGTATGTTTACTGTGTAACGAATACATTTGTATTTAAATTTTGTATACGTATGTGCAGAAAAATACGACTATAATACTATTTTGATTAGATCGTTACGAAAATTCTAACCCCAAACTAAAAGCAAAAGTTTCATAACTATTTACAATTTTTTAAACTAATATTATAGTTTTTTTGTATTGTTTACAATACACAAATAATTTACAGTTTTTTAACATGCTAGCATAATTAGGTATCTAGGTAACGAAGACATGCTGCAGGAACAAAAATTATTTCCTTTTAAAGTTTTTGAAAAAGAAAAATTTTAGAAATGTAAATGATAATGTAATAAGTAGTAGGGAAAAGTTCCTTGACGCTAAGGACATCGGGCATAGTGCAGGAGCCGGTCACCCGCCATGTTGTTATGTCACGGTCCGCCATTTTTTCCCTTTTTCCCTTCAAAAATTCGCTTTTTTCCCTTAAATTTTTCTAAAATACCCTAAAAATGTCCCTTTTTTCCCAAAAAATTTCCCTGTAATTCCCCAAAAATATCCCTATTTCCCCCTCAAACAAAGGTAGAAGCGATGACCCTGCGAGTAAGGTTCTCTTCTTACGTTTTGCACTCGCGTGTTGTGTCTGTATCTAGGCGGTTGCCTTTGATCTTGGGTCATGTGGTCTGTATACAGGGGTTGACTGCGGTCTTGAAGTCCCTGTCTATCGTGATCATCATTGTTTTGTTGCCTCTGCAAACGATCGATTTGGTCGTATGCTAGAAGGTCATCTCGGAATGTGGCTATATCCGGTGGATTTCTTCCAGTCCAATGCATCTGGTACCTATAGGGAAGTTGATGTAGCACCATTACTACAAACTCTTATCCCAGATCGGTCTATACATATGCCAGGATTTTTCGTAAATCACAGCCAGTGTGATTCCAGTTTCTTTCCTTTACCTGGAATAAATGGTTCGCAATTAAATTACCTTATTAAGTTGCGTTGTATTTTTCTACTCCAGAAGTGAGCTGCAAACTTTCCTCAGAATTCAGCATACGTGGAAGTCGTAGGTTGGGTTATCTCCCACCAATAGTATGTGACATTAGGTATGCTTAAATTTATCCAATATAACATGTCTGCATCGTTTAGACCAAAGACGTTGGCATACTCGGAATCTTATCATGAAATTAACGGGGTTCTCGCCAATACGTCATTCAAATCTCGGAACTTGTTCCACCCACAACTTTAAAGGGTGGTGCAAGAATGTGTTTACTTGCTTCCTGTAGATGGTTAGCAGAAGTATCTATTTCCTTTCGCAACTCCACTCGCAACTTCTCTCTAAATCTTATCGTTTCTTCCTATAAGCTAGCTTGAATGTCTGCGTTAAGGAGAGCCTTGAATTTTTCTTGACTCGCCAGTAAGTCTTCTTTCAACGTAGTCTGCCCTTCTTCTAGTCGCACTATTCTTATTTCTATCCTATTTTTGCTATCATTCAGTTTCTTTCTTAGTTGAGCCATTTGCTGTGTGAAGAGCGCTTGAAGTTGCATAAACATGGGCATTGTAAGGCTATTCTGGTCGCTTCAATCAGCTGGTGCTTTAGACGCTACCTGTAAGTCATCAGCACTCGAAACAGAGCTGATATCTTCGATGCATTCCTGTACTTGTTACTCAGGTATACACCCCTCGCTCGGTATTCTGCTCATCTGTAGGTTCACTAACTGAAAGTTTATCCATCTTAGTTACCTTGTATTCGCATGTGCGGTAATTAATAGGTGCAGTTTCACACAGGCTGTAGTATGTCCTACTAGCCCTACTCATAGGCTATGCGTAAACCTAAAACTACCTTCTACTGACGAACCCCGTGTTATAGGCGCCAATGTATAATTTATGAGGGGGGACAAGTGGCACATATATGAACAACGTATGCTTATGCAAATATATATGATTAATGCAAAAAAAACGTAATATTCAAATTGCCCAACATGTTATGCACTAAATACTGATGATACATAACATACATGTAAATAAATAGGAAACTTCACTTACTATAATAGAATAGCAATAAACTGAATTGCCTGTATTTTCATAAGAGATATCTTTCCCTTGCTCCAGACTCCAAAAACACATAAAGAACACTTGTAACATATCGGAACTGAAGGAACAGAGGATAGCCAAACTACATACAATTCTACCAGTAAAAGTTATCCATAGGTGAAGTGTAGTTTTAATAAGAAATAATTACTTTGTTTCCAAGAATAAACTTCCACATTAATCTGTGCTACAATATTCAGCAACTTTAAAAGGATTGTCTTCACCCTTATGTCTGTTACGAAATAGCAATTATGTCTAAAGTAGCAGGTAGTTAATGAGATAATGTTCTTAAGAGGTGCCAGTAAATAAAAGTAAATGTTCTTCAGTGATTTAAACAGTTCAGTAAATGCCTCAAATCCCTCACACAATTTGCTGAATAACTCGTTAGTCAGATTAAAAAAATTAGCGTTGCCTGGCTAAATACAAATTATGAAGACGGTACATGTGAGTTGTTAACTATCAAGTTACTCGTGACAAAACTGAGAAGGTGTTAAAATAAGTTGTTCCCAAGTTTCTTGCACTTTATGATTTCACCGCTGGACAAATAACCATTTACTTATAGGCGGTGAAAGTACCTTTCATGTATCGGCATTTCTTAAACCCGGCTTGATCATTAGCCCTCTTCCTAGAGCTTGCGCTCACTCCGGCGGCTATTGCAAATATTTTGAGAACTAATTTATTTGCTAATTAAATAATTACGCATTTAAAATTCTTCGATTACTAACGGAGCGTCGGCATCCTTGGCTGACAACCCTTTGAAAACAAGATGGAGGTATAGGAATTAAATGTAAACTATCCAAGACAATGACGTCATAAGGCATTGCCAACTTAGGTGAACCAACACATTATGATTAGAGCTTCAACACAGTAAAATAAATAAATAAAATAGTTGATGCATAAATAATAACGAACAAGAGAAAGAAAATAAAATTACTGAATAATTAACATAACTGTAACACATAGTAAATATTACATACATTTATAATTCTGATATAAAGATGTGTGGAAATTGCATAAAATTTAAAGTGTTAACGTGTGCAAATTATATGCACAAAATCCATTCGTTATAATAGGTGGTCAAAAATTTACTCTAAACTCCAAATTAAGTTAAGGGCAATAGCTAATTTAAATAGATTATAAAAAGACAAAAGTATAATTAAATGTTGTACACAAAATTAAATAGAAATAACTTAATCTTAAACCGTAACCGGTAAAATTGAGCAAAAATAACATAAGTATGGACACGGTTTGTAGCTTTTTAGTTATGCTTACATTAAAACAGTACCCTACCAGTTCTCGCACAGTATGAAATGTAATAATATGTGCATCAATTAAATTACAGAAAAAAACAAAAAAACTGGTTTGCCAAATCTGTAAACTGTAGAGTGACCTCGCTTTTTTTTTTTTTTTTACAATTTTCTAATAAATATTATTTGTTTTAACTTTAAATCCACGTGGAACCATTTATTGTAGTTACAGCTAAAACCTTTTCAACAGTTTTGTACGAAATACAAGAAACAGGTTAGGCGTAACTAGCTAAAAAGTAACCAGATTTTCACAACTTTTGCCGTGTTTTAATTATTTAATTCGTTAGTTAATAATGTGGGATTTTTTTAGATTTCTGTTCGGTTTTTATTAATAGTCACTTATTTAGATTATGTAAAAACTCACTAAATGTTAACATCTAACAAATTGAACAAAATTATAACACATAATAAGTATTTACTTAAAAATGGTATCGTAGTTATTTTATATTCTATGAAGAAATAATCTTCAATATTAAGAAATGACCAACAAATCTCTACACTGTGTGTATCCATTTCAGCATTCCAAGAGCACTAGTTACTATGCATCGTACACAGGGAAGAAGAAAATAAACGGGCAGCGCAGGTGGTGGTACTAATTCAAGGAATTTGAACCTATGCCTGTCCCGTTAGCTCGTGCCTCATGAAGTCACCCCGTACTTAAACTATTCTCGCTGCATGGGACATGAAACTCTTGTGAAGGGAAAAGTAACGTAATAGTAGTTATTTTCCTGGCAGTTACAGTAAATTAGTAACTTAGTTAAGTGACAGGTTACTTTGCAATAATATGTAACCCCAAAACTACTCGAGTGTTGCAGCATGCAGATAAAATACGCACAGTGGTAGTACTTGAAAGTTGCAGCATGCCAAGAGAATAGGCTCTTTTTTGGGCGCTGTAGGAGTAATTTATGCATAGGCAACAGTATCTGCTGTTAAAAATTAACTATGGAGACAAGATCGGAGTAAATACTTGTGCGGGAGCTACATAGATGTGTACATCACAAATGTAAACGAACGACTTGCCACTTATTTTCATAATACAAAGTTTTTTGCAAACCAAACAAATCACTAATACAGTAATAACCTGTTCTTATCTGCTCTCAAATTAACAATATCACCATTAATACATATGCGGGAACTACGTAAACGTATAAAACGCAAATGTAAATAGACTACTTGCACAAAAAAGAGTACGAAAGATAGGACAGTCTCCAGTGGCGAGACGTGAGATTTTACTCCCTAAGTCAGTATACTATAGGCTGGTCACAGTAAAATGAGCACTTTTGAAAGCCCTGCTTGAGACGTAATTGTATGCACTTTATGTATGTTTCCGTCTTATGTACACCGTAAAAAATTTTCTGGTGAACTTCCTAAACTGTATTGGAAGTTTTTAACCTATACAGTGTATGGTAATAATACCACACATCAAGCTGCAGATATAGGAATATTTTGCGTCGCTACTGTTCACAGTAAAATATGCACATTTGACAGCCTTGCTTATATGCTTGTATACACATTGTATACCCTTCCGCCTTATGTAGAATTGACATTGCAATGGAACTCATTACTTTATTCACGAGTCGGTCAAATGAAACTGTGAAATTATTACAAAAGAAAATGTATTGCAAATCTGCTCAATTTTTACACTTATTCGACGTAAAGGTAGTACGGGACTGCTTTCCATTCATTGTTACCAACTTCTACTGGGCGCATGTCACTCAGTTCGCCCGTTAAATTGTATGAAGGTAGGGATGGTGACTTTTTTCTAAGGTTGATTTCAAAAGTGGTCACTTTAGCGTGAAGAGCTTTTACAAAGTCTTCCCTACGCATTTGACTGTTTCCTGAACAAATATAGTTACGCTGCAATGAATGTACAGGAGGAAATATCACTACGCCCGCTTTCCACTAAGCGTATACACTGGTATGGCAAATTTCCGAATATTTTCTGTGTAAAATTAACATTGTTATGGGCCGCATCACTTTATTCATGCGTCGGTCAGGTGAAACTGTGGAATTATTGTAGAAGTAAATATGTTACCTATCTGTTAAATTTTACACCTCGATGCATTAAAAACAAACAGAAAGCGAAATAAATAGTTAATGTTATCACAAATGGATACCTCACAATTTTTATTCGACGTTAAGATATGGAACTACTTTCCACTTTCCATCAATCATTCCAAACTTTACTGGTCTCGTATCACTCAGAGCGTCTGTTAAAATATATGGAGACAGGGGCAGTGACTATTTTTTAAGGTCATTTTAAGAGTGCTCACTTTATTGTGAACAGTCTTTACTTGCGAACATTATATGCTGCTGATATTGAACACCAAATAAGATGGCATATTGTCATTTACATTAATAATGTAACAACACTTAATGAAGTCCCAAAAAAAATTTGAAACCAAAATCAACGTACAGTAAAACACTTTTGTCTTGGAAAAGCTAGCGAATAGCATGCAAACAAATAACATTTAAAAAATGCATATCTTATCTGCGACACTGTCTAACCTATATAAGGCACACATGCCAACGTTGTCATAAGTTTACAAATGTGCGTTGATTTAAAACTATACCCACGTATATAACACACGTTTTCGAACATCAGGTTTCCCAGTCAACCAAGAAACACTATGGCTAATATATTTAAAAAAAAAAAAAAAAAAAATTACTTACTGAACAAATCGGTTGATGAAGATGTTGTCATTTGCAGAGTACTTGTTTATTTATAATTCAAATCTATTCGTCTGTTTTTTTTTTTTTTTAGGAAATACTTCAATTACATTATCATGAAATATTTCCTGAGCTCGCAGTTCATTAAGAACTTGTTTTTCGACACTGAGTATGGATAAATAAGTCAGTCGTCATTCGCCTTGTAAGTTTCGCAAATAAGTTTTAATATGTTTCTAGGTGGAAAAGGATCGTTCTGCAGATGTACTCGTAAGTGGAATGGTGAAAATAAATACTAGATATAGTTTAGACTTTGGGAAAAACCTCGTCGAGATCAGCTGACTTCAGAAAATGATGGCGTCCTGCGAAGCTATTAACTGCAAAACTGATTAGGTTCGAAAATAACCGTTAATTCACTTCGCAACCTGGGAAAATCGAAATAGCGGCCATAATTTTCTTTCGGACAGCTAAGGTGTTCTTCAGTAAAAACATTCTTCAATGTTTCGAATCTTGTAGGGTCCAACAGTTCTAAAAATCCTAGTTTTTTCATTGCACATAATCTGGACGTTAAATTTTATATTATTACGTCAATAATCTCAAAGTACAGCCTTCTGTACGATGTCTTTCTATCGTGCCATCAATATGACTGATTCGCTCTATTTTGTTTTGGCGCGGCTCTGCTACAATTTTATGCTCACTAACTTTTTTCCATATTGAATCAAAATTATCTCTTTGTTTTTAAGAAAGTCCTTGAATGGATTTATTTTCAAGATGCAAAAATTAATGTCAAACGTCTTCTTTGCAATACTTAAAAAATACATTGGTCATCGGGGAAATAGTGTAAGAAACATGCAATAGGAAAATGAAATGAAATTCTTGTAAGCTAGATAAAATTTTGCGAGCACTTAGCAGAATTTCACTATCCCATTTGTCAGCATTTTCAATCATTAGTTCAAACACGTTTTCTATGTCGGCTAGATGTTTCAGCAAGCCTACTGTTGAGAGGTATTAAGAAATCACTTCTTAACTTCTTGATCTAAAGAATATGTTCGCTTTGTTGACGTAGAGAAGAAAGTTCCAAATTCGTAAGGTGTCACGGAAACCTTTGGCACTGTTTAATGTGGCTGGCTGAATCTGAAGAAACCAAATTTTGTCTATGGGCGTAAAAATGTACAAAAATTACCACTTTACCTACCATGACTGCTGCACCATCATATGTTTGTGCTACCAATTTTTCAAAACATTTGAAACCACTTAAAACACGAAACACGTGCTCTGATAAGACCGTAGCAAACCGATTACAACTAAAGCCAAGAAAACGTTCAACTTTCCCTTCTGAATTAACGTATCGCAAAAGAGTTGTTAGCTGTGATTTTTTGCTCACGCCAGTTGTTTCATGTAATAGTATTCCCACAAAACGAAGTTTTCTCGATTTCCATCTTGATACTTTGTAACACTACATCGCAAACAGACTGACTCAAATAATTTCCTATGTTACTTTTCAGATTGGAAAAAACTTTGGGGTTTTATAAATGGCTTTTAAGATTACTGTCAATTTCTCCAAAAGCATAAACAAATTAAACAAAATTTCCTTTATTTAGAGAATTTGAAGATTCTTCATGTTCCGTAAAAGCTAATTCCTGCTTGGCTAAGAAACAGGTGACATCAATTAAACGACCAAAATTATATCTATTCTTTTTTTACATTTTCGTTGTACCTGAGCATTTAACCTGAACTGGTCACTCAAATAGAACTCAATTCTAGTTTACCAAACTGTTTCAATGACATGCACGACACTAAATGCGATTTACTGAGTTCATGTCTTTTAACCGGTTTATGAAAGTTGTTTGAAATCACTAAACATGTACAAACACTTTTTTCGGAGGAAAATAATAAACATGACCAACAGTGTAATTTCAGAGATTTCTTTCACCCAGTAAGCCACGAGGTCTCGTAAAAACTAGCATTCAAATGTCGCACACACCGTTTTGTTTTTGTATTTATGTTGACATAAGGAGTTGGTTTCTCACTGCTGATTGTGTATTTTTTAATTTCATATGGTAAAGACCTAAATGAGTGTTGTAAATTTTTTCTACTGCGCACTTACGAACAGTCACTTCTGCAAAACTTGGCTGAACATCGTCCATACTGTTCATTTTGTTCAGCAAACTATAAACTAAATAGAGAGAAAATATATTTTCACGTATCACGTACATATTTTGGTCAATTTTCACAGCCACGCTAGTTTAACTCCATGACTTGCCGGTAGCCTCTACCGGCAAATGAAACGCTCCTGTTATTGGCTACGGAAGAAGGCTATTGGCACTTTAGGTTTATGAAATCTTTAAATTTTAACAATAAGTCAAAAAAAATAGATTATAAGTGTTAATTTAAATTTTACAAAAATTCTAACTCATAGATAAAACACTTTATAACTTATGTCATTTTATAATTAGAGCACAATTAATTTAATGATCCATCAATTTAAAAACTTTCCGCCTCGACCTGGCTATATTTTTTTTTGTGTTTTGTCATCGTGGATGAGGTAATTATGAAAAACCAAGTGTTTCGAAGAGTATTTGCTAGTTGTAAGACCAAAGAAAACCTGATTCTCTTGATCATGATAGAATACAAACAGGTTTAAGGTACATGTCCTAACAAAATTCCAAACAATCACTTTTTACTATGCCATGGGTTAGAGGATTCTAATTTGGGTTCTATGTTTTATCCCAAGAATCTAACGTACTTTTGAAGTAGTGATTGTTTGAGACTTTTTTTTTTTTTTTTTTTACGCAGCCAAGAGAGTGGTACGGTAGCGAACTGAAATTTATTTAACTGACGTACAAGTACATACTGCATTTACGTTCCAATAAAAATAAACCACGGCATTTTCTTAACTTCTTGACGAATATCAGCTGGTATTGGAATGTTGCAGTCACGCATATTCCCATAAAATAACCACAAATACATTCAGTTTTATCACAGGTATTTTCAGTTAACGGAAAGCTGAGAAGCTACGTTTCAGATTAAAGGAACAAAATGAAAATGCGATTTCAGAAATGGTTCACCAGACATGCCTTAGACAACACATTTTTCGTATAATTATCCAATACACTAGCGAAAACCAACATAAATGATTGTCGTACAAACCAGACCAAAATCGGTCGATATTGTACAAGAAAGATGCCCGTGTGTTCCAGGCTTTAGACATGTGAGTATAGAGCGTTCACGATAAACTGAGCTAATTGCAGGCACATTGCGTATTCTTTCATCATAAGTGATATTCATATTGCCATATAACTTTACATTTAATTCTTGTGCCAGTCAAGTAAAAGTCTGGAATTATTGTAAATGTAAGAGTTTTAAAAATTTGTTAGATCTTACTCACTTATATTAATTTAGAAACCAGAATGTAAAATAATTAATTTCAGTAGTCACAAATGTTTACCTAACACTTTTAATTCAACATCAACACCTGGAACTAATTTCCCTCCGATGTTGTCAACTTTAATAAGCGCATGTCAGCTAGTGTGCCCATTTGAATATACACTAGTAATTGCAGTGACATTTTTCAAAGGTTGCTTCCAAAAGTAAGTTTACCGTGAACAGCCCATAACGGGGATGATTTTTGACATGTTGTACAATGTCTTCACGTGTTCCTTTTGCTATGACAGGAAGTGTTTGGCTAAAATCACCAGCAGAAACATAAGTGACACCACCCATGTGTACATTTCAGTTTCTGAGATCTTGGAGCGTCTGGTTTGCTGCTTTAACATGAGCTATATGGCTGATAGTACATTCGTCTCACATAATTAATGATGCAGTTTGTAACGATTTGCCAAAAGGTCCATTTTTACGTATGGAACATACCAAATATTGCTCCAAAGATACTGTTAGTGGTAGCTGTTAGCGGCAATTATATATTTTTAAATTGACTAACAAAATAAACATTGGTATTATCTATGGTATATAATCAAATAAAACGTAAAATAATTAATTTGTAATCCACACGAATTGAAAAAAATTATTTGTAAATATAGTAAACTTTTTCAGTGAGCGTTTTCAAAAAAGCGATATCTAATATTATTTAATATGTCTTAATGACAATAACTTATTGATAACAATGCTTAAAAAAACAATAGAAGATCTCTTTTATACAAAATAAACTCAAAATAATCGCAAAATCATTAACAAAACCATTCCCTGCGCATCGATTTATTTTGAAAATATTTTTTTATTAAAAACATCAAATTTGCATTTATGATTAAGTGTAAAAAATTGACAATTCTTGCTAAAATAATACAGGTATGGCAAAAATATAATATAATAGCGATTTAAATTCTGTAAAAAAAATTTACGCATATATAATTATTTCGCTGTAATTGTAAGTTAAAGTAAGAAAATTTATTTTAACATTATTTTAAATGAATTGATTTGGATATTTCTTTCATAGATCTATATTTTATAGTATGAATGTACATACAAACATAGTTATTTAATGGTTTTATGTTTATTAATTTTTTTTTGTATTTAAAATTTCCCCTGGTGTATTACGATATGATAGCCTATGTCCATTCAGAAGGTCCAGGCTACTTACTAGTGAAATAATTTTTTAATCGGATAAGTAGTTTCAGAGATTACCCCTAAGAAACTCAGAAACTTTACCTCTTTATTGTATTAGTTTAGATATTGTAACCGCCAAATATGGATCAATAATTTATAATGTCATTGAATTGGTTTTGATATACTGTCTATTGGGACTGAATTTTATTATTTTATTTTATTGATTTCTTTGAGGTAATTATATATTGTATTAATTGTAAGAGATATAAATTGACTGTGAGATGTTGAGTCGAGAGAATGCTGTTTATAGTTAGAAATAAAATTAGGAAATTATAATGACTCTTTTATTTAATTAAGACATCTATCCCTTAAAGAACCTTGTTTCGCCCACAAACGTTTCAGAGAAAAATCGTAACAATACGCTATTTAGCCACATGAGTTCTCACGTCACGCACAGCGTCTCCTACTGCGTCCTATGTAACAATGCAATGTTCTATAGTCATAGCAGTTGTTTAGATAATTAGTGCTGCTGCTTGATAGCCACTAGGGTTGGCTACTTCTGGGGAACTGATGGTGCTTACAGCCGCCTGTGTAATGATACCCTGCATAAGTTCACAAAAAACTAAGCAGTAAGTATTCAGATAACTCCTCTGCTGCCTGCCGTAACCAACTTAGACAAAAATAATTTTCGTTTGGGCTATGTTCAACGTTTTTACAAAAAAAGACACCTTATATTTGCATTCGTTTCGCCAGCCTGTATTCGCATGCATTGAACAAAACCAGTACAAAGTTCATACGCGATTCCCCTGCGTCAAAGTGTGTGTTTTAGACATTCTGCACCTCACGTTAGTCATGCACAGAACATATTGTGGTGCGTAGCTGTTACATACATGAGAATGGCGTGCGTAGTATCTTTGGGACAGACACCACAACCCATGATAAATGAGATACGTGACGCACATTAATAAGTGTCTAATTGCCGGAGCTTATTACATTTCCATGAAAGTAAAATACATAATTAATCAAAATATGTTTGATATAAACCGTCGAGTAGTAGATTTCATCGCGTTCTTGGGTCGTATAAGAGTGTGACTCGAGAGAGGCAACTAGCAGTCCTTCTGAGTGTTCATTAATAACGAACTACGCGGTATATGTCAGCAAAGCCGTGAGAAGAGAAGTATTCGCGAGGCACGGCATTCTTGAAAGAACTATTTAAAACACTTTTTTTGCCTAATGCTGTCGCTGATGTTCTTGGAGTTTCCTCGTATCTTCGTTCGTCGCTGTTACTGTAAGCGCATTCGGCAACTTGCTTAGCGAAGAACTGCCTGCGCAAGACGTGTTGGCACTCGTAGGTTGGCACTCGTAGGTTGGCACTCGTAGGTTGGCACTCGTAGGTTGCTAGGAAGAGAGGACAGGACACAACTGCGTTGGTGTCTCCAGCTTTGTAACATCCGACCTAGAAACATGATCCCATCACACGCAGTTCAACTAACTTGTTCTAGGCGTAGAATTGCGGCACCACTAAGGCACACACATCACATTTCTAATCGTTCCTAAGTGCCACCAACTGAAATAGTTTCACTATTTTCTTCAGCATATTGCATCTGAGAGACAATTTGGAATCACGTAATAAAATATATGTAACATTTTTCCAATTGCCAGTCTAGTTTCTTATCATACATTTACATAACAATCTTTGTTTTAAATAATGAACAATGCTGAATGGTAGTAAACTGAACTTCGAACCATTCACAAGTCCGGTAACGCAGAATATCTGCACATACATGGAAAGTTTTGTTCGATGTGATCGGTGTGGCAATAAACCAAGCACTTTTTGTGTGAAGTCATGAAACAAAAACCTTGGGAAATGTTCTTGTTTAAGAGTATAGATGACCTTGCCGTTTCTAACGCTACCTGGATGTATGCAGTCTCGTTACTGTAGGACGAGGGAGCTCAAGTGCCACGACATATGGTGCGAAAAGTAATAATATAACAGTTAAACACATTGCGAAGAGTACTTTTCCTTATCTATAAAAGTTATGGTGCCCTGATCTATAGTAGGTATGGTGCTCCGATGGCTGCCGGGCAGCAGGATGTAGTCGGAGAGCTGTGCTTGTGCACTGCGGTGGCTGGTGTGGCAGAAATATGTAGCCGAAAGGTTTTGCTTGTGGACTGAGGGTACTGGTGAGGCAGCTGTGTGTAGGTATGGTGCTCTGATCTATAGTAGGTATGGTGCCCTGACCTGACAGAACTAACGGATGACAAATTTCATTCTGGACAGAGGCGATACGTAGCAAGATAGAAATTGGCTTTTACCTTTATTTTTTCCTTTGATATTTCGCATAAAGTAGTTCAGGTGGGAATTTTTTAGTCAAATCGTATCCGTATGTTATGGATACTAAATGTCATAAAAAAAGATTACTGTTATATTTGCCACCAAATCGTTTAACCGTTAAATGTAAATATGCGAAGAACTGAATTCGCCTTTAACAAAATAAGGTAACCTTGGTACAAAAGAATAATTCACAAGCAAATGAGTTACTAGTCATTGCATAATACATGATATTGTACGGATTTGTAATAAAATGTTATTGGACACTGTCGATGTTTATAACAATTTCAGACGTTATTAAGTAGGTCTGTATATGAAAGTATGACAAGTGGGTGTCTCCTCTCATTTGATGTTGTCTTACTATTTTCGAGGATAATGTTGGTCCAGTGGCGGATTACTTCTGGATACTTCATTGAGAATCTAAGGTAAATTAATAGTCTCTTACTATTTTTTCTAGAGTTAATCGTAGTACTGAATTGTTATACCCACTATTTGCATGTTATGCGAATCAGCACTTCATATATATATATATATATATATGTGCATTAGTTCTGTAATACGGGGTTATGGGAGTTTCGTCTGAGTTATCGGGTGTTAGCTGGAGTTGCAATGTTTTTTGATAAAGAATTGTATAATTGTATTTATTATTGAAAATGAATTGAATTTGCTATTATCGTAATTTGATGTGGACATTTGTGTACAATGTTTATATTTGTTATATTGTTTCCTTTATTTGTTTTCCAGAAGCGATACTTTGCTGAATGTCTTCTTTGACACTGTGTGTTTGGTGGCGTTATCACTGGATCTGAACGTTTTTATTTATTTACTTTTTTGTGTTTTTCGTCTACTGCGGTTGCCTAGTTTTCTCTCTCGTCAAGTCGCACTCTGCACAACCGGCTGATGCAAACCACGAGACATCCATTAATTAGCGATCAACTACAAAACGGCACACATGATTGTATCCACAATGGGCGGTCATGGTATGTGTTGCGCGAATAACTACACTAGTGGTTCACACAGAAATATCCGTTTACAAGCAAAATGTTAAAAGTAATCAGGATGTAGCTGCATATGGAAAAATTGTGTCTTGGGGTTTAACGTAAAAACATTTGCGTTCGCAATTTTTTTTTTTTTCCTGCTGCATGGGACCTAAACGAAAGTGAAGGAATGAAAAATTTGTTTCTACGGCTTAAATCGACGTATGCTGATAGATTTTCTTTTGTTTAACAATGCCATAGCACATCGCAGTCACGAGCTATATTGGCGGAAAGTTTCCCGTATCTGGCATGGGCCTCGTCGCGCATGCGCAGCCAACTCGTTCGCTTATACTCCACTCACGGTTACTTTCCGATTTTCTCAAGACCTGCGCAAGTTATACTTCCAGAATATTCCTCCGCCTCGGGCAAACGAAGATTAACTATGTTTAGAGTTACATCAAAGGGACGACGGACCGCAGTTATGAGTACTAAGGGAAATTATATTTTACATAAGAACTATTTCTCACTAGGGATTACCAGAACATCTAATTCCCCTCTACTTTTACTCATGTCAATAATAATTAAAATATTATATTTTCTAGGTTAAATAGAAGTTAAAGTTCAGTTAAATAAGGACTGAGATAGTTTTATGTTAACAGAAGTAGGCTATACAACGTTCGTGATACGTGCCACCATATTACCAAACACAGCGTACATAACGTGATTTTACAAAAATTTTAATTCAAAAGTAAGAATAAACAGCGAATATGTTATAGTTTCGTATACACAATTGAACCAGACAAGGCATATTTCAATCACATTATAAGTCACGATATTATTGTGTGGGAATCAATTTCACTGCCGTTGGCATCATGCTGCAAACCGCGTCTGTCGGTCTCATTTCAAAGACGTACGTCGGAGAAAAAGAGCGGAGGCTGTATTGCCGCATCTTATATGAGCGTAGGCAGTGTGAGGCAGCAGGATGTAACAAGAGGGCTACGCTTGAGGACTTAGATGGCGGATGAGGCAACCGAATGTAGCGAGAGGGCTGTGCTCGTGGACTAAGGAGAAAGGTCAGGAAGTAAGATGTAGCCGGAGGGCTGTGCTTGTGGACTGAGATGGCGGGTGAGGCAGCAGGATGTAGCCGGAGGGCTGAGCTTCTCGAATAAGGTGGCTGCCGGGCAGCAGGATGTAGTCGGAGAGCTGTGCTTGTGCACTGCGGTGGCTGGTGTGGCAGAAATATGTAGCCGAAAGGTTTTGTTTGTGGACTGAGGGTACTGGTGAGGCAGCTGTGTGTAGACTGAGGGCTGTGATTTTGGACAGAGGTAGTTGGTGGTGCATCAGAATGTAGCCGGAGGGATGTGCTTTTGGTTTGTGGTGGGTGGTGTGGCAGAAGGATGTAGCCGGAAGGATGTGCTTGTGGAATAAAGTGGCTGATGAGGCAGTAGGATGTAGACGGAGGGCTATGCTTGTGGAAAAGGGGCTGGTGTGGCAGCAGGATGTAGCCTGATGGCTGTTATTGTGGAATTATGTGGCTGGTGTGGCCGTAGATGTAGCCGGAGGGCTGTGCTCACAGAATAAGATGGCTGGTGAGACAGCAGGATGCAGCCGGAGGACTTATATTGTAGACTGAGGTGGCTGCTGAGGCAGCAGGAAGTAGCCGGAGTTCTGTGCTTGTGTACTTAAGGGTCTGGCGTGGCAGCAGGATATAGTGGGAGAGCTGTTCTTGTGGACTGAGGTGGCTGGTGGTGCATCGGAATGTAGCCGGAAGGATGTGCTTTTGATTTGTGGTGGGTGGTGTGGCAGAAGGATGTAGCCGGAAGGCTGTGCTTGTGGAATAAAGTGGCTGATGAGGCAGTAGGATGTAGACGGAGGGCTATGCTTGTGGAAAAGGGGCTGGTGTGGCAGCAGGATGTAGCCTGATGGCTGTTATTGTGGAATTATGTGGCTGGTGTGGCCGTAGATGTAGCCGGAGGGCTGTGCTTGAGAAATGAGGTGGCTTGTGAGGCAGTAGGTAGTAACCAGAGGGCTGTGGTCGTGCACATAGGTGGCTGGTGTGGCAGAAGGATGTAACCAGACGGTTGTACTTGTGGACTGAGTTGCTGGTGAGGCAGCAGGATGTAGCTGGAGCGATGTGCCTGTAGACGGAGGTGGCTGGTGAGGCAGCAGTGTGTAGCGAATGGGCTATGTTTGTGGGCTAAGGTGGCGGGTTTGGCAGCATGATGTAGCGAGACGGCTTTGCTTTTCGTCAATGTACGATGGTGAAGGAGCGGGGTGCTCCCTGGCTGACCCGGAAGTGACTGTTGGCAGCGCGCGTTAGAAAGCACTCGGAGGGGGAGGACCTGATTGTAATTCCACTCCGAGAGTCATGTAGAAAGTGCTTCCTGGTTGGCGACAAGCTCTTGCTTTGAGCGTGTCTTATTCACCTCCCATCCCTGACCTCACATCGCACTGCATCTTTTACAATTTTGTGATGTTGCGTTGTTCATGTAACTAACCTAACACATCCACAGTGTCACATATACAGGTCATTACGCAGTTACGGTTTGCAATGATCAACATTGTACAACTCAGGAAACAGCGTGCATTAAGGAGTGGAGAATAAATATGTTTATGCGTCTCTTAATATCGAGGTCTTGAGAGTCGATGTTTGTGAAGTGAGGTGAGTATGGAGCTGCGTCGGAATGTGGGTGGAGGAAACGGCAGATTGCCAAGAAAACTCGCCGGCCAGTGGCACCGAACGGCACGATTTCCACATGTGAAAATCTGGAAGCGTTTTCGCAGGGAAGTAAACCATATTGTCCATGTATGTAGGCGAGCGCTCAAGGTGGCCGCCTTTTCTTGTGTGGCTTTACTAGCAAAACATTGAGGTGTTTCTCTGGTGGCATCATCCTGCACTGTAAAAAAAAATTCGAGGTAAAATTCCCTTACATATAAGGGAAACTAATTACCTCTACATGTAAGGTTAAATAACCTCTTATATGTAGAGTAAATTTACATAACAAGTAAAGTACTATTCCCTTATAGTACGGAAAAAGTACCTGACAAATGTTGGGGAAAATACCAAACAAGTAAGGGAAAATCCCATACAAGTAAGGGAATATTAAGTTTATTGTATAATAAAATTAGATCAAAAATATCCCGGAGTATAAATACTGTTAATTTTTTTTTATTTCCTATATCCTCTGACGGTTAGCAACCGAAACCTCAGCTCTAGAATACTCGACACTTGAATTGCGGGTGGGAGCGAACCATGGTCCTTTATCACGATCGACCGATGCGCTACAGCATGACAGTATAAGTGAATATTAGCTTGTTAAAAGGATTGTATTTTCCGCCTGTCCTCCCACTTAGCTGTTTGACAATGTTGAAGAGATGCACGCGTCGTAAGGTAATTTTTCTATCCTTGTATGGGACTTTACCTTACCCGTAAGGAAAATTATGTTTCCCACACAATTTTGCGAATAGTACCCGACACTTGTCAGGTTAGTTTCCTGTTATTTTTTACAGTGAGCTTTAGTCCATTCATAATTACTCCCAGCTGTTCTGTAATCATGTTTAAGTTTTATCTACATGGTATTTTTCCGTATTATGAAAAAAGACTAGAAAGTTACACTTTAAGATACATGATATATTGTATTGCCCCGCCATTTAAGATAGTGTTGTTTCCTAACAGGCAAACAGATCATGGGGTAATTTTTTAAAAGTTTTATTCAAAATGTTTTAAAATAATGCGAACTGACTATAGGCCCTAATTACTTCCGTATGTGGCATCACTGCAAATATAGCTTATTTTCATAATGCATGTTTTGCCATGCGCATATCATACCGTATCACCTCTACAAAAAACTACTGTCAAAATAATCGTGATCGTTCAGGACACACGTTTAAGTGCATGAAGTTTGTTCTTTTCTCGTACCCGCTGTGTAACAGGAGCTGCGTGACGATACTCGGCTGGCATAGGTTCGAGCCCCAGTTGAAACCTCTACTGTTCAAGTCAATATCTCTGTCACATGTAGCTCTGCGTTTCAATATGTCCCTCTACGTCACAGTTTTACCCGTGAACATTAACTGTAAATACTCCTTGCACACGTTTAGAGGATTATTTTTACAAAATCTTACCAGGACAGTTCGCAAATTCATTAGACGGGAGTTAGCAATTCTGTGTGCGAGCCAGGTGGTGCTACCCTCGTGATAAGCAGTTCAGCCTGGTTGCAAATACTCTCGCTCTCTTTCACCGCGCTTATCTCTCGTTCACTATCCTCTAGAGCGTCCCATCACAAAAGGAACAAGCTAGCACAAGTGTTTTAAATTTACCCTAGCATCGTTAGATTTGCTAAATTTCCATGTTCTTACTCATTGCTCTATCACTCAATCAATTTGCACCATTTACCAATCATATTCTTAGGAGATGGTTTTCAAAACGTAAGGTTAATTTGAACAATATTTATGGCACTTTATTTTTTAAACTCAGGAGATATCCCGAAAATGTTTAAACTGTAGTGAGAAATATGTGTCATAAAGGTCCCACACGAGTTAGACATTTGAAACTCCTACTTACCGTACTTAAAAAAATTACACTTTTCTGTATTAGAAAAAGCTTCTAGTAAGCAGCGTCTCCAGCGCCGCTCCATCCTAGGGTCTTATTTCATGTCATGTTCAGGGATGACGGGCGCCTACGGATCATAGCCCGTCACTCGGAGAGTGTTGCCTCGCCCTGGGCCCACCCCCCCCCCCCCCCCCCCGGCTCTCGCATTTATTTATTATTAGTAAGAGATTTTCCAACGTTTCAGTGTCTTGCTTAGGGGAGAGCAGAAAAACGGACTTTTTATTGTTAGAAACAAACACAAAATACGAGATACTTTGAGGCGAAGAGAAAAACCAATTGTTAAAAATAAATAAAGCCTTTATAATCCCTCTTTTGTGTCCAAATATAGTCAGATTTTTTCCTTCCCGAAAAAACTATCCACCACCTCGCCCACTTGTTGAGTTGAAATGTGCTCCGATGCCACAAAAGATCCAGAATATATTTTTGCATTAAATCCATAGTATTTATAGGCGTGCAAAACATTTCATTCGTACCACTAGACGTCATTACGTATTCTCTCTCCAGGGAATATTGCATCTGAGCTGCTGCAAAGATGTTAATGCTTTCGAAAACATGTAGTTCTAACATTTTTGCTATAGCTAGGCGCATGGCGTGCACGACATTATGTCGCATGTTCGAGCCCAGGAGATTGTTCACAAATGGAGCGAGAGAGAACTACTGTGCAAAAATATTCCTTTGTGTTTCTCACTGAAGTTTAAAACAAACCTGTACGTGAGTTACATTGAGGGTTTAGTTTGATTTTGTATAGATATTGCCTACGCCGACTTCAGCAACCCGAGGATGGGAGTATATCTAAATTCTTGAAACGTCGTAACTATTTTAATTCTTTTTGGTGAACTTGGTTATATTTTGCAGTCGAAACGGAAAATGGACAAAATGCAACGAAATTTATAATATAGTGTTGGGATTTGTATGCGAGGAAGTTTGCGCGAATTCACGTTCAGCCACGTGCTTACAGATCATTTACTTGTTTGCAGGTGCCGAGAGGAAGATGTCAACGAAGCCTTCAAATCATCTAAATAGTCCGCAGTGAAATTATTTTAAAAGTAAGTGTGGAAATTATAGTTTCTTCTCTGTAGTTCCAAATCATTTGATCATTGATATACAAATTCTTGTGAAGCTTTTCCATTTGTTAACTGACCGTAAACGTAGATATTGTAAGTTCAAAATTAGCCCGACGTAGTTTAAAATAAAACAAATAAAATTTATATTTTAGACAGTGTGTACACACACATGTACATAAGTATTATAAAATAATTTAATACTGACCCATTTCAGATGTGCTTTTCTCAAAGCTAAATTCCTTTTATGAAAATACGTATTTCTAATCTTGTGCATGACTGTGCAAGAGATGTCCTGGCATGGTGCATGGACGGAATGGCGACTGCTAACTTAAGGTGGCCGTCTGGTTGAAGGAATTTGGAATGTCTGAAGCCTAAAAGCTTGGGAGCGTTAGGGGCGACCGAGATATGCGCGTCAACTCTCTCGTCGCCTCTACGTGCAGAGCACTCAACTGGTTTGTAGTCTTGCCGTCGATATCGCGCCTCTATGAATCTTTCAGCGGAGAATCTCCCATTTATAACATAATAAAATAAAATGAAGGTTTGATGCATGCCCCTATTCCTTTTTTTAATGTTTCGTACCGGAATGATCATACCTACAAATGATGTTGAAAACGCCCGTTTCAGCCATTTTCACTACCACAAAAACCTGCTTTAGAAAGAAATG
Source organism: Dryococelus australis (assembly GCA_029891345.1). NCBI lineage: Eukaryota > Metazoa > Arthropoda > Insecta > Phasmatodea > Phasmatidae > Dryococelus > Dryococelus australis. The sequence goes on from CM056999.1 coordinate 176,361,066, forward strand.
GAGGAACTGTAAAACGGATAGAGACGCGAAACATTTCTAAATGCTATTCGTAAGCAGACTTCACTTAGAAACGTTGGACGGTTTTCTAATAAAATGTCTACTGGAGCTCTGCACACCGTTCGGAGACCAACGCAGGTGGCCACCTTAACGCTACATTGGTGGCTGGACATAATTAATGGGCGAGTGCCTCACTTTAGTTTCTGTTAAGACAGCCTGGGGGTAGGTGGAGGTCGGTCATCCATCCAAGTACTTAACATTTCCGACACTGTTCAACGACAACGCCCACAATCCCAGCGGTTTAGCCGTCGCCATGAAGGGAATTGTTATATTTCACTCGAAACGTAGCCACATGGAGCAATAACCCATCAGAGCTGATTAGAACACTTTCGACAAAGTGGTTTTGTTAGTTTTGCTGTAAAAATGAGACGTGTAAAACTGATTATACTACGAAATATACAAGACAGTGGAAAAAAATCTGGCATCTGTGTACTAACAAAAATGTATTTTTTAGTCTATTCAAATATTTGCTATGTAATATTAACGATCGGAAAATGAAATCTATAACAGACAAGGATACAGGCAAACGCTTTCGAATAACTGTCCATTTTCAACACAAAACCATAATAAATATTTTACCATACTCCATGTAACGTATGTCAAGAACAGTACAACTCTGTAAACTAACATCAGACTTGTCTCAAATAATCACTGGCTAAAATCCATATGAAAGTATCTATTCAATTGTGAATCAGTTTCGCACAATATTTCTGGTCGTTAGCAATGTTCTACGGTTATGTTCCATGTTCACGGTTTTTTTATATTGTAAACTGACAGTAACACTTCACAGTCTACGGCGAAAACGTGCCGCGGAGAGTACTTCCTCTACTCTTCCAATTCTCTCAAGAGACGCTCAGGGGGTTGGCCGGACGTGTAACTATGTTACTGACAGACGATTACGGAAATGTAGCAGCAGCCCATCGATCTACGTAAATTGCAATGCTGCTACTGCCCACTTCTCTAGACGCCCGGAACTTTGTTGTGTAGAGTCGTTGAGCGATGTGAGTGGCTTGGAGAGATGTGTATGCTCGTAACAGTGACGTCTTGAGAGCCCTACGACGGTGAAGGAGATGTTTATGGAGCGGTGCCAGAATGCAAGGATGGAGGAAATGGGAGATACCCGAGAAAACTCGCCTACCAGTTGCATTGCCCTGCACAATTTCCGCATGACAGAACAGGGACCACCCCACCTGGAATCAAACACGGTTCACGTGGGTGGAAGGGAGTAATTAAATCAGTACACCACCGCAGCGCCTTCATTTCTTGGAGTATGGTCACCTGTCGGGCTTCCTTTCCTGTCATGTGCAGCACTCATTCACTTTATACATGTTCGTGAACACCACTTAAATGTCGACTAAGAGGCCGTGTCACAAGTTCAATCCCCTATGTGTTATATTATACGACTGTTTCCTTCGAAAACTATAAACGTTAAAGATATGAAACTTTACATAGTGAATGATTATAATAAACTTGTCAGCTCGGGTTACTCCAAATGTATTTATCGTTCAGAATTTTCTTTCTATAATTAAAATTATGTCAGTCATATTTGGATACAACCAAATAAGTTCAAATTAAGCCGAATAGTTATTAAAAATTACACAAAAATCGAAAGGGGAATTATTATCCGGTATAATACCCTCCACTCAATACTATTACAGACATGCTGGGTGAATTACAGTGCGTATTATTACAACCAGAATGATCACATGACACCTTTCGCGACTGTTGGTGTGGAGATAGGCATTTCTCATCCTGTGTGTCTACGACCTGGTGGTAGCATCTCGGCTCAAGAGACCACCTTCCCTCAATCTCCCCACACTACTAGTCACACCCAGGACTTCCTGAACGCCCCAGCCTCTCATAAACCTGTGTTCCTATCTTTTGCATGTTAATTTCAAAACTAAATTTTTTCGAAAACTTTAGGCGGTAATGGTATGAAATTATAAAGAATGAAATTATATTGTATACGTGTCACTTATCATTATTTCAAATTGATTTGTCATTCAGTATCTTCTTAGTATAGCACAAATTATGTCAATTTTATGCTCCATAGGCATAAATTAAAATAAACCCTAGAATTTATAAATATATGTAAATATTAAAACAGTATGAAATTGTTATAACTACTACCTTCCGATCATAATAGCTATAAAATTGTTGGGTTTATCTTTACCTATATTATCAGTGATAAACCAATTTACACTGCAACATCAGCGACTGCTATTACGGGGATAAGAGTTTGTCATCTTCTGGCGTCAGCTGTCTGGCCTGTCTATCCACCTCACTCGGTCACCCCAGGTGTCCTTGACCTTCTCAGACTATCTTACACCCACACTAGTCTTTGGAGCTATGCGAAGTGAGTTCGCTTCTTGCCTAGTGTCACAGCAACTGCAGGGGACCGGTATTTGGATCCTACATTAGGCATCGAATGTGTTACATGGTTGTATAAAAATAATAAAATTCTCTGACGTTTCCAGGTATTCCTTGTCTCCGAATTGTTCTCCCCTATCTTACATCTATGTGATTATCACTTCATTATTGTAAAGTGTTGAATAGATGAAATCCGTGTGCTTTAATACACAATGATATATATATTTTTTAGTAACATTTATAAATATTTATTATATCGTACAAGTTAAAGTATTTGTATCGAGGGGTTGCATAATGTGTGCGCTGGCTGTAAAAAACACGCCACAATTTTTTTATTCATTTTTAGAAACAATATTAAATTTTCTTTGTGTTTATGTTTTACATTAATTACACATATACACTCGTGGTTCAGACAGACGTGTACAAACTTGGGCAGGTTTTTCTGCACGAAAAAATTATTAGTTAAATATTGAACACCCATGGTCGATTTCACCTGCAGAAACTGCTGAAAAGTGAAAACGAAAAGTTTAATATGTGGGTTATTATGAAAAGGATGTGAGTTAGAGCAACAAAATTTTAAACCTCGATCTTCGATAAAACGATGATACTGTACATAGTGTCTACCTTAATATTGTAAGAAATAGGACTTGGCAACCTTGATTGTGTAAATAAATGCGCAAAATAAAGTATTATGAGTGTCTGATAGCAGAATAAGAAACACAAGATAGAAATATAAAAAAAATATTGGTGTAACTCCCTTAAATCTTGCTGTTTGTAAGAAACATATGTGCATACGAATACTGAGGCCTGCACACATGGATAAATATTCAAATTATGTGCTGTAAATAATAATACTATACGTGAACTCTAATAATATATTGGAAAAGTTTTAAATTAATCTTTAAAATTATTTATACTCAGAGCGGGCACATGAAATAGATACGAAAGAAATGGTGGGTCGTGACCTGGTACCGGGCCACAAAAAATATTAGCCGGGTCGCCTCGCCTTCTCAGAATATTATAACTTGCAAAGCGATGTGGGGTGGCGTGGGAGAAATAGACAATAAGTTTTTAGTTGGCCACGAAAAAGAATCCTAAAAATAACCGGGTCACAGGAAAAAAAGTTTGGGAAACGCTGTAATGCATGACAAAATAGCCAGTTATTTGAAGCAAGTACGCACCGAATAACTTGATAAGAAAACATTAAAGAATTTAAATAAACAAGAGTTGTGTCAATAATTTTGCACGGGATAAAAGGCTATGTTTTAAATTCATTTAAGTTTTTATGAAATGTTCTGGCATTTCTGTTTTTTGCAGGACAATGTACAATTAAAATCCCGTATAGTCAATTAGTTGCGTATTTAAGTTCCACTCATCTCTCTCCAATTCAGCATGCCAACCAAAAACGGAACTATAAAAAATATTTCATAAAAAAAATTGAGATGTATTTCGATTTCAGAGGCAGTAAATGTTACAGGGAGTAGTATTTTATAACACCTGAACATGGCATGTTTTAAAAGCGTATGCGCTTGTTCTTAAATTGTAACTGCATTTGCAACAAACATTTTGACGTGTCTGTTTTTAAATGACATTGCAATTAATATCTCTGTTTTTAGAGGAAATAAATTAAATATTTTTAGAATACGAGAGAGAGACGTCGCCGATATTCCTTCCGTACATCTGTCAAAGAATGCGTCAGATAACTGTACATCTGTCAGATAACTATATTTCGAGTACAGCTCCAGCAACACCGTGTTCACGGACGACTTAGATAGACGTATACCGTGTTCTTCTGGTCTTAGACAGACGTATACCGTGTTCTTCTGGTCTTAGATAGACGTATACCGTGTTCTTCTGGCGATCATCAACATGAACAGCGTACTAACAGACGACTTAGATAGACGTATACCGTGTTCTTCTGGTCTTAGATAGACGTATACCGTGTTCTTCTGGCGATCATCAACATGAACAGCGTACTAACAGACGACTTAGATAGACGTATACCGTGTTCTTCTGGTCTTAGACAGACGTATACCGTGTTCTTCTGGCGATCATCAACATGAACAGCGTACTAACAGACGACTTAGATAGACGTATACTGTGTTCTTCTGGTCTTAGATAGACGTATACCGTGTTCTTCTGGCGATCATCAACATGAACAGCGTACTAACAGATATCTTAGCAATGTGTATAGTTTGCCTGCGTGTGAAGTGTTTGAAAGAATGATAACCGATGAATATTAGTTCCTAAATAGACTAAAAGTTTTGTGGGATCATGGAACATTTGGATGTGGCATACCAAATTTAACAATAAAAAATATTAAGCAAGTCAGTAATCCTAGCACAAATGTATATTGCGTAGGGTTGGAGAGTAAATTAATATGCGTAATAATAAATAACTTAATTAGTGTGGGCGAATCTATAGGGGCTAATAGTCACAACTGCTTTGTTTTACTTATCCGTCATATTGCGTATTAGGGTGGAAATTGAAGGGCTTGCGTACTGCTCGCACCAGCCTAGCTGTGTAGAATCCGGAGGACCTAACCAAGCTAATGCTAACTTCATGATAGTTGAACCACATTTCGGAAAACGAATAATAATGAATAACATGAATAAATAACTAGTTAGATTGTGTCATTTAACTACATTATATCTAATAAGGCCTAACCTAACAAGATATAATTTCAATGTACGTGAATCACAAAGGGTTTCTGAGCAGATGCGCTATCGCATGAATTTAATGTTGTTAAACGACACAATTTAGGAAATTAAGGTAGTCTTAATTAAACAGAAATTTTGTTACTTTATGCATTTCTTTGTAGGGATAAGGTATGTTCTTAGTTACAGTTAATTTTATTAGGCATATTACAATCCTTTAAGCGTTTGGTGGCAATGGGGCAAATAAATTTGCATTTCATATGCAAATTGAATAACTCAAATACAAACCTAGAAAAACACTTGCTAACACCTACAGCCACTGCCTATCATGAAACAAGTGCAATCATTTGACTGTCAATAATGAGGTTCTCCGACATTATTTTTACGAGGCCCTCATAGGTACAGCATAGCTACATTAATCTGAGACTGCAGCTTTGGAGTTAAATTACATTCTCCGCGAAAAATGCAACAAATCATTAAAATATGTGTCAATAAAGCACCACAAATAATTACAGATTCACGCTTGGACATACAAATTAAACTACGCAAATTGAATTATAGCCATTTTGCTGTATTTCTTCCATAGCAACTGCCTAGCAATGAGTTGTTTGCATACAAGATGGCGACGCATATGAATATTTATTGCAGACGACTTCAACAGCGTATAGCAGTAAAGGCCATTCACGGTAAAGTGAGCACTTTTGAAAACCATAGTTACTTATTACCTTCAACCAATTTATATACGTCAACCACTTGTTAATGTTAACCCTACCATGTGAGTAATAAACAAAGTGTATACACTCACCATACACAAAACCAAAAGTCCGAGGCCACAATGAAATGCATTTATTGGTTATTATATATAATGAAAAAGTGCTCACTTTATCGTGGACGGCCTATAGTGAGATGCTATACAACAGATGACAATCGCAAGCAGTTTCGTGGTCGTTTTCATTTCTTTCTCCTTCGCTCCTGAAACTGTGCTGTCCAGGCAGCCAGCTCGCCTTGTAACCCCCTGGTGTGTGGTATTTCCCAGCCTTATACCTGAAGGTCGCTCTTTGTTCTTTCAGGGGAACAAGCCACTATATCTCACCGGGTGAAAGGGGGCCCGCGCGGTAAAATATCTCAAACCAAGTTTTACTGACACGGCCTCTTAAAAGTGTAAATTACTCAAACGAACAAGTTGAGTTGTTTATTACGTAGCGTAGGAAATTATGTTTGGTATAGTCTGTTCACGGTAAAATGTTATGGGCGTGATCGCTTTATTCGTTCGCCGGTAAAGTGAAAATATGAAATGATTATAAAAGTAAAATATTACAAATGTACTAATTTGTACACGTATATGCATTAAAAAATGAAAACCTATTTAGTATTCACAAATAGTAGTAGGCATATGGGGAAACGGGGACATCAGGCTCAGATCGAGGATTTAACTTTGACCTTAATTTTTTCCCTTTTTTCCTTCCAAAAACTGCTCATTTTTGCACAAGCTCGTACGTTTTAGCCCAAAAATTAAAATTTATATTTTATTCTCTACAAAATTTACCGTTTTTTTCCTAAAAATTTTCCGATTTTCCCTAAATATTGCTTGCTCAATACGGCTGACTGGAAGCCCCCCGAAAGGCAAAAAAACGAGCCGATTTTAAGATGTTTTTTGGGGGCCCTTGCTTAATGCTTCCAGCATACGTCGATAAAATAAAACAATTATAAATAAATTACTTTTTAATTTTTAAATAAAATTTTTGTAATTAAAAAAATTTAAAGGCGTAATTATTAATTGTTATATATCACAGGACTCGTTTTTCAAGTCGCATACATTTACAATATCATAATAATATTAAGTTAATAAATATTTTATTTGAATAAAAATGTTCTTATATTTAAAAAATTTACAGACATAAGTATTAAGTGTTATATATCACCGGACGCGTCTTTTCAAGGCGCATACGATCGTGATGTGATACCAGCATACTGCCTTGTTTTTTTCATGCCCTCTCATTCCACCCTTTATCTCATTCTATCTCTTTCTCACGTGTCTCTCCTCTCATTCCAACTCTTTCTCTGCTTTCTCGTTCACCCTTTCTCTCGTTTATTCTTTCATTTCTCGTTCACTCTCACATGCAATCTCTTTCTCTCTTGTTTCTCTTTCTTTCTCTTGTTCTATCTCTTTATCTCCTTTTTTATTGTCCCTCTAATTCTCCGAGGGTTTTCTCCGAGTGCTCCCATTTTTGTTGTTTTACTCTCTTCATTCCATCATGTCTTTCTGACTTTCTCCCACATTCATTCAGCCATTTACTCACACTTGTTCGAGTAGTCACATTTGCTCCACTGATAACTTATACAAGTTCGAACCAGCCATGTACATAGTTCCTTCATTTCCTGCTAGAGTGCGCGAATCGTCAGTGCATATATTTATTAATGAATCTGAATATGTAATTTTACGTACAAGAGAAGGTATATAAAAAATCCTAGCCTTGTAACCACACATTCATGCACGCACCGATAGGCTTACGACTCAGCTACGACAGGTCCGCCAGGGTAGATGGCTTGCGGCGACACGCTAAGAGTGGCATCATCAAATAGTGGCGTGAAGTGACGTCATCAACAGACATCGCGCGAGGAAGGGACAACTGATTGCGTACTTAAGCAATCGCAAGGCTCTGGGCTAACCGGTCTTGTACGCAGTCATCTAGGAATCGATGTGTCAATAAATGAGTATAATTATTAATTTCATTTTATTTTCTTTATCATTTTTATTATCCTGAAATAATATCCTTTCAAAATGTAGCAAAAATAGATTTACAAATGCATTTCACAAAGTAAATTCAGTTCAAAGATCTTTAATTTTATAAATTTCACACTTCCCATGACAGATAGTAATATTTAAAAAATAAAAACTCTCATGCTCGGACAGGATTCGAACTCGCAACCTTTCGATTAACAGTCTTTCCTGTTAACCAATCGAACACCAATTTCACTTCAAGGTAAAAGCTTAAAACATGTAAATAAGTTCCAAACATTGCAGCTGCATTGCCATGTACAATTACAGAAGTATTTATAACGTATTTTATATATTTTTTTCAACCAGTATATTTATGGCTTATGAATAATAGATGTTAGAACAGTTTAAGATTATGTAAAACCATGCGATGTGCTGTATTTTAACATCTCGTAACTTTCAGTCGGAGTCTAAATTCTTAAGCACACATGAAATTATTTTCTTATATATTCATTTTGAAATAAATATGTACAAAGTTGGCATGTAAGCAAGTGAATATGTTTAAACATTTAGGTAGACAAATATAATTTTTGATCTATTAAGACCAGGCTCTTGAAATTTGACTATGGAAGCACCGTTTCTAGCTTCAGGAATGTATGTTAAAGCCGTTTATATAACCATAATAGTAATTAGCTTAAAATAATGTTTTGATATTCTTAACGAGGTCTAACAGACTGATTACGATACAGGATTGAATTAAAAATTAAAATTTTCAAATGTTTTGTTTTGTCAAATAATATTTAAATTTATTAATAAAAAATATAAAAAGTTTTCATGTTCGTCTACATCCTTATACAAATCTCAGTCGTTCGTTAAACAGGAAGCCTTACTATTCTGACACTCATAAACTTTGTGCCATCGTGCAGTGAGTTTGAGCGCAAAGTCCTTGCAGCAAAAAGCGGCACCGATTGGAAACTGAAAGTTCTGTAAATGATACACTAGCGGGTCCAGATGGCTAGGCTGGCGATATGTAGGAGGGAGCGGGGACCAAGAAGTACGTTGACTGCTTATACGCAGCTCAAGCCATTCTACGCTAGCAAGTGTCAAACCAGAACCCTCGCCCACATATTCTTCTTCTTCACTGCAATGTTTTTCTTACGATGCCTCTACAACCCCTGGAATACTGTCAACATTGTACAGTGCTTGATTCACAGTCTTGACTGCTTGGCGACTGATGGCTACATCCAATGACTTAGGGTTTTCCAGCCAAAATTGGTATTTTTTGGGACCTTCTTCAATTTCTTCTGGAAATTGATTGATAATACTTCGTTTAACATTTTCTAGGTAAGTACATATGTCTTTCGTACCTACAAAGTTATTTCCAATCACATAATCCTTTAAAGTGCCCGTTAACGTCGATTGTTTCAGGTAGAATCATTTAATATTGTTTCACCAACAGCTAGTAAAGGCCATTTCTTAGCTGCTGAAACTCGGCCTTTACAGTTCTAGCTATGTCTCTTCAGCTTATCACCAAGTTTGAACGAATGCTTGCACTTGATGCATTGTTGCATAGCACAGGAAGGTCCCTTCACGCAAGTAGTTCTTCCATGCTTCCTAGCACCGTGGCTGTAGGCAAATACCTTGTCACAGTAGCAAAAACAACGTCCTGGCGAAGTCTTCGATGACAGCACTACTGTAGGTGATCCATCCGACGAAGTCGATGGCGATGCTGCTGCTGCAGATGTCCCATCCGAAGAGACCGATAGCACTGTGCCAACCTCCGGCATTGATGGACCAGCAACCTTTGGCTTCATAATATATTCCAGTTGCTTACAGGAAGTGTGACGAGGTATCTTTCACGTCTGCCACTGCCAAACCAAGCTTCCTAACTTAAACCTAGCTACTTATATACTCGCAAGCAAGCACCTTGACGTGCAATGTTCCTCTTACCATAAATCAAGTTAAAGAAACTACAGAGTTCAGACTAGCTGGAACACAAACATCTCTGCAATCTGCTCTCTCAACCAACACCAAACGAAATATACTCATCGTTCATACCTCTTGCTATAACTCAAGTATATCTCAACCATTCGTCCACACACATATCGTATAAAGTTAACATACAGCCCCATACAAGTTACACAATCAACTTCTTCTCATACCACCCACCACGTCGACTTACACCAATCAAAATACACTTACCAGCCCATACTAAAAACTTTAAAGTCAAGCATACCTTAGCATTATTTCAGCCACTTAATAAAATTTGACATGTTTAACCATCAGAAACCCACTTCAAACAGACTGCGACCAATCAGCATTCGAGTAATATTCACCTTACACTTACAAATAAACTGTCGGATATAACAAAATTAGATATTTATAATACAATACAGCCAAATAGAAACTGAGAATGTTACTCGAATGCTGATTGGTCGCAGTCTGTTTGAAGTGGATTTCTGATGGTTAAACATGTCAAATTTTATTAAGTGGCTGAAATAATGCTAAGGTATGCTTGACTTTAAAGTTTTTAGTATGGGCTGGTCAGTGTATTTTGATTGGTGTAAGTCGACGTGGTGGGTGGTATGAGAAGAAGTTGATTGTGTAACTTGTATGGGGCTGTATGTTAACTTTATACGATATGTGTGTGGACGAATGGTTGAGATATACTTGAGTTACAGCAAGAGGTATGAACGATGAGTATATTTCGTTTGGTGTTGGTTGAGAGAGCAGATTGCAGAGATGTTTGTGTTCCAGCTAGTCTGAACTCTGTAGTTTCTTTAACTTGATTTATGGTAAGAGGAACATTGCACGTCAAGGTGCTTGCTTGCGAGTATATAAGTAGCTAGGTTTAAGTTAGGAAGCTTGGTTTGGCAGTGGCAGACGTGAAAGATACCTCGTCACACTTCCTGTAAGCAACTGGAATATATTATGAAGCCAAAGGTTGCTGGTCCATCAATGCCGGAGGTTGGCACAGTGCTATCGGTCTCTTCGGATGGGACATCTGCAGCAGCAGCATCGCCATCGACTTCGTCGGATGGATCACCTACAGTAGTGCTGTCATCGAAGACTTCGCCAGGACGTTGTTTTTGCTACTGTGACAAGGTATTTGCCTACAGCCACGGTGCTAGAACTACTTGCGTGAAGGGACCTTCCTGTGCTATGCAACAATGCATCAAGTGCAAGCATTCGTTCAAACTTGGTGATAAGCTGAAGAGACATAGCAAGAACTGTAAAGGCCGAGTTTCAGCAGCTAAGAAATGGCCTTTACTAGCTGTTGGTGAAACAATATCGAATGATTCTACCTGAAACAATCGACGTTAAAGGGCACTTTAAAGATTATGTGATTGGAAATAACTTTGTAGGTACGAAAGTCATATGTACGCACCTGGACCACATTAAGCAAAGAATAATCAATAAATTGAAAGAAGTTGCAGAAGGTGTCATAAAATACAATGCTTGGCTGGAGTGTACCTATGAAGAGCCTCAGTCTTTGGATGAAGCCATCAGTCGCCGAGCATTCAGGACTGCAAATCAAGCACTGTACAATATTGATAGTATCCCAGGAGTTGTAGAGGCGTTGAAAGAAAAACATTGTAGTGAAGAAGAAGAATATATGAGCACTGGTTCTGAATGGACACTTGCTAGCGTAGACTGCCTTGAGTTGTGTATAAGCAGATTATATTAATTATGTGAAAAGTGAGCATGCTAGAAGTTTCATCATCAGTGTGTTCGACATCTTCGTTCCTGGTTCCTGCTCCTTCCTACATATCGACAGCCGAACCATCTGGACCCACTAGTTTATCACCTACAGAACTTTCTGTGTCTAATCGGTGCCGCTTTTTGCTGCAAGGACTTTGCGTTCAAGCTTACTGCACTACGATACGAAGTTTATAAGTGTCACAATAGTAAGGCTTCATGTTTAACGAACGACAGAGATTTGTATAAGGATGTAGACAAACATGAATACTTTTTGATTGTTTCCTTTTTGTAGTAATAAATTTAAATAATATTTGAAAAAAAAAAATTTATGTATTTTATTTCTTATTTCAATTCTGTTTCGTAACCTGTCTGTTAGACCTCGTAAAGAACATCAAAATATTATTTTAAGCTAATTACTATCATGGCTGTATAAACGGCTTTAACATACATTCCTGAAGCTAGAAACAGTGCTTCCATAGTTAAATTTCAAGAGCCTGGTCTTAATAGATCGAAAATTATATTTGTCTACCTAAATGTCTAAACATATTCACTTGCTTACAGGCCGACTTTGTACATAATTATTAAAAAAGAATTTGTTAGAAAATAATTACATGTGTGCTTAAGAATTTAGACTCCGACTGAAAGTTACGAGATGTTAAAATACAGCACATCGCATGGCTTTACATAAACTACAACTGTTCTAACATACATTATTTATTAAGCCATATATATGTTATACTAGTTGAAAAAATATAAAATCCATAAACAATATTTCTGTAACTGTACGAGGGAATGAAGCTGCTACGTTTGCAAACTTATATACAGGTTTTAAGCTTTTGGTCTGGTGTGAGTTTTGTAATCGAGTGCAGCCTTGCCCTCATAGCTCAGGGGTAGGGTGGCCGACCTGTAGACGGAGGGTCGCGGGCTCGCGCCCTGGTGTCTCCGACACGGCAGATCCTCAGTTCGCTTGTCGCACTGGAAACCTGTAAGCAGGACGGCCTCACTAGAGCTCCGTCAATATCAACTGTCACGACAATGTCAAATGAAGGGGGAAAAAAAGTGGTTAGCATGTCGGACTTCTAATTGAATGATCGCAGGTTCGAATCCTGTTCGTGCACGAGATTTTTTTTTTTTTTCCTTCTGTCATGAGAAAATTATCATACAAAATTTAAATTCTTTGAACTGAATTTATTTAGCCAAATGCGTTTTCGATACAGTTTTACTAAATCTTAAAGAATATTTTTTCGGCATTATTCAAATGATAAATAAAATAAAATGAAATTAATAATTATACTCATTTATTGACACATCGATTCCTAGATGACTGCGTACAAGACCGGTTAGCCCAGAGCCTTGCGATTGCTTAAGTACGCAATCAGTTGTCCCTTCCTCGCGCGATGTTTGTTGATGACGTCACTTCACGCCACTATTTGATGATGCCACTCTTAGCGTGTCGCTGCAAGCCATCTACCCTGGCGGACCTGTCGTAGCTGAGTCGTAAGCCTATCGGTGCGTGCATGAATGTGTGGTTACAAGGCTAGGATTTTTTATATACCTTCTCTTGTACGTAAAATTACATATTCAGATTCATTAATAAATATATGCACTGACGATTCGCGCACTCTAGCAGGAAATGAAGGAACTATGTACATGACTGGTTCGAACTTGTATAAGTTATCAGTGGAGCAAATGTGACTACTCGAACAAGTGTGAGTAAATGGCTGAATGAATGTGGGAGAAAGTCAGCAAGAGATGTAGAGTGAAAGTCAAGATGGAATGAAAGAGAGAGAATGAAATAACAAAAAATGGGAGCACTCGGATAAAACCTTCGGAGAGGAAGGGAGAAAAAATGGTGGAAAGAGAGATCGAAATAAAGAGATGGAATGAGAGAAAGAAAGAGAAACAAGAGAGAAGGAGATGGAATGAGAGAATGAACGAGAAATGAAAGAATCATAGAGAGAAATAGAAAGGAGAGAAAGAGTTTGAAAGCGAGAAAAAGAGTGACACGTGAGAAAGATATAGAATGAGAGAAAGAGGTGGATTGAGAGGGCATGGAAAAAACAAGACAGTATGGTGGTATGACGTAATGATTGTATGCGCCTAGAAACACGAGTCTGGTTATATATAACACTTAATACTTACGACATTATATTTTTTTATTAAAAAATCGATTAAATAAAAAAATAATTTATTAATGTAATATTATTCTGATATCGCAATCGTATCCGCCTTGAAAAGATGAGTCCGGTGATATATAATACTTAATACTTACGCCTTTCAATTTATTAAATTGTGATAATGTATTTAAATTTAAAAATAATTTATTAAAAATAATTTTGTTTTATCGATGTAGTCTGGAAGCATTAAGGAAGCCCCCCAACATCATAAAATCGGCTCGTCGTTTTTGCCTTTCAGGGGCTTCCAGTCAGCCGCATTGAGGAGCAAGCACTTTTTAGGGGAAAACGGGAAATTTTTAGGGAAAAACGGGAAATTTTTAGAGAGAAACAGGACATTTGTAAGGATAAAGGGAAGTTTTGAGGTATTTTTGGGCTAAAACGTACGATTTTGTGCGATAATGAGCGGTTTTTTGAAAAGGAAGGAAAAAATTGAGGTCAAGCTCATATCCTCGAGCCTCTGCGTGAAGCCTGATATCCCCGTTTTCCCATATGCCTACTACTACAAATGTTTTATACGTATTTAAAGTTCAATATGGAATTAATTTCCGTCCCATTGTCACCAACTTTACTGAGCGCATTGTACGGATACCAGTGAGCCTGTCATGATACAGTACATGCAGGTCAGGACAGATTTTTTCACAGGCTGGTTTGAAGTGTTTAATAAAACGTGAGAAGCTTATAGGGACAGTGTGAACATCGCATTATTAAGGACTCGCAGCCTGCCAGTAACGTTAACACTGTACAATTGAGACATGTTTGTCTCATTCAGCATTTTCATTCGCATTTTGTATCTCCTGAAATGTGTTTTGTCCGCCTTTCCTTGCCTAACAATGACATTTATTTTACGTTGGGTTATGTAAAATATTGAAACTGCTACACCTAACTTATTGACGTTTCACCGTTAAGGGAAATCAATATGGTAGGTGGGCTGTTCGCTACGGCGAACGCTGGCCCGATGACGATAACGACCTGGTATGGGAAGACTCGACGCGGGAACTCGCGCCCGTATACGTGTGGCCTCAACCAGGCAACTTGCTTCAACTGACGGCTGTTTCTGCTTGCTGGAATGGCCGTGGTGCGTGCTGGCGCTGGGGTGCTTGTGACGTCATAAGACATGTGTGGTTCCCAACAGCGACGACGATGATGTGCAGCGCTGCTAGTTTTCTTGATTCATGAACTTTAGCACCGAGGTGCGCTACATATTAATGATGTAATTATTTTCATTTGTAAGCACAGCAGGAAATGCAAAATCATTTTAAGTTGTTAGTTATTTCCTTGTATAGCTGGTTTTCGTTTATATATATTTTTGAAGTATAAATAGAGTAGAAAATGCTGGGTTGAAGAGAACGATGGCTGCCTCTCCCAGGATCGTCAGCTCCAGTGGTGTTTGCCGAAGATAAGTAAAACTTAGTACATTATGATAAAGAAATGTCCTTCATCCATTGATTAGTTGAAATATAATATATTTAAATGTAAGGATCCATGAGGTTTTAGAACTCAGTTGCAAAGATTTATATAAAGATATTTTAAAGAATAAATATGCTTAATATTCGTTGAATTTTAAATGGGTCTCAGCAATGACTACGTAAACATAGTGTAAAACGTGTTTGTACATGTTAAATGTTCAGACAATATTTTTGATACTAAAATATTAAAGTTGTATGGACCTTTGCAACCCTTATAAGGAAAGGTTAAAAATATATATGAGACTAAATTTTCCTTCTAACTAGGAATATTTGAATAGTTCCTCTTTTAGACCATTGGCGTAACCCTACAGGAATCAGTATTTTCCTTTTTGTTGCCCATTTGTAATGATTATGGTTTTATGGTAAATTGAAGTCCAATTGTATCTGTTGGGATTGGCAGTGATGTTGTGGTCTTTCGGGCATGCTGCGGGTGAAACCCTAGTCTGCAGCATTCGCCAGAGGGTACCACACAATACAGAAGGCGAGTCTAGTTGGGTATGGACCAATAGCAGAGTGGTAAGTGCGGATGTTGAGACCAACAGGTTCTGCAGTTGTGGATATAAGCATCTCACTTCTACCTTTTCGTGAACAAGGTAGACTGACTTTATATTCTCCTCATGTACACAACATTAACACGCCCGTCGCTAGTGCAATTGTCAAAGTCACGTGTTCGACGGCGATAAACAATGTGTTCGTTTGTATTCGGATTTTTTACAGTCATGCTCTTTTAGAGTGAATGTCGGAGAGATGCTCTACAAAGAAAAATTGACTCAGAAACACTATATGATAGCAAAACAGTTTTGTTGAATGCACTTTATCAATTAAGTGTCTAGCCATAGGTCCAAATAAATAGTTTTAAAATTTTCTGTGGCACTGCACATTAATTTTTTTGTGTTTTGCCTCCCGGTCGCAAATGTTACACTGAGAGCCATACATACTGGAAGTTTTGAAAAACCACTTTTTTGTATAAAAAACACCGAATCCAGTATACCTTCTCTTTTGTTTGCTAACATGTATCCCAGTACTCATCACAAATTCAGTTGCTTTCTTTGACAATTTCCCTGTCTTGGATTGTGCAGCTTTCTTTCTTTCCAATTTCTCTTTTTCTTTCTTCACTTGTAATAAGTTCTGCAGATTGCTTTTGCATTTTCGTCCCAAATTCGGGGACTCAACTTCTTAAAATGATTTGTTGGTGTTTGCTTTATAAGATCAGCATTGCCAATCTGTGATTGATCATAAATCGTAGATTCAGGAGCTCGTATATACGTCCTAAGCCTGGGACTATGCATTCCATTACCTAGAGTGACTGAAGTTGTGACGGAATCATTGTTCCTAGGCAGAAATACCGAGAAACAGGAAGGTGCAGATGACATTTCTGTAGGCCTATCAAAATCCTTAAGCCTTGGCTCATCTGTCGATCCCTCAGTGTCTGAAACCACATTTCCTGCTTCTTGCCTCCTAGAAAATGTAGGAATGTCTGAGTGTAACGCCTCATCTTATACAGAATTCTTCTCCATATCATCAACATTTGAAATATCAGAAATGCTGAAAAAGTGATCTGGCACTGAAGTTGTATTCAACGGATATATTACTATAGAACGTAAACCAGGTGTGTCAGAATGAATTGATTTAGCTTTCATCCAGACGCCTTTCCAATAAACACTCCCGCCTGCAATCGTGTAATTTTTCTGTTCTCATTGTGAAGTATCCAATTGGAAGCATCTTGTTGGAAAAAAGTTTTCTGATGCTTAAAGAAACTGGTATCAAGATGATGAAGTGCCTGTTCGGTAAGCAATGAATTGAAATGTCATTTTCGTCAGCAAATTTGAGATATTCTAAACTGTTGAGGTGAGAGGGGTGTCCATCTAAAATCAAGAGTGCTTTACCAGGACAAATCCTTGGAAAAAACTGCTCTTCAGCCACTTCGAGAACAATTCTGGGTTTATGTAAGATGATTTCTCATCTAATGTATACTTTGGAACCGGGTGGTAGCACAAAGGAAATCTCTGTTTACTCCCCAGCACCTTTCATTATTAACACTAGAGGAATAAATGTGCCTTCAGCATTAAAGCATGCGATAACATTCTCTCATTTTTCACTTGATCTCAGGACATGTACATCTTCCGTAATTTAAAGTTACTCGATGATAACATAGTTGTCATATGAATCTTCTGTTAACGTAACTTACAGAATAGCTTTGCGTGTATGTACATTTTGGGTCGTCTCCTCCATAGTGTACTAGGACATGTCATTTTGTGTGCGAGAGATGCCCCACGGGAATTTAAAATATGTGTCTAGAGCAATATGGCTCTGACACAGGTTACATGTACTACAACGAACGTATTCTCACCTCACGTTCATAAAAGGCAGGATTTACATTTATTGAGTACGAGACATACGTCCAGCATACACAGAATAGTATTATACAATACATATTAACATATTTATTGACCTCTATGGAGAGAAATTAACTAACACACACAAAACTTGACGTAGCTCGCTTAGCTTCGACTTCTAGGTACATGCCGCTATTCAGACGGCGCGCCTGGTGGGAACTTTGTTAATTATACAGATGCACGGATCACGGAGTGCTCAGATGCGACAGCTGACCGCGCTCAGAGTGTGGTCTGAGAGCTGGAGGTAGTCGTAACTGTGTCTATTCCTCCACCAGTTGGACGTGGCGCGAGTTTCACGTCGACAAATTGGGTTGCGGCTGCGCCGTTCGACTTGCACGCGAAAGAGAAACGTCGCTCTTCCCCCGAGCGCCACTTGACCGCGATGCCGCAGAACAGGCACGCGTACAGAAGCGGAGTAGAGTAGCCCTATATATCCCCACTGTATTTGTTTTCCGCGTCGTGCCATGACTGAGCTGTCCAGCTTTACGGCGCAATCGACGAGAAGCAGGGATGGCACCTGCTTACAATTGCTGCTCTCAATGCTGCAGTGCTGGTTCGCCTGCACGGCAGTATTGACAGTAGCTCAACTTCAAGGGCACATGCGCCCACACGATGACTGGCATCGGCGAGGGAGCTTCTCTGTCCCCCGCAATATACACCAGCTGCGCTCTCATTTCATTTCACTCCGCTTCAAACCAACAGAAGTCTTTCTTCCCGAACTAACAAATACCCTACTTTATACAGCCCTAATCCAGTTAAAAGGAATCATTTTTATCCTCCGCGACTGTCGCATAGATTTTCCATGCCCCTCTCGGCTTTGCCTGGTTCGCTATGCTCTTCCATCTAGACTCTTCTTCTTTCGGGGTGTGCACATGGCTACAATTACGGTCATGGTACTACAAACCTGCTTAGCAACGATGCATGCGCCCATTACTATGATTAAACCCGACCAAAGGCGTATAGGGCTTGCCCTGAGACTCATCCCATTCTCCAACCGACTTAGCCACTAACATGCATGCCCGCGGACACATAAAACTGAGAAGGTCCTCACACTAGCGTAGCGGGATTTGGGGGCTCGCCAGTATAAAAAACCCCTGTCACTCAAACAATAAAACTGTTTAATTTGAATGCCGGGCCCGTATGCTAGAAGTTATTGTGTCCTAGACTTGGCTTTGATCCGGTCGTCACCTTATGACACAGCTAGACGACCTTACGAAGCTCTTGACAGGTCAACTATGCCTGCACACTGCAGGGTTGGAATGGGTAGGGACACATTGACGTACGAGCGCGTAGTGAGTGAGATGAGTGTGGAGCACCTGGAAAAGTAACACGCAATAAGAAACGGCAGCACCATGACACGCAGTAACTGTCCCTAGGTCACAGCAGACACTGAGGCCGTGCTAGAACAGTATCACTCTCTACTTCACAGTTAGCAGTCACTGAGGCCATGCTAGAACAGTATCACTCCCAAGTTCACAGCAGTCACTGAGGCCGTTCTAGAACATTATGTGTCCTTAATTCACAGTGAGTAGACACTGGGGCCATACTAGAACAGTATATGTCCCTAGATCTAAGTAATAAGACACTGAGGCCGTGACAGAACAGTATATGTACATAGGTCACAGTTAGCAGACACTGATGCCGTGCTAGAACAGTATCAGTCCCTAGTTCATAGTTAGCAAACACTGAGGCCGTGCTAGGACAATATCAGTCCCTCGTTCATAGTTAGCAGACACTAAGGCCGTGCTAGAACAGTACTTGTCCCTAGTTCACAGTTAGCAGACACCGAGGCCGTGCCAGAACAGTATCTGACCCTAGTTCACAGTTAGCAAACACTGAGGCCGTACTAGAACAATATCTGACCCTAGTTCACAGTTAACAGACATGGAGGTCTTGCTAGAACAATATATGTCCCTAGTTCACAATTAGCAGACGTTGAGGCCTTGCTAGAACAATATATATCCCTAGTTCACAGTTAGCAGACGCTGAGGCCATGCTAGAACAGTATCTATCTATAGTTCACGTTTAGCAAACACTGAGGACATGCTAGAACAGTATCTGTCCCTGGTTCACAATTAGCAGACGCTAAGGCCGTACTAGAACAGGATCTATCCCTAGTTCACAGTTAGCAGAGACTGAGGTCGTGTCAGAACAGTATCTGTCCCTAGTTCACAGTTAGCAGACACCGAGGCCGTGCCAGAACAGTATCTGTCTCTATTACACAATTATCATACTCTGATGCCGTGCTAGAATTGATTATCTCGTCGTTTAGATTTTACGATTTCGTGGGTTACAGTTCCCATGATTTCAACATTCACTTTTTTGACGATTGTAACAACACATCGAATATTTGACAATAAAATATATTTGAAAAAAGTTGCAATTATTATGTGCCTAAATAGAGGTGTCAATTTTATATCTATAATTTATACCGGCATTTTAGTTTGTTTGAAGAATATATGCAGAGCATTAATATTGTACAGAATATTATTGTAAGAGTAAACAGATTTACAACTGCTCTTATTAAGATGACTCGGTGGAGTGGAGAGATTTAGGAGGCTCTTAACATCAAGATATTGAGAGCCAAAGAGGGTGATTGAGGTGAATATGGAGCAGCGCTGGAAGGTAAGGGTGGGAGAAACGGGAGACACCGTAAATAATCCGCCTCCCAGCGGCATCGCCCAGCACGCTTTCTATATGCTTAAATCCGGGTACGACCTCGCTGGGAATCGAACCAGGTTCGACTTGGTGGGAGGCAAGTAGTCTAACCACTACACCATCGTGGCCGCTATGATGAGAAACCACCGTTCATTATTCGAAATTAAGTTTATTGTGCGTCACCATGTACATTTATTTTATAGGTTAAACAAATTTGCAGTTTTCAAATAGAAACATAGTTGTTATTGTTTAATTCCGTATTACCGTTAAAAGCGAAACACCAAATTACAAAATACGTCAAGAATTTTTATACGAAATTGAGTCACGTGAACGTTTTGTCAACAAACTCATCGGAATGGCACAGGGCCCGAGCCACCGGCCCAGACCTACGGCCGGTGTGTAAAGTAACTATTTATTAAGTTACAATTTCGTGTGAAACCGTAGTCGTGTGATGTTACACCATTTATTTTTAAACGCTACAACCAGACATGGAATGTTCCTTATGTAACATGTGCGTACATGCAGAAATTATGTAGGCCTATTCTGAGCAGCAATTTTCTCGAGGATAAAAACTTTCTTTCTCGTCAGAAAAATAAAGGCGTGCAAGCAGTCAAATATCTGACCTCGTAATGCATTCATCTTCTTTAGTTTTACTAACGCAAGTTAAACTTGCCGTTGTATTTTCAGCATTACTTAACCTGGTGATTCATGACGATATGGCCTTATTGAAGGAGCTATTACTCGGCTCAATGAGAGTCAAAATATTGTATCTTAATTGTTTCAAATCACAATACTTTACGATATATAGGAAGGTAAATGTCCAGAGAAAGTAACATAACATTGGCTATTAGACAACAACAAACATGCATATTGTAATAACAGTGCACTATTTACTACATGTAATAGAAGGCAATCTATATGTTGGTGCTTCAGATAGTAACAAGCTTTTGCAGAAGATGTTCACACACTCCACCTCTGGTGTCGTTACATTTCACCGCCCCGCACGCCTACCTTGCCAAAGCTGTGCCAATTGTCTGTCTGACATGCTGGTTGCAGCATCACCAACACCATCACTGACTATCACCATGCCTACATTGCCAATGCTGTCCCACTTGTCTGTCTGACATGCTGGTTGCAGCATCACCAACACCATCACTGACTATCACCACACCTACCTTGCCAAAGCTGTGCCAATTGTCTGTCTGACATGCTGGTTGCAGCATCACCAACACCATCACTGACTATCACCATGCCTACGTTGCCAATGCTGTCCCACTTGTCTGTCTAAGATGTGAGTTGCAGTATCAATAACAACACCATTGACTATCAACACGCCTACCTTGCCAAACATGTGCAGCTTGGCTTTCCATATTTAGGGTTGCAGCATCACAAACACTATCACTGACTAGTCCCGCTCCTATCTCACCGAAACTGTACCGCGTGTCTGTTTGTGTTGCGGGTTGCAGCATCACCGACTCCAATCACTGACTAGCCCCGTGCCTGACTCGCCGACGCTGTGAGGCTTGTCTAGAAGTCATTCTGGTTGCAGCACCAGAAACATCTTTACTGGCTATCATCAAGCCTACCTTACTAAAGCTGTGCCGCTTGCTTGTCTGAAGTGTGGGTTGCAGCATTACCAACAACATGACTATCTATCACCAGAACTACCTTGCACAAGATGTGCTACTTGTCGGTCCATGATGTGGGTTGCAGCATCACCATCGCCATCATTGACTAGCCCCGTACTAACCTAGCCAATGCTGTGCCGTTTGTCTGTCTGTCATGCACGTTGCAGTATCACCAACATCATCACTGATTATCACCACATCTGCCTTGCCAAAGCTGTGCCACTTGTCTGTCATATTGGTTGCAGAATTACAAACAACATCACGGACTATCATCGTGCTTACCTTTCCAAAGGTGTGCCACTTGTCTGTCTGTGGTGTGGATTTCAGCATCACCAACACCATCATTGACTAGCCCTGCGCCTACCTCGCCAAAACTGTGCTGTGTGTCTGTCTGTGATGTGGGTTGCACCATCACCAAAACACTGAGTAGCCTGGCGGCTACTTCGCCAAAATTTTGCCGCTTGTCTGTTTGAGTTTGCTTACAGAATTACCAACACCACCAATGACTAGCCCCGCGCCTACCTAGACGAAGCTGAGCTGCTTGTCTGTCCATGATGTGGGTAGCAGCATCACCAATACCATCACTGACTATCGCCACGCCTACCTTCCCAAAGCAGTGGCGCTTATCTGGCTGTCATGCTGGTCGCAGATTTACAAACACCATCACTGACTATCACTGTTCCTACCTTTCAAAAGCTATGCCGCTTGTCTGTCTGTGATGTGGTTTGCAGCATCACCAACACCAGCAATGATTAGCCCCCCGCCTACCTCGCTGAAGCTGCGCCGCTTGTATGTCTGAGATGTGGGTTGCAGAATTACCAACACCATCAGTGACTATCCCCGTACCTTTGTTCAATGCAGCGAACGCACTATTCATTTTGGTTCGATCTTACGGATCATCACAACATCGTACCTACTGTGAATCTCTCATGTTGGATATTACAATTTTTTACTCCTATTTCCACGAGTAACGAGCTCCTTCAATTCGGCCATATGGTCACGAATCAATATATACATATATACAAAACTTATATATATATACAAACCTTATATATATATATAAGGTTTGTATGAATATTCATTTGATTATATGTAAAGAGAGTCACTTTATCGTCCTTACTCCATAAAAAGTTATTCAATTTAATGGTGTAACTCCGGGAGAAATTATATTTAACTAAGCCTATAATTTCAACAAAAACCTTCATTTATCAGATACACATAACAACTAGTAATTTTTAAAATGGATATGATTGGTAATAATACTTTCTCAATTTCTTATTTTTATATCAGAGAAGCTTTACTCACTCTTGCTCTTACAAGAACTTTGAGAAGGCCTATAGATCAGATTATTGGGGAGATGTTTGGTAGGCGTTATAGACTGGCGAGAGCTACGTTTGTGATAAGCCTACATTTTTAAAAATATAGTAGTTTAACTTTAACTACCATGAAGATTGTGGATCAGTAACACACAGGTCAAGAACAGTACAATATGCAGTCAATGAAGAATAAAATGGATGGAACGAAGATCAAATGTCGTCATTGTGAGCATTAAGAGGAAAATATGTAAACAGGTAACTGAAGTTATGGTTTTTCTCGCTTTTTGTGTATGCACAAGACATGCGGCATTTAAAAAGAATGGTTATTTTGAAATAAATCAGGAATATATAGATTATGATTCTCTCACAGTGGTGAAATCATGGTTATGAAATTTACGAGAAACCTCTGGTATAAATTATTAGAATCCAAGAAATCTACGCTGAAAAAATGAAACCTTTTGGTATACTTATGCATGTTTTGTTTGATCTCCGGGAAATGTTAAAATAATTTCAGTTGCTACAAATAAAGTGCGCCTACTTAGTTGCGTGACTAATAAATTAATTTTACGATGTATTTCAAAATAAAACCTCGATATGGGATATTTTTAAAAATTCTAAACTTCATCTTCATATTATGCTGGCGCACTTTGCGTTTCAGTTTCAGGTACTTATAAAGCATTGCATTAAAGCACTAAATTAGTGTTATCGCTTAGCCAATCTACAGTGAAAATGTTGTTAAGTTACTTTCGCTAACGAAAGGCAACACAGGTTGTTGTCTGCTGTCTGCAGTTGGTGTTGCAATCATTGCAGCGTCGCAAAAAAACACTCACACAAAACACTCGTTTGAGTGTTGATGTGAGGAAATACATGCTTTCCTTTATTCCGGCCTTAGTGAGCGTGATACATGTTGAGAATTTTCCCACTTTGTAGGGTGTGGTCATCCTAAAGTAACTGGAAAACCACTGGCCAGGGTTGCCTCCGTGTTACAACTACGGATCGTTGAATGTAAGAAGATTCCTGGTTGCCAAATACTTCCGCCATCAGAACCAGAGTATTCAGCAGTTTTGGAAGGATAAGTGGTAGGGCAAGACCTTATCAACTCTTTTCTGGTATGATATAACTCCATCGCCATTTCAGATAACTTATGCTGAACAATGATGTAATTTGTCACAACACTTCACTTTTGCAAGGTTAACTAGAAACAATTATATAATTTGTGCAATAAAAAAATATTGTTGTTTACAGAAATACTTTTCGTGAGTTGTTGGACTTCCCCCACTCCGCTTCGCTACCTCCTGTTTAACCATTCAAGTCCAGTTGCAGAAACTGGTAATGAAAGGAAGCCCTATTAGTGTATACTGCTGGCAGCCAGCTCTGTTTAATAACTAGGTATTTGTTGGGAATATGTGACGTATTATTCTCAAAGTATCTTTCCGACCGCTGGCACTAGCAAGTAGGCGAGGTATGACAACTACATACAGTGCCTGCAAGTTTGTCTCGTAACAAGCTAGACTACATCATCTCCTGCAGTTGTGTCAGCCTTGTCACTGAGCTGCAGGCTTCCTGTCAATTGAAGTATTTATTGTCGGGAAGTACAAGCTAGAGGAGGTTGTGCCGCTGCCAGTGGCGGATTTGCCGGCTCTCGACGCAAAGTGCGTGTTGGCGGAGTGCAGTCCTACAAGTGTCCAACAGCTTCACTGTGACTCTGCACAGCGCCACTGTGCAAGACGCGGTCACACCTATCTCCTGCCTTGCACCTTAACAACACGCAGTGCTAGCTCTCACTGCTACCACGAGAATACTCGAGAGCCTGGGGAAGCCGCTGCGAGAGCTAATACTACGGCACGGGCATTAACTCATGATAAATTAGTATCGATATCAAAAACAAAGAACTGGTTATAATTTGTTATATTTCATTAAAATAATCCTTCTGTGAACCTGATGGTTTCATGTCGGTTCCTATCCAGCATGTTTGAACACCACGAAAGGTCAAATGAAGGCGAATATTGAAGCAGTTAAAAAAAAACGCTCTACAAATGAGTGACGTCGTGGATAGAAGCTAAGTATCCGCGAATACAAGCCAATAACTAGTCACGTTCTTACTTGCCACAAAGAGCTTCAGTCGCATGCATATACTCGCTGGCCACAGGCGCTGAGGAAGCACAGAATTGAGACCGCGCAATGCTGTGATAGACTTGAAGTGAGGCGAGCTGTATGAGTGCACCATCGGACTATTTTAATCATCTGAAGGGCTGCCACCACGTCCGTGTGAGCTCCGGCTCAGTCTATTGGCTACTCCGACATGCATCAGTAGCAAAATTCGCTAGGAGGGCTTCAGCGCGTCTCACGGTTGTTTCCCATACGCCTGGGTAACTTATCTACCGGGAAGTGAGGTGAGAATCGCGGTATAGCAGGACATGTAGCCACAGTTAACACCACGTCACTCACCCACAAGTGAACAACATTCAAAATGAGAAAAGCCACTTATAAACCAGTACAGATAGTGTGCCGTACTGTGCACCGGTACGTGTAGGGAATAAACTGCAATAATTAATTACAGAAACTCTGATACAGAAGAATTATATTAAAAAATAATTAAATGAGTGGGCTGGCGACGTGAAAAATGGATTGGCTGGTGGCTCCAGCCAGACACGAAGCTTCCCAGAGAGTTCTAGCTTCGCCAGAAGGACATCGAGCTCCCCTAGCGGCGACAACCGAACAAAGCAAGTTTGTGTGATTGCCGAACTGCTGTTATAATTCGAGCAGTATTCACATCTCTCATATAGAGGGCCTCCCTGCTTGACGTGGGGCATGGCGGAACGATAGTATGTGAGAGCGCGAGGAGATAGGTGGTTGTTGTGCCAACATGATGCATGAGGTCAGCGCATAGGTGTGGCTTGTCGAGTCATCTGTGGAAGTGTGGTGTCACTGCCAGCTCGCAGGCTGCTGTTCCACATATTCCAGTCTGTGAAGTAGCTTGCCCCCTTTCATATTCGAAACTAAGCATTGGAAACGGAAATAGACAGTGGACATAACTTGAGTCATGCTGCTCAGAGTTACATCATCACCACGACATGTACAGCAATCTAGGTAGGCAGCAGGCTTGACAACAGACCAGTTGCTATATTGAATTGCAAACCAGGTACTGTAAGTCGCATTTAAGTGTGTTGTAACATGCGCCGCTTTTGTTGGGAAATCTATATTTCGCCGTCGCATATGTAATGACATCGTTGTCAACGAGGCGTTAATACTCGGTCTCAAATACCATATTTAATTTTCCATTCATGTGCAATAACTCTTTTTGCAACGAAATAACTTAATATTTGTTATTATAGCACGTTTAAATTTTACAAATGCCTTCAAAAGTACTCGCCAAATTTTACAAACACATTACCGGGGAACTGTGAAGCGGCAAAAATATTCACAATTTAAAAATGAGGCTACACTTATTACGTCTTAAATACTTGACAAAAATTGAGAATTTATGTGTGTTCTACAGCAAGTTCCCGCACAAAATTCTGGTGAAGTCATTGCACCTGCCAAAGTAAACACCATGAGAATGCAGAAAAAATGTTGGTTTATTGAAGATTAGTTTCCATAAGTTACACGAAAATATTTATACCTCGTTTACCTGTTCCTTAGCATGAAGTCGCCGGTCCAGTCAGCGTGTTGTTTCCCGCAGTGAAAGGATATGTGGCTGTGATTTTTCCACCAAGTAACTGCATACCACACTGAGCACAGAACAGTTCACATTACAGCACTGCAGCAAATAACAGTCTGGAGTCCCGAACGAGGGGCAGTGGACTGCATTACAACAGAAATAAAAATTTGCTAGTTTTGGTGTACAACAAACTGTATCTGCCACAGAATGCGTGCTAAACTTAGGTTACTGTTTCGGCAGTTTAATCGATGTAAGATAGCGGCCCGCCTAAAGTTTGAGGATCGTAGTGCGATCAACCTTTGAAAGATTCTACCTTTCTGACCTATACACATTTGTCTCCTCCCACACAAACAAGAAGGTTGCTACGCCCTAAAGCCTAGGACATGGCAAAGTGGATTTGAAAACACCATGCATCAAAAACACAATCACCTAGGTGAAAACAACCCTCGTTAAGGCAAAGTGAAATAAAACACGGAAGAACAATAAAGTAGGGGAAATTCTACATACTATGAGTTGAAATGCAATGCACATAAATTCTGATACTGTGTTTTGATTTTATTTTATTTTTTTCATTTGAGACATTTTTCATATACAAGGCAAATTTTTGTTACCGCCAATATCTTTCACAAATGTGAATTTTACAATTTCCAATGATAACATTTAGAATTCTGGCTTTATAGTATCAACAGTTGCCATTTCTCTCTTTTATATTGAATGTTACAATGTAGTTTCAGGCCATCTACAATTTTACCTAAAGTCACAGAAAATGCAAGAATATTATGTGGCATATCATAATTTATACTGAAGGTTACAGATTTTTTCCGGGCATTTTCTGGTTACCAAAGGCCATTGAATTACAACAAAAAAATATTATTTAGCATGTTTTCTCCAAAACAATGAGATATGTTTCGTATAGTTCTCTATTCAAAATATGCTTTTGTGGCTTATCCACAATTGGAAAATTTCCATTTTATTTTTCCAAATTTAATCAATTTCATTGGCAAATGTCCACAAAAGACACCTAAAAATTTCAACTGGGGAGTTTGCAAAATTACAATATTCTGTCCTGAACCCTAGCATTATTTTTAAGGAATATTTTCCAGAATTCAGGGAAAACTCTAAACCACTTTCTTGGTTTATCTAGTGTACAAAACTTATGGGTATTTTCCCCAGATTGTCCATAATTTTGCTATTTGTAGATTAATATTTAATAAAAAATTTGGCATCTAATAAAAAAATCTTTTACAAAGATTTAACATTTACATTCAGATTTGCCGAGGATAAAACAAAGCATTTTATTGAGATTTCACTAGGTTGTTTTAGGGCATCAGGGCCCCCTTCGTTCTGCCTATTAGGACATCAAAGTATGTCTCGCCATAAGGGCCAGCATGGCAACTAGTGGCATACTTATCTTGGCATTCGGAAGCTCTCTCGAGGCTGCTGTCTGACCTTGGGACAACTCCGCTCCCAGTATATATAGCAGACTTTGTTTCATTCTCCCTAGAGGGTATTAATTAATGATCAGCCAATGGCTGAATTTATTACCAAAAAAGGAAATGTTCAAGGAGCGATGGGGGAACAGCCAATCGCCAACAAATGCGTCACAATGACAAGGAAAAAAGGAGCACCATCAACTACCAATTTAGCAAACAAGTGAAAATCATATTGGTACTCCTGCACCACCACCAAGGTGATGTCACAGGGGTGGGGGGTCATGCGCGGTGGCCACAGATTACAGCGCCATCTAGACAGCAGAAAATCCGGTGCCACATCAAAAAAGTTCAATAACAAAACAAGCTCCAAGCGGCGA
The DNA here is from genome assembly GCA_029891345.1 of Dryococelus australis. NCBI lineage: Eukaryota > Metazoa > Arthropoda > Insecta > Phasmatodea > Phasmatidae > Dryococelus > Dryococelus australis. Next base: position 176,389,683 of record CM056999.1, read on the forward strand.
AGCTATGTCCGATGTCCTAGTGAACTTCCGTGTCGGTAACCAAAGTCTGTCGTAACAAACGTCTACGCAGCTCTTCAAATTGTCACAAACCAGGTTGTTAAAAAGGTAGTAATAGTTTATAAGTTCAGGCAGAAGATATTTTTAACAGAATACTGGAAAAGTTCTTTCACTTCATGTTGTTGTGTTGCATGATACTTGAGTGGTTAGATACAGTCGTCAAACATGGTTGATGAGTAAGGAGATGGCAAAACTCCATGCAGGCCATCTCAAGGTACTTTTTAAGTTATTAAATAAACAGATTAAAAGAATGCCGGTTACACCATGGACGATAATCACTGGAATATGTAACGTGGATGCAAGCAGACTGATCAGTCAGTCCTGATAATGCCTGTTAACAATATTACTTGGTCTCGGTTCCTGCTCCAAAGCCAAGACAACAGTAGTAAGTCCAGCAGGGGGGGGGGGGTTCAGATTTGATTGTTCATCGTCAGGTGTAGTGCCATAAGATTAACCTGGCAAGAGTCTCAAACAGGAGGATACTAAACTGGTGCTGTTGCCTTGGGATGCGGAGTAGATTGCAGAGCAGATTTTTGAGCTAACTGAGGAGGTGGTGCTGTTTGCATAGAATCACTGCTGCAGCCGTAGGCCGCCATATTAGTTGTAGAGCTGACCACCAGGAGCGCTAATGTCTCTTGATGCCATCATCAGCCTGTAGGTAGCGCACAAGTTGTCACAATGCCCACCAGAAAGTTGGTGAGTCGCTCGTGCTCCAAAACCCAATCTTGGTAATACAATAAAAATTTTTTCGGAACTCTGAGTTCGGCTGGAAGCTTAAGATGATTCTCCCCATCATGCATGTAATGTCGCTAGATTTACCGACACCTTTGTCAACTTGGCTATTATGACAGTTGTAGAACTAGTATTTTTAATGTATTATTTATAAAAATAATCATGCAGACTAACTCGTGCATTCAAAACAAATATATAGTATATATCATGACTGAATAATCGATTATTTAAAGCATAATTATATAAAAATGTTACGAACTAAGGTATTAAACTTTTAAAAATTGTCAAAAATACACATATGAAGCAAAATGTTTATGAACTCGTATTTTAAAAGAGATTTAGTTTAGATACACACAACAGTCAAATAATCAAATCATACTTTTTATATAAAAAAGTTGTCGATTAAAAAATTTATTTATTTATTTATTACGAAACAAGCATAACCAAATTACATGTCTAAGGATTCGTATTTCTCAGACACTTAATAATATATTGTCAGAAAAAGTGATTATGTAACTATAATTGTCGCCATATTGAATTTTAATAAGCATAGGAGCATATTTTTTTGTTTTAAATTAATTATGTAACCACTCCGAACATCAAATACAACACATCGTTTACCTTTCAACAGGTCATTTAAATTCTAAACCTTTTCTTACAAGGACAATTTTGAGTTAAGCCCTTTTATACGCATAGTTACTAATCATTTCCTATACATTCATGCTATGGACATCAAATTCATTACGTAAACAACATTCCCAGCATCCATTACAGTGCGAAGTTCATTTAAGCCCTAAGGCTGTTCTGACAAAATTTTGATTTCAATTAAGCCCTTTTATAATCATAGCTACTCATAATTTCCAAACTATTGAAAATATACTCATAAAATTCATCAAATAGGCATCATGCCCAACATACATCAAGATGCTAAGGTCATTTAAACCATTAACCCCTTTCTGGCAAAGTCAAGTATACACTTAAGTCCTTTTATAATCAACGTTACTTATAGTTTCCGAAACATTAATGTTAGGGTCATCAAATTTATAACATAAATAACATAGCCGACATCCATTACAGTGGTAAGGTCATTTAAAACCAAAACACTTTTTGGCAAAAGTTTAATTTGTGTTAAGCCCTTTTATGAGCATAGTTACTAATAATTTCCGAAACATTAATACTATGGACATCAAATTCATAACATACACACTATACCCGACATTCACTATGGCGGTAAAGTCATTTAAGCCCTAAACCCTTTCTGACAAGTTCAAACACAACTGAAAACATTTATAAGCATTGTTACTCATAATATCCGGACCATTAATGTTATGGTCATCAAATTCATAACATGGACAACATACCCAACATGCATCAAGTTGCTAAGCTTATTTAAGCAGTAAGACCTTTCTTACAAAGTCAATTTTGAGTTAAGCCCTTTTATAAATATAGGCATAATTCCCGAAACATTAATGCTATGGACATCAAATTCATAACATAGACACCATACTCGACATCCATTATTGTGGCAAGATCATTTAAGACCTAAAACCTTTCTAACAGGTGAATATTAAGTTAAGCCCTTTTGTAAGCATAGTTACTCATAATTTCGTAACCATTGATGCTAAAGTGATCAAATTCACAAAATCCAGACCATACCCGACATTGATTATGGTGGTAAGGGCATTTAAGCCCTAAACCCTTTCTGACAAGCTCAATTATGCATTTAAGATCTTTTATCAGCATAGTTACTCATGATTTCTAAACCATTTATGCTATAGTGAAAAAATTCATAACATGGGCACCATACCCGACATCCATTACGGTGGTAAGGGAATTTAAGCCCTAAGACCTTTATGGTGAGGTTCATTTATGCTTTTAAGCCCTTTTGTAAGCATAGTTACTAATGATTTCTGAAGTGTTGAATATATAGTGATCAAATTCATAACATAGGCATCATATCCGACATAAATTACAGTGGTAATGGTATTTGAACCCTAACCCCTAGGTCAAACACACCTGAAGCCCTTTATAAATACAGTAACTCATAATTTCTCATCCACTAAAGTTACAAACATCAAATTCGTAACATAGTAATCAACCCCACAACAAAGAAGACTACAAGGTCAAACACAACTTAAAACCTTTTGTAAGCATAGTTAAGCGTAAACCTATCAAATGCATACTCATCAAAGACATAATTACCCACATTATATTTATTTTATTTTCGATTTTTCACCAAATTTTATTTGTGAGTTGGTTAGGTGCTAGAGGTAATTAATTTAATGTTAATTTTGGATTTTGGAGTTTGATCCTTGGTCAGGAGACATAATATTATTTTATTTGTGTTACTAAACAAATTTTATTGTGATTTGGGTAGGGGCTAGGGTTAATCAATGTAATATTAATTTCGGGTTTTAGAGTTCGTTCCTCGGCCAGGGCATGTAATATTATTTCATTTCCGATTTGAACCAAATGTTATTTGTGACTTGGGTAGGTGCTACTGGTAAACAATGTAATGATAATATTGGATTTGTGGTTCGATCCTTAGTCAAGCCATGTAATTATTTAATTTCCGATTTTAACCAAATTTTTATTTGTGAATTGGTTATATGTAGAGAGACATATGTCCACTCCCAAGAAACGACATTTCAAGACTAAAACCTTACCGTAAACATAGTGTCCATAGGATATTTTCAAGCGAAAACTGTTCCTGCTTTATTCCTATCAGGGCAACGAACAATCACAGGAAAAAAATCGTGTATGCGGTTTCAACATATACCAACAACAACAAACAGTATATTTCAATGAATTACTCTGATAAACTATTTCATCATGCAATAGCAAAACACACACACAACAATTCACACAGCCATGTACAAATACACACACTCACACAATTCATTTGTACATACCATAACAGGCATTTGCAAAACCCCATACCATCAAACTTGATAAGCAAAACTAAATACTTGAAAACTATATTAACATATCATACAACTCAAATGAACAAAACTTACAAAAACAGTCACGATCATAATATGGAACCACTTCACACTATAACACCAACAACATAACACCCACATGCAAAACCCATAACATCAAACTTTACAAGCAAAACTAAATACCTGTAACCTATATCATCATATCATACAACATAAATGAACAAATCTCTATCATCTGTCTGCCATTACATGTTACCACACATATTTTATGTAAAGTATAATGATGTGCAAATAGATAAAAGCCTCGCCAAGATTCTGTTTTACTAATTTACTTTATATAACATAATTTAAAACCAAATTGAGTTCCAATATTACCACTCATCACACTCAGATCGTGTTATCCCATTCTAAATATCGCAATCGAAACATGTTTATTACATGAAAACTCCATAGTCAAAGAACGTTTGTTAAGATCTGCTATTTTAACACTTTATTTGATCCTTCTAGGATACTTAGATCTTATCTGCGTAACAAGTATTTACACAATGAAACCTTTTTTCATCGCACAAGAAGCTTAAATGTTGTTTAAATGAAATTATATTTATCTACTTTGAAAAACATAAAAATTCAAGCATACATGCTGATTTAGTCAAAACTTCAACCTAAACGCAGGCATGGACAGTTATATAAACATATTCTTTGTTTCAATTCCCAATGAGGTAACTACGCATATAGGAATTACTGTGCGTCATATTTGTTTAAACCCACTCATCTTAAATATTAAATATACCTTTAAAATTATAATTTTAAATCTATCTTTAAATTAAAGACATGCTAATTTAATATAGCGTAATTACACAAATGCCAAGTACTCATTATACAACAAACGTTAACATTACAAAATCGAGTCGATGCATTACCTAACATACCCTATTATAACCAAAAACATTTTAATATTTTAATTATTCTAGGAAGACTGTTTCTGAAAGGTTAACAAATTCTCGCAAACTTGCGAAGAACACCATGTTTAATTCTTATCTATACAGTTTAACATTGCGAGAAACTATACAAAAATTGTATCGATAATGATAGTTTACGCTTACATCAAGAGAATTGAATACACACGTTATCAATCATCATGAGTAAAATATGTATATTCGCATAACAAAAATACATATTTAGCGAGAATATTTAGATATAAGTAGTATAAACATAGCGATTCAATAACCATACAGGCAAGTATATATTTCTTTTAATCGCATATCAAATAAATTAACCAAAGTATTGGCGTAATGAATATCCAACTGCAAGTAGTATGGATGTAACAAGATGAAACCAAATACCCATCAACCGATCAAAAACCAAAAACAAGCACGGAAGACAACATTCTAGGTTTGATAACATACTCATTGCTTCATTGTAAGTCAAACACACTTTTAGTACTAGTATTTACATATTGACTATCTACCATGATTAATTTCCCCCTAAGCACACATTATAACATAACGAAAGCTAACGTTTGATTAACATATGAATTATATCAAGCATAACTTATATACAAGACTTCTTGTAATGCACTTCACAACAGACACCTAAACAATATGCTTTTCCAATAACTATCTCACTCTATATTCAACACCGATACAGCATTCGTCATCTCTACACCATTCTATCACAGCTCATCGACAACAAAGAACCACATATACACACCCACACAGGTTTCCAGCAGTCAAAAGTCATCCCTGGTAGGAGAACAACAGTCTCGTGGAAAAGATGCAAGTGAGTGGTTTATCTCGGAAGGCTACACAATCACAATGTGCATAACATATGTATGTAATTAAACCATACTGTTATAAAAATCTTTTTTCAAAAATTCGTACACTTTAGAAACGACACATTCAACACAAAACACATATGAAATTACTACTCTACATAACAATCTTCATTCTTCAATCCTCAGTCATCAAAAATCATTCCTTATTCCTCATAAATCACTCATTATTCCTCAAAAATTGTTCCATATTCCTCAAAAATCATTCCTTATTTCTCAAAAATCGTTCCTTAGATAAAAAATGCATTCCTTATTCCCCAAAAATCGTTCCTTATTCTCCAAAGAACACACCTAACAAGCTATCGCAATACAAGAAAACATACATAGATCTATTTCATCACACAGAATAACACAAATTCACACATACACATACCAATCTTTAACAATCTTGACATCAATCTTTACCAATATTTCAAACAATCTTCAACAATATTTACCAATCGAAAGGTTTATAAGCTCTCTCTATCCATACATATAAGAAAAATGTTTCACCTATTGTCTCCAAAAATTTATGCATATTGGTAGAATGAATGTTTATATAAACATTCAACTAGCCATATATTTTTATATTGCTATCCTTACTATCATTCTCGTAATTTTTATAAGCATTTTCTCATAGCAACACTTAAAAGTTGGAAGAAATAAAATTAATAAAAATATTAGTCTTTCATAAACTTTATCTTTATTTCACACAATTATAAAACAATACGTACTAATACTTACGTACACTCAATCATATTCTCATTTCAACCGAAGCATTTATGCTTTACTCTAAATTTATATAACAGTTCCTGCTGTAACCACTCTAGGTTTCCCTACTCACATATACAACATTACAGTTAACACATGTATAGGTCTTATAACTAATTGCAAATTGATAGTTATTATCTTCATGTTCTCTAGTGCTAAACCAAATTGCAAATATCTTGCTGCAATACTTACATTCGCTTCACATTGATCGACAAACATTACCTTTATACTTCTTCTTATGCCTATATTGGGTGTCACTACGAGTAAACACGGTGTCATGCTTGTCACAGTGGAACGACTAGTATGCTGAACTGGACAAACCATAACTACATTCATATCAATGTAAAAGTATTTTCCACAATAACAAAATTGTTTCCTTATTGCTTCAGGAGACTCATCAGAAACCATTGCTGAAGGTGTTACAAATGGTAAGTCTTCAACCAATGGTATCATCTTCATATTACAAAAGTGTACAATATCACTATGTGATTCCACTCGTACCAATCTGAACTCCATCACAATCGTCGAAGACGTGAAAACATTCAAACAAAAGAACACGATTATATACTATTTCCCAACAGAACAATTGGTTTATGTATCACTCAAACTCGGTCAGAGAAAGAGTCAACATTTACACAATCTTAATATATGTCTTTAAAAATTATTTTTCGGGTGTGGAACTCGAACCAACGCTTCCATACAGGATATCAGAGCTTAAATCTAACCACTTAAACCACTCATTCTAACCTACATTTATAGAAAAAATTTTTATTATAATGAAAAGTGTTTACGTTTTCTTTATTTAATATCATAGGATGAGGGCACACGATCATAAACTAATATTCAAAATCTACTGTATAAAACAAAAACAAACATTTTTTTAGCAAAATTTTAATTTTACAGAAATATCACAAAACCTTCGCGATTGAAAACACCCTGAGTAAACCCAAACGTGAGAACATCAACAGCAACATCTTTCACGTGGCCTTCATTGTTGAGAATGCCTACAGCAATGTCTACCATGTTGTCTTCAATGTTGAGAATGTCTGCAACAAAGCCTGCCACATTGCCTTCAACATTGAGAATCTCTACAGCAACATATGCCACATTGCATTCAACATTGAGAACATCTCCAGCAACATCTGTCACATTGCCTTCAACATTTAGAACATCTACAGCTATGTCTGCCAAGTTGCCTTCAACGTTGAGTACATCTTCGTACATAATGTTAGTAGCATAGCAACATTACAATACGTTACTAACGTTGTGTTGATACGTTACGATGGTATGTTACTATACGTTACTAACATTACGATACCAAGACGTTCTAAATGTTGAAGGCAACGTGGCAGACGTTTCTGTAGACGTTCTCAGCATTGAATAAATGAAAGTCCTAGCTACAATGACATCATCTGGTAAAATGCCACATTTCTGGGATGGTTTTGATCATGCCCAACCTCCTGACAAATTTTCCCTGGCATCTATCTGGAATAACAACTTCACTAGTAGCAGGGAGCACAGTTGACTGATTACACACTATGGAGCATCTCACCGGCGAAGATAAATATTGCGGTTTTGGGACTACTAACTCGGTATAACCTACCTGTAGCAACCTCCCAGTCGAGTATAAATACTGCATCCTAGCTTGCGTAACACATCAAGGCACAAAATGCATTCGTCCTCTATGTCTGCTATGTTCATATCACACTCTGTGTTAAGGTTACCGAGCTGTAAGAGTACCCTTCTCTTGCCTTTAATTGGTGTGATCTCACCAGTTACTGTAGATGAATAGCAGTGATCTGTGTTCTTATCAGATGATCTCTGGGGGAAGGCCCGAGAATGTCTGGTCTTACCACTGTATTAGTCATCCCTATGTCAATGACCATCTGATACGATACATGATGTAGGCACCCCTCCTCCATTATGGCACTCAAGTCCTGTTTCATTGAACGCACCTAAGAAAAACATTGGGGCCTTCCATCAAACAATCACCGACCTTTTACCCCTGAATACCGGTGTTTACAAGTTTCCCAAAGATATTGCACGCTCACCTGCCCCTTGTTGCCTATTCCCTGATTACTGCTGCTGATGTTGCTGCTGAGGAGAGTTAGCTCTTAGGCTGCCCACGCGACCAACATTGTGGCCTTTTGGGTGGGGGCGGCGAGTCCTTCATGGTCGTCTTCAAGTCCTTCAGCATCCTCTTGCTGTTGTCCTCCTCTTCATCTAGCATTACTGTCTGCACTGGACGTCTGGGCACTGATACCTGCCATACTGAATCCACCTCCAGTGCTCGGGCCAAGGCCTCCTGCATAGTGGTAGGCACAGCCTACCACACAGCTTGCTGCACTTCGGTGTCAGCGATAGCATCGAAGAAGAAGCCGACTGTGATGACATCTCGTGCCTCTTCAAAGCATACCTCCAGAGACAGGTGTGAGAGCCTCGCGATGTTCTGCCACAGTTCCTGCAGTGACTCCCCTGGTCTTTGGATGCAGCTTCGCAGTTGGGCATGTTGAGCATGTCGCAGGTATCGGTCACCAAATCGCAGCTCCAAATGTGGAGTAACGTATTCGATGTCGTTCTGGCAGCGACGTCAGTATGCTCAATGCAGGCCTCCTCAGCACAGCAGCTAGGTAGTACGCCCGCTGCTCTTCCGTCCAGCCATTCATTGCGGCAATAATACGGAACTTGTGCCGGTATTCGCGCCAAGGCATCTGTCCATCGTATGGGATGGGCTTTATTGTGATGCCGCGTTTACCCAAACTTGTCTGAGGCATACACGTACTGCACAACTGCTTGGCTTCTCCTGATATGGCCGTTTTGGCGGCGACCAATACATTTTCCTCGCTGTCCACATTGGCCGGCTCATTGGTGGTCGAACTCGGCTCCTCCTAAGACTCTGCTTGTCATCTCCCCTGCGGCTGCAGGAATTTCTGCCATTCCTTCTTGAGGGCAGTCACTTCCTGTTTAATTTTTGCTGAACACTGTCTAGTCTTTCCTTCATGCTGTCCATTCTTTCATTCGCACTGTCCATCCTTTCATTCACTCTTCTATCCTTTTATTCATTCTGTCTATTCTCTTGCTCACACTGTTGATCGTTTTGTACACAGGATCTATTTTATTGTTCACCGGCTCGATTACATGTTCTATCTTTTGGTCTACATTCTCATTCACACTGTCTATTTTCTTTCCAAATTTTCGCTTACATTGTAAATTTTCCTATCTAAAAGTTCACTAATACTAATAGTTTGACTATTTACAGGTTCACTAACACTATCTATTTCAGTATTTACATTTTCATGTACATTACTAATTTGACTATATACACATTACATCACACTACTTATTTGGTATTTTGACCTTACATTAAAGAGCGAAGCGCTTCCATGTCTACCGATATTTTCCTAGTTAGCATTCACAAATAAATGTCTAAATAATTCCCAGGCCTATTATTACGACTATTATAATGTTTACAAATTTGAGCTACTAGTTAATATAATAGTAAACCATTAATTAAAATATGTTATTTATTTTAAATAAAATGCCTCCATCCCACTTCTGATACCAGTGCTACAACTTCTCTATCAAAATTCAGTTGTCTAAACTAAGTTCGTTACGGAATGGAGGTCTCTTAAATATAGGAACGACTTCATTATAATTTCGTAAATTTTATTTACAATATCTACAAACAAACGTCTCTCGATTCAACATCTACCAATAAAATTATTTTATTTGCTGTTTACAATCAATGACTTCAGTTAATATAATTTATAATTGCCTCAAAGAAATCATTGAAATTAAAGAACTAAAAAACAGTCCCAATAGACAGTGTATTTTAAATCCATTTAATTATGTTATAAATTATTTGTCCATATTTGACAGTTACAATATTTACAGTAAAATATGTTTTATGTCCGCTTAGTCCGACCTCAGTTTAGTCCATGTTCCGCAAGTCTGTAATGTTTTAAAGTTCTCCGAGCCCCCTCACACACAGTAGGCTTCACTCGTCTGGTTTCACTCCCTCTCGCCCATTCATTCCACGTACGAACAACTCGTCCACAGTCGTGCCACACTCAACTTCGTTCCCGCACTCAGCTAGATGGCCTTCGCCAAAGACTGCTTGCTGCTGGACCGCTGCGGTATTTATAGGGTTGTAGGCCATCACCCAGAAAAATCTCTAAATCGCGCAGTGTGCTGAGTGTCCTTAATCACAGAACATTTTTTGCATCTTCTATGTGTTTGTCAGCTCCTTAACAAGTGGTGGATGGGCTGTGGTGTCAGCCAGGTCTCGCATCTGTCATTTATTCTTTGTCATCCCCGGGTGGGGGGGGGGGGCAGCCAAGTGATGAGCGTGCCTCGGTGAGGGGAGGGAAGAGGTGGGTCAACCCTGGCTGCGCATAACGGGAGCTGGCGGCTGGTGCCAACTGCCGCCCGTAACAATATTGTGTAAAGCAATTTGATTAACGCATTACAATTTCACATTTTTATACTTGGTCTACACCAGTGAATTCAATTTTATTAGGTTTGCTTTTCTCTATAATTTATAATATTACTTAAAATACGCTACAACAATTTTTGCAGGTATTATGTTCATCGCATATGGCAACATGTTTAGTTTCCTTTGATTTGTTTGCCTGAAAATCGTATTCTACTAGTGCTATCGCCATTATTCGTATTCTGAGATTATATTCTGCCATAATTTTAGATAACTAAGAATGGCATGGTCTGTCACTATAATAAACGATCTACTATACAATTACTGCTTAAAATAGTTGCAAAAATATTTAATTGTTTCTAACTCTCTCTTAGTGGTTGACCATTTTGTTTCGTTAAGCAATAACTTTTTTGATGCAAATGCAATAATGTATCTTTGTTTACTGTTGTCATGTTGTTGCATTAGCACTGCTCCGATTGCTGTTTGCGATGCATCATATGCGAGAATCGTTGTTTTGTTCTCATCAAAGCGTAAAATAGGTGCCTTTTTTATTGTATTTGTCAATTATAAATATTCTTTATGTTCGTGTTCTCCCAACCTGTATTCTGTACTAGTTTTTTTAAGCTCTACAAGTGGTTATGGTTTAGTTGTGTTGTTCGGTTTGTGCCTCCGCAAATAGGATGTCGTACCTGAAAACGTTCTTAATTCCTTAATATTCCCCGGTGGAGCCATTTGTTGTATGGCGCTGCAGCACCTCGTAACAATATGCCATCTTCTTTTTCGTTTGTTTGGTAACTCTTTCTGGCGGTTTTGCTTCGTCTCCTTTGCGATACTGTATCAATTTGCGGACTATTCGTCTGCGTATTATTCACGTGTGTCTTGATTATAGTCAGCCTCGGCTGATCTTCTCCATGTTTTACATCACATGGTCAGACACTGCTGTGATTGAAGTAAAGACCATGTGTCACGGATAAAATATTCTCTGTAAGCTCCGGAAAAAGTTTCTACGAGATCTGTCATCTGGGACTGCATGCAGCTAGGTATGGAAAATTATGTGGAATCATCTGTCACACGATACTTGCTGCTATACAAGTAAATGCGAGTGCATTTGTTTTGATTTTACTTCAGCAACTGTGATTGTCGACTGGACTTCACTCACATTTTCTGCAGTATTTGTTAATGCACAGAGCCTTTTTTTTGTAGCAGCAATTTTTTTTTGCGTCGGTTTTTGTAATTATCCCTTTACATAATGCCGATATAGCGACAGAAAACCACATTTCACGGTTGTCTTATTTACGATTTATTCTAATTTTTTAAATGGTCTTATTGCTGTTTTCAAACCAAAATAATAAAACAAAATTTACAACTGCCATCCATACCACACTCTACCACCCGGTTTCTGATTAATTAAAATGTAAAAATGTTACGTATCCTTCCACTCAAAATTGCACACGATCCATTACAAAACATGCGTGAAAACGGCCATCATTTGTGTGAGTTTTCTATGGAACAGGCCAGAGCAGTGGCCATGCAGGCTTGCATGCAGCCTTAGGAGTAAATTTAAATTGTGGCACGTGGACTTAACGGAGGAGTAGGGAGAGACAGTTGACTGTGCTGACCGCGGGAACTCGACAAGCGAGACGTCGTGCAGCTACAAGCATCTCTTGTTGCTGCATCAGTGTCGCTATATCGAGACATATACAACATAACTTCTTTAAGTGGCGAAACACTGTACATTGAAAAGTTGCCATGGTGGACTTTCAAATGCATCGTGTGTGTGTCTATATATATATATATATATATATATATATATATATATATATATATATATATATATATATATATATATATATATATATACACATACATATATATATATATACATACACACACACACATATTTACAATTTATAATTTATCTCTCGAAATTCAGTGGGCTAAACCAAGTTCGTTAAGGGATGGAGGTATCAGTTTAAAAAAAGGAGTAAATAATAATTTCCTAATTTTATTTATTACAACCACAAACCTAATTCTCTCGCCTCAAGATCAAATATACATTGATATCACTTACACTTTGCAATTAATTACTTCAGTTAAAACAGCTTATATTAACCTAAAAGGAATCAGTGAAATTAGATAATTAAAAATCGGCCCCAATGCAGAATGTATCAAAACCAATTCAATTAATTTATAAATTATGTGTCCATATTTGAGAGTTCCAATATTTATAATAAAATCCGAATTTTATGTCCATTCATTCCCACCTCACCTCAGTTTAGTCCATGTCCCACCAGTCCGCGATGTTCTAGAGTTCTCCAAGCGCCCTCACGCACATTACCATTCAGTCGTCGGGTTCCGTGCCCTGTCGTCACTTCACATAACAAACACCTTGTCCACCGCGGCCTCATAGTCTGGCGTCATCGTCTGTCCTGTTCACCGATGTCCTGCTTGCGGTACTAAGCCCTAAGGCTTCTACGAATACTGCTGGCCGAAGGACTGCTGCAGTATTTATACAGTCGTCCAGAAGATTCGCTAATTCCCTAGTTATGCTGAATGTCCTAATTCCAAGAATATTCTTGCGCCTCATGTAAGATTGTCGGCTCCTCAGCAGGGCGGGAGGAGGAGGGACTGTGACTCCAACCACCATATCTCGCACCTGTCAATCATTCCCGGGCTTCCCTAGGAGGGGAAAAAAAAGGGGGGGGGGGTTGCAGCGAGACGGCGAGCGTGTCTGCCTGAGTGAGGGTAGGGACGAGGTGGGTCACCATAGGCTACGCATAACAGGATCTGGCAGTCGGTGCCAGCTACAGCGTGTAACAATGCCCCTTCTTTAAGTCTGTTCCTCCCGAACAGACTCTCCAACATCTGACCTTCGTGGAGCGCCAGTCGGTCAATGTGTACAACTTTAGACTTTTCTTTCCAGGAGTCCCGGCGACAGATCTGGAAAGATGTGTCACATACTCACTTCAAAATTTGGTAAGGGCTTTCCAAACATACTTGGCATTGAGATGTGTTCCACAAAGGCGTTTTCTTTCATATAGTCACACTAGCCGTCCTTCCTTCCCCGAATTCATCATCTACAACTCTCGGAGCACATCGAGTATTCCTCTTGATGCCACTACACACTGGGATATTCTCGTATCCTGCTCCCTGGCTGTCATCCTTCTCCTGAAGATGCATATGTGCAACTTCAACTCTAATCTCGAATTCTCTCGATTCCTCGCCTGCATTGACTGCGGGGTGACTTCTAATGCGGTCTGACTCCAGTACTCCAGTATCCTTGTTTTTCTTACCACCGTATAGCGATCTTTCTCCGTTCCCTCAGATAGGATGTTGCCAGTTATTTCGATGGGCCTGAGATTTGGATAGGTATTACTGTGGCAGTCAGTGCCAATTGTTCGTGCAGCTGTTCCTGTGCCGGTTCCGTGATGACTACTCTCGCGTTGCATCCTTGGACAATAGGTTCGTAAGTGTCCCTCCTTTCCACAGTTCCCGCAATCTCGGCGCCTCTGTCGCCGAGGGCCAGGTGTCGCAGCCTCTATGGAGTTCAAAATTACCTCTGTCGCTGTTTCCAGTCTTCTTAACAATATGTCTGCCATACTCACATCTGGCTGCCGGGTCCTGTAGTTTCTCTGAAGGCACTGGATTCTCAAGTGTCCTGTCTGGTGACATTACCAACATTCTCGATGCTTACGTGAACCAAAATTGGGTTTCTTAGCACATACTCTGGCTGTGATGTCTTTCACTGTGGTCTCTAACTATCTCAAGACGTCTAAGATGTACTGTACTGCATGTCGGAATGTCGGCTCCTGCTTCGCTGACTCTACCTCCTATGCTCGGGCCAGTGCATCCTGCATGTGTGTGGTGATGCTAGGCGTACAGCTTGGCGCACATCTGTATCAGTAGTTGCATCCACAAGAAATGGACTGCGAAGACGTCTCCTGCATCCTTCGAGTATCCCTCTACAGACAGGTGTGTCAGTCTCACAATGTCCTGCCACAACTCTTGCAGTGGTTCCCCGGGTCGCTGGATGCGGCTACGCAGTTGGTCATGGTGGGCGTATCGCAGGTATCAGTCGTCGAATCGCAGCTCCAAAGCCGACACCAATGTGGAGTATCCTAGTCGATGTCGTTCTGGTAGCGACTGCAGTATGCTGAATGCAGGTCCACTCGGTACAGCCGCCAGGTATTACGCCCGCTGCTCTTCAGTCTAGCCATTCAGGGTGGCAAAGATCTCGAGCTGGTGAAGGTACTCACGCCAAGGCGTCTGTCTATCGTAGGGGCGGACTTAATGTGACGGTTTTACCCACCCCTGGCTGAGGCGTACCAACAGTGCAGAACTGCTGCGCCTCCCCTGCGATGGCTGCACTGGTGGTGACATCCATCTTCTTCCCTCTGCCCGCACTCGTCGGCTTGGTGGTGACCAATCTTGGCTCCTCTTCCACCCCTTTATGTCGTCTCCCTTGTTGCTGTAAGAATTCTTGCCCTTCCTTCTTCAGGGTGCTCACTTCCTGTTTCATTTCCTGCTCAACACTGTCCACCCTTTCATTCACATTGCCCCCTCCCCCCCCCCTATGCTTACTGACAGTTTTCTTGTCGACACAGCCTATTTTATTGTTCACGAATTCGCTTATACATTCTATCTTCCGGTCTACATTTTCGTTCACATTGTCTATTTTTTCATCTCCGTTTTTGTTTACATTGTGTATTTTCTTATCTACAAGTTCACAGATTGCTAACAGAATCGCTAACTCTATCTATTTTACTATCTACATTATTATTTATACTTTCGATTTGGCTATTTACAGATTCCCTAATACTATCTATTTTAATATTTACATTTCCATTTCCACTATTAACAGATTCCCTAACACTACTAACATGACTATTTTCATTACTTTTTGACCACTTAGTCCTTCGATCAAACACAGGGTTTCTGCCATAATTTTCCTAGTTAATGAATATAACAATTATATTCACAAATTTATCCGGCTATTTAATATCCTACTGTAACATTAATTGAAATTACTTTATTTATTTAAAAAAAAAAGACTACGTCCCACTTTTGACACGAGTGTTGCAGCAAAAAAAAAAAAAACCTCAACACACTATCGAGAGCATCACTTTTTGAACTGAAACGGTAAAAAACAAATAGACAATGGTATTTTATATAATCTTTTAATTAAAAATTTCCCTTGTACAACATATTTATTTTTTACGGGAGGTAAGTCACTTGTTCTATAGTGGCTACCTTGCAGTTGGGTGTGCTGAGGCAAGATGTGCAGTGATGAGGGTGGACGAGGTAAGGGAACACATCTCGTGCAGCACGGTGCAGATCACACTTGCCTCCTGAGGCGATAAGCCCCCCCCCCCCCCCCCCCCCACTTGTGTTAGACGGTACAGACAGGCACTGCAAGTCGTTGTTCTGCCCTCACTACACACACACTGACCCTTCACGACAGCCAGTCGCACTTTCTCACCAGCTACAGCCTAGAGGCTCACTTCAGCTAATGGGAACTGATGGCGAGTAGTGGAAGTCGGATCGGGAATCTCCAGTTAATCTCTGAAGTAACGTCACTGTCTGGACAGGGGAACCTTTTTCGCTGGTTTCTCAAATTTGCAGACATTACCGTAATTTTATATTTAAAGCATACTGTATAAAATATGCTAACAAAACCCACACCTGACATAAGTTTTGTAACTGGACCCGAGACACTTCTAGCATCTGTATGTAACGTCTATTAGCCATGTGAGTGTGGGTCACAATGTATGACGTTAAAGTCTATGCGATTTGTAAGTCTTGTGGTTTTGGTGCAGTCAGCGATGTGAACGGCATACTATTTAGAAGCCTGTCCGTAAGAACTCTGTACATCAGAAAGAGAGGTTTATGCTACACAGGAGAGAGCAAACGAACAGTATACTGCTCCGGCAGAAGTCTGGGCATATCTGAGTGCGTAGAAGCTTTAGGCGCAGCAAGGGGGGAAAATATGCGCGCGCAGGTCTGGCCGTGCTATAGGCTATTCCAAAAACACCAGTTACGGGTGGTTTAGGTGTATGGAAGGCAATGGAGGAAGCAGGACGTGTGCAGAGGTACGTGTTACAAAATTGCACTTGTCCACGATATTCATTAACGACCACATATCATAAAAATTATTCAACTTAAATACTACGTAGTATGTAACATTCGGTGAAATTGCGCATAAATTCATTTATGCGTACATTTTAACAAAGTACGTATAACTAAACAGTAACTTTAGGCCAATACATTTCATTTGAAACTATGGAAACGTTTACCGCTTTATGTGCTCAAAATCGCGATAATGGGTGTTTTTACTCACAGTAGACTGTCCGGCGGTATTAAGAAAGCCTACACGCAGATGATATCAAATAAATAAAATAAAATATAAATAATCAATTCCACTACTATGACATATTACACTATACAGTGTTATGTCCATCTACTTCACAAATTCCACCCAATTAATCTGCGTGTAAGCATTGTTGCCGTGTTAAACAGGTTTAACTATAGTTTACGTGGAATTGTTGTCGGCATACGCCTAGGTTTTAAAATTATAAAGCCCACGCAAATTATAATGAATCATTGAGAGTTTATATAAAAAGGTTTTAGTTACCATGTCGGTTTATGTATTATTTGTAGAATCCGAATCATGTGCAAAAGTAATGCCACCTGTGAAGATGTTTTTCTCCAGATAGTACTGCCTTCGGCAGCACGATGTAATCGATGCCAAAATATTTCTGTAGCTTTTATGATCAAATAATTGTTTATACTACATTAACAGTCCATAGTAAACTTTCGTATATGATTTATTCCTGTAAATGTTATTACAAACTCAACGTTCATTAACAGAAAATATGTTCACGATTATGAAACAAATATGTAGTCCTACAAGAGAGCAGGGACCAGTACTCATGTAGAGAGCAATGACAAGTACTCCTGTAGAGAGCAGTTACCAGCAATCCTGTAGAGAGCAGTTCCCAGTACACCGGTACAGAGCAGTAACCAACACTCCTGTAGAGAGAAGTGCCTAATACTCCTGTAGAGAGAAGTGACTAGTACTCCTGTAGAGAGCAGTTCCCAGTACTCCTGTACAGAGCAGTTGCCAGTACTCCTGTAGAGAGCAGTTACCAGTACTCGTGAAGAGAGAACTGACCAGTACCCCTGTAGAGAGTAGTGACCAGTACTCCTGTACAGAGCAGTTGCCAGTACTCCTGTTGAGAGAAGTGACCAGTACCCCTGTAGAGAGCAGTTCCCAGAACTCCTGTACAGAGCAGTGCCCAGTACTCCTGTAGAGAGCATTGCCCAGTACTCCTGTAGAGAGTAGTGACAAGTACTCCTGTAGAGAGCAGTTACCAGTACTCCTGTAGAGTGCATTTCCCAGTACTCCTGTACAGAGCAGTGCCTAGTAATCCTGTAGAGAATAGTGACAAGTACTCCTGTAGAGAGCAGTTACCAGTACTCCTGTAGAGATTAGTGACAAGTACTCCTGTATAGAGCAGTGCCTAGTAATCTTGTAGAGAGTAGTGACCAGTACTCCTGTAGAGAGTAGTGACAAGTTCTCCTGTAGAGAGTAGCGACAAGTACTCCTGTAGAGAGTAGTGACAAGTACTCCTGTAGAGAGCATTGCCCAGTACTCCTGTAGAGAGCAGTTCCCAGTACTCCTGTACAGAGCAGTGCCTAGTAACCCTGTAGAGAGCAGTGCCCAGTACTCCTGTAGAGAGTAGTGGCAAGAACTCCTGTACAGAGCAGTGACAAGTACTCCTGTAGAGAGTAGTGACAAGTACTCCTGTATTGAGCAGTGACAAGTAATCGTGTAGAGAGCAGTTCCCAGTAATCTTGTACAGAGCAGTGCCTAGTAATCCTGTAGAGAGTAGTGACCAGTACTCGTGTAGAGAGTAGTGACAAGTACTCCTGTAGAGAATAGTGACAACTACTCCTGTAGAGAGCAGTTGCCAGTATTCCTGTACAGAGCAGTTGCCAGTACTCCTGTTGAGAGAAGTGACCAGTACCCCTGTAGAGAGCAGTTCCCAGTACTTCTGTACAGAGCATTTCCCAGTACTCCTGTACAGAGCAGTGCCCAGAACTCCTGTAGAGAGCATTGCCCAGTACTCCTGTAGAGAGAAGTGACCAGTAATCCTGTAGAGAGAAATTCCCAGTACTCCTGTAGAGAGCATTGCCTAGTAATCCTGTACAGCGCAGTGACCAGTAATCCAGTAGAGAACAGTGCCCAGTAATCCTGTAGAGAGCATTGCCCAGTACTCCTGTAGAGAGAAGTGACCAGTACTCCTGTAGAGAGCATTCCCCAGTACTCCTGTAGAGAGCACTGACCAGTACTCCTGTAGAGAGTAGTGACAAGTACTCCTGTAGAGAGCATTGCCCAGTACTCCTGTATTGAGCAGTGACAAGTAATCGTGTAGATAGCAGTTACCAGTACTCCTGTAGAGAGTAGTGACCAGTACTCCTGTAGTGAGCACTGGCCAGTACTCCTGTACAGAGCAGTGACCAGTACTCCTGTAGAGAGCATTGTCCAATACTCCTGTACAGAGCAGGGCTCAGTATTTCTGTAGAGAGCATTGCCCAGTACACCTGTAGAGAGCAGTTTCCAGGACTACTGTAGAGAGCATTGCCCAATACTCCTGTAGAGAGAAGTGACCAGTAATCCTGTAGAGAGCAGTTCCCAGTTCTCCTGTAGAGAGAAGTGACCAGTACTCCTTTACAGAGCAGTTCCCAGTACTCCTGTAGAGAGCATTGCCTAGTACTCCTGTACAGAGCAGTGACCAGTAATCCTGTAGAGAGCAGTTCCCAGTACTCCTGTACAGAGCAATGCCCAGTACTCCATTAGAGAGCAGTTCCCAGTACTCCTGTACAGAGCAGTGCTCAGTAATCCTGTACAGAGCATTGCCCAGTACACCTGTACAGTGCAGTGCCTAGTAATCCTGTAGAGAGAAGTGACCTGTAATCCTGAAGAGAGAAGTTCCCAGTACTCCTGTAGAGAGCATTGCCTAGTACTCCTGTACAGAGCAGTGACCAGTAATCCTGTAGAGAGCAGTACCCAGTAATCTTGTAGAGAGCATTGTCCAGTACTCCTGTAGAGAGCAGTGACCAGTAATCCTGTAGAGAGCAGTGACCAGTAATCCTGTAGAGAGCAGTTCCCAGTACTCCTGTACATAGCAGTGCTTAGTACTCCTGTAGAGAGTAGTGACCAGTGCTCCTGTAGAGAGTAGTGAGAAGTACTCCTGTAGAGAGCAGAGCCCTGTACTCCTGTACAGAACAGTGCCTAGTACTCCTGTAGAGAGTAGTGACAAGTACTCCTGTATTGAACAGTGACAAGTTATCGTGTAGAGAGCAGTTCCCAGTACTCCTGTAGAAAGAAGTGACCAGTACTCCTGTATAGAGCATGTTCCCAGTACTCCTGTACAGAGCAGTGCCCAGTATTCCTGTAGAGAGCATTGCCCAGTACTCCTGAAGACAGAAGTGACCAGTAATCCTGTAGAGTGCAGTTCCCAGTACTCCTGTACAGAGAAGTGCCCAGTACTTTAGTAGAGAGTAGTGACCAGTACTCCTGTAGAGAGCAGTTCCCAGTACTCCTGTACAGAGCAGTTGCCAGTACTCCTGTTGAGAGAAGTGACCAGTACCCCTGTAGAGAGAAATGTTCCCAGTACTCCTGTACAGAGCAGTTTCCAGTACTCCGGTACAGAGCAGTGCCCAGTACTCCTGTAGAGAGCATTGCCCAGTACTACTGTAGAGAGAAGTGACCTGTAATCCTGTAGAGAGTAGTGACAAGTACTCCATTAGAAAACACTGCCCAGTACTCCTGTAGAGAACATTTCCCAGTACTCCTGTACAGAGCAGTGACTAGTATTCCTGTAGAGAGTATTGAAAAGTACTCCTTTAGAGAGCCGTTCCCAGTACTCCGTAGAGAGCATTGCCCTGTACTCTTGTACAGAGCAGTGACCAGTAATCCTGTAGATAGCAATGTCCAGTACTCCAGTAGAGAGCAGTGACCAGTACTCCTGAAGAGAGTTGTGACAAGTACTCCTGTAGAGAGTAGTGACAAGTATTCCTGTAGAGAATAGTGACAAGTACTCCTGTAGAGAGCATTGCCCAGTAATCCTGTTTTGAGCAGTGACAGGTAATCGTGTAGAGAGCAGTTCCCAGTACTCCTGTACAGAGCAGTGCCTAGTACTCATGCAGAGAGTAGTGACCAGTACTCGTGTAGAGAGTAGTGACAAGTTCTCCTGTAAAGAGTAGTAACAGGTACTCCTGTAGAGAGCAGTAAACAGTACTCCTGTACAGAGAAGTTCCCAGTACTTCTGTATAGAGAAGTGACCAGTTCTCCTGTAGAGAGCAGTTCCCAGTACTCCTGTACAGAGCAGTGCCCAGTACTCCTGTAGAGAGCATTGCCAGTACACATGTAAGAGAAGTGACCAGTAATCCTGTAGAGAGAAGTTCCCAGTACTCCTGTACAGAGCAGTGCCTAGTACTCCTGTAGAGAGTAGTGACCAGTACTCCGGTAGAGTAGTAACAAGTACTCCTGTAGAGAGCAGTGCCCAGTACTCCTGTAGAGAGCATTTTACAGTACTCCTGTAGAGAGTAAGTGACCAGTAATCCTGTAGAGAGTAGTGACAAGTACTCCTGTAGAGAGCAGTGCCCAGTTCTCCTGTAGAGAGCATTGCCCAGTACTCCTGTAGAGAGCAGTTCCCAGTACTCCTGTTCAGAGCAATGCCAGTACTCCTGTAGAGTGCACTTCCCAGTACTCTTGTACACGAGTATGCCCAGTACTCCTGCAGAGAGCATGTCCAGTACTCCTGTAGAGAATAGTGACCAGTACTCCTGTAGTGAGCACTGGCCAGTACTCCTGTTTCAGAGCAGTGACCAGTACTCCTGTAGAGAGCATTGACCAGTACTCCTGTACAGAGCAGTGCCCAGTACTCCTGTAGAGAGTAGTGACCAGTTCCTGTAGAGAGCAGTGCAGTACTCCTGTAGAGAGTAGTGACCAGTACCCTGTAGAGAGCAGTGACAGTACTCCTGTAGAGAGTGGTGCCCAGTACTCCTGTACAGAGTATTGCCTAGTAATCCTGTAGAGAGTAGTGACCAGTATCCTGTAAGAGACAGTGACAGTACTCCTATAGAGAGCATGCCCATACTCCTGTAGAGAGCAGTTCCCAAGTATCCTGTTCAGAGCAATGCCCAGTACTCCTGTAGAGTGCACTTCCCAGTACTCTTGTACAGAGTAGTGCCCAGTACTCCTGCAGAGAGCACTGTCCAGTACTCCTGTAGAGAATAGTGACCAGTACTCCTGTAGTGAGCACTGGCCAGTACTCCTGTACAGAGTAGTGCCCAGTACTCCTGCAGAGAGCACTGTCCAGTACTCCTGTAGAGAGTAGTGACCAGTACGCCTGTAATGAACACTGACCAGTACTCCTGTAGAGAGCAGTTCCCAGTACTCCTGTACAGAGCAGTGCCCCGTACTCCTGCAGAGAGCACTGTCCAGTACTCCTGTAGAGAGTAGTGACCAGTACGCCTGTAATGAGCACTGTCCAGTACTCCTGTACAGAGCAGTGCCCAGTACTTCTGTAGAGAGCAGTGCCTAGTACTCCTGTACTGAGTAGTGACCAGTACTCTTGCACAGTGCAGTGCTCATTACTCCTGTAGAGAGCACTGCCCACTACTCCTGTACAGTGCAGTGCCTAGTACTCGGACATTCTTCCTTCCTTGCAGCTGATCTGATCTGCGGGATTTTCGACTCCTATGCCGTGATTTGTCATCGCCAGTAAAGACTGTTCACGTTTAAGGTAGTACTTGTGAAATTATAGTTTGAAAAATGTCACTGCCCTTAATCTGGATACATTTTTATGGATACACTAGGAGGCATGCGTCCAGAAAAGTTGGTAACACCGGAGGGAATGTAATAGGCCTTCTACGTTTCAACGTTTAATTAATAAATTTTGCGTAAACATTTGTGAACACCGAAATTTTTTTTTTTCTTTATGCTTGTTATAGGAATAAGCATTTGCTTATAAGTGAAATACTTTAGTTTATTATATCATCATAGTTTCAGTTTACGGACGCACGGATAAAGTGATATGGCCTATGGCAGTGTTAATTTTGCATGCGGTTTAAAAATACACAATATGCATACAAAGAGATGTCAAGACAGTATTTCGAATTTACTCATTTTATCGTGAACAGCCTGTACGTACCAAATACACAGCACGTAGCTCAATGTTTGTAAGAAGAGAGCTGAGGACAAGTTCAGCGCACATCAAAACATTACATGATTGCAACAAGTGAACTCGGAAATGATTGTGTGAGGAACGGCTTAGGGTGACCGCCTGGTGAAGGAATTTAGCACTTCTGAGTCCTAATAGCTTGGCAGCGCTAGAGGCGACCGAGACATGCGCGTCAACTCTTCCATCGCCTCTACGTGCAAAGCACTGAACTGACGCGCAGCCTTATCGTCGATAACGCACATCTTTAAGAATTTCAGCTGAGACCCTCACATTTCATGACGTATTAATAAAAATACATGTTCGATGCATGTTTCTATACTTTTGTTTTTGTTTTGTACCGGAATAATCATATGTATAAATGACCGTGACAACGCCCGTTTGAGCTCTTTTCACCATCACACAAACATGCTCGATAGAGAAATGGAGGAACTGAAAAAACGTATATAACGACTTGTAAAGTTTATTAAATGCAGTTCGTAACCAGACGCTAGTGAGACAGGTTAGACGGGAGTAAAGACAGACAGCAATGGCGGGGACCGGAAGAGCCTCTGCAGCATGACATGCCCCAGTTCACAGCACGCACTATACCGATCCACTTTGCACCTCTTGTTGTCGGTGGAGAGGTCTGTCTGCTCGTGAAAGTGCGGCTTGGCAGTGAGGTAAGTCTTGGTAGCCTCGTGCCACTTAGCCCCAGCCCAGCCCAGCCTAGCTCCTTCACGTTCTACCACTGTCTAGTCCTCTACTGCACGAAACTGCATTTTATGGAGAGTGGAGACATTTGGGTTCCTTTTAAAATCGATGTGTTGAGAGCCGATGAGAGTGATGTGAGGCGAGTATGGAAAGCACCGGGATAAAAGGTTGGGCGAAACGAAAGATCCCGAGAATCCCCTCCCCCCTTCCAAAAAACATCGTCTGGCACGATTCCCATGTGCGAATATCCGCGAGCGACCCCGCCGGGGATTGAACCGGGTTCGCCTAGGTGGTCTAACCATTACACCACCGCGGCCCGCTTATTTTGGAGGTGCTAATCGAAAATACAGGGGAAATTGTGTGTGTGTGTGTGAGTGAGGTGTGGGAGTGAATCCAAAATGAGACATTGGGTAATGGCTACCTACAACAATAGTAGAGTGCAAACACTGATGTGGAGGCGACTGTACACGCGGCGGCCGGCTAGGTGAAGCTCCATGGAGAGTGGGACCGACTGTACGGCGCGGCAGTGCGGGTCACGAAGGCATATACCTCCTGCCATTCCTCCTTATTGATGATATGTGGGGGGGGGGGGGAGAGAGAGAGAGTTGAGTAACAGTGCTCCTCCCTCCAGCTCCAGTAACTTCACTACACAATCCTCACTGGAGAAGCCCGCAAGGAGATTCACACTTAAGCCTGTTATATCAAATTTGCGTTAAATACGTGTCAAAATATTTGATAACATCTTGCTGTGTTCATATTGCAGTTAAGAATTACACGTCTTTCATAGGTCGTAATGCTGTACTACCAAATATCCTGCACCAAAAATTTATAATTCGCTGGCGAATGTGTAAACAAACAATAAATAATATAAACACTAGAAAATTCCCGTCATAATATTTCAAACATTAGCATCTACCTGCCAATGCTAACGTTTTATCTCACCTAATTGACATACTTGTGCTAAGTATATTACAAAATTTATTTCTTCTAAACACGCGCAAACGAAATTAAAACTTTTAAATTCCACTCAGATTATCTGCGCATCACAATATACCATTCAGATGGAAATTGGTAGGAATAAAATTGAACATAGACAACTTTCAATCCAATATGAACACACTTTTCCGCGGAACATAGCGACAATAGGAAGTTAACCCAACAAACTTCATTTTAACTTCAGTTTAAATCGGCCTTAAGTTACTCTTCCGTTCATATTACGCTAGTAAAAATCTTTAAATAATTAAACAATATATTTACTAAATTCATACTGTGTAAATATACAAAAAACTGTCCTCCTTAGATAGTTATAAACATGTGCTTAGTTTACGTATTTTAATACCAATGTTGGTAACACAGTTTCTTCGCCTAAGGTTCTTTCACATCTGAGAGAATTTTTGGACGTGCATATCCATGAGTATTCACATTAATTTATTTACGTAGTAGTTTTTCACCTCCGTAATTATAATTTATAATCATTCAAATACATTTGTGTTAGTAAATAACTTCGGCTTAATGACGGAAGCAACAATATTACCCAAAAACGTTTCCAGTCAAAAATAAAGATAAAATGCAGACTGATGACGTCATATGCCATGTATGTCAAAATAACCAAGTGTTGAAGCTTACTCTGTGAGTTAACGTTGACAGAATAGTAATATCTAATCTGGCAGGCAAATGATCGCGATAAAGTTCTCTAGATACACAGTTGAGTTGCAACTTTTGCCTTATGTCCCCAAGCTGCTTGGCCCCACACAGATCTCAATTCTCTCCTTCACTCTGTCAGTGAGCTATTACTACAGCTCTCTCCCATACCGCGTCAAACAATATGCTGTTAAGTTATTTTTGAAAGTAATGGAAATTTATCCTAACATATTTTAACTTAACCTGTCCTAACCTAACTCTGCGTACTATCTAACACTATAAACAGCCAACTATGATAAAAAGCGTTGTTACACAACACCTTACTCAATCACAATAAATACATTTTAAGAAGTATAAAACAAGTGTTTCTGGAACACCACTGTAACATCACCAAGCCGTAGTATTAGAAACGGGAGACGCGTTGGCGATTTCTTAGCTTATTCGATGGAGTACCAGGTTAAAGTTCAGTTTGATTTATACATGGTGACCTTAAAATGACAAGTCAACAGGTGTCAACTCGGCAAGATATGTTGTCGAAAGCAGGAACAGAGATGTACATAGATGTAATAATATAGAATTGTAGCTTAATTGAAATGATAAAACGCTCAAATAGTGATCGTGGCTGTATCGCAAGAAGAAGAGATGAAGAACGAACTGGAGGACATCTGGTAGAAGATTTCCGAACCCGTGAAATTATGATAATCCTTTGCTGTATCTTGTGTCTGTATGTTGACGGAACCTATTTTAAGGCGAAAGTTTGACAGCAGGCGGTACATTAGTACAGAGTTCTTAAATTAAACAATTTCTCTCGACAATTACTATATTACGTTTCCCTGAATTTCCAAAATGTTAAATGTTGGGAGCCTGAGGATGTTTAAATGTGACCATGAACGTTTGTCATTTTTACACGCTGTGACTTATACCTGATAAAATATTTCCAAGAAGTTGGCCTTTTTTAAGTAAAAAACTATAGGGTTTATCAACTCTTGCTGCATATGGTAGTTACCAGCATTCTTAAACACACATTGTCATTAAGCTAACCCTGTCAAAACATATGATGTAGTTCAAATTCTGTTCTTCATATTATGTCCAGCGAATTCACATACTACGAGACGTTTCCATATCCCTTAAACTATTATTTTAGCATTATTAAGACAAGGCTATAGGTATGCAAAATGTTTATATGTTGTTCTCCAGTTCTGGTATAAATAATTAGCGGAGCTAGTGAAATTAAATTACACTTTATTAAATCTCCTTGTCAAAGTGAATACTCTGCTTTCGTATCCTGTTTGTCTGGTCACCCTAGTTGAGGGGGGAGGGGGTAGGGGTGGATATGTCAATGTCAACTAGTGACGAGTTGTACGCCGCGCTGGGGCGAAATATCCCAGCACATCAAAGTACCAGTAAAACTATCAGTAGTGAAGCGAGCGAAAATGAATGAGAAGTTCTATATTATAAGAAGAAGCTGATGAACAGTTGATTAAACATCTGTGCTGGAAGCAGACCAGCGTGTCTTTAAAACACGTGCGATTATGGGTAGTGATTTTTGAAAGCTCGATTTCAAAAGTTCTGAGTTCACTAAAACAGGCGAGATAATGAGAAGGTTGTGCTAATGTGAGTCGGGACTATGCCAGCGAGCCTTTAGCCCGTCAAACAGCCGCTTTCCAGAGCTTAGAGCCTCTGCATGAGCTCCAGACAGTGCAGCATTGACGCAAACTTTTCATCATTGAGGATTTTACATAACTTTACTGTTTAAAACTCTCATAAAGCATGTATGTAGTAGGCCGGTTCATACTCCACTGCACACTGTGTAGCTTAGCTAGTAAGAGGGCAGTACAATGTAGACAATGGACTTTCTTGTCACAGTTCGCACATCAGCGGCACTTCTGCGTAGAAAAAAGAATACCGTGTTCTGAAGGAGGACAGTATTGTCAGCAATAGTTAGGAATATGAGCAGTAAAGTGGCATTTCCACTGACGCTTGTGTGTGGCCGCTAGGTGACGTCATGTGGCCGCACCTACTGCCAGACAATGTGTGAATGCGTTTACATTGTCCGCCCCCCCCCCCCTCCTTCACAACCAAGTTTGCCGGGTCGGCCTTTTTGTTCCCTCGAATAGTCCAGGAGGATCGTCTCAAGACAGATCACCCAGACATGCCTGACAGACACATACACAGTCCACTGTTTGAGACAGGCACCCAGTCTGTGAGGTCAGGTATTCTTCGTTCGAATCAGTGTAAAAGTACTAATTCGTAGTGAAATTCGAACAAGTTAAAATGACTCCACTTATAATCAGTAGAAAACCACTGATAGTTTCAGTGAAAAATAATTTTGCTAATTGAATAACTGACGTGAAACAATTTCACTGATTGAGTTAGTAACTGCCATCTGCAGCGGTGAATTGTTTTTATTGAATTGAGCCAAATAATCGCGAGAAATAAACATATTTACGATAGTAAAATTTTTATATTTTGAAATGGACTGTAATTTAAAAAAATTAGAATTGTATTTTGCAGGTGGTCGGGATTGAATACACTCACACACTCTCCTCTTTTGAGTAATATTGTAATTAAGATGCAAATATTATCATATAGTGTTTTATCGAAAGTGTGCACTGTAGTTTTAAATTGTATGACCATTCTTTTCATTTCTCGTTAAATTGGTAAAGTTGGGATTGTTAAAACGAACAGTAAATGTCAGTTCTCTCTCTTCACCACATTAAAACCATTGAACAGAGTGCTATGATGATTACATGAAAATGAAATTGAAAACGTAAAAACGTAATGAAAGAATGAATGTTCATTTCACTCGTAAAATGCTATTTTGAAAGACGAAACACTTTATAATGTGGTTTGTATTGGTTTTATTAGTTTATGCGTTGTTATTTTACTTCATACACGCTGTCGAACGGTCATTTTTACACGCTGTTTGACGGCCATTTTGCATACTGTTTAACTGGTCCATCAGTCAAAACACACAGCACTGAAAAATAGTGAGAAAAAAAATGGCTGAGAAATCAGTGGAAAATGTGACTGAATCAAGTCAAGGAGAAAACGTAATTTTTCTCGGGTTCGTCAGTTAAATTCACTGAAGTGACTGATGAATCAGTCAGGTCCTGTTAACTGATCGAAAGTGTGAAATATTCAGGTATTCATATTTAGAGTGTATAATGTCGTGCTCACTCACTGTGACCGAAGTTTGGTTTCTGATACTAGTGTTCGCGCATGGAACTGTCGACAGCCGGCTGGTATCGAAAAAGCCGAAGGTCACTGGTACATCAACGACCAGTGAAAGTTCAGTCACGGTGAAGAATACTCGCCCTCTGATTACCTTGTCTGAGAGCTTATCGCGTCAGACAAAAAAATAACATTATATTAATTTTTATATCAGCCAGGGAGTGAGAACTTAGCAGGCAGCGAGTCCTGTTACACGTCATGCCAGCAGAAGCGATGGCGACTGTCATCCTTCCTTGTGCATACATAGTCGTCATAACACAATACAAACGTACAGTTAAATATTCAGTTTGAAATCTTCATAAACAAATATGTTTTTAGACAAATCGTTTTATATTCTTACATGCGCTTGAACGTAGTCAGAAAGAACCCATACAGCTCTTTCCTCCACTATCTACTGAATTCACTTATTTACAATCCCCTGTGAAGCGTACTGAACTATTACTTAGTATCTAATTCTATATTTATTTATGAATAATTATTCGTTCTAATATTCCACTCAAAACAAATTTTTGCGCAGTCTATAGTTGGTTGCACATTAAATATGTTCCCTGTCATAGTTGGCGCATTATAGGCTATGCACGGTAAAGTGAGCACTTTTGAAAGCCATCTCATTTCGAATCATTGTCAATAAATGTATTTTATTTTACCCGAAGACGTAAACTTCCGAGTACGGTGGAATAAACACACTGGGTTTATTACTTACATGACAACATATATTTAAAAAGGTGGTGACAGGATAAGATATGGCTCAAAGGAAAAAGTAACTAGGACCTCAAAAGTGCTCACTTTACCATAAACAGCCTATACAAAAACAAACATTTTTGAAGCCTGGCGTGGTCGTTCTGTATAGACAGTGTGCATTTCATCCCATACTTTTTCTTGGGCTATAGTCAGCATATCGACTCAGAAATACCAACGTCGCAAATTTTTATTTGAATAGTGTATAGACTGTACTCTAATTCACTAAACCAGTACACTTGCACCAATGTTACATTCTCTCTCTCGCTCTCTCTCTCTCCCATGTGCCACCTCAGCTCCATGTTGACACTGCTAGAAGAGTACAGTATTGGACGTGGTGCGGGGAGGGAACACGCGACTTAGTTGTAACACGCCTGTGATTGACAACTCTCCTTGCTGTTGACGACTAACGCCGTCTCGCCTTATGCAATGTCTCGACGCGCAAGTGTGGAATAATCCAATAAAAATGAGCGTAGGTATTTGCAGTCCTTTGATTCGCCGGATGAGCTCTTGAGTGCACAAGTAAGAGGGTAACTGGCGAGGTACACCGTGTACTGTCAGACTTGTGAACTCGAGGTGACTGCAGTCAGTCCCTATGTTGTTTCTGGACCAGTGTCTAACACACACAGTGGCGCTGGAGCTGAGCTGGCAGCAGTCATGGCTCTTCACTGATCTTGAGTAATGGATTGTAAACATTTGGTGAATCAACTTATTTAATCATTTAACCGAATATTGCTTATTAGACATTGAGTAATTCAGCATTACTCTAATATAGTCGGTGCTGCACATCAGGAAAGTGACAGCTATGCAGTACTGTAGTCAATAAATATGTAAGTTAATATTAGCACTTTTATATAAGACATTAATCCGAAACTTAACCACACTACAAATTTATTTAACGACATGATAATTTTTTTCTCAGAAATAGTATACGGCATTAAAGAAGTTGTCTGACTTTGATGTTCGTTAATGAGTTTCCGGAAGTTTAATTGAGAAATACGATAAGAATAATAACGTCTCATTCCTAAAGCACCCTTCTGACCCACGTTGTCGCGTGTTGGAAAGAAGATTATGTTGTATGAGACATTCCTGAAAATGTTATCGATAATTTTACTCAGCAAAGTAGGCACTCTACAAGCGGCTCGGCAATGCAACTTTCCAAGACATCTGCATTTTGAAGACAGTATAGTGGAGCTATCAGATTGCTATGTGTCAATGCAAACTATTACATGCCAAACTATTTATGTAACAAAGTCTAACTTTGCTACATAATTTTCACCAACAACATAATATGACTTCGATTCGTGTGCGTTCAGTAAAGGAATAGTCGTAGTTATTTTATGTTTATTATAAACCTTCGACTTTTAAACATATATAGGTCTACATTATCAGTCAAGAAATAATTTTGGCTCCTTGTTTTTTTATATTAACGTGCCTTAATCATACTTTTGCCAATTTTTTTAAACCAAAAATAATAAATAGGTAACTTGCAGATATAAAATATTTTGTATTTGGCAAAAAGTGTGATGTTAGATGATTGTCTATAAATGTTTTCGGAGAAAAAATTCTTCACTAGTGACAATTTTAAATGGTATACAAAATAATGCATTTTAACTTCCCTTGTTGAGGTTTTTTCAGTTGTTTTGTTAAATTTGTATGTCTCAAAATTAGTAAATTCACGATTTGACTTGGTAATTGTAAATGAAATGTGGTACTAAATGACACAAACTTCAGTAAGTACAAACTGAAGTGTATGTGAGGCATTTAGAATACTGAGCTGAGTGCAGTGAAGGGTTTTGAGCAGTCGTTGCCGCGACTCCCTACTGTGGCAGACAGTCTCCTTCACAGCGAGTTAGGACCGCCCAAGGTTGACCTTGAGAGGCACGTGCTATCTACAAACACAAGTTCCTAACAGCTGCTCGTTACGATAACTTTAAGTCAACTCTCTATCAGAATTGCCAACAAAATCGTAGCTGTGTTTATGATGAAGTTGAGAAACGCTTGTCTTTGATAAGTTGTAATTCGATTCTGCAAATTATGCCCTATGTGGCATGTAAAAAAATTAAGCGTGTACATGAATATATTTGTAATTAAACATATGTACACGCGTACAGTTGTTATGATATTTTAAGCATTTTCTTCTACGTGACCAGTAATACCCTCATCTTACACATGAATTGTCGCAAATTTACGGCCAAAATTTTTTATAAATTCTAAAAAAATTAATTTTTTTTGTTTAAATGCATACAAACGAACTTGATAGTTTCAAGTTCTCTTACATTCGTAGCATAATACACAATTAGCAATCCAGTTGAAAGTTAGTACGAATAAGAATGACAGCATAAAGCGAAAGTAAACTATCGTCCCTTGAAACTTATTAGCTAAAACTACGTTACCTATAGTTTTGTGTTGCAGCTGGGTCAACTTCTTGTGTGGAAAACTTACTTTTGCAAAGATCTAAATTCAATATGAAAACACTACAGTGCGAGCTATAAGTTAGCGCAATCATAACGCAAAGTTAACCCAACGAACTCCATGTTAACGTCAGTGTGTATCTGTTCCCCTGTAAAGCGGCGTGTTGGGCGAGCACTACGCCATAAGTGACGTCAAAGTTGGAACATCTGTCGAACAGCGAGCTGTGTGAAACCCTTGTTTGGAGACTGTCTCGCATGTGCGGGGTGACCTGTCTTGAGGCGATCCCCCTCAACACTGTGCTAGGAGATTAAAGAGGCCGACCCAGCAGAAAGAAAAGGGAGGGGCTTACAACTGACCGAGCGTCATCTCTGGGTACGCGTGGCCACGTGACGTCACCTTACTCGCACGAACACGCACCAGTGGACAGCCGTCTTCAACGTCTTCTCTTCACAGCTCTTCAATAGGACGTTGCCTCAGAGCTTGTCGTACAGTTCGAATATAAGCAAACTCGTATCTTCTCCGTGCAGGCGCGGGCTACCGGAAATGTGAGTTATTTCCACTGCCTACCCCGGTTCTAGGCTGCATCTAAGTCATGTACAATCTCTACCAAAACGTAATTGGGCACCTGTCCACAATGTTTGCTCAGTGGTTGTCACCCCGTTAGAATCTTGTAGCGCCACCTCTTGCGGCTATAACAGCAGCCACCCTGTCTGGCATGCTCTCTACGAGTGTTTGCAGGACATCCACGGGGATTCGTCGCCATTCCTCTTGCAACCATTCCATGACTTGACCAATGGAATTTGGCCGCGCCTGACGAGCCCTCACCCGGCGATCCAATTCGTCCCAAATATGTTCTATAGGGTTGAGGTCGGGGCTCTGGACGGGCCAGTCCAATCAGCGAACATTGTTGTCGGCGTACCACTGCATAGTAGCCCTTGAAACATGGCACCTGACATTGTCATCCTGGAAGTAACACCGGTCCATTCCGTAAAAACGCCACAATGTTGGGAGCATTTCATTATCAAGAATGTTACAATAGGCCTCTCATGCTATCTCGGACAAACACCAGAGGTCCTACGTCGAGGGCCGTGAAACACAAGTCAATTGACGTATTGAATTACCTATCTTCACGGGTGCCTAATTACTTTTTGGTTGATAGTGTATTTTGTGTACTTGAAAGTTGTTGAGACACAATTTTTATTTTTTAAAATCCGTACAAGACTCAGCCAGCAACAAAGCTGCAAGGAAACAAGTAGGGAAACCTGGTTTGAGGCCAAACTTACCACTCACTAGGATATCAAACAGTGGACAACCATCAAACAGTGGACAACCTGCAAACAGTTGAACCTTGGTTGTACTTATGACTGCGTAATCTATTCCATGAAGGGGCGTACAGCTTGCTGGAAAACTTATTTTATATTAGTAATGTGTTATTACGTAAAACCCAAACTTGTAAAAATAAATAATATTTTACAAATAATGTCTTGCGACAGTAACGTGAAGGCTTCAATGACCATTAACATTCTAATTTTTTTCTTGGGGGAAGGTATGTGAAGATTAAAATTTTTTAGTTTGCTATACCTAATGCCTGACGTCAATTTATTTGAGATATGTGGTTCTTATTGGCACGTAGAGAAAAATGTTAAGAATATTATATCAACTACTCCTTAGTACACTTAATCGCAAATATATGCATGTTTTTTTTTTCAGATACCATAAATTGCACCTTTGGAAGTTGCGAATTAAAAGTTATCTAAGACGAGCTTTTCTTACCTCCAATATGAACACGAACACGATTTAAAAAAACAAAACTGCCTTGATTTAACGCAAAGGTAACTTAAAGAGCTCCATATTAAGTGATAATGTTAGACGCAAACTGAGATTTATATATTTTTTGCGAAACTTGTATTCGTGATTAATTTTTGAAAATGAGACTTTGTTAGGGCATGAAACATAATCTAATCATAATTTAGAGACGATGTATGGCTCGTATTCCTGTACTCCTATCACTTCTGTAGATCTTTTTAAAAGGAAATCAATGATAATTCCCTTTTGTTGATGATGGTAAACTCATTAAGGAAATCAATTAACGTAACACTTATTCTTTCTTCTTGAGTGATACACTATGCGTGTCAAATAAGAAATTCAATAATGAACGTAGGCTGCAATAAATGGCTCAAATACTGGTAACATTCTTTATAGTTATTGGTTCCTCCAGCTGAAATGTTATTCGTCCGTCCGTTAGTCTGGCATTCGTCTGTTTTTTCGTCTGTCAGTTGAAAGCGATTCACAACTATCCGTCGTCTATGCATCTGTAAGACACAATTCCAGTATTACAACTGACCATCGTGGTCTTTCTTTGAGTGGAGTTATATTTTCGTTGAAAATGCATTTTCAAGAATGAAACAGTTTGGAGAGAGAATTTTTTTACGTTATAATTTCTATTGAATTATTGTTTACATTTTAAATTCTTGAATTTAACAATAAAGAAAATTTACACAGATCCACCGCCTTGAATTTTAAGTACATATTAGCATCTTTGGAATGTCGTCAGAAGGCGGTGGTCCATTGTTAGTCCGTCAGAAGGCGGTGGTCCATTGTTAGTCCGTCAGAAGGCGGTGGTCCATTGTTAGTCCGTCAGAAGGCGGTGGTCCATTGTTAGTCCGTCAGAAGGCGGTGGCCCATTGTTAGTCCGCCGAAAGTTTAAAGTTTGAGAAATATTTGCCGGATTGACGGATAGAAAAAAAGTAGTCGTGCGATTGGTTGAAGATCACGTGACGGACGGACGGGTGACTGACGAATGCGATGGATGATTGTGTCCACCTGATGTAGGGTTGGTCTCCGAACTATGTGCAGCGAACCGTCCAATGTGACTGAGTGAGGTGTGCTTAAGAATAGCATTTAAGCAATGTGAAAATGGCTCAAACGGGTGTTCACGATCATTGCTACAGGCTTAGATTGCAGTACAGGGCTTATGGCGCTCACAGTTGCCAGATTGCTTCAGCTTTGTGACGTAACTGGCAAGCTGAGAAGCAAATGGGCGGCGAAGGAAATGGCCTGATTAAAATAATTTTGATCTGTTTACCTCCCTGCAAACTCGTAAAGGAATCCAACCCTGCGACGCAAAGCTAAACAGCTCCTTTGAAACTGAATCCTCTGAGAAACCCTATCATTGTGATTACATGGAGCGTACGCAACGAAAATGGCACTTTATTAGGCTGAATAAAGACAACATATCAGGCAACAGTGTACGCAGGAACAAGGACAGAGTTAACGACAGAAACCATGCATTGGAAAGAGAGAGTAAATGTGAAGTTACACCGCATACTGCAATCTAAGAGTGTGACGCTCTATAGGTAAGAACATTCCGGTTCAAAACATTAAATAAAGGAAAAGGGATGTGCATCAAACCTTTGTTTCTGTTATTACCTCACAAAATGGGAGGGTGTACGCTGAAAGTCACATAGAGGCGCGCTATCGACGGCAAGACTGCACGCCAGTTCATTGCTTTGCGAGTAAAGGCGATGAAAGAGTTGATGCTCATGTCTCGGTCGCCCCTAGCGCTCCCACGCGTCAACCAGGCTACACCGCGACGATGCGAGGATCGCAGCACTGTTACTGTCTGCCCTCGCCGTGTGTTTGAGGTGGGCGGCTGCGTCCAACAAGACTACCGTCGTTGGACAGCTGCCATGTTTGGGCACCAGGAACCAGTTACATCCTCCTCCTCCTCCTCCTCCTACTGAAAGCAGCTTCACTTGCAGGTCCTCTGCAGGAGCAGCTCACTCACTGAGTACGTGCTCGCCCTATGTCCATCTCACATCCTGCCACAGAGCACGTGGCCTTGCTTGAACTGAGTTGCAGAGTGTTCGAGATACACGTTCTTCTACGACAATGTTAAACGTGCGTCCAATGTGCATACCTACGAAACAACGCACCCGTCTGAACAGGTCCCTTGAGCGCTTTCAAGACAACATGCACATTAGAAACACTATTTTAGAGTCCTTCAAAGTGGCTGTAATCGGCTTTTTCAAAGCGCCGTATCTCAGAGCATATGGGTCAGATACATACAAGACTACTCAAGCGATCTGCAGTGAATATTGCTACACACTTTCCTCTAACAGAATAACATTGTCACAGCTGAAAGTCCCATAAGATACACGCAGCGCGACCTGGAAAACTGCACTGTGCCAGTTCAGAGCCTTGCGATTAGCGGCGATGGCGCACTTGATATCTGTGGCACTGACGCCCTTATCGCTTGCGTGCTTCTCGCCCTCACAGGAGGGGAAAACCTTCAAGTAGACGGGATACTTGAGAATGCAGAGCCGCTCAGTCTAGCCAGCAATATCAGAGAATGGGGACGACTATATCAGAGTAACCTCTGCAACGACTCTGTACATCATATGAGTGCTGACATCTCTAGCGGAGCGATGTAACAACTTACGAAGGATGAGTAGGAGGGTATGTGTACTTGGCAGTTCCCGAAATTTAGTAATGGCCGCCAGAATGACAGTCAATTGACATACAAACTGTTCTTTTTTCGTCCAGGTGTGTTGTTATAATTTATTTATGTTGCTTATGAACATATTCGCTTCTGTGTTGTAGACTTTGCTCTATCCTTAGTAAAGGTTTTGATCACACCATAATCATTTTTATAAGAGAAGCAAAAGTGTCTTGAGAGCGATGCCTAAAGTCACGTCTGATCATCTTTTGAAGACTTGATTTCGCCACTGCCCTGGTATGTACAGAAATGAGATAGGTACTGATTTCATTTTACTATATTTACAGCGTTAACCTGGTAAAAACTAAACATTTTAGAAATAAATTTTTGTAAAACAATCGTTGCTCATATAGGCCCTAAACATGTAGGCTGCAGTTAATACTAGTAAAGTCCATTCACTGTTCTGTCTAACTTCACTCAGGCCCTGCTTAAAGTTCTACTTTCATGATTTTTCTCCGCTTATGCAAACAAAGCTCAATCGAGTCTAGAAAATTGCAACAAAAGGGCAACACACAACATTCGTACGCAAACAATTTAATAGCATCTAATATTTTGCATAAGAACTATTTCGTACTAGGCATTACCAACATAAATATTTTCTCGCCATTTTTCTTCATATTAATTTTAAATAAATATCATTATCTATAGATAAACCTAAGTAAAAGTTCAATTTAGCCAGAAATAGTATAACTATACAGCGTGCATAGGAAACACGTGTACAAACTCGGGCACGTCATCAGTGACCTGAAAAGAGGGCGATTGATATATGACACCCATGGACCATCTCAAATAATAAGGGCTGTAGCAGCCCCTAAAGGCGGTGGGTGACAAGGACATTACGTGGGATATTAGGCAAAGTACTTACGTTAGAAGAACACACATGAGTATACGAAGCAAGTAAACCTAAATCTTGGATACACGGTATATATGGTCCATCGTACACACCCCTATCATTTAAATAATAGGGGTTGGCACCCTTTGAGTGTATGTAACACGTACACTGTCAGTTTAAATTGATTGTGGATACGATGGGATGAAGCAGGACTACGTAAGTAGCAAATAAGCCTCCTTGTTGCAACTCTCTAGGATCCACCGTTAAATCGCAAACGAAGGGTACAGTAGTAACAATAGCATGATCAAGTGAGTAGGCAACCCTTCTCGCACCCAGAGGAATTCAGCGGGGAGTCACCGCCGAATGCGTGAAGAGAATGTGGCAGCACGTAACTGTGAAGTCTTAGGAGCCGATGGGAGTGATTGAGGTGAGTATGGATCTGCGCCGGAATGAAAGGGCGGGGTAAACGGGAGAACGCCGAGGAAACCCGTTGACCAGCGGCATCGTCCGGCGCGATGCCTACATACGAACATCCGGGGGTTACCCGGTAGGAAACAGGGTGAGATAGAACAAAGGTTGAGGTAGAACATAGGGTGAGTTAGAAAACAGGTTTAGCTAGAACACAGGGTGAGGTATAACAAGGTGAGGTAGGACACAGTATTTGGTAAGACACCGGGTGCGGTAGGACATATGGCGATGTAGAACACAAGGCCAGGTAGGATACATGGCGAGGTAGGACACAGTGTGAGATAGGAAACTGAGTGTGGTAGAACGCAGGATGTGGTTGGATAGAGGTGAGGTAGAACACAGGGTGAGGTAGAACACAGGGCGAGGCAGGACACAGAATGCAGTAGGACACAGGACGTGGTAGGACAGACGGAGGTAGAACACAGTGAGGTAGAGTACAATGTGAGGTATGACACAGGGTGAGGTAGGACTCGTGGTGACGTACAACACAGGGTAAGGTAGAACACAGGGCGAGATAGGACAAAGGGTTAGGTAAGACACAGGATGAGGTAGAACAGAGAGCGAGGTAGGATACATGTTGAGGTAGAACACAGTATGAGGTAGAACACAGTGTGAGTTAGAACACATGGTGAACTAGATCACAGAGTGATGTAAGGCGCATTATGAGGTAAAACGCAGGGTGAGCTAATACACAGGTTTAAATAGAACGCGGTGTGTTGTAGGACACAGGGTGAGGTAGAACACAGGGAAAGGTAGAACATAGGATGAGGTAGGACACGGTGGGTTAGGGCACGTTAGGTAGAATACAGAGTTAACACTTATTAAATGTTATTTTAATATATTTTTTTTCAAGCAGAAGGTGATTCCTTAAGAAAAATAAAGTTCATAACATATAGGACATATCATTCCGAAAGGGAAAAGTAAAGGGTAGATAAGGTTATGAAAATTGAGTTTTCAAAACTTATTGTTGCGATTTCTCGAAATTCAGTGGGCTGAACCAAGTTCGTTAAGGGACGGAGGTTTTGATTAAATAAAAGAGTTCAATATAATTTCCTAATCTTATTTACAACTACAAACAAAATTCTATCCACTTAACATCTATACTTCTATACAAATATTAGAAAGAGTTAACCGTTGCCGTTGATGCAAAATGTCACATGTAAAAAACTGCACTTTTTAGGAGACAAGTATAACTGAACAAGACTTAGCATGAACATACTATCCAACTCAAAATTGAAACATAACCTTAAAAAGGAGGCGAATGATACTGAACCACCTCAAAATTTCGGTAGAAGGTCTTATAGATAAACTACGGGTAACATATTAGCTTTTGCAATTATATTAATATAAAACATAACATAAGACATATTTTGCTAGGATACGTCACATTTTGAAGTTATTGAAACTCAACTGTTTCATCGAATGGGAAACTTAATTCCGTTTGCGCTGTTGGTTTGATATTTATTCAAATACATGTGAGGGTCTTTTTGAGTAAAATTGTCAAGGATGATAGAAAAATAACAAACATTAAGTAGAAAAGAGCATCTTTTAATGTATATTTTAACTGTAACCAAATTTAATTGAACAAGGAGTACAATTAAAATGCTACAAAGTATATTATTCAGTTTTTGTTTTAAATAATTAAAGTGATATGATGAGGGTACTGACATATACTGTAAAACTAACGTTATAAGTTTTTTTCATTTCAAATAGAAACTACGTGCTTGCACTGCTCTAGTACTTGTACTGGATCATCACATTCATGAGGAAGATTATTATAAAAGTGATGGTAGTCCTCATGCATGATTTTCTTCAATGACTGTAAGTTTTCAAACTTACTCTGTGTAATTTTCTATTTTCAATGGAGCTTTGTAGAGAGGGAGTAAGATTTCATAGACACAGTATGTTTTAGGCCGCGCCGTCGAAGTTGAGTCAAGTCCTCGCTGGCATCCAGTTTGTAACAAATGTAACCATTCAAGTATCTAAAAGTACATACATCGGTAACAAAGGTATCGCCCGTCTTTGATCCTGGTCTTACAATATTATAGTATCCATTGGAAAAATTGAAGAAGTCAGTGTACTTAAATAAGTACACTGCAATGTACTACTTGTGTAACACATAGGTACTAAATTTATTCTATACATAATTATGTACATACATCTTATATATAAAAAATATTCTGTACATAAATTTATATTACAACCATATATATATGTGTGTGTGTGTGTGTGTGTGTGTGTGTGTGTGTGTGTGTGTGTGTGATAATACTTGCGTGTGTTCTTCTAGGATGAACGAGTATTTTTTTGCGTTTTTTCCGAGTATTCCTATACCACGAAGATGAATTGCGAATACGAAGGCCTGCCTTTAACATCGACGGTTATAGAGCTCTTAGATGCATCAACACTAACACTGATTGTCGCCAGTGCCGATTCTGCGATCGAGTTTTCACCACACCCCTTATATGCATTTTAGTTTTAGTATCATTCTATACTTGGAGCATAATGGATGTAAAATTCCGATGATGCATCTGCTTTGTCGCTTCTGCGGTAAAGCATTTTAAACTCTGAGCAGCATGCGACGACATAAAATAATGACCTGCATGACGAAAAACTTCAAGAATGTCATTTCAGTGCGATTACTGCCAGTGGCAGTTTACTCTGAGTGATATTTTGAAGAGACGTTATAAAACATTTAGCACTGGTTTTCTGCAACTACAATCACCACTGCATTCGCCAAAATCAGAATTTTTATCAGCACCCCATGCACCATAATCAGAACTGCACGCACCACAATCAACACCACACGCACTGCAATCAGCACTATACACACCGCAATCACCGCCATATGCACCACAATCAGCACAGCACACACAGCAATCAGCACTGCATGCACTGCAATCAGAACTGCTTGCACCGCAATTAGCACTGCATGAATTACAATAAGCATTGCATACACCGCAATCAGCACTGCAATTGCGGTGCATGCAATTGCGGTGAATTGCATGCACCGCAACTGGCACTACATGAACTCCAATAAGCACGGCATACACCGCAATTAGCACTGCATGCACTACAATCAGCACTGCATGCACCACAATTAGAACTGCATGAATTGTAATAAGCACTGCATACACCGCAATCAGCAATGCATGAACTGCAATCAGCATTGCATGCACCGCAATCAGCACCGCACGCACCACACTCACCGCATGATAGTAGTGGTAATATACATATTATCAAGCAAGATGTTACTTTGCCCATACAGATTCATGCTGATGAGGAAGAAATTTTCCACGAATTGCCACATGTTGGCCTATTTCCGAATACAGCAAGGTGCATAATCGTGGGACCATCAGGTTGTGGTAAGACATGCGTCCTACTGAGCTTTCTAGAAGAATCGAATAGCCTTCAGTTCCAGAACGTGTATCTATATTTAAAATCACACCAGCAACCGAAATACCAGCGATTGGCACGAGTACAGCAGGCCATGGAAGGCTTGGGTTATTTCCCATGCAGCGATAATGAAGTCGTCATACCTCCGAGCGAAACAAATATATGCTTTTCGACAACACAAATATGTTGGTGTTGTTTCTCATGGACGATATGAATTTACATCATGTTTATGACGATCATGTTAATACGAACATGATGCTATCAGATTTCAAACATATGTGTTAATAGTGCTGAAAAGAGACATATGGATTTTTTGCTATATTTCAGGAATGACCGCTACCTAATGGAAGGTGCAGGTGTGGGTTCGATCACTTCATAGCTGTCTGCCGAGAGGGTTCGTCTACTGGGAGCCAGCAAGTGATGTCATCAATACCTCCTGCTACATCGATGGGTACTGTTTCCGCACACGATTATGACGAGGCAGTTAATGCTAATGACAGCATGATTGAGTCAGTTTGTGCAGAACATACACTTGCAAGACTTTCGCGTGAAGTCACCGAACTTCACAATAAAAGAACATGAGCTCTAAATACTGATTAAAATCGAACCTTTGCTACAAAGAAAAGAAAACTTGATATTTAGGATGAAGGAGGAATTGAAGACGATCATGAAGACAGCAGTGATTATGACTATGGCGACAGTGAAAGCGTTGAATACGGTTATACTTCCTATCTATAGTCCATTCCCCATTGGAAGCAACTTTCTCGGAGCCCTGCTAAATATCCACTTGCAGGCCCGTTTTGTATCCTTCCGCCAAATGTAAACAAACATTGCCATGTGACTGCCATGTAGCATCTGTTAAAATCAATGTTTACATTCCATCGTGTGTGTACAATGTTCGTATACTTTCGCTACACCTAAAAATAAACATTGAAATATGACTTCTACTTTTATACCTGTCAAATGTGTTGTTTACCGTATACAGCTTTTCGAAGAATTGTGCCATATTCCAAAAACCATTCCGTATGAATATTCACAGTTTAAGCCTCTTACATTATTTAGGTCAGCTTTATGGCGTTTTAAAAATGCCTGAATTGAAGACAGTTCTTATAGTTATTTTACATTAACATATTTGTTTTCCTCGATGTAGCGCAATACATGTA
This sequence comes from Dryococelus australis, assembly GCA_029891345.1. Classification (NCBI taxonomy): domain Eukaryota; kingdom Metazoa; phylum Arthropoda; class Insecta; order Phasmatodea; family Phasmatidae; genus Dryococelus; species Dryococelus australis. Next base: position 176,431,750 of record CM056999.1, read on the forward strand.
ATGCACGTTAGTATTTTGCCGCGACTGTGTTTAACACTGTTACAACTGCGAGGTAAAGGGCTGTACTAATTGTAATTATCCTTTTGTTATCGAAATGTGTTGGGTCATTTCTCTAAAAGGACGGCCTCAGTTGGAATAAATAATAAAAATAAGGAACAATCAGTGAAAAATGTACCTTAAATTCAAGTACGCACTTCGTGTTGCTCATTTTTGTCATTCAAACTTTAAAAGATAGCGGTGAACGTGCACACAAATAAGCCTACGATAACTTTTATCCCTCTAATATTTCTATGTATTGCTACTTACTGTTTATTAGATTTATTAAAATTGATCGGGCTGGGCTTAGTATTTTTCTTCTGAGATTGTGGCAAATTACGTTATACGACTGAGTTTCAAACCCCTTAGGACAAAGGTACAACTTTGAGATAAATAAACAGACGTGGATCTAAATAAATAACTTCGTCATAAAAACAGTCCACATTTAAAACGTATAATTTGTGCAAATCAAATATTTGAAATAACGCACACACAGGGCCACGATGCACAAATGCACGCCATTTCACAGACGCAATGATGAACGAAACTCACGTCACAGTATATTTATTACTGCCGTGGAAATACATTTTTATCACAACATCGTAACTTTCTTAGGTAGGTTTAAAAAACACAATGTCTACAAACGTGATGTATTAATTTAAAGTATTTTTCGGAGTAAGAATAATTTTCGATCCGTTTGACAAGAAGCAACACGCCATGTCATGGCTCGCCACGTCTGCCAACATCACTAGGTAACTGCCCCACCATCATATCTAAATATATCAAAATACTTATCCAAACATTAAAATCTCTTTTCATTTGTACATTTCAAATTCAAAAAACGTTATTTTGCTGTAATAAGTATAAAATATGCTACAATTGAAAACATATATAATTTATTTGATAAACCAACGAAGTGAAATTTCCCCGAGCGTGAAAGAGACGAAGAAAGAGAAAGAGTGCGACAAGCCTCGCCAGCAGACAGTTTTTCAATTGCTTTCTCGCTCGATAAAACAATACTGTACCATTACGGCCTTCTCGCGATATTTTCCGCTGTTATTTTAAACTGTAAAAATTATATATGTTGCCATCGGGCCTACTTAAATATTTAAATATTTCGATAGGCACCGTTTAGTTTACAAATAGTATACTAAAAAACGAGGTCAAAATAATATTTAACTTTGGACTATTTCTTACTGGTCGTTGCCAACACGTCGCTGCACTCGCTGTTGTTAATTCATATTTTTAAAAGAAATAAATATTACAAGTTATAAAAGATATTAAGGTGAACGTTCATTTATTCAATAATACAGTACTCTAAAGCTAACTACAGTGTTATATTTTTTTGGAATACGGGTTATTGATCAAACTGGTGACATGTTATGCGTAGAGTGTTTTTTCAAAGGTTTATTTTCATAAGTCACTTCCAATCGGGAATGGACTATATTTATCGAAGACCCGAGTAAACTTGTTGACAATCTTGGAAATTTGCTTGAGCTTCAAAAATGCGGAATCACTAGAACATGAAGGTAATGGTTTCGATCAATAGACAATTTAAGTTACGGTGTTGTATAAGATGATGTGATAAACTACTTTTTTCTGAAGTTATAAATACAAAATAATAATTAATAATTTTAATAAAATAATGTTTTTTTGTTTTGTGTCGTACCCTTCTATCGCCCTTGAAGTTTTAACAAAAAAATATATATTTCATGTATTTAATAAATTAAGCATGCGGTCAAATTCCTGCATGATGCATATAGCTGTACTGCAGATTGGAAAAAATATTTAAAAAAAATAGAATTGAAAATGAATTACAGGTTCTTGTGTCGATAAATATAAGTCTTTACAGCTCGCTTGGCAGTGAAATCGAGAAATTGACATAGCTCTCAGTAACATAATATGCTCGTACCCTTTTCTTAATTTTTTCTCGAGTTTTGGCTTTCCAGGTCATTCAATGTCAGGAGGTCAAGGTCGAGGTTACCTGCATATAACATGGTGGCAGTAGTCTGTAATGTATTATGCATGATGACTTTTAAGTATATTATTTTTCGAATTTTTGTTTTCAAGGTCATTCAAAGTTATGCAGTCAAGGTCGAGGTAGTTTGAATCTAATATGGTGGTGGTAGTCTGTAACATCATATGCTTGTTGACTTTTATTGATTTTTCTCGGGTTTTTGTTCTTAAGGTCATTCAGTGTCACAGGGTCAGGTGCGAGGTTACCTTCATCTAATATGGTGGTAGTAGTGTGTAAAGTAATATACTTGTAGACTTTCATGTATTTTTCTCGACTTGTGTTCAAGGTCATGGGCAAGGCTGTATAGCAGAATTTTTTTCTGGGGGGGGGGGGGCTGATGAGTATTAGTATTGTCACTAGTAGTACATCGTTCGCAAGTCACAGTGGAAGGATATAAAAGGAAAGGAGGATAGAAACAATGTGTGGCTTATGGATAGTAACAAATATGTAAATATAATGATCGACATTTTGATAATAGGGTTTTTTAAAACGTGTCATTTTGGAGGGGGCTGCAGTCCCCTCAGCCCCCCTGAATATGCCCCTGGTCATGAGTTCAAGATGAATGCAGTTTGCATCTCATATGGTGGTAGTAGTCTGTAATAGCATATCCTTGCTGTCTTTTATGTATTTTTCTCGACATTTGTTTTCAAGGTCATTCAAGGTTATGTGGTAAAGGTCGAGGTAGTCTGCGTCTAATATGGTGATATCAGTTAGTAATGCAACATGCTTGTTGCCTTTAATGATTTTTCTCGAGTTTTTGTTTTCGAGGTCACTCAAGGTCATGGTTAATGTCGAGGTAACCTGCGTATAATATGATTTTAGTAGTCTGTAATGTATTATGCTTGTTGACATTTATGTATTTTATATCCAGTTATTGTTTTCAATTACATTCAAGGTCATGGGGTCAAGGTCAAGGTAGTCTTCATCCAATATGGGGGAGGGGTAAATTATAACAAGATAGTGGTCGCCTACCAAGATGGTGGAATGTGTCTCGTGAAGGGTGCCCTCTGAAAATGTAAATATTTTAAAAATATTTTTATTGATGTATTTTTCAATAATTTCAATAATATATATATTTTTTTACGATTTTTCGAAATTGTTTCGGATATTTTTGGAAATATTTTGGAATGTTTTGGATTTTTGGGGTAAAATGTCAAGGTCAAAAGTACTAACTGGTCTGTTGCCCTGAACCATGGTCAAATGGGTCGCTGATCCACCTCCCTGCTCTGACTGGGTCGCTGATCTGCCTCTCCAGCTCAGGGAAAAACAGAACATTTTTTGGCTTTTTAGGGATAAAAGGGAAATTTTTTACGGAAAAGGGGAAATTTTTGATTTTTCGTCACTTATGAGGGAAAAGGGGAAATTTTGAGGGGAAAAAGGGAAATTACAGCATGGCGGATGGCCAAATCCTAATTCTGTTCCAGGTCCCGTTGCCCCTTAATCATCTGTTCTCTACTACTTACATATGTTGGAAGAATACACAATGTCTAACAAACAAGTCAACATTGCGAGTCGTGTCGCTGGTTTCACGTCGCTACTCGTGTGCTCAGGATTAAACCCCCTTAAGATATTAACATATGGAAAAAGAAATTGCTAGCGAATTTACATGAGTGTGGGTATGCGTATAGAGGGAAAGCAGAATGATGGATTTATTTTGTTCGTTCATCACTTTTTGCGTTCCGACATTTGCTCAGAAAATAATCAAGTGTGTAGGAGAAATTTTCAACTTATATATGTAATGTTTCTTGAACGACATAAGTCCAGTGTACGGAATTGGGAGGATGTTCATGAAGGACATGCACCACCAGTGGGGGAGGTAATACCATTTTGGAAATAACACCCCATCCTTCCATAGTGCTTCCTGCCGGGGATGTAACCCATGGCCTCCCGAATGGACGTCATACACGATACCACATGACTTGGTGTTGTATCGTAGCGTCGCTAAACAGCCCTGTTTTTGCAGCCTGACATGTAATATTATTTCCACGCTGTGAAGAGGTTAAAAACTTCCGTTAGGCATGTGTTTAAAATTTACAAAAAAAATTCTCGAGTGAATTTCTTAAAAATTCATTGTAATTAATTTTATATATTTTAACGTACAAACACAGGGACATGGTCCCATTAACTATGGTAGTGTTGTATGGAGTGAAGTTCGATGACTTACACTAAATTTAATTTGTAATTTTGTGGACAGGGGATCTATTTAATTTAGTTTCTTTTAGTTTTGCACACATATACCCAAAGTTTGTGATATTAGTAACATGTTTAATTTTCCTACAATTTTGTAGATTCGCTGTATTTTTATATGAATAAAGGAATCGAGTTCACTACAAAGTTAATTTTACATGAGAGGGGGAAGATACATAATATGAGAAAAAATTATATCATGAGCAGAAATGTGAAAAAGTGTTCATTTTGCAGCGAACAAACTATAGAATGTGTGTATACAATAAGACTTGCCCTGTGCCAGATGTATAGAAGAGGGGACGGGAACAGTTGAAACCTAATTTAACTAAGTACCACACGGTTCTACCAGGAAACGAATTCCATGGTGCAAGAGTATCTTGATATAACAAAAAAAATTAATTAGAAAACAAAATTCTAATTATGCCAAGCAAAGTGCCGCAGCTTGACTGGAGAGCAGCGACTGAAATGGCTGAGTAGGATTTAGCCGGGTATACCTAGAACTGAGCCTTCCATATGCCTACGAGTTTCCTTCTTATAGTGATTTGATTGTTTTCGTTATAAGCAGAGACATGTGTCAGATAACACACCTCGAAGACGTAAGTTGCACACCCATGTCACGCCCACAGTGGGTGCCTGAAACATCTCGCAAGTGATCATGGTTGGGCTGCGTGTAGTCTGCCACGTGATGTGGTTGCAGTGCTAGCAGAGAAAAGCTAATCAGAAGTGTCAGAGACAAAGACAATTAGTGGCAGCATACAGTGCAGAAAGATGCTCACTACACTTTGGTCAGCGAGCACACTTCGTCCTTCGCTGTTCAGCTGCTCCTGAGAGTCACGCCTACTGTGGGAGAGGGAAAGTTACTTGGTCGCCTCGCCCACAGCGGCAAATGTCAGCACACACTGCCCTTTCCTGGGATGTCTTCTGTCGACAATCAGCTCACCTACCCACGTCCCACTGCTGTCTCTACCTCTCTCTCTCTCTCTAGCTCTAGCTCTTGGGGGTGGCGCCTAGTTTGGGCTGTGCAATTACACTTTTCAATATTGTTTCGAAGCACGTTTACCATATCTATACCGGTGCGATATATCTCTCCTAGACAGTATTGAAACTCGATGGTAATATATCGCAAATGTCGGTCATGGTGATATAGCAAATATCGCATAGCACTAAGCTCGCATTTAGCTAATATCGTTAAAATCGCACGTCTCTAATATCGCATTATATTATATATTTCTCTAGATTGTCGGACCATATCGCAGTTGCGATATTTCATAAATACAGTTTCGTAATCGATATATCGCCATACCACACAGTCCTAGCGTCTGGTGGCATATGTGTGGATGTTGACAGTCTAATTTTTTTGATCCAGTGCATCGGTTTTGTTAATTCAAGTGTGTATTTTGGTAGATGAACAAAATTATTTATGTTGCTTTTTTAAGTTTGTGTTTGAGGAACAAAATATTTTGTAATGGCAAATAAATATATTTTTGGTTCTATACGAAAAAAAAATTGTTGGCAGTAAAAAAAGACATCTCGGTCTGGAGGCTGCAACACTGCATGGAACGGCTTTCAGTTTCACTTGGCCTCAACAACACATTACATGGCACGATTTTAATTTCTCTTGGCCTAAATAAACCTCACATGCGTTAATTTCAGGTTAAAAGTATTTAATTTTATATGCTTCATTTCGTGTTCATCTAAAGTTTCCTGTTGCACAGCATCGCAAAGTGTTATGACATAGGTTTCTGACACAGAGAAGTTTGTGAAGGGCCCGTGAAATGTGAGCTGGTAATTGTGCAATTCATCATCGTTCTTGAGTGATGGATCTCCGGACTATGTAAATGTTATCCTATACGAGATTTGCATCAGTTGACATAAGCATGAACAGCATTTTCAAACAATTTATGTTTATAATTTGTTTCCTAACAAAAGTGAAAATTTTATACCTCTTGGTACGCCTCTGTACAAAAGGAGTAATTATAATCATTTAGTGGAAAATCATGCACACAGTTACAAGACATCGGTGTTACAAAATTGTCTTTTCAAGAAAAGTATGGGGATTGTGCTGGAAACTTTCTTAATTGCCTGAAATATATAGACTATTTTGACCTGGATCATGTGGTAGGTAGTAAAGACAGTTATAACATGCTATAGTATAATATTAAATATATACCACTATTGTTTTTTATTTGAGATTTAATTCTTTGTGTGAGTACGTGAATGTTAAAAGTTGTGCTAAGGTTACGAGGCATTATCCCCTCGTGGATAATGGTGGATAATGTTGACTCACTAGGTTAGCAGAACACTAGTTACTCTCCACAAGGTAAGTGCAGCGGACAACATGGCCGGCCTCTTGTAGGAAACAGAAGAGAGGCCTGGGTGGTTGTTATCTGTGCGTGTAGAGGCAGAGCGAGAACTGGCCCCGAACTACCTATTTCCCGCTACTTACAGGAGAATTGGCCAGTCAACACGTCACGAAGCTGCGGCAGTTACATGTAGTACCTACCATGAACACGAGGTACCGTTACTGTTCTGCCGGCCGACAAGCTCCGCTACCCATTCATTTGCAATTACGAGTCTCTCACTTTGGGGGGGGGGGGGGGCTGCTTTCCGCTCTGCGCGACTAGAACCACCTATATACAGTACGTCATTCAATTACATACTCTACCTTACATCTTTGAACGCATGTGGGCTGGAAGAGCGTGCTCCCGGCACACATCTACTGACAAGAAAATTAGAAGCAAGTCGCATATATTCACGACTAAATGATCATCAGTTCTGTTGGTGTCTGTGTTCCCATTTATAACCGTCTTAATAGTTCACACAAATACTTAATCATGTCAAATACATTTTTTTTTTTCACATATTAGAAACAATTTCTTGGAAACTGGTTGCCAAAATGTTTTTTTCTAACACTAATAATATATTGCAAGTGTGTAACACTGATATATCCTACATACACTTAACACACTAAATTAATACTACATGTCTACAATGCACTCTTGTTAAAATAAACAGTAGCTGTATATTGTCACATTACAAATTGTTGTAAAACTTTGTTCTAATTAGTATTATTACAAAATTTATCTTGGCAAGCAGTTCCAAAAAACTGTTTTGTTGTATAAGAACAAAACTGTCAAACTCCGTAGTCTCCTCACATCCAGCTTGCAGCAAGTATTATTTGTAGAACTTGCTGCGACGTAGTTTGGCAAGCTGCAAGTGTAATCCAAGCCATCAGCCAGATTGACTCACACGTGACAGGACACGCTATCTCGTCAACGTATATTCATATGGAAGGCGTGCTTCTTCACCTCGTGGGAATGTTTGCGTCTTCGCTCGCATGGCACAGAAAGCGTGCAGGCATATCGCAGCGCTATACGGTCGACTGCGAGCGTTTCTACGGCCTACAAAGGCAGCGGCAGAGCAGCTTGGCGGAGAGCAACTAACTGGCCGCAGTCAGTTCTGCGAGTTCTGTATCGTGTGTTCAGACATTCCTCGTCCCTCTGCTGGTAAGTGCTACGCCTTCTCCATGCCGGGGCCGCGGTGTCTCAGTGGCTAGTGCGCCCGACCGCCCCTCTGTCCCTTACTCCGAGTTCCATTCGCGCACGTGGCAGTCATACTGGACAATGTCACTGATAGGCGGGATTTCTTGGGCATTTTTCATTTACCCCGTCCTTGGATTACGGCATACTCCATCCTTGGCTTCACTCTAATCAGCTGTCAGGACCTCGCGGTAAAGTGAGCATTGTGAAGCCCTTTCATTGGCATAATAGTCTATAAATATAGTGTATAGTACCCTTAGACATTAACTTACGAGTCCTGTACATTGTGTTAATTACTTACATGGCAATATTAATGTTTTTTTTAAGTGGGGGAAGATTAAAAAATGGCTAACAGGAAAAAAAGTAAGTAGGATCACTAAAGTGCTCACTTTATCGTGATCAGCCTATAGTCGCCCAAAATTCAGCACTCCGCTCCCCTTCCTGACATCTCAGAACTCTTCGTATAAACCTCTTCTCTCCCTGTCTCTCTATCTTATAATATTTCGAACGCCCTTTTTAATGAAGAGTATCCTTTCTCATCTTCTGTTCCAGTAGAAACGTTACTTATTCTTCATAAATTGCATGCAATTTTGCAATTCCTTTCTGTCGATGGACTTTCTTGGTGTCTGTGCCGGACCCCCTGCCCTTCCTCTCTTTCATAGATAACGTCATAAGCTAGCATGAGATGTAATAATGGCCCAAATCGCGGCCATGTCAGCTAAATATAAGAAAATCTGCGACGAATGTGCGCCGTAGTTCCGGTCTGCCTGGGTGTATGGGGTTCTGTCCTAAGACGCCCTTTGGTTCCATCCGTACCTAGGACTTCAATTTACTCTTTTAGCATCAAGATAGAATTAAATAAAAGTCGAACTTTTCTTTAGAAAGAATATTATATTTCCGTTCGTGCATACTCCTTACAGTTCATCCACAACCAACGTGGCGTGACGTAACGTTAGCAGCATAACATTTACGTTAACCGTCCACAGTCAGTGTCAATAGCATTCGAATGAAGTATGTAATAGGAATTTTTTTCAGAAATATGGTATTCTGAAATTTTGTATTAGCTAAATACAGGTTTATTTTTTAAACGAACTACATGAAACAATGAACAGTAGAATTGTTTGTAAAGAATAGACCATAAGGATTTTGTGTATTTGCTCTCGTACCTCTACAACAGCTTCCTTTTTATAGTTTCTATCCGCTTTGTTGTACAAAACAGACATTGTTTCTACCGCTGTCGTTTAGGTACATTTCCGTAAGTAAGAGAACCAATTATCAACTATGAGCGATGAGCCAGGCAAAAGATAACGTTGCTGATATCGTGTTAACATTGCAGGTACATAATCAAGTCACACCACACACCTTTTTCATGTATTCGGGCCTGATTTTAAGACCACTGTTTCTATGACGTCGGCGACCTCGTTATGATTGGTTACAGTCTTGGGCGTTACAGTCTTGGAACACGATGCTGCCATAAAGCGTTACACAAGGAAGCGAATGGCTGAGTTTGAAATACCAGCGCGATGGAGTGGATGTCGAGTGTCGCTCAACATAACACACATCCTCGAGGTGAGAGTGGTACACCTCGCCTCGCATACTGATCAGCCTGCTCCACCACCTTAGCCGCATCTCAAGGTCGCCAATGTACGCCTCCTCAGACAGAGCAGGTCCTCGTGACATCACTGATGGCCGGAAGTGAGGTGCAGGCGGCAAGATGGTCGCTCGGTGTCATTGTTGCCAACGTCTGCGGCGTACATCACACTGCGCCTGTCGTTCTCGCAGAGGATAGCTGCAGGCAGGTGATATAACTGCGAACAGGGAAATGTAAGGAGTTTTATCAGAAGTCAGGAAATTTCCGTTCTTGTTCAAATGTTCTCACTAGCATTATAACTCTGTAATTGTTATCTTCGTGAATGGGAATTTATTGAAAGCCCTGACAATGTTGCAAGTAGTGTGTTTCAGTTGTTTACAATGTTTGTAATTCTAACACAAAACCTAAAATTAACATTGCATGCATCTGATCACTTTATTCATACATCAGTCAAGTCAAATGGAAAATGTATTAGGAAATTAACTATCTTACAAATCTACTGTTTCTTACACGTACATGTATTTAAAAAAACATATAAAAGCAAATTACATAATTTTAGTAAGGACAAGTATTTACTTGGCTTCAACTTCATGGCAGGAGGTTGCCTTGCCTGTGGTTGTGCATGATCAAGGGTCGTAGGCCATCAGCCAGATATTTCTCTAAATCCCGCATTGCGCCGAAGGTTCTAATTCCCTGAACATTCTTGTCCATCTTCTGCACGTGTCGACTTCTCCAGTAGAGGGAGGAGGAGGGACTGTGACGCCAGTCAAGTCACGCCGCTGTCAATCATTCTCCGCGTACCTCCGGGGGGATAAGACAGCGAGCGCGTCTGTCTTGGGGGAGGGGAGGTTCGAGGTGGGTAACCCCCCATTCCCCCCACAGAGCCGGACCGCGCATAACGGGAGCTCGCGGCCAAGGCGATCTGCGGCACGTAACAATATATAAAATAATTGATTTGTACCGAACACATTCTATCATTACTTTCTCGATATGCGATATACTGATCTGAATTGTTACACTATATCGCAGTTGCGATATTTCGTAAATATTGTTTCGGTTCTAACATGTTGCTATATCGCACAGACATAGAGAGCGTAACTGAGTCGTCTCTTGCAAACAATGTTGCTAGCATGCACGCTGGCTTGCCACAGCCCCCGCCCTCTTACTATTGGCTGGCTCACTTCACTAAACGGTCTCGTGATCCGAATAATGACTTACTGGTTGTTTAATATTTAGTCGTACTTTGTTACCAAACTAATTATCTCAACTCCAAATCGCCACCACATTGTTTTGAATCTGGCGCAGCAAAGAATACCGCAAGATAGCTTTATACTACACAGAGAGAGAGAGAGAGAGAGAGAGAGAGAGAACAGACAGACAGACAGACACACATATACGGTATGTGTATATATTTTTTATGAATTCATGTAACAGAATAAATATACACTCAATTAAATACCTGGATGCGTAGATTAAATACCAACGACACGTTAAGGAACGGGCTGCATTTGAATGTAAACGTAGTCAAGAAAGTATTCTATACATGCGTCTTTTTCTTGAGTATTTATTTATTATAATAGGAAAATGGCATGCGTGTAGTGCAATGTAAAGTTGCAGACTACGAGTTTTGTCGGCAGATACCCCCATCGCAGTAGCCGACAAGTGGCTATCAACACAGCTCCATTTAAACCATTCTAAAATACTAATTACTAAGATGCTGAATGTTCGATAGGAACTCGGTCCCTGTTTCACCTTGAGGTCATGCTGCTGGAAAGTTGACTCATCTGGATGCAACATACCCAACTGCTCGTCAAGCTGCTGTATTTTCTGCCTCACAAGCTCTTGAACAAACTTCTTTACGACCTGGTACACTAGCTGTTATGCCAGTTGCTGTGCCAGACGCTATGTGTAAGCATATGATTCACATGAAATGTGGACGCCGCTCGTACAACTGAAAGCCAGGAACCTGTGTAGTATGGAAACTACGGACAGTTTGATATTACTCGATTTCTATTGACATATAGAAGACACAATTTAATGATCTCGCCTGCCTGGAGATGTTTTCCGCCCTATCTGTATCTATATGTGTCTAGTCTGAAATGGTGTTTTTTGCGTGTGCAGATTGTGTACACATAAGACAGCTTGTTTTATAAATGTGCACACACAGCAAGCCAGTTCTTACGTGCCACGAAGACAGGCTCCTTAATAAGTATTGCTGAATTTTCTAGTCTTGTAACACGCCTCTAAACGGTTCTGTATATTCAAAGTTGCAACCTTCTAAATTTCTTTACGTTTACCTATTTTGGGTGATTTCCAAAGCTATGGACGCATAACCAGTACAGAGGCATCGTTTTTAGCTTCATCAATTTGATTGGTTTCAAGTAATGGCTGCGAGAAGCGGCCGACGCGATGCGACGCATCGCTCGGGAAACGCGATATGACTGGCGAAGTACAAAAGCTGATATGGAAACAAGTGACAAGAAACAGGAAAGATCCTTTTACCAAACCTGGCATGGAATCCTGTCTTACAAGGTGACAAAGCCGTGATGGCTGCCGCAATAGCCGCTGATACAGTGCCGGAACTTGCCAAAGTTGCGCTGCTTCTGGCACGGTCAAACATGGCCATAAAAGACAGCACGGGACGTTATGTTGCTTCATCAGAGGTCACCGGATCAGTGACCTTGCTAAGGGAAGATGTGTTGAGCGACTACAGAGGGGAAAGTGTATCGTTACCCGACCAGCGGCTGTATTCTGTAACCCGTTATCTGTGATATCAAGATCGGTAAAGTATGTTAACGAGTGAGTGAGTGAAGAGATTTGGGCGGCTCTTAAAAGCGAGGTCTTGTGAGCCGATGAGGGTAATTGAAGTAAATACGGAGCGGCGCCGAAATGAATAGGGGGGGGAAACGGGAGATCCTCCAGAAAACCCGCCGACCGACACGATCTGTTAACGAGAAATATCGCTTACGTCAGGAAAGAGCGATTCTGTTACATCTGTTTACCTACAAATGTCGGTCTGTTAACGAAAATCCTCGTTAACTACGGTGCGGAGAACCGAGAAATCTCGTTATCGTAAAGAGGGTTACGAGACTCTGTAACCTTCTAATTTGATTCGTATTGCTGAAGTACGTAAATGAACAGTAATATGTTGGAAAATTCTCCTTCTCGCTAAACCAAAGCTAGAGTAAAGTTAGCAAAATTAGTGAAAACAATTTATATAAGCCTCAAGTAAAAAAGTCGCAATCGACGATAGCTCTTGAATGTGCTTCGAGTAACTTATGTAAAATGGCGGGTATACGTGAACAGCTTTAACCTCATAAGCTGGGAAGAGTCGAATTAAATTCCATAGCACAAAAGCGATTCATTTTGTAACTTAAAGTAGCACTTAAACCTTATACAGCAGTTTTATATACACAGAATGCTAATTTAAAAATTTAATTCCCTAACACGAAATATTTTGACGTGGAGATACTTATGCTTAGGTTACTATTACGTTAATTACTTCTACTAAGCAAATCAATTTAATTGGATTTGTGGTAGAGCAGAGGCACGCATCAAGGCTCGTCGTGCTAATGGTCTAGTACAATTTTAGGTTAGCGGGTTCAATCCCACCTACCTCAAGAATGTTTTATAGAGTTTTTTATTTTACTAATATTGTAACATAACTTTCTAATTGATATATTTTAACACTGCCGTATTAATAATGCGACTAAAATCACACTTGTACTGAACTTATGCACATAGATCAGCCACGTTAAACAAATATAATTCTAACTATGTTTGAAAAATTGTATTCTGCTATGTTTATTATGTAGACTAAAATTATAGGTATGATAGAGTAGTTTTGTTTAACACGTAGGTCCTATTTGAGTGATAAATGTAATTGCTGCAAAGAAAAATCCCTATTGTCCCACACTAACTCCGTTATAGACTAGTTTAGACGTTCTACGCGTGTATTTTATTTTCTTTCTAATCATAAATAAGTCCAAAAATTTATGCTCGTTAATGTAATATTTACTTTATGACATTATTTATAGCTTTATCGCTCTCTCTCTCTCTCTCTCTCTCTCTCTCTCTCTTGTTCATGTCTCGTAACGTTAATTGGCCGGTTAACTGTGTTAAACGTCGTTTAGCTGTAACGATCGTTATCAGAAAATGTAACGAAAATTTTCTGTTTTCCACTGGTGTTACAGAATCGCATCCTTGATACGCAACTATCGTTACATCCTACGGAATTAATTATTAGAGTTCTGCCGAAATAATTAGTTTCGAATGTAACGAGTTACAGAATTAGGACACAGCCTGGTTGTCACGAGTGTATAGGAGGACTCAATGAGATGTCACGTGCCAGCAGAACTACTGTGGAATTCAATTACCAGGCCAACTGCTAGACTACCTGAAGATCCTCTGCGCTGATTGGCTGTATCTAAGTTACTACGGAATGATTATGTGCGGGCATGCGCACTTGTGTTATCATCGGCGCATATTCGTTTGCAGCATAAATATTACATACATTTCTGTCAACGTCGGTAGAGTGTAATATGAGTTGCGAATGTTGTGCAGTCGCAAAGCCAGTCTACTTGTACATTGAAGAGTGTGCCATGTCATCTGGTGTGTGACGTAGAACGTGCGACGGCATGTACTGGACCGTCTGTGGAACGACCACAGACCGAAGCCGGAGCTCGCTCAGTACTCTACGACAAAGGCGTGGTACATAGTGTTGGTGGCGACTGTACAGACCCCGTTATCTGCCTCCAGCCATTCCACTCCACTCCACTCACACTTTCGCTTTCTGTTTCTGTTGCGTTGCTGCCTCACACCTCGGTCACTGCAGCCTTCCACTCCACTCCACTCACACTTTCGCTTTCTGTTTCTGTTGCGTTGCTGCCTCACACCTCGGTCACTGCAGCCTTCCACTCCACTCCACTCACACTTTCGCTTTCTGTTTCTGTTGCGTTGCTGCCTCACACCTCGGTCACTGCAGCCTTCCACTCCACTCCACTCACACTTTCGCTTTCTGTTTCTGTTGCGTTGCTGCCTCACACCTCGGTCACTGCAGCCTTCCACTCACACCTCGGTCACTGCAGCCTTCCACTCACACCTCGGTCACTGCAGCCTTCCACTCACACCTCGGTCACTGCAGCCTTCCACTCCACATTTGCTTACTGACGTATGCATGGACTGACAAACCGAGAATAACAATTTTCTAATTGTTATCTCTTTCAGGTAGCGTGGACGCTGCACAGCCAAATACCCGAATCGTGTTCAAGTATACTCAAGTCCGTACTTGGGCCCGCCTGTGACATAACCACATTGTATGTTAGCATTGTCCGTGTTACTAGTATTGTACACATATATTATGTAATTCTCCAGTACACAAAGTTGCTTATTACTGGGTGCACTCGCATACTTACGGCAGTCACCATATTGGTTTTGCTTGTCTTATCGTCGCAACTGTTTAAAGGTCATAATTGCCAATTAGAGAGTTTGATTACTATAATATATTAACTTATAATCTAATACGCAAACTGTTAGTTTTATGCTTACATATCGAAATTTCGCTAAGAATCTAACATGCTCGTGCTTGCCTGCAGTAGTTATTGATGTTGCCGCCAGAATGTGTGACGATGACTAATTTAGTATGAAGATGCAACGAGCCGTCCGAATAGTCTGGACAAGTAAATGCACAGGCAAGAATGTCAATTTACGTAGGTACTCGAAAAGAATAAACTGATAATTCGGATTCGATCTAATGTTCTGCACTGTACTCAGTAGACCACCATGTTGAAAAAGCAAGTTGCTCGCTCACGTGGTGGAAGACCATATTCACAGCACTCACAGTCTCATAAACATGTGGTGGGGGACAACATTCACTGCACTCCACAGTCTCATTAAAACATGGTGGGAGACAACATTCACCGCATATCACAGTATCATGAACACATGGTGGGAGACATTTACTGAAAATCACAATCTCATTAACACGTAGTGGGAGACAATATTTCCTTGCACTCTACAGTCTTATGAACATGTGGTGGGAGACAACATTCACTGCATTTCACAGTCTCATAAACACATGGTGGGATCCAACATTTACTGCACTTCATATTCTCATTAACACGTGATAGGAGACAACATTCACTGCATTTCATAGTCTCATGAGCATGTGTTGGGAGACACCATTCATTGCACTTCACAATCTCATGAACACGTGTTGGGAGATATCATTCACTGCACTCAGTGTGTCATGAACACGTGACGGTAGACAGCATTCACTGCACTGCACAGTCTCATGAACAAACGGTGGGATAAAACGTTCACTGCACTTCACAGTCTCATGAACACATGGCGGGAGATAAAATTCACTGCACTTCACAGTCTTATGAACACATAGTGGGAGACAACACTCACTGAACTTCACAGTCTGCTGAACACGTGGTGGGAGACAACATTCACTGCACTTCGCTGTCTCATGAACGCATAGCAGCAGACAACGTTCACTGCACTTCACAGTCTTATGACCACATGGAGGGAGACAACATTCACTAAACTTCACAGTCTCATCAACACGTGTTGGGAGACAACATTTACTGCACTTCACAGTCTTATTACCAGATGGCGGGAGACAACATTCACTGCACTTCACAGTATCAATAATACATGGCGGGTGACAACATTCACTGTACTTCACAGTCTTAAAAACATGGGGCGGTAGACAACATTCACTGCACTCCACAGTCTCGTGAATATATGGTGTGAGACAATGTTCACTACACTTCACAGTCTCGTGAACACATGGCGGTAGACAACGTTCACTCCACTTCGCAGTCTCATGAACAAATGGTGAGAGACAACATTCACTGCACTTCACAGTCTCATTAACAAATGGCGGTAGACAGCGTTCACTGCACTTCACAGTCTCATGAGCACATGGTAGAAGACAACATTCACTACACTTCACAGTCACATGATCACATGGCGAGAGACAGTATTAACTGCACTCCAGTCTCATTTTAAAATGGTGGGAGACAACACTCACTGCACATCACAGTCTCATGAACACGTTCTGGTAGACAACATTCACTGCACTTCACAGTCTGGTGAAGACGTGGTGGGATACAACTTTCACTGTACTTCACAGTCTCATGACCACATGGCGGGAGACAACATTCACTGCATTTCACAGTCTCATGAACACATGGTGGAAGACAACATTCACTACACTTCACAGTCTGATGAACACATGGCGGGAGACAACATTCACTGCACTTCACAGTCTCATGTACACATGGCAGTAGCCTATATTCACTGCACTCCACAGTCTCATGAATATATGGTGGGAGACAACATTCACTACATTTCACAGTTGCATTAACACACGGTGGAATACAATATTCACTGCACTTAAAAGTCGTATTAACACATGGTGGGAGACAACATTCACTGCACTTTATAGTTTTATGAACATATAGTGGGAGACAACATTCACTTCGCTCCACAGTCTCATGAATAACTTCTAATATCAAACACAAAACACATTCATATTGGCTCTGAAATTTGTAGACCTACTTGCACATTTTATGCAAATAAATTAGTGTCAGGGGAACGCACATAAGCTTCATTACAGCCTAATTATAATATCAAAAGGCCAAATTTTCTGTGGAATAAACCCTAGTACCAACACTTTTTTTAACATGTAGGAATATATTTCAAATAATTTTATTTCTGCATATTTATACGTTTCCAAAACAACCAAATTTTGATATTGTCAAGTATTTATGCCAAAATCATGAGCTTAACATTTCTTGCAAAGAAAAAGTAATCTCATAAAATGTTTCAAAGTTGAACAAATATAAAATAACACCTTTTCTAATGGTCAATGTCCATAACATTAACGCCTTTTGCAATCGTGGAACAATACATATTCGACCACAGCCCAGTCGCAAGTTGGTAGGAATAACAATGAACTTAGAAACGAAACAAAAAAGTTTGTCTCGAAATTAATTTGCTAAAACTACTTAACTCTTTAGATATGTAGAAGCTAAATCAACTTCTCGAGTGTGAAATGTTCCTTAGCACCTCTTTCAATTCAATGGGAACATACGCCAGCACGGTCTATGTGTGAACTTAGCGACAAAACTAAGTTATGTAACAAACTCTGTTTTAACTTCAATGTGAATCGGTCTTAAATGTAGATGGTTGGGTTCGACAATGAGGTCAGTGGAGACGGAGCAAGTAGTTGGACAGCGAGGTCATTGGAGACGCAGCAAGTAGTTCGACAGCGAGGTCATTGGAGACGCAGCGAGTAGTTCGACAGCGAGGTCATTGGATATGGAGCAAGTAGTTCGGAGAACAGAGAAGGAATTAGTCGCTGCCCATATTAAGAGGCCTAAAACAAATTCAATCTCATATCTGTTATGTTATATTTAACGACGGTTTTAATCGAAATGGTAAAGATATGAAACTTTACATAATTAAAATTTATTATAAACTTTTACTATGTAGAATTTTTATATATTTACCTACAAATGTAACTTAAAATCTATTTATCATTCATTATTTTCTTCCTGTGAATAAAATTATATCAGCAATTTTTTAATACAACTACAAAAGTTAAATTTAATTTGATTACATTATTTATAATAAAATTACAGAAGAATTAAAAGGGGTATTAATGATCTATGTATTACCTTTTACTGATTACTATGACGGACATGCTGGGTTAATTAATGTGCATATTATTGCAACCCAAAATATCACATGACAAGTTTCGCGACTGTTGTGTGGAGAGAGGCGCTTCTCATCCTTTGTCTCTACGACGTGGTGGCAGCAGATATGAACACTGCCAGAGGTACACTCAAAGCCAGTGATTGACTTGTCGGATTATAATATCGCTAGTAGGAACATACGATAGCCATATTGAAAATAAAGATTAAACTGTCGTGTGTTAACCGCTGTGCTCACACATCCTCATTGAGGATAATAAAACGATAAAGAATAGAGGCTAGTGCCAAAGTTCATTCGGGGGAAAAAAAAAGTCAGTTATTAGAATCCTTACGAGAATTCAAAGTAGTATTTTATGTGACGGGTTTTTTTCTTTAATATCAGCTAAAATAGAGTGCTTTCAGTGAGGTTTTAATAATCATTTATTTCCAAAAAATAAGATTTTTTAATTTTTTTTGACACTGCGCAAGTAGGCCTGGATATTGAATTTAGGCCAACCTGAAAATGCCAAGTAATTGTTCAGTTACCCTTGCAGTCTGGGAATGGAATGCTAGAATAATTTTCTAAATATTAAATGCTGGGATATTTAGCCGAAATGCTTTAATGAAAATTATAATTTGTTTTAAGGTACCTAATTACTTCTCACTATAAAAACGTAGAGTACTCTTACAAAATAGTTCTATATAAGTAATAGGACCTACATGTTAACACATTTTTATAAATTAATAGCTAATTATATCGTCCGTGTATTTGTTATGACAGTAACAAATATCACAGGAGCATCACAGCACAAACAATTTTCAATGTAAAATATGGATGTTTACAGTTTGTGAAGACCATAATTAAGAAAATTGAAATGAAGCGTCATTGTAAAATTTATTCCTAAAAATCAACTGCTTTGTCATGGTTACTAAATTCATTCCTACAAATGACCTGCTATGTCTTTACGATTGTGACATTAATAATGGAATGACTATGAAATTTTGGTCTCAGTTAATTCCAAATTTATAATTTATAATATATTTTAATCCAAAATAACTTTGACGTGCATTTTCTTACACGAATATATAAACTGCGTTGTTAGCAGTAAGCATAAAATATTTTTTCTTGGGAATATTTTAGCAGTTTATAGAATTTAGGCTATGCAGTTATACATCCACACAAAATTCCTTTATCAACAGACTCATTACTGAACATTTTATAGATCTATTTTGGTACCAATAGATTTAACTAGTTAGTTTTTCATTCCCACAGTTCTTCAATAGTATGTGCAGTACCTAATTATTGGAAAAAAAATCATGCCCTATAAGTGACCATAAATTCTGAAGTCAAAGTGGGCCACCCAATCTGTGAAGCTTTCATGACAAGTTAAATTCATTATACATTGTACATTATACATTATACATTATAACTTGTAACAGTTTATAACATTAAAGAAATCTTGTAATGGTTACAACATTTAAAAAAATCCCATTATAGGCCTTTGGTAGAAGAGAAATATCAATAATTTATTAATACAGCGAAACAAACTACATTTTATGCACCTGTTTTTCGCGAAAATATTTCACGACCAGTCTTATTCAAAAACACTGTAGTTCAGAACTACTTTCGAAGTTGGATCATTTGAATTGTTACACGTTTTATCTGTTTGTCCGCGAATCACGAAAAGCCAGTATCGGAGAAAGTTAATTCTGATTGTCTTACTCGTGTAGCAGTCAGTCTTCACACGACAGACAGCCAATATCAAAAGGAAGGCTGCAAATGTGCTCTAAAGATATTGAAGCCTAGCGTCCGCATAAATATTTTCATGAAAAATAGGTGGCCCTAGATATGATAATGGCAGTTATGGGAAACGACAAAATGAAAAAAATAAAAATAAAAAAAAATAAAGCAATTCCATATCACACATATGTACAGCAAAATGGAACTCGTTTTCGGTTAAAGGTTGGCGCAATCCTGTAAATTTTCTCACTATACCTTAACTTTCATGTGTGTGGTTACTGTGTTATTGGCTGCAGTATTTGTAAGGAGTATATATTAACATCAAGTATGTATTTTACTTTTTTTTTCATCACAAACCTGAGAAATGGGATGTGAATATTTTATTAAATTCAGTGAGTGAGTGAGTGTGTGTATATTTACATATACACATGTATATGTATGGGTTTTCTAGATAGATATACTTATACATGTATTTATAAATATAAACTTGGACATATTCATATACATGAATATATGTGTATATATACATTAAGTCACAAATATATCATAGTAATCATCCATAAATGTGAGGCAGCTGGGGATAGTTTAAAGATATTGCTGTGTAGATTTACTTCGAATAATTTACTCATGTATTTCCCATTTCAGGCAGTGTTGCAATGCAATATTGTGCCATTTTATACCTGATTTATTTCATAATTAGTGTTACGTGAAAGTTGTGAGTGGCGTATAAATTATAACCAGTTATAAGTAGAATCACAGATGAATGTCTTTATTATTTCATAAAACGTTTCTGCGGTGTTTTAATGGCTCTACGAAAAGCCTGTTAAGTTTGGTGTAACCATTTTCATTTAATAATAGCCATGTAATGTTTATTTAGCCCACCAAAGATGTGATTCTACAGCAAAATTTGCAGTAAACTTTACATCGTAATACATGAGATAAGCTGGAATAAGTTCTTTGTCAGAATATTTATAACACGACCTCAGTTAGGTAACTGTAAACCATATAGGTTACATGCACTTTGGCTGAGAATTCAAATGTAATACGATTTCAAAAGGAAAAGTAGTGAAAAATGCAATGGACATCTTACAAATGATGTACAACAGTTAATGGTCAGCATTTTCAACCTTCTGCACAGCTTCATGAAGATTTCTGCAGTGAGTGGACAGACATTCTTTGACTAGAGGTAGATTCTCTAAATTGTAGATAAAACCCCATACAAGTTTATAATTACTGAAGAGTTAAAAGCATTCTTTAATTGAAACTAGTACTTCATCTAAAGATGGTTAGAAAAAATCTCTCAGAATCCTAATCTTCTGCATTATGTTGCCTTCCTCAACAGGTGCCTAATATTTAGGCATTTTCTTTTTTCTTGCAACTCACCTGTTCTCTATGAATACCGGTTAATTTTCCCAAATTTGTGACACATCTTCTGCATTCTGCCTCGCAATGCTGTATCCTATAAATAATATCATACCAGCAGAGCGAGATGAGAAATTTAAAAACTTAAATCAGTTCAACCAGACAAGGCTTCATGCTACAAACCATGATAACCTGCAGTCATTTCTGAAATTTCTTCCAAAGTTGAACAAATTACTTTTGCCTGAAATCTGACAGCTCTAACAATGGTTTCACTGAGTAGCTTCACAGTGATCTTTGAGACATGCTTTCAAGAACCCTCCAAAATTGAACAGAAGCAGCAAGCTGAATGTAAATTCTACTGATAACTCCTGGCAGTGTAATGCTTGCTTTTGTTTCTACCAGATTTAAATACCATCAGCCACTTGGGACAAATGCACCGCTTGAGTTGACAACCTGAACACTCGTCTTCTTCCCTTCCATATTTGCTGCATTGTGGTAGCCTTACCCATGCATGTCGTCTAATGTTTGGTCATGCTCTAATCTATGAGAGGTCTTCACCAGTGGTACTTGAAGCCAATGAAGTTTTCCTCTACACAAATCAAGTTTGATGAAATATCACAAACATTTTGGATAATTTTTTAGAGACACTAACGTCAGGGGTACTATTTACAATAATAGAAAAATAGTATGCTTTCTTAGCTTCTGAAATGATTGTGTTGGGTACTTCTTTGGATAAGATATTATTTATGAGCTTCTTCTGGATAATACTGCTGGCATAAAGGCCTGAAGCTCGTCTCCTAATAGGCTCACTCATAACTTTATCAAACTTTCCCAGCAATTCAGTGAGGTTGAGAAAGTCTCCATTGTTTGGAGAAAAGATGTTTGTCAGATGTGCCTCTAAATGCAAGGTTGTTTTCGGCAAAAATAAAGTTGCAGTCATTATTAGTCTCTCCAAAAGACATTTCCAGTGACTTATTTCTCGATTTATAAGATTTATAAATTGCTGATGGGCTGCATCAGTTGTCTTGTCAGTATTCAGCCTTCTTTCTGCTACTCCCTAATCACAAGAATATCTTAAGTACTCTGATGACCATTCGTGCTCTTTCATCCGCACCCCTGAGATCCTCCAAACTCTATATCCACCTGAGGCCAGCTGAGGTGTGGTTTTCTTACAAAACAGTTTGCAGCAAAAGCAGAAAACACTGTATGAAGCAATGGAATAAATTAACCAATGCCTTTTAAATTCCTCTTCATCTTTCAAATTGCTAATGAAATAATGCCGAGAAAAGTGCTGGCCTGAATAATTTACAGGGAAATTTATTTCCGGAATAATTTATGTCGGTCGAGACAAAATAAGTTGATCTCTGATAAATGTGCTAAGAGGACTGGGCGAATGAAATGGAACACTAAATTGTGGTTGTTATGGCCGTCTTGAATGGGATATTTTTTCGTTGTCCTCATCTGATATACTTTTGACATCTTCTTCTTTGTCTTTGGTACTTGTAGGTTTCTGGAAATTATTGCTTCCCATTTCTGTTATTCTACATCTTTCTGTATGTTCTTCTCCACTCTGCGCTTTTTCATTCTTACCCTCTTATTCTTCGTTTTCGGAATCCCAATAAATTTAGCTTTTTTTCCATGATGCACAATCACTAGTAGTAACACCTCTCGATGTACAAGGTTCCCTTTGGTGGGTAATTTGTTGGTGTGATATATAAGCTTCGTCAATTTCTACAGTTTCAGCAAGTAAAACATATGTGTCATTTTCTTTCTTGAGAAATTTCCTTACACTTCCTTCTATCTTCATCTCTTCGGCATTACTACTTACAGAACTAGTGGGAGCTCCTTGGTCTTACATTTACAGAAGTTGTGGAAACACCTCGTTCGTACTACTTGCAGAAGTAGTGGGAACCCCTCGCTCCTACACTTACAGAAATAGTACCCCGCGCTCCTACTGCTTACAGGTGTAGTAGCAAACCCCTCGCTCCAACTTCAAAAAAAGTGGAAGCCCCTCACTCCTACTACTCGCCGAAGTAGTGTGAGCCTCTTGCTCCTACTACTTATGGAAGTAGTGGTAGCCCCTCGCTTCTACTACATACAGAATTAGTGGGTGCCCCTTGCTCCTACTCTCTGCTGAATTAGTAGCAGTCCATTCCCACTACTACCTACAGAATTAGTGGGAGCGCCTCTCTCCTAATTTTAAAGAAGTTTTGGGAGCTCACCATGCCTACTACATACAGAAGTAGTGGGAGCCCCCTCTCTCCTACTACGCACAGAATTTGTGGGATACCCTCTCTCCTACTACTTACAGAAATAGTGGGAATCCCTCACTCATATTTCTAACAGAAGTAGTGGAAGCTCATCACTCCTACTACTTGCAGAAGTAGTGGGAACCCCTCTCTCCTACTACGTACAGAACTATTGAGAGCCCCTCTCCTAATTCTTACAGAAGTTGTGGGAGCTCCTCGCTCCTACTACTTACAGAAGTAGTGGGTGCCCCTCTCTCCTACTATGTACAGAATTCATGGGAGCCCCTCGCTCCTACATCTAACAGAATTCGTGGGAGCCCCTCGCTTCTTCTACCTACTGAATTCATGGGAGCTACTCGCTCCTACCATTTACAGAATAAGTGGGAACCCTTCACTCCTACAACGTACCGATTAAGTGGGAGCCCCTCTCTCCTACTAACTGCAAAATAAGTGCGAGCCCCTTAATACTTACAGAAGTAGTGGGAGCCCTCTGTTCCCACTACTCACAGAAGTACTGAGAGCCCCTCGAACCTACTACTTACTAAAGTAGTGGGAACCCCTTGCTCCCACTACTTATGGCAATAGTGCGAACCCCTCGCTCCTATTACTTAGAGTATTAGTGAGAGCCCCTAGCTCCTACTACTTATTGAAGTAGTGAGAGCCCCACGCTCCTACTACTTATGGCAATAGTAGGAGGAATCGCTTCTACTACTTGCGGGAGTAGTGGGAGCCCCTTGCTCCTTCTACTTACAGAAGTAGTGGGAGCCCGTCGCTTCTAATACTTACAGAAGTAGTGGGAATTCCTCGCTCCTAGTACTTACAGAAGTAGTGGGAATACCTGGCTCCTACTACTTACAGAAATAGTGGGAGCCCCTCGCTCCTACTACTTACAGCAGGGCGGTAGCCCCCTCGCTTCTACTACTTAAAGATCTTTGTTCGGCTACAAATTATCTGTGCACTCATTCTTCCACCTCAAAAATATTCTGCAATATTCGTAATAAAATTGTGTTTTGGGTTTATCTTCAGAGATTTTCACCCTACTTAGAATAAATTTTAAACCCTAAGTCCCTTATAGGTTTTCTGCCTTTTATTTAAATAACTAGTTACCGAAGTTTGTCAGTCTATTTAAGATATATCCTGTATTTCCCTCCCGTGTATGCAGAAAAGAGCCATCACGTCAGCCCCACTCATCATTTCATTTTTTCCACGTTTACTGAAAAAGACACTATCGGCTTTGAATATCTCTGAGTGAGATATCACAATTTTCTCGTCGGTGTAATTAACTAGCATTTCTACTCCATTTTATCATCTATGAGATGAACGCTAGTTTTCGGCTTTGAAGTTCGTGTTTCGAATCGGTAGTAGTGCGTGAATGTGTTTTTGCATTATGAAGTTTCGGATTATTTTAGTTTGGAAGTTCATTTTCTAAGTAACCTGCCATCTTACTATTCTTATGGCTGGTATATCAATTTTGTTTAACATATCGTTTTGCATCCACCACGGGCATATCAGATCTTTCTGAACATTTGAACAGGGTCGTCGAGAGCTATGGTGGGCCCCTCTAGAGAACACGTTTAGCTTATCTTTTCATAACCCATCAGTATTATTCACAGCAATGGCATGCCAGTGAAAATAGTTAGAAGCAGTGCAGTCAGTAGTGTCATATAATACTTAACATTTATAATAATCTTCCTGTATTTTGGATGTTAATTTGTTTTAGATGCTTCGTTTTACATGTACTTTTGTTTCAAAGTGAAAGAAATTTTTATTAGTTTCTAACTTCTTTTGCATATATTTATTAATTTTTGCTTTTGCGGGTTCACTCATTAGCCGTTGCCTCGAGGATACAGCTATAACTTCCACACACTTGACTGCTTTTGGTATGCAACAACTGTAGTCCAGATTCAGGTAAATGTATGGCATTCTGTCCATATGTGCATATGTCTTGTTCTAGCTTCCAGTGAGAATTAACATATGAGTTCCATTTAAATTATTGTATGCAGACTGGTTAATTTATAAACTGGTAAACTTTACTCAGAAGATACAATTATGATAGAACATTATCAAGCTAAGCCCAGCCATTGCGGTTTAGAATAGCACTCGTATTCAGTCATCGTTATCAGAGAATAATTTTAGAAAGAGTCTAGTTGGTACTGATGCCGTGTACAGGATGTTCGCAGTTCATGAAGCACTTTCGTAAGTCCTGCTGAGGATGCGCTCAAATCATCATATCTACATCACATGTAGAGTCTACATTGCCATTGCCGTTGACCCAATGACTATTCATGTGACAGTAAAGTGAAGATGTAAAGCTGACAGCTACCTAAATATGTTTCTAATAATTTAGTATTTCTCTGATTAGTATAAAAATAATAAACGCTATAATTTTTTATATTACACTCGCACTACAACGCGACTTGGAACTATTTTAATAAATAAACTGCCAAGATAACTTTAAGTTGACATGCCAACGTGTGTGGTATTATATAGCCAGACAACGGAAAGACAATTCTTCCGAAGGTTGACTTCAAAAGTGTTCACTTGCAGTGAACAGACTCGTGAAATAGAACTGCCCAAGGACAACATGTCGCTGTTACAGTTACCAGCACATACAGCTGTGCTTGCATGCAGGCCACTTTACAAGGTCACCCGTGGGAGCTGGTATTACGGGCGTTGCTTCTCCTAGATGCAATACTTGAACAAACTGTCCAGGGCTGTTATGTTTTCAGCTTCGTGCAGTAAAATCCAGCATCCACATGTACTTTCATTCCATCACCAGGAAGACACATGGCAAGGAAGGTGGATCGGAACCTCTGCATGTAGTTGGATTAGAAAGGGTGATAAAATAAAACATTTGGTGTGTGTGCTCCGATTTTATATAAGTTAACAATGTAGTCAAGCTTTTAGTTAAAACTGCACACACATGAGCAAAATTAGAATTTTGCTGTATTGAATCATTTTAAATGTTCAGTTGTTTTGTTTTCATAAATGTGCCATATTGGATTTAATTTTTTTTATTAATTACTTGTTTTGTTGATAACAAAACTTTTAATACTTTATACATAGGGGCACTTGAAAAAAATTATAAAGAGTTAACACAAATATGACAACTCTTTTCATATATTAAATAAATTATTAGGTGAATGTAGTCAAACGACAAATCGATTTGATCTAAATAAATAATATGAGTATTTTGAATCATGGTTTACAATAAATGTTTTGTATTTTTGTTTATATATTCCACAAATTATATATATGTATATATATATATATAATAGCTTTAAATGGGTAACCTAAAAAAACAAACAAAACAAAACAAAAAAAAAAAAAAACGTTATACCAATCATTTTGGACACATTTGTTACATGATTACTTATTTATCCATTAAGGAAAGAAGATCAAGAACAAACCTCATTATTTGAGGTTAATAACGCTTAAAGATCGAGGTCATGAATAATGTTCAATTACATGTGTGCCTCGTGGGCACATACAAGCAAGTAAAATAATTTTAGGTAACATATTTTTGTTACATAGAAAGGGAAATTTAAATATTTTGGTGCCAAAAATAATTTATATATATATTTTTTTTTGTTCAATCTAACAATCTAGTTTCTGAGCAGCACGATCCGTCATGCACAACATAATGGAAAATATTACTTGTTTTTTGACTAACAGAAGCGGGCAGAAGTCATGGAGTGAAGGAAAACATTTGGGCGCAGGTTACTCCACGACTAGAAGTGCAGACATATCCCGGGAAGGATGTTGCCAAGAAATATTACGTCCGGCAGACAATGTGAAGTTACGATGCCATTAGTAGTTGTACACGAGCAGGCTCCCCGAAACTCGTGGACCATCTAGTAATATAATAAAAGAGAACTAGAGTAAAATCACAAAAACTAACATGAAGGGGATAAAGCGAAAATCGCCGCAAACAAACTTACCTGAACGGCGGTGAAAAACACAATTGCATGAAAAGATGTAAAGTAGAACGAGAGAAAATAAATCGAATCTGTCTACATGCTTGTTAAAAATGGAAAAGGCAACGACCTTGGCAGGTCGCATATATATCGAATCGTGTGTGCTCAGAACTCGGTGTTTCACACACGCAATCGACTATTTAACGACAACTGAAAGACTTCCGTTAAGATTACCAAAACTTTTAGTTAATTTATCTTAAGTTGTAATTTGCATAAATTACATAACAGGAATTGACACGTAAACATATATCCAATACAAGACCGAACATTACAATACACTGTTGCAACCGTACAAATTAAATGACACAATAAACAAGACAACTTAAAATGTTACCATTAACAACATAAATTAGTACCACTGGTTTTTATTGAAGAGTTGGTGCGCATAGAGAAATGTATCCTAAAGAATGACACGGTTCAATGGATGATCAGTCCACGAAAAAGAAGAAGTCAGGATGAAGCTAAGAACGGCAGTTGCTGTGTTAAATATTATGAATGTGCACAGTTAGGGTCTGCAGCTTCTAAACAGTGAAAAAATAAATAAAAATAAAAAATTATTTACGTACTTGAAATTTCTTTAGATTTGATATATGTGCTCTTGTAATAAATGCTCCTAAAATGGGATCAGCTAAGGCGCAGTGACTGGCATTCAGAAAATGTTGGATTTTATATGGGCCCGCCCAACAATATGAAAGTGTTGCCATTTTTTTATTAGCTGCCCTACTGATAGAATGGGCTTTACACAAAACAAGGTAACCTACCAGAAAAGTATTATCTACGCGAACGTTATTATAATTTTCACGACTTTTGAAATGTGCACGCTTCAAATTTTTGAGGGCAGATGCCCATACCTCACGAACATCCTTAGGTCGTTCGAGAACAAGTCATTTAGATGCCACAAGCTTGCTAAAGTATCATTTGGGGCAAAAGTAAACATGAGATTGAATGTAGTATTTTTATGAGATTCGTGTTTGGCAAAATTGAAAGCTACTTGAAGCCAAGAAAGATATTTATCCCAATTTGTCTGGTCCACCTCATGAAAGGCAATGAGAGCAGAACAAAGGTTTCAATTGAAACTATCCGCGTGCGAATGAGGAGGATTGTATGGGGATAATGTAATGTGGCGTATACCATGAGAAAAACACATACTTCTGAACAGGTGAGAGGTCAACTGAGAGCCGTTATCAGGCACAATAGATGCAGGAGTACCAAAATTTTGAAAAATGTGTGTTTGAAGAACATGAATGGTAGATATAGCATCAGGTTTTCTAAGTGGATTCAACCACACAAATCTGGTGAAATCATCAACACATACTAACACTGTGTTTCCTAATTTACTTCTGGGAAAGGGACCAACATAATCAATGAATATTTTCTTAATAAGTTTTTTAGCTACCTCAGAAACGAGAAAAACTAAATGTGTATTCTGTGCTGGCTTGCTGAGAGCACAATTTTTACACTTTACTCTTTCAGAAATGTGAGCATCCATTCCCTTATAAATAAAATTCTGTCGAATGGCGTGGATAGTTTTACGAGTTCCTAGATGAGCTCCAAGAGGGGATCAATAATAATATTAAAAAATCATGTTTTTTTTTAGGTGATCAGGCAACACAATTCGCTTTACTTTGTCATGAGATCTACAACAAAGGAGCCCCTTTGAAAGAAAGTAAGGTTTATGTTCAACACCTGATTTTAAATCTGTAATTATTTGACTCAACTTGCTATCCTATTCTTGATGTTCTTTAATGTCAGTAAAAGCTCATTGAAAACTGTACAAAACATTACAATTTGGAAGGCTTTCAGGTTCAACTACACAATGAATCAGCAACAACATTTTGAGTATCTCTAATATGTTGTACTCAGAATTTCAAAAAAGAAATTTTTACAACCTATCTACCAATTTTTCGTAGTTAGCATGGATGTTCAGAATGCCACGACATAGCCTGGTTATCTGTTTCCAGAAGAAATTTAGCATGTTCAAGATATTGTCTATACTTGTCTATAGCAGAAACACCTAAGTATTCAAGCTCATATATGGTAGATGATATATTTTCTTGAGGAGTGAGTGTACGAAAGGCACATGTAATGGGCTAACGACAGACATCAAACTCCTGATGACTAGAAGCGTCTGTTTGTAGGATAAACTCCTTACTAAAATCTGGCATGCGCAAGCCCGGAGGATGTGTGATGTCGTTTTTAAGAATGTCAAAGGCATTTTGTTGTTCTCCTTCACATTCGAATTTGACAGATTTCTTTCTGAGATGATTATGCTGCTTTTTCAGCTAAATTGGGAATAAATTTACCAAAAAATTGTATCATACCAATGAATCTAGCAATGCCTTTTACAACACGTGGTGGGGAAAAAACTATAATGGACTTAGTCCTATCAGGTTCAATTAAAATTCTACATGGGGAAATTTCTGTGTCCTAAAAATTAAACCTCTTGGACAGTAAACCTAACCTTAGAAGGGTTAACGGTGAGACCAGCCTTTTGTAAACGAAAGAGGACATCCTTTAAATGTTCTAAATGTTGCTCAAAACTGTCTGAGTAAATGTAAGATCATCCAGATAATTATACACAAATTTGAATTTAAAATCATGAAATATCATATCCAAAAGTCTTGTAAGTACTTGGGCACCCGTGACCAAGCCAAACGACACAAGAGTAAACTGGTACAAGTTCGAAGGAACACAAAAACTAGTAAATGGTTTGAAATCTTTAGACAAGGGAATTTGGTGGAACGTCACATTCAAATCAAAAGTGGTAAAAAATTTTGCCTTTCCAAACCAATTGAAGGCCGAATGAAGATCAGGAAGAGGTACAGATTCAATTTTAATGGTTTTATTAGGTTTATGATAGTCGAAAACCATTCAATGTTTCCCATTGGGTTTTGGTACCGAAAAGGCAGGACTTGCATACTGTGAAGTTGACTGCTCAATTACTCCTTTTTCCAATAAATCTTTAACCTGTTTTCTTAAATTTTTCCATTTGAGGAGGTGCTAATTTATATGATTGACACTTGACAATACCTTTGTTAAGTAACTTAATTTGCTACTCTAGCAAATTTGTAAGGCCTAACCCAGTAGTAAGTACTTTGCAAAAACTTTTACACAAATTTTCAATCGCAGTGCGCTGCTGCTGATTAAGGGGCTCAAAGGAATCTACAACTTGATTAGACTCTGCTTTATCGTTATTGGAAATGCTTTGTTTGGAATATCTTCCCATTAAAGGGATTTTAGTGTTTCGAACAAACTTGAAAAAAATATTTCCATCATGAATGTCTAAAATTAAGCCTGTTGCAGCCATAAATTCAGCGCCTAAAATGAAGTCTAAACCCATTTGCTTAGAAACCAGGCATCTGTGAAGCAAAGTAAAATTATCAATTTTCAGTTTAAGAGTAACACAACAAGACATTGGCCAGGCCTGCCTGGAAGCAGTATAACACTGAACATCCGCAGGCTCAACAGCATTGGTTAAATTTAATTTCTTCAACTATTAAAAAAGTCTACCTGAAATGATTGTATGAGCAGATCCAGAATCCACAAGAGCTCTAACAGACAAAGTTCCTTGTTTTACTTCAGCATTATGTGTTCTAACATTTTGGATACCCTCGACATTTGGGACTTCCATTTTTTTTACTTCGTCATAACGACCAAATAGGTTTTGAAAGTTTTGACACAGTTTGACATGATTGAACAAGTGAGCATTTTATTGAGAATTGGCCAACTTGCCTGAAATATGAGGAGAACCGCTCACTTGTTTTCCTCGTGTAAATTGTTTTTAGTTTATGACACTGGTCAACTGTGTGGCCTGGCCTTTTGCATTACTTACATGAGATTTCTGTGGTACAAGAGTGAGAAAGTGAAGGGGATGGGCCATTCTTCTGTTTCTGTTACTGCTATTTCTTACCAGTATTTTCAGTAACAATATTGGTTGAAGATTCATTACCGTTTTTACTGTCGTGACCACGTACTGACCTATGTGTCTTGAAAATATACTGTTTATTTGATCTGCATATCTTATGTTTTGAGAGTGAATACAAGCACTATCCAACTGAAAAAATGTGTTGGGTTTGGAAAAGAAAACTAAACGCCAACTTGGAGGGGATAAAAAAATTTAAAAGGTCGACATGGTATGCATCAAATGGCAAATGTTGTGACATGGCAAGACTTGTTCTTTTACTGAGAGGTGCTTGTGTGAAAGGAAAAATCACTTCATGAAGTTTTGCTTCTGGCACAATTTTGCTTTGATGTAGTTTGACAATAGATTTTAAAAAGTTTAAAAATTTAGGTACACTCAGACCATCAGTGGCAGGGAAATGACGTAACATGTTTTCGAGAGGATGAGTGATTTTGCCAAAAACAGAAGAGTATGAAGAAGATGGTGAGGATGCGGGGTGCATCTGTGTACTGGAAACTGGTGGGATGAAAGTAATATGAAGTTTGGAGGTATGTGGTGTTGTGGATGACATTGGCTGGAATAGTGTTTGAGGTTATGGTGGAGATGAGAAGGTTGCCAATTAAATTAACAGGAATGGATTGGGTGGTGACAGTTGCCTGTAGTGAAGGTGAGGTGAAATGTACATACACTAGCGAGCTGTTGGGTGATAGTGGTGATGGTGGTGGTGGTAACATCTACTTCTGAAGGAAGCATGATGGAGAGTGACTTCTGATTGGTAACAGCCTCAAGAAGTGACTGGGTTTGAGTTACATAGCTTTGAAGTGATTTCACTTGGGCCTCAGAAAATTGCTCAGAAAAAAAAGCCAGTAGGTTTTGTGCGCGTCGTTTAAGATGTGCAAGATGATTCTTTACCCCGGGATAAGAACCAGCATCGTCTTCACTGAGGTTATCATAAACTTCTTATAAAGAAATTATTATTTTTTTACAGGTTTTGTATTCTTGTTCAGGATTTAAGTCTGCTAAATTATCTAATGAAATAGGAACATTATTATTTAATGTAGCTCGTAATGCATCCATATATGCAGCTGCAATATTATCGGGGACTTGTACCCTTCTGATAATACACACATATGTGCACTCATCTTTTAGAAGCAGTTCAGGTAACATAGTAAATGTCATGACTGCCAGAACTATACACAAAACAAATACACAAAAAAAACTTTTAAATTATATCGACACTCTCTTAACATGACCTAAGTTCAAAACACAGCACTCGTGCCAACGCCATGCGTACCCCGGCCCCAAGGAGGACACATGAAATAAGCATGGGCAGTAAAAAAATCCAATACACAACAGAAACCACCAGCTGTGCTACCACATTTGGGCGCAGGTTACGTCATGGCTAGAAGTGCAGACACAAACCCAGGAAGGATGTTGCCAAGAAATATTACGTCCGGCAGACAATATGAAGTTAGGATGCCATTAGTAGTTGTACACGAGCAAGCTCCCCGAAACTCGTGGACCATCTAGTAATATAATAAAAGAGAACTAGAGTAAAATCACAAAAACTAACATGAAGGGGATAGTGCAGAAATCGCCGCAAACAAACTTACCTGAACGGCGGTGAAACACAATTACATCAAAAGATGTAATGTAGAACAACGAGAGAAAATAAATCGTAGCTGACTGCATGCTTGTTAAAAATGGAGAAGGCAACGACCTTGGTAGGTCCCATACATATTATATATATATATATATATATATATATATATATATATATATATATATCGAAGCGTGTGTGCTCAGAATTCGGTGTTTCACATACACAATCTATTATTTAACGACTACTGAAAAATTTCTAAAACGATTACAAAACTTTTCATTACTTTATCTTAAGTAGTAATTTGCAGAAATTGTGGATTTTAGAGCTACGTGACATAATTCAGAACAAGTACAAGGAAATGACAATATTTGCGTACTGAAACAAAACGAACAAAAAATACAAAATGTAAAGTATATTTGTCATTGAATTATTTAACCAGGGAAACTTGTGGTGAATAAAACAATTTATTAAAGAATCTAATAATTATAGTTGTTTTATATAAATAACACAATTAAGCAATTAACCGGAACATATATCCGCTAAAAAAAGTATTATTTAGGCAATAAAGGTGATTAATTAAGTCAGTATTACTATAATATCAGCATTGTAAAATAAATTAATAAATTGTGCCAATACATCTAGCACGGGGCTCATCTTAGTTTGTGGCAGATGGAGGTCTTGAAAAAATAATACAACTAAATTTAATTTCTTATTTATTTACGGTATTTTAAAAACAAACACAGCTTTATATTTAAGCATACAACTGTCTATTGCCCGACATTTTATCAGTGAGCGCAATTAATTTTTTCCAATATCAGTAAATTTTTTTCTCTCTGTCTGTTATACTGCGAAAAGTCACTTACTCGTCTTTTATTTGTTTATATATGCGATCAAAATAAACACTGCCATATACTAATGTCGTTTGAAATATCTGCCAACTATCTTACAGCCCAGCCGATCAGTCGTGACGCTCGCACAATGAACTCGATGGGGTGACAATGCCTCCGTGCTGATCGTACACACCCGTTGCTCAGACGGCCTGGTCCATAAGATTCTTCGCACCCCGAGTTGCGCCTAGAGAGGCGATGGCCTGAAAACTCAGGCTGTGACTCTCAAGTTGTTGATTCTTCCAGAGAGAGGTGTGACGTCAGTACTGCACTGTTACCACCCCCTCCCCCCCCCCCCTTACGCGGGTATCGGTGATGTCATCCTGGCGAGTGCACGCCTGAAGGTCACGAAGGCAATGCAGCCTGACGTAACAATACATCGCCTCGTCCTGTGTGCACACTCAACAGAACGCAATTCGAATGGGCTAATTCGTACCCACGTAGAATTTAAAATATGTCCTACAAATAGCTCTAAAAGAAACCATTTTTGTATGTGGTGTTTCTAAGAATTCAAAGATATTTTAAGTTTTAATTTTGGCATTTGACGACAGTACTAAGAAATAACTAAAGGCAGTGTGTAACTAACAACTTTTAAAAGGTTGCAAATATGTTGCTATAGTTTTATTGTAGTGCTAATATTATTTAAATATTGTTTACAAAGTGCAAGTCATTACAGCCTAGACACAATCAAGAAAGGAGTAAGAGAGTTTCAATATAAGGGTAACGTTACGCTTATTAGAAGAAGGTTTGATCATTTATTGTAATTAAATATGAGTCGAACATTACTTTTTGTAAGCAGTTTGACAAACTCCTGCTCAAATGTATTATGAATTACGGGAAACCTATCTCATTTGTAAATTCATACCAGAGTCTCAGGTTGTATGTTGGAACATTGAGTTTGCGGTCTCTCACGTACATATATATTCACTGTGCGCAGTGGCGCGTGATGGAGGGCAGGTTACTGAGGTGGGGTAGTCATCGCAGTGAGACTCGCACGAGATGGGGACGGGAAACCACGGCGCAGAGGCTGATGTGGACTCGAACCAGCGAGCTATGGAGACGCCCTGCCTACTATGCAGGCGGTAGTTTTTCCGCTGGAAATGATCACGCTGGGCACGTGACGTCATCCGCTGCCAGCCCCCTTCCGTCAGACTATTTTAAATAGATAAAAATGTGTTTTGAAATTCTGCTATACCCCAACCTTTTTTTTTTTCAAACATGATATGAACTGTATTCCGATGTCTCCTACAATGTCTCCAGAAATGTAGTCGTCCATGTTGACAGAGTTGCCGCCGGCGCGGCGTGGCGTGGGACTGTATGCGGTGAGTTATGAGTGCATTGTAGTCTCCTGATAGCCAATTAAAACAGAAGCTTTTAAGAAACGTGTAAAAGGAACTAGCGTATGTGACAAGTAAATGTAATATGTGCTGAGCTGTCGTATGGTGGTAGGAGGATTGACTTACTGTAATGAATCCGTTACATTGGACTACGAACAGTGTGTAAGGCGTCTGTAAGAAACATGACATTGACGATACTGGGAAGCCGGTTAGAGAAATAGAGGGTTGATAACATTGAAAATACTTCAGATAAGCTGACTTATAGGTTATGGCACCGATAACAGTAATAGCCTAAGGAGGCTATATATATATATATATATATATATATATATATATATATATATATATATATATATATATATATATATATATATATATATATATATATATATACACACACACACACACACACACACACACACACTTGTTAGGGCCGTGGGGATTTATTCGTGGTCGGCTTAAGATATAATCGCCCAGCACTAACGAGCTGTAAAAATCAGACGAAAGTTTTAGGGGATTTTAATGGGAATTCCTGGTCATTTCGTAACAGAACGACAGTATTTTCGAAATAAAACGAAATATCTTACAATTTCTCTAACTTCATACATCTTGCTGTAAACTGTGTATTCTCTCCATGCCGCTGGCTGTATGGTTTCAGTTACCTCCGGCAGAAAAGTAAAATGGAAACAATGAGTTGTAGCATACAACGTGCTCTGTCTCATGACTTCCTGTTCCATTGTGGAGGCATCGAACATGCAAACTGGCGAGACGAATCCCTACCGAAGATTACTGAAGTTGAGTTTGTACAATCGTGAAACTTACGAACTGTACATTAAAATATAGTTGATTACCTTGTAATA
The DNA here is from genome assembly GCA_029891345.1 of Dryococelus australis. NCBI lineage: Eukaryota > Metazoa > Arthropoda > Insecta > Phasmatodea > Phasmatidae > Dryococelus > Dryococelus australis. The sequence continues at coordinate 176,467,742 of CM056999.1, forward strand.
ACACAGCTAATAGACGCTACAAGACAAGTAAATATAGTTGAATACCTTGTAATAACACAGCTAATAGACGCTACAAGACAAGTAAATATAGTTGACTACCTTGTAATAACACAGCTAATAGACGCTACAAGACAAGTAAATATAGTTGACTACCTTGTAATAACACAGCTAATAGACGCTTCAAGACAAGTAAATATAGTTGACTACCTTGTAATAACACAGCTAATAGACGCTTCAAGACAAGTAAATATAGTTGACTACCTTGTAATAACACAGCTAATAGACGCTTCAAGACAAGTAAATATAGTTGACTACCTTGTAATAACACAGCTAATAGACGCTTCAAGACAAGTAAATATAGTTGACTACCTTGTAATAACACAGCTAATAGACGCTACAAGACAAGTAAATATAGTTGACTACCTTGTAATAACACAGCTAATAGACGCTACAAGACAAGTAAATATAGTTGACTACCTTGTAATAACACAGCTAATAGACGCTTCAAGACAAGTAAATATAAAACAGAATGAAATACAGAAAAATATAAATTATTATTTAAATGCAAGGACCATAAGAAGCATATGAGTTTATTGATGATAATTAATCAATACTGGAAAAATCATGGAGCAAGAAGTCCATCAAATTCATTACAAAGGCTGTTCACGGTAAAGTGAGCAGTTTTGAAATCAACGTTGCAAAAAAAAGTCACTTTCCCTACCTTCATTTATTTTAACGTGCAGGCTGACTAGAATGCGCCCACAGTTAAGTTGGAAGCGAAGGAATGAAAGTAGTTCAATGTCTTAACATTGGATCAACAGCGTTCGGTAAACATATTTTTTGCATACTGAAATTATTTATTTGGCTTTCTGTTTTTTATTAATATAGGAGCAATAATTAGCAAATTTGAAAAAAAAAAATCTCAGCTATTTTTTTTTCCCCTCACTTTACCGACGCAAGAATAAAGTTATCAGACGCATGTCAGTGTTAATTTGAATTATTGTGTAAGAATACACGATGTACACACAAGTAGAGCTTAGCAGGATTTCAGAAGTGCTCCATCCATCCACCGAGAACGGGTGTATGTGGTTTGAAGGTCAAAATCAACATGGCTCTGATTTTATCATTTTATGTTTTTCTAACATCTTCTAGATACAAAAAAAAAAATGATTCCCAAATGCGACACCATTTTTGTATAAAATATCGTGTCACGTGATCAGATTTTGTTAACAAAATGTGCAATTCCGAACACGGACTGGACTACAACAGAGGCAGAGAAAGTAGCATGTAACTACGAGACTCGCCACACACGCACACGTACACGCAACGTACTGGTGTAAGAGTCTACGATGTTTATATGTATATAGGCCGTTCACAGTAAAGTGAGCCCTTTTGAAGTTGTTTGATCAGACATAATAACCAATAAATGCATTTAATTGTGGCCTCGGACTTTTGATTTTGTGTATGGTGAATATATACACTGTGTTTATTACTCGCTTGGCAGGGTTTACATTAACAAGTGGCGGAAGGATATAAATTGGTTGAAAGAAAATAGTAACTAACACTTCAAAAGTGCTCACTTTATCGTGAACGGCCTACATATGTTTGTATGTATGTATTGATACATAAATGTATGAATAATGAAATATATATATAGAAATCTTAATTAAAGCTATAATTAAGAAATTATCAAAAAAAATTATTAGTTCGGCTACGAACCTATAGGTATTACTGCGGTACACATATCTTTAGAGCTATAAAATAAAATTATGTACACTTAAAAAAAGTCAGTAAATTTCTTATCGCATTGAAATGACTAAAGCAAAGAAATAAAATCGCAGTGTTTAGTTTATTGTTCAGCACTTACTCCGGAATATTGTAAGGCTACATATTAAAATAGCGGACGAACCACTGTGCTCGTAAACTAAACTCAACGTTATAACGGGATGTTAAGTGCAAATGTTCACGATGTTATGTTTACAGAAAAGGAGCACTACGCCACCAGCGTGTATGTTATTTATATTTCACGACTAGCTAACTTTTTTTTTTTTTTTTCGTAATATTATTGATTTGTGGTTTTCCCACAGTTATTTCATACTACAAATGTATTTGAGAGAACAGCATATCTTATTATAATAATATAGTGGAAATAATACTTCATAGACCAATTTATCCTTTTCAGACCCACTATAATTTACGGTTTCAGCTGTTACAAACAAGAAATTTTATGATGGTGCTCTACTTGTCTATTTAGAACGTGTTTCGTTGTATGAGCTGTGGGTTATATGTTCAACTACATTTGTACGAACTAATGATAACCTATACTAGTAAGACATGTTGAGAATAATTTACTTACAGGTAAGGTAATTGGTCATTGAGCGTCACAGTGAGCAGTACATACGTAACATTACCTACACCTGTGTAATGTACACAATTGTGTGTACTGGGCCTGAATAGGTTCGTTAAATATTCACGAATATACACTTCACATATGAAAGGAATATAAAAAACTGTACTGCCAAAATCGGAATTTAAATATATTCCCCGAATATTAGTTTGTACGATATCAAGATAAAAGAAAAAACTACGTCGCTCTTTATTGCATATTTATGAAACGTGTAAGCACTAAACACTTTATTTAAATGCGAAAAAAAAATGAACACTTAAGTTCAAAGAACGTAAGAGCTCGGTGTTTGGTATCTTGTATAAGGATTCGTTTAACCTAATAGAGTTTGTGGCACGTGGCCGCCATAAGCTCGCTTGTTCCACTCAGACACGGGGAGTGAGGCTTAGCATCGCTCGCCTCAGAGAAATATCTCCGAAGAATTAAAAAAAATAGTTTTGTTGAAGAATGAGAATTCGTGATCACCTTTAGTGTTAAAGGTTTGCAAAACTTTGTTTGAGTTCTTTTTTGGATGTTATCTAAGAAAAAAATGTAATAAAATTGTTATATATATGTCAATATATGGCACACTAAACGTAAATGTAAAGATATTTTATGTTTGTCACATATGTAAGGACGAACAATGCGAGATGCAGTATATTACAGTTTTTAAAATGGATAATTATGTTTAGTTTTAAGTGTAATTTTCAAAGAAAAGCATTACTTCAATAAATGGCGAACTCACTTTGTGGGGGAATTACTTGGCAACTATTAAGTGAACTTAGTTTGTGGCACCACGAGTGTCTGAAGTAGTTTACAGAGCAAGGTGGCGCAGTTGGCAAGTATTGGACTCGCATTCGAGAGCTCACAGTTTCCATTCCCGGTCCGACTTTATCTCGGTTCTCCCGACTTATGCTGAGGTCGTTCCTTACTGCTGGCGCATAACCAAGTCCGATTATCTAAACGGTTGGAAACTATCATTTCACTACAGAATTCCGACAAGTGTTGACAGTGTTATACACACAGATCTAGCCTACATCTTTTTTGGAAACCAAAATCTGTGACGTAACACACTGGAGTCGCGAGATGTAACTTACTGTCGGGGAAATTTTCGCCAGTCGCCACGGACCCCTACCCACGGCGAGGTGTCAACTGCAGGAAATAATCGCATTCTAGTCTTGAACCCGATCGAACTATACCAAGTTTATTTTAATGGTGTTGTTATTGAGGAAGATGTAATATACGTTACATCACAGATACCGTCTCAGTACCTGCCCCATTTGTCGACCTGATTTTAAAAACGTAACATGAAATCCTCCGTTGTTTTGCGAAGACGCTGGTGATGATATGGTGAGGAGGGTAGGAGAATGTATAGGATATTCACGGTAAAGTGAGCGCATTTGAAAGCCCTCCTTTGGGAATAAAATTCAATTAATATATTTTGTTTTAGCCTGAAACGTTCACTTCCGAGTGCGGTGGAATAAACACACTGTGTCCATTACTTACACGTAGATATTTATTTAAAACGGTGGTGACAGGATAAGAAATGGCTGAAAGGAAAAAATTTACAAGGGGTACACAAGTGCTCACTTTACCGTGAACAGCATATAGTCGCGGACACAAGAGTGTAGACGTAATGGCGTGGGTGTTCCTGTCATGAGGAGCGTAGCCAGTCTCTGATTGTCTGTGCGAGGCTCTGGAATGTGTCTGATTGACTAATGCATGCCGCGAGTTACTTCCTATTGGTTGGGCTGCAGGTTGGTGAGAAGGAAACTGGGCGCTGATAAGGAACGGCGCGGCGTTGCAACACGTTTCTGGCGAGTGACGTCATGTTGGTGGCGTGTTTCGCCTCTGTATGCTTGGCTGGTGTGTGCTTGACGAGCCAGTCAGAGCGACGTGCAGGCAGTCAGAGCGAGGGCATGACGGGGCGTGGCCTTAAATCTGCATACCGCATACCTCGCCTCTCGCTACAGAACTGCGCATATCCCACACTAGTATAGGACACGCGTACTCACATTTCTCTCAAGCATTTCTCACGATAATTACTTCTTAGTCGATATTAACAACATATGGTATATTAAAGAAAACATCAAACACGTCGTACATGGGTGATTTTTAAAAAGCATTTTTTCTAAAAATGCCAAAACGCCGTGAAAAGACCATTTTAAAAATGTCTCCACTTTGACGAATACACCGCCGCCCAGCCTGTGTAGTCCGGCAAGCAACAGCTATCTCATTACAACAGCTGCCAGAAATTACACAGATTTAATCTTACAATTTCTCAAAGTTAGTAAGTCGGCTAGTCAGGTTCTTTAAGGAATTGCGGTCCTTATGAAATAAAACTGAAAAAAAAAATTTCCCTCATTTATTTACAAACACAAATACCCTTGACTTAAAATGCCACAACAAATGTCTTTTGCTTGCTATTTACAATTAGTCACTTCAAACAATACATTTTAAAATCACCCCAAATAGATTAATGGACTCAAATAACTAATCCTCAATTCCAATAAACTGTGTATAGAAAACTAGTTAATTGTTTTATAAATTATATGTCCAAATTGTACAGTTTCAGTATTAACAGCAAAGTGCGTATGACAGCTGACCTGGCTGCGGCGCCAGCCAGGTCAGCTGTCAATCATCCCCCGCTGCCAGCAGACTTGTGAGCGTGGGGTTCCGCGGGGGTGGGGCGGGTAGTGGGTAGTGAGCCTCCATAATACTGGGACTTCAGAAATGGAACGTGCTCCCACTTCGAGAGTCCGCGCCTAATATTGCATTTCAAAAAGTTATCCAGCTAACTTTCAAAATTAATAACACTTGGGCTTTTTTTTTTTTTTAACAGACTTTTGTAAATTAAAACGGAATTTCCGTTAACGCGCGTGTTCGCTCCATTAATACGTATTTTAGTTTCCGTGCGCCTCTGATTAGGAATGAAGGGTTACGGAAAAAATTATTACAATTTTCGTTATATGTATGTTATAATGTGTATTATAAAAACAATAAAGTTTAGAAAGTGAAAATATTTTGTTTTGGAGTGGAATTTAAAATACGAATCGAAAGTATGTGAACTTAACAGCTCGCCTGTCAATAATTTTCCTTGTGTCTAATAATGAGGGCTTGTTTGAAGTTTTGGTAACTGATATAGTTGGATTGTGCTACATTAAGTTGTTCAAGGCCTGAGAAGAAGTATGGGGGAAAAATACACACTGTCTGAAGATAATACCACACCAGACTTGGCACATGTCTCTTTGCGAAGCGTATACTGTACAGAGCTAGTTTCTTCAAATAATTGTAGGATTTCAGAGCACGTTTCCGTATAGGAACTGTAAATCTCCATGAAATATTCCGCGCGGGTTTATAAGGAATCGTCTGGCAGGCGTGCTCCAGTCGAAGGCCGGCCACAGCTGGCGAGTAGGCGGAGACTGGCTGTGAACACAAAGAGAAGGCGACCTTGTACGGCTGCAGTAGGCGGTGAACCCACCTTCTCATCCTTTCCATATTCCCCAGCGTCTTCGGTGAACCCACCTTCTCATCCTTTCCATATTCCCCAGCGTCTTCTCGAGCCGACCGAGAAGTTCTTTAATGTTAATTGTGTGCTATCTGTTATTTATTCGTGTAAAATGTCAGGAAGGTTTTTCTATTGTATCACTAAGTTGCTGGCTTTTTTGCAAGCAGAAAATAGCACACAGTAAAAATTAAATACAAAAGTATTAAACAAGTATTACATTGTAAATGTAATAGAATCAAACGTTTCCAGTAATAGACCTACCTACGTCTGAAGCAGAAACTATGACACAAAAACAATGAAAGTCTGCGCAATAGGTGATCCGAGAGTTACACCGACACATGAGGCATGTACCGGCATGGAAATGAGCATGTGACGTTTGCATTCCGACATCACTAATTGTAGCGCCCGCAATTAACATGTATTTATGAATATTTATTTAATGTATGCATCTTCACTCTGCTCACCTGCGTGATATCTTGCGTATGTAAATATTGATTTTTTTGTAAGTTCATAATTTTATCTTTTTATCATTTTTAAAAGATAGGATTTTTAACTTTAGCTGTACCGATGGCAAACTGATATGTTTAAATGGGATGCTTTAGATAGCTTTTATTTTTGTATTTAAATGTGTAATTATTTTATTATATTTTGTTTTTAGTCTCCAGATTGTATACGATCCAGGGTTTTGATTATTTTGAATCTCTGTTTTGAGGCCACTTATTCTATGCTTTTAGTACGCCAGGCCGTAGTAATGGCTCATTGGGAAGTTTTCAAGGGTAATTTTCTTCCGATTGGCCGGCAGATTAAAACCCTGCACTATGATTGACTTGTACTATATGCCAGGTTACTAAGTGTGAGTCAGCTGAGCTAGTTCTCTCTCTCTCCGCCATTAACATGCGAGCAGGGAAGACCTACTGTGGGACACTAGCCAGAAATGGGCATAGCTCAGGGATAGGGTGTCAATACCTCCTCGTGATTATCATTTTTATTGTCACCTATTAAGATATTTTGCATTCCTAGACACTTTCGCGTGGTAGATAACATGACATAGAGTAGGTATTATCGCGACGACGGGTGAAGTGTGGAGGGATTAGATCACGTAGTAGCGCGTAAAACGCCCTGCCCTGATTGGTTCCTGCAGCCTGAGCATCCCGCATTTCACCCTGTTCCAGCAGAATAAAACAGTTTTCCTGTGATAGCAATGTCTTTCAACATATTATTCATGTTTGTTACACATGGTTACATGATACTTATAACATCCATTTGTTCTGGAAGGTTTTCAGCGACGCCATGTTGAAACGCGTAATATACACTGTTCCCAGCCTATTAACTGTGAAGATCCCAAGAGTAATTCTCATGTTTTCCCTTAGCGTAGCTAAGAAGTTCCATAAACAATTTAAAGTACTTTTACATATTTTTTTTTGGAATGACAAGTTTAAGACTTTTTGCACGTTATTACACATACGGAAATGAAGGTCATGTAACAAGCTAGGTACGACCACTATCTAACAGTAGAAGGTTATTTTTGTCTAGCTTTTGTGGATTTCCATCAAGGATATTAAAATTTTATGTTCTCTCAGATATAGTGAAGTGCAAAATTCAAAATAAGGAGTTCATTAAAACTAAGTCTAAAATAATACTTAATGATTACGTTTTGTTTTAGAGCATGTTCCTCCAACCCAGTATGAAAGATAAACCCTTTTTGAATGGCCTAAGTATAAGTTGTTTCAAGAACGTACACAAACTGTGTATACAACGGCTGATCTTCTGAAAGGTTTGTAATTTTTCGCAGTACTTAACTGCTTCTAGGCCTGTGTAGGACCGGGCCATTGTTATCACACATGCTGCTCAGAGATAGTTACACATGATTTGTATGAGTTTATTCATCTACACCATTCTGAACAACTAGCAAAATAATTTAACGTATGTGATGAGTACGAAAGTGGCAGTTTTTGTGTGGTAGGGGTACTGCGCAGCAGTAATTTTCACTCTACTGCACGATGCTTTACTAGCTGTAACCCCAGGTATTTATTGCAAGTAAGTATTATAGGCAGTTTGATTCATGCTCGTGACGTTTTCACTCTTGTTCGTACATATTATTACACAAGGTGTTGTCATTACATGCACGCAAATGTCCAGTACTGTAAAGAGGTTTTCCCGGTGCATACACAGCCTAGGTACATTTATAATCAATCAATCACTTCTGCATACGTTAAAACATACAGTACCTTCCTACTGTACCATCCATCACATAAACATTGCAATTCCAAATTGGTGGCTTGCTAACCAGCTCATACATTACGATACTACATCGTTCACATCGTTTCATATTTGGCGCCCTTGCGGGGGGCCATATCACATGTTCTACAAACAATTGAGTTCTACCGCTACATAATAGCACAATAGAAAAAATGCACAGTCGTTCGAACCGGTACACGACTACGATGCCAGTGCGACCTTGAGTTGGTGGCACAGTGCATGAGTGTGCCTTGTGACTCACTAGCACGCTGGGGTTAGATGAGAGACAATTACTGGTTCGTTCAGTTTTATTTCGCTATGGGTTTACTTCACCTGTTCTCACACAGATCGCCAGTTCCGCCAACAAATGTTTTTGATTGGTTCGCTGTGTCGGTGTGTGTGGCCACCTACAAATGCACTGATATCAACGAATCTAGTTACAGTGTAGCCTATATGAGTTGATAATACTCAATCAAGAATTTTATCATGGAATTGTTTGTTTTTGCTAAATGAAATATTAAGAAGATGTATTTGTTACATAACACACATTTCATACTGGTCCAAGTAATAACATTCATCTCACACTAGCCAGATGTATGTAGGAGGTTTTATGAGAGAACCAATATTAATAAATCGTTGCCTGTATAGCATACGGGCAGTGTACTGAATGTGTTAGGTTATAAAAGTCAAGTATAAATTTCTCACTACTTTCGTTTCATTCCCATTTCCCAAGGGAAGTTTTGCCCGGTAACGCAGATGCATTCACGGAAAACACACATCTACCTGACACGACGACCCACTTCCCGGCTAATTGCTGTTCCAAAATTGTAGTAGGTGTTGAATCGGAGATATCGTTTAAATTGGACATTTTTTTCGACGTACTTTCTTGTACGAAATGAAGTTTGGTTGTTGAACCGGGAATGAGAGCATGACCTAGCAAGCCCAGCTGACTGGCTCGTACTGCAACACAACACAACACAACACAACACAGCTCGCTCTCTGCTCGGAGTCGTGTGACGAGCTAAGGTAAGCGCAGACTAGGCAAGAGTAGGCCACATCGGACTGCTAGCACGCATCACACGCATCGCAGTTTGGAAGTAGATAAATATGTTTATATGAGAGTGCGCATATCTATCCGCATTGAGCTTATCAAGTGTCGGCAATGCCGATGAGCGTCCCAGCAATAGAAGTCAAACCCATTCCGTCCGGAAAGTGTGATCCGTGACGACGAGTCATCCGGATTTGCCGACTAATAAGGGCACCTCATTTAGAACCAGGCCAGCATTTTTCCGTCAGTGTTGATATGAGGTCAGAATGGTGAACATGGACACTTATCAGTTATTTTAAATCGTGCAAGAATACTAAGAATTATATAACATGCGGCACTCACAATATTGCAATCAACAACGCAAGGACAATATTCGGGAAGGGATAGAATGTAAAATGAATGAGTCCGGTAAGTACAGCACTGCTTAAAGTCGTTGAGGATGTTGCTGAAAGCTGTTAAACAGTTCCTAGAAAGTTCATTTTCAGTCACAGTTTCCACAGCTTATACAAAGTGCCAAGGTTTACTTAATTTGCAAATACTTTTGTGAATTGTCAAGCTTTTGCATTACCGCTAAATTATTCCGTAACCATATACACGTTTGTGCGAATATTGCAATTGTTTGTATGCTTGCAGAAATATTTCAATTCGGTTTACAAATTATATTTTGCCACATCAACCGTCCTAAGCTTGTAAATGTACAAACATTTGTATGATTACAAGCTTTCTGTGCGAATACAAAGATTTTGTCAGTGTCACTACAAAACACAGCTGTTGTAAGATAACACAACAGCTAATTTGCAAGGAAAGTACTGTACTTTAACTAATGTTTGCAAAAGTACAGAAATATAGTTGCACGAACTAAGAAAATTTGTTACTGTGTGAACTGTATGTTTAATAAACATACACATAACCACATAACCATATGCATTTAACAGTTTACACATAACCAGAAAATATAGCAGTAATTGCAGGAATTAATGCCTTCAGCACAAACTGGCCTCATTGTTTTACACGTGTCTGTGTTTTCTAGCTCGCACTTTAGCTCGTTGCCAGTTAACTGATCCTCTATCTGAGTTGAAGTATTGTTAGAAATAGTATCTTACTTGTATAGTGTCATGGCGATAACACAAATTCCTCTCAAACATTGCAATCTTTGCATGTCAGAAAGTGGCATTTGACAGTTAGATTCAGTCCAGTAATAGTTGTCATCTCTTAAGAAGTTGTGAAAGCAGCAAGCACCCATCACAGTGAGATCAACATGTGAATGTGATATTCTCAATTTACGTTCAAAAATCCGCAATCTACGTGCTAAAACCCGAAATGTATTTTCGACTGTGTTGCGTACACGACTAAGCCGATAGTTGAACATTTTCTTTTCTTCATCCCCTTGCACATCATCATGAGAGTAAGGTCTCATTAAGTAGGTACATATTGGAAAAACGTCATCCCCAATAATTACATGGGGAATATTGGTAATTTCGTGGAGGTAAATGGAAAGTACCTTGACTTAGCCGATTACCGATTGCAGAATTACTGAAAATGTGTGCATCATAGTTTTTTTTCCAAATGCACCTACATCAACAACTAGAAATTGGTAGTCAGCATCAACTAACGCTGGAAGCATTGGCTGAAGTGTTTTTTATGACAAAAGATATCTGAACCACTATTCAGAGATGCTTGAATAAGCATGTGTTTGCCATCGAGGGCAGCCACCATGTTTGGAAAATTCATTTTTGTCCTGAAAATTTCTTCAGACGAAGCCCATAACTGTTCATCTGGTGTTGGAATAACGATAGGCTGCAATTTCTCAGAATAGCAGAACACGTTGAGTAGACTAAGTCACTAACAGTACTTTTACCAAGTCGAAAGGAAAATGCACGTGATAGGAACGAGTTCCCTGTTGCCAAAAATCTGTAACACATAAAACAAAAATTCATAAATTAACAATAACAATTTGTGTACCCTACCAAAAACAGTTTGAAGAAACTTAACAATACTGTGCTCATGCAATACGGAAAGTGTCTCGTTTTTTACAGCCACAGCATGCAGACCACAGTGGACGATAATCAGAGCTAACCATCGAAAGGCTCTGAAATTGCGCAAATCCAAAAGCGAACAGGCAGATACAAAAATAAAACCGCCGAAATTATACAAAGCGCTGCAGTTCCTCATTCCATATCTTAATGATGAGGAAGAGAGAGTGACAATCATCTCGCCGTCAGTTGTGTCAGTTGTAAGTCCTGTGGACGACGAAGAGGATTCCACCCTCCAACATTTCACACCTTCCCCTATATCGTCAAATACACAGGCCTCATGCTCTACGTCATCCCAGCATGTCAGTTGGAAGCGACCAACGGAAAAATTGCTCACAGAACATCATCAGTTCTCCAAGATTACCTCGAAGGGAAAAAGCAACTGCCTCCGCACCGCAACAGGATTATCCCTTAACGGAATTTTTCCTAAATATGCCATACACCATGATAAACTTTCCAGTTGTGGACCAAGTACGGATTAAACAAAAAGTATTTGAAATGGTGATAAATGTAAAGTTAAAGTTAGCAAATTAAGAGGTTCAGTCGCCTACATTCCTTTCTCATCTCCCTACCGATCCCCAAAACCAATATGTTAATTTGGAAGACCATGCTTCTTCATCTGATTCCCAGTCTACTTCGGAGGCCTTTGTAAACAGTTTACTCAGTTTCCATACATAAACTCTGTGCAGTTACATCCTACTTAATTTAACTTTCGGCAAACAAATTGTTTCGTTACATATAACATGTTTCCCATTTTACTATAATCAGCTCTGTATGTTTTTGAAAATATATTGATGCTATGTATATTCACATACATCAGGCACACTAAAAGTCTTTCTTTATTTGCTACTGCCTCCCTGAATTTTGTTGTTTGTTTCTTTAGTTCTTCTTTAAGGATGTCAAGAAGTGCTGTAAACTTCGCTTCAGTCATCCGAAAATATTGGAAAAACTTCATGTCATCCTCAACCAAATCAGGGTACAATGTATGATATTCTCTATACTTCGTTATTTTGCTGTTTTTGTTGTATACCCATATGTTCCGCTTACGTTTCCATATCCGGTCCTCTTCTTCTGCCAGCAAACTACTAACGACTTCTTCCTCACTGCCCATAGTAGCAAACGAGAAAAATTGAATATTTTCTTACACTACCGATCATTACACGAGATGGTTACACCTTGAGCGGAAGGTCGTCTCCAAAATACACATGGCCACTTTCGGTAATGCTGATGATCCGAATGCAATATGCGCACTACTCTAATATTCATCCCATTCGTCCAATGCGTACCGGCCGTCCTATGCGGCCTAGTCTGCGCTTACCTCAAGGGAAAAGCTCCGGACCTTGTTATGGAGGAGTGGCAGTTTCTGTGGAACAGCACGGCTGCGGTAATGTGGGTGGCGTGAGGCGTGCTCAGTTCCAGGTAACCATTTGCACTAGTCACCTTCCGCCACTCAAGCCTACACCACATTCCTTCCCCAGTTCCTCTTACACAACCTATTTCATTCTGTCACTTCGCTACTCGTCTTTCTCTTATTTTATTTCTATTAACGTTTTGCCTTTTGTTAAATTGTAACGTTTCACTGGGTACTCTAGCCATATTAACTGGCGTGTGATCAACTTTGCCGCTGGCGGGCGGGTTTTCTCCAGGCACTCTCGTTTCGCCTGCTCTTGCATTCCACTGCTGCTTCAAACTCGTCGGCTCGCAACACTTCGCTGCCGTTCCGGGAAACTTTCCCCATCATATTTATATCGAAAGCACTCTACTGTATACCTAGCTACCTTACACGCCAGTGCAAACAAGACAGCTAACTGCGAACTCAAATCTACGTCAAAATTTCACAGGGTCGGATACAGAACAGGAGTTTAACGAGGAAGGGGGGAGGGGGAGGGCACATATTTGACTTGAAATGCTATCGATCATTGGTCAGTGTACTGCTACCTACTATTTAAAAATAATCGTATATGTTGTTTCGTGGTAACTGAACACTGTTAAAGCTCTAATTGGGATTTTATTTATGTCCATTGTGGTCTTTCCCCTCAAATTTAAAATCATCGATATCATAATCCTAGTATCCATAATAATGAACAAATATTATTTCAGAGATATATTTTCTCATTAGAAAAAAGTACTAACCTAAATACAAAAAAACACACAATTTAGATATAAAACGATTCTCTACACTCCCCATTATTTTTTTACAGTGATAAACATAGCTATCAGAAATAATTTCGCAAATGCAGTGGAATGTTTTCCTTTGTAATTTAGATGTTAATAAATCAAATACTAATTACGTAATTTTAACAAATTAGCAGTGTCTACTTATTACTAAAGGAGATTCTTAAATATGTGATATGAATTTATTTATTACACATATCAACTGTATAAAACACATTAATACTTCAATTTTGAGAAATAAATATATATTGCATAGAAAATTTTGCAAGTCGCATTATGTAACTATAAATACTTTTATGTGTATAATATAAGAAAACAACAAATATGACGCCATCGAGCTTTAAACTTTTGGGATTATAAACAAAATTATGGAATTACATTTATTGCAACTTTTAATAATTCGTTAGGACTAATAACACTGTATTAAATAAATGTTGCCATATCTCTTGTAAAAGTCTACATCTACACTAAAGTAATTCATATCACACATCAACATATAAAAATGAAATTTATAATAACTTCTACGCAGCTAGTAAGTTATCTTCAAAGTGCAGACTTATCTACACTGAATGTATATAAACATTTCTTAAAATATTTTCCATTAATAACTGAGCACTTAAAAATTTACAGAAACATTGTTTGAAAATCCTATGTACATCTGCAGTACATTTACAAGGCAAGTGGAAGCCTCCGCGTCCCACTCATAGCAAAGCAATCGATAATCTTTCCCGTATCTATGGGAATATCGCAGTGATTTGTTAGCAGACATAGTACTAGCAAACGATATTTATTCACTGTCGTTCTCAAACCCGTCTTGGTCCTCTAGGGTTGAAAATGTCCTTTCTGCTTTCGCTAAACTTACTGGCAAAGTTGCTAACTCTTGAAGCATTTTTTGTATTGTATGTAACATTTCTCTATCACATTCAGAAGTATCTTCTATTATTGCTTTTTGACTGATATTATAACAGTAACTTTCCTTCACCCATTTTTCATACCATGATTTGTATTCACCGGAGAGTAATTTACTGGCATAGATCTAGTCCATTTTCAAGATCCCAGAGTACCTTTTCACCAGTGTTCTGATAACTTGTATCACTGACTGCTGGATTTTTCGTTGTTGCTGTTGTCTTTGGTATTAATTCAAACAAACCATTAGCACTTCATATTTCGTGAGAGAACCTGCCTTCAGTATCTGGCAAAAATTGTCAAGAAGTGGAGTATACAATGTCTGCTGGAAGTACACATCTGGGTCAGATGCTTCTTGTAGTGCGTCGAACTTGCAGTTCAATTCTAAGTTCAAGTTCTATGATAAGATCATGTGCTTCTTTGTAAATGAGACAAAACTCTTGCTCACAGTTAACACGTTTTGTCTTCAAAGCATTCAATGTGACAAGAAGCATTTCCTCAGCTGTATTGATATGCAGTGTTTTTTCTGCAGGAATATACTCAGGTGATATGTCGTAACAAGCAAATCTGAAAGCAACACCACGGCGAATATGAAGTCGCTTTCGCTTATTGCAGAGAGCAGAGATTTAGCTTTTGACGTGCATGAAACTTAATTTCACACGCTGACCCTCTCAAGTACTGCAGCAATTTTAGGTACAGCCATACGGAACTACAGAAAACAGTCGTTACATTCAACCCATCTCGTTTTACAAAGGCCAACTAGTTGCATCCAAGGATCTGCAAGAGGTCCGAATTTCTCTTCGAGGAAGATGAAAAGAAACTTATAGCTTCTTTCATAATGCCAACAGAGTTTCGAACACACTTAACTCTGTTGAATTTCGACAATGACAGATTTATACGTGTATGTGGCAAGGGCATTTCACTGCATCCTGTGCATCTTTTACTGCTCCCTTAGTTTCGGAAACCATGACCACGCATCCAAATGTAGCGATGCCAACACAGTCCATTGGATACAAACTATGTTGCTTTAAAATTTTTAGCACCTGAGTTCCTATGTCCTTGCCAGTTACTGTGGGTTCTGCGAAGTCTGTTTCTTCTCCTTTTTGCTGATCGCGTAAGTCTCTTAAGTTTCTCAAACCAGTAGACTCTATGAAATCTTCTCTAATTGCTCCTTCAAGTACCTACATAGCGCAAAGACAATGCCAGCTGAGACGTGTGAGAAGCACCCTTGGTTTCGTAGAATATTATGAGTAGTAGGCCTCAGTATGTTCATGCGCAGGAGCGGGAGCCGGAAGCCACGGCCGCCATTTTGGAATTTTTCTCTCAAAATTACTTGTGTTTTACCAAAAAATCCATTCAGAAATAAATTATTTTAACAAAAAATCACTTCAAAAATAAACAATTTTATCTAAAAAGCACTTTAGAAATCAATTATTTTATTAAAAAATCGACCATTTTCCGAAAAATTTATTATTTTTTCCTAAAATCCCCAAAAAAAAAATTATGAAAAAAATTATTTTAAAATTATTAAAACGTTCCGGCCTCCGGCTGTTACCTTGGTACCCAGTATGTCATTTGGTGCTTTATGCGCTATCGTTCTGTGTGAGTGGTTTTCTTGGGGTTCTCCCAATCTCCTTTGTTTTCTTATTCCTTCCTACCAAATGTGGCCACTTCACCCACTTGCATTCCCCATGTGTGGGGGCGAATGAGTATTTTGTTGTAATTATTTTGAAAAAATTTCAATTTTTTTTTTGGCTATCCCAGCGATAAGTATATTTTAAATATTTTATTACAGTCTTTATTATTCAGTTTTCACTAACATGATTTTTTTTCATTCGAGACATTAATTTTGTTCCAGTCATCCATCCTTCAGTTTTGGAACTTAAGAGTCGAGTTTGCGAGAATGCACGGGCAAGCAGCAGGCTGATCTTGTCATGGGAACAGCTGTGTTAGCGAGCCTGCACCTGCACTGTGTCAGGTAACTGGAGTCAGCATGTGCGTGGGAAGAGCTATGTTATATTTTCACATGTCTGAGCCTGCACAGTGTCGGATAGCCCAAGTAGGAGAAGTCTCCCATGGTGGGCCCTACTCTGCAGGTTCTATTTGCTTTGTTTCACTCTATGCCTCCCTACCAATCGGCTAGGATATATAAGGGCCGAAGAATCACTAAATCTCTCACTCTGATATCAGTGCTTGTCGTCTGTGTATCACGAGTACCCTTCTGCTTCGCTGCCATTTTGTGCTTGAAGAGTTACAGTTGGAGTAAGTCAAGCTTTTAAAATCATCAATATTTTAGACTAATAAGAACATCAAAATTTTAGGCTATCTGGTACATCAAGAGTTAGTGAGGATTTTGTCAGCAATGGAAGCAAGGGAGTGCAATTTTTGCAGTAAGGCTTTTGCCTTTCGGAATAGCTTGCTAAGACATGAGAGGATCTCGGAATAGCTTGCTAAGACATGAGAGGATCTGCAGCCTAAACCTACACCAGGAATTAAAAAATCGCTCCTACACTTACTAAAAATTTCCAAAAAAGGGTAATTTTATAAGCATAATTGATCTTGTAACGCATTTAGCTTTCGATTTATATGATAATGTTATTAATTACCACAACCTCAGAAATTTACGCACTGTTTTTCAACTGTCATGCGCAGCACTAGTACTGCTTGAGGGGTCAGCAGTGAAGAGTCAGCAGTGAAGGGTTAGCAGTGAACGGTTAGCAGTGAGGGGTCAGGCAGGTTCAGCAGTGAGGAGATAGGAGTGTATTGTAGTACGTGTGATAAGAGTTCACATATGGTGAAGATGATGAGAAACATAACCTTTCCTAAGGGGAAGAGTTATAGAAAGAGGAAAGGAAGGAAGGGAGGGGGTGGCTTGATCTTACATAGATCATATATAACCATGGTCCCCACATATATGTGCATTTGGGTTTTCTCAGAGTGGTCACATACCACGAAGATGAAATGTGATTACGAAGGTTCCGCCTATGTCCTCTACGAACATGGTATCGCGATCTGCATCATCGCGAATTGTTTGTCGTCAGTACAGATTCTGCGCTCGATGAAGCTGAAGACTTGGAGTAAGGTATTCCGATTTTTCTGAAAATTTAAAATTTTCAAAAAAATTGCGAATGCAATTGTTCGAGATGTTGATAAATGGTAAGGTTAGTGGTTAAGGTTAAGTATAAAAATTTTCATTGTAAAAATATTTTCTGAAATTTACACAGGTTATCGAGTGGTCTAAAACGCTTGATTTAACCGCTGGTTTCCTGTAATGGGAGCGTGGGTTGGAATCCGATATCTGGAAAATATTTTTCAAATGTATGTTGAGACAGTAGAGATGGTTACGTAAACTGTTTGTTCTGAAGTGTTAATAATTTATAAGAATACACCATGTAAGTAGATTATTACGTCTGCTATGTTTATAGGGTTTTCAAGGAAATATTATTATTACAGTCGCAACACATTCTAGGAGATGGTATAAGAGATTTCGGGAGACTTTTGGGCTTTGTGGTGGTCTGAAAGCAAGGTTACGCAGGCAGATGCTTGAGCTCTCTGGTTAATTCACAGTTCGTCTGTCGTTCGAGTAAGAATTCTCTATCTCTGACTGATCTCGAGTGACTTGAGAGATAGCTGTATCATTTTAGGTGTATAAAAGTGTTTTCTATAGCTGCTATAAAACCTTGAAAACTTATTTCTCTCATCATGAGAGTTCAGTGAAAATTATGGCCTGCTGTTCTAGCAGTCAGAAAATTTTTATCAGGTAGTGTGACCTATGAAAAGATTAAATCACTTGCAGCACTCGATAAAGAAACTGAACTCGGATACGTACCTAAAGAATTTCTTCTGACCTATTAACGACAAAACATAGGATGGGTCTACAAACATCTTCCTGATTAGCTGCAACAGCACGAAAAGATTCTCGGCTCTTTTCCATGTATAGAGTGTTTTCAAGGATGTGATACTGTTATGGACACACCACATTCAAAGTGCTGGTATAATGCACATCGAAAAAAAAGTTGAAGTATCGAGAGAGAAAAAAATGTGTATCCAACATCGAAAGATGTATAAGTGTAAAGAAGAATTATTCGATGAACGACTTCGCTGGTTAGGTGGCAAATAGCTTGATTAACCTTCGTATAACACTGTGTCAGGCATGTTGCGTTTACATAATCATATCAAGCAGACATACAGTGAGGTACTCGAGATGCTATACATAAAATGTTTGTTCTGTAATGTTAACAGTATATAAGCATGCAACATGTAAGGAGGTCTTCACTTTGATGGATGGGATGGAAGACAGATCGTCTCGAGTAGAATCATCTAGCGATACTATAAGCTGTTATAATATGAATAAGGAAACCATTGGTGAGGATATGTCGACATTGTTAATGCTAACATGAAAGCCTTCGGATTTTGGGAGCCAAAGTTATACAAGAGTAACTAGGATCTGCAAATATTGTGGCAAGACATTCACGAACAGCTCTAACACCAGACGACATGAAGCTAGTAACTCTATAATCAGGACATCATATAAGACATATCCATGTGTTAATTGTAGTGTGGTGTATGCGAACAGGTGTAGGTGTATATATATATATATATATATGTGTGTGTGTGTGTGTGTGTGTGTGTGTGTGTAGTGACATGACCTAAGTAAAATATTAAATGTTATCCATCCTCAGTAGCATTCCATTTGGTAGTAGAATTGGTGTATGAGATCATATATGTTTGAAAATGAAGCATATCTCTGATGGAGAGGAAAATAGTACTGGGCATATTTCTATAAGCACACTTATTCGAATATGATGGAAAATATAATTGGTGTATTTTATTGAATATCTTTTAATAAGTGTGTATAGAGTAAATGTTAGAAAGAAGTAGTACTGACTTCTCAACTTTTTCGATGTGATGAAGCTGGTATGGGATTTACTTGAAGCAAGTAATTAGTTTTAGTATTTTTTACAGAACTGTTTGATAGGAATATTATGATAGTATGCGTGTTGGGTATCGTTACATGGACGTATCTGTTCATATGGTGTTTTGGTTTATCTGTTTATATGGTGTGTTGGTAATGCTATTCATAATTAATAGTTCCATGGTTGATATGTCTTGTCTGTATGTTCGTTGGTATTGCTTTTAATGTTTGATGATACGGGATTTGCAGATGGATGGTATGGTTTGTTCAAAGGAGTCGTGTGGTGTGATATGTTTTGTGAGTACTGATTGTTATAATGTTTTTCTGCTGGAACATTTGATTTGTTGTTTTGGTGTATTGAGATGCGATTTTGTAAAGTGAGGTTATACTCTGTGGGTGATGGTAATATTTGGTTGTGTGTTTCCTATTACATGATGAAATAGTTTATCGGATAATTCATTGGTATATTTCATAGGAATGCTTATATTATGGTTTTAATGTTGTCTTGGATGTTATGAAGGGAGGTGTTTAATATAGCCGGTATGGTGTAGGTAATGATGATTTGGTTTAGGTAATGGTTGACGATATGGTGTATTCAGGTAATTGGGATAACACGTCATAGAATATTTTGCCTCTGGAACAATAGGTAGAAATAAGTGGGTGATATGTTTTATTAGACTGTGTGAAAGGACATAAAATATTATAAGATAATTTAAACATGTTTCGATTGGTTGATATGTCATTAATTAAGACTGGGTGGTAGGGAATTCTGGTCGGCATATTTAATTAATAATATGGTGATAGTATTGAGAAATCTGATTCTATCATTACTATTTCTTATAGCCAATGGTCTGAAGTAAATATAATACCATGGATGTGTATAGATAGGGGGAGGGGGTTGAAATGTTTGTCTGTAAGAGATTAATTGGCATACTTATAGCGAATGCTCTCTGCTAAATAGAATGCCTTGGATGTGTCTACAGAAGAGGCAAAATTTCTGTTTATAGTAGGGGCGATGAAATGGAATACTTAACGGAAAGTAGAAATTCCGTCTATCTCCTTTAGTTAATACTTTGAAAAATATGTTGCGTACAACACAGATATGTAATTTATAATCACTTGCAATAGTTTTAGGTGGGAAACCTTTAACTGAGAAACGTTTGAAAATTTGTGTCACACATTGACTAATATTGCATGTATTTGAGTAAGAAACGAGTGATTTGATTGCTACCCTACCATTAACTTAACCAGTATGTTTTGTGTGTGTTGATATGGTAAGGGAATGTTGAAACCAAAAAGCTAGATTGAGTTTTCTTAATTAAGTTTTATTTATAAATAAATCACATGGGTATGAAGTGTATAATGGTGAATGCTGATTTCATTTTACAAAATTCAGGGGGAAATGATCCATCTCAAATACTAAGGGCTGTAGAATACCCTAAAGCCAGTGGGCGACAAGTACTTGTGTTATAGGAACACAAATTGGTATACAGATTAATTAAAATAATATATTGGATAAAATGAGTGTATGGCCCGTTGTACACGCCTCCATAATTTAAATAATAGAGGTTGGCACCCTTTTATTGCATGCAACATTTACATCGTGAGGTTAAAATGATTGTCGATACTACTGTATGAAGCAGGACATTGTAGTTAGCAAATAAGCCTCGTAAATGCAACTCCCTAGGACCCACCGTTTCCAAGTAAAATGCAAACAAAGGATACACTAGTAGAAAGGCCATGACCTGGTGAGTAGGCCACACGTCTTGCACCAGGCTTAAACACATGTTGGTGGTATGAAGAACGATGTTACACATCAAACCGGACGATGCCACTGGTCGGGTGATTTTCTCGGGGATCTCCCCTTTGCCCTGCCCTTTCATTCTGGCATAGTTCCATACTCACCTCAATACCCTCATAGTTTCTCAAGACCTCGCTGTTACGAGCCACCAAAATATCTTCACTCATTCGGTGGAGAATCCCCGCTGAATTCTTCCGGGAGCATTAAGGGTTGCCAACTGACTAGGCCATGATATTGCTACCACCGTACCTTTCGTTTGCGATTTAACCGGAAATTGTGGTGTCATTTGCCTGATCTGTAGTGTGTTTGATAATTACAACATTATATGCATATAAGTTAAACGTATAAAATAACATGGGTTAGTCGGAAGTGAGCGATGGTCCTGATATTATGTGTAGTTAGGATTATATTAATCTCGGAATTTGTTTATTGCAAAAAAAAAACTACTTAGAATATTTTTTTCACTACACAAATAAAATTTAAGTAACCTTGACATGGTATGAAGCAAGGAGTATCTCTGCAAATATTCATGTTAGTTTATTTGTTATGCGAATAAAACACATAATTACCCTTAACAAGTTTCGTTCACTGTTTAACTTTCAAACTATTAAAAAACTGAATAATGCGAAGCGAAATACACATAATGCATCAGTAGTTAACATTAGTGGTTGACATATTTTGCGTTACAGTTTATACCTTAAAGTAATTAGAAAATTTAGTAATGCCAGTTGTGATGCCCGAACCAAATCTATGTTGTTTCAAACTTATACTAGGACATGTTTAAAATGAATTTTCACATTATACATATTACGATGTTCTAATAAGTCAGATAGCTTCGTCGGATTTTCCTACAGTATTCCCTGTCTCCAGCTAAAATATACTTGTTTTACTTTCCTAACATAATGTTTAAGGAAATATGCAAATGTTGAACACGAGTCATAATGTAAAACAAAAGTTAAATAAATAAATTAGTTTAAAAAATAAATTATTTTATGTAAGATCACTAGGCATTCCATGTCTTATTGTCTAGATAGGTGTGGTATGTTTCCATCTCAGCGAAGCTAACAGGAAGGGGAGGTGGTGAGAAAGTGAGAAAGAGAAAGGCAGAAAGTTGTTTGGAAGGGCTGGCCTCACGCGTTGGCCCTGGAGAGGCAAGTGTGCGAGAACTGTAACCGCAATGTCTGCTTTGAATGCGTTCGGACACGTTAGGGTTTGCAGCGACTTACACACTGTGGCTGTGTGTTTCGGGATTCCATTATGTCAGTGTGGGGTAAAATATGTACTCTCTTGGTATATGTAAAAAAAGTAAGTATGTAAGGGCGTATTTATTATTAATTTGTTATTATTATTTTACTTGCATGATTAAATAATCTAATTACACAGGTTGACCACTCATTTGTTGTGAAATGCAGCACGCAACTATCATAGCATGCGGAGTCGTACATCCGACACAACACTGTTATAATAATTTATTAATAGAGTTTACATTAATTTCGATAACTAAAAATGTAAAGCGATACATATGAAGGATGTATCACACTGAATATACAGATCCAAACTCGACTGCTTCCAAAATTATACTGACAATTTTTTAATAAATGTTTCCCTCTTATATGTATATTAAAAATGAAACAACATGGTGTATGACAGTGGGAGGTATTAGTATCACATATTATTAAAACTCAAGTAAGTTGAGCTCGGGCTGTCTTGGGGAGAAGATGTATAATTAGACTTTATACTCTGTCTCCACATGCAATTGTTCATTGTGATATGTAGTCTCATGATACATGTAATAATGCAAGTGCGCGATTAATTACTCAATGCATGTAATAAGTAATTGCATGATTAAAAAATCTAATTACATGACTTATCCCTTGGAACTGCATTTCCATACTCCTCACTTCTTATCCAGCTGCTGGCGAGACAACACCAATTTACATTTCCCCCTCCAACCTCGTCAGTTAGCCTCAAACAGTCTAAGGTAGAACATGCGAACTTACTCTCATTATGCAATTATGCAAATGAAATCTAAGTACTTTCAAGAGGGATCGATCCAAGTACTGGTCGCTGCAATACCCTTTCTGATGTAATTACTCTCATTACATTTAATTACACTGTACTGGAAACGAACACAATACCAGCCCCGCCTACCAATTGTCCAAGCCCCCCACTCAGGTAGCTAACAACCCCCTGATGCCAATCAAAATAGGTCCTCACATCTCCAGTAGTCCCGCAGTGGTGAGGTGGGGGTGGTGAACCGCATTAGAAATTGCAGATGCAGCAGGGAGATGGGCATAACCCATCAAACAATACCTCCAGAGGTGTGGGGTGGGACAACAGCATAAAAGGGAGGTGGGAGGGGAACCCATCAGACAAAACCTCCAGAGGTGAATGCATAAGTTAACATCATCATTAGCATCAGATGGGAAACCTTCAATGAAGGAAGTGGTGAGGGGAATCCATCAGACAATACTTCCAGGGGTATGGGTTGTGATAACCATATTGCTGGGTGCCAGGAAGGGAACTCATCAGACTACACCTACAGGGTTGTGGTTTGGGACAACAGAATTGTAGAAAGGGGGAGGGGAACACAACATACAACACCTCCAGTATCAAGTGGTGTGACATCTTCAAAGAAAGGAGGGGTGAGGAGAACCAATTAGACAACAACTCTAGGGGCATGGTTTAGGACAACAGTATCGCATGGTTATGGGAGGGAACCCGTCAGACAACACCACCAGGGACGTGGGTTTGGACAACAGAATCGCAGGGAGTGGGAATGGGAACCCATCAGACAACACTTCCAGTATCATGATGTGGGACATCTTCATTGATGGGAGGGGTGAGGGGAATCCATCAGACAACATCCCCAGGGACATTAGTTGGGACGACGGCATCGCATGGTGGTGGAAGAGTACCCATCGAACATAACTTCCAGGGACATGGTTTGGGACAACGGCAACTCAGGGAGTGGGTATGGTAACTCATCAGGCAACACCACCGGTATCATGGGGTGGGGCATCTTCAATTCAGATGCGGGGCGAGGGGAATCCATCAGACGACACCTCCAGGGATGTGGGTTTATACAACAGAATCGCAGGGAGTGGGAATGGGAACCCATCAGACAACACCTCCAGTATCATGATGTGGGACATCTTCATTGATGGGAGGGGTGAGGGGAATCCATCAGACAACATCCCCAGGGGCATTAGTTGGGACAATGGTATCGCATGGTGGTGGAAGAGTACCCATCAAACAGAACTTCCAGAGACATTAGTTCGGACAACTGCATCGCATGGTGGTAGAAGAGTACCCATCAAACATCACTTCCAGGGACATGGTTTGGGACAACGGCAACTCAGGGAGTGGGTATGGTAACGCATCAGGCAACACCACCAGTATCATGGGGTGGGGCATCTTCAATTCAGAGGCGGGGCGAGTGGAATCCATCAGACGACACCTCCAGGGATGTGGGTTTGGACAACAGAATCGCAGGGAGTGGGAATGGGAACCCATCAGACAACACCTCCAGTATCATGATGTGGGACATCTTCATTGATGGGAGGGGTGAGGGGAATCCATCAGACAACATCCCCAGGGGCATTAGTTGGGACAATGGTATCGCATGGTGGTGGAATAGTACCCATCAAACAGAGCTTCCAGGGACATTAGTTCGGACAACTGCATCGCATGGTGGTAGAAGAGTACCCATCAAACATCACTTCCAGGGACATGGTTTGGGACAACGGCAACTCAGGGAGTGGGTATGGTAACTCATCAGGCAACACCACCGGTATCATGGGGTGGGGCATCTTCAATTCAGAGGCGGGGCGAGTGGAATCCATCAGACGACACCTCCAGGGATGTGGGTTTGGACAACAGCATCGCAGGGGGTGGGTATGGGAATGCATCAGGCAACACCTCCAGTGCCATGGGGTGGGATATCTTTAACGAAGGAAATTGTGATCGGAATCCATCAGACATCATCTCCTCGTACGTGGGTTGGGACAACAATATTGCAGGGAGTGAAGATGGGAACCCATCAGGCGACACCTCCAGTAACATGGGGTGGGACATTTTAAACGAAGGAAGTGGTGAGGGGAAACCATTAGACAAAACCCCTAGGGCCGTGGGTTGGGACAACAGCATTCCAGGGAGCGGTGAGGGGAATCCATCAGACAACACTTCCAGGGACGTGGGGTGTGACAACTACATCGCATGGGAAATGGGGAGGGGTAAGTGCATTCGCATCGCCGCCATTTTGAATAAATTAGATGCTTGGATTCTCACGGTGCCCTTAGTTCTGTACTTATTTTTGCACTTCAAGGTAGATCTTATTGAGGAGCCGTAACATGGTGTGTGTGTGCGTGTTGGTGTGTGTGGACATGTGTGTGTGTATGTGTGGCATGAAGAAATAAGTGGTAGATCCTAATTGGTGGTAACTTAGTAAAAGACATTATGATATGCATTAATAAAAACTCACGCGAATTATTTTTAATGAAAAAATTTGCAATTAATATTAAAGAAATAAAAAGAAGAATGTTTTGCAGACATGTTAATTTTAGCTTTAGACTCTAGTAATGATCACAGTATTAGAACCAAGACATAGCGATACTCAGGCTTAGATCTTCGTAAAGCCGGTATTCATAGCCGTGAAATATGAAAGTTTCCAAGCTCAGGCAATCCTGACCGCTGTTAACAAGGCGCTAGGCAAAAAGAAAACATTTTACTTTCTACTTCGGTATTTATTTATTTATTTTTTGTTAGGAGGAGAAAGGTGGAGATCTGTACATTCCTTCCCGTCAGAGAAAAAAATAAATGGTTTGTTTGCAGGTGTTTTTTATTGTATTTAAGTTATTGCAAGGCGAGAGCAGATTCATTTTGTTGCAGTTACTCATTTTTTTGTATAACCATGTACAGTGAATTTCGCCTTCTTTATTGTACGAATAGTTGCTGTGATTTCATTCTTTTGCCAGGTTTCGTATAGCTATATAGGGCTTGCGTTAAAAATACTATATCTAAATCAAAGATATTTGCGCTTAAGTCGTGTAACCTAAAAGCGTTTTCCCTGTGTCAGTTCATATAATTCACACACGTTATTTCTGCAAACTGAAGAAAATTTATTATGAACTATTATTATCATTATTTTTTTGCTTTGAACCTCTTCTGCGAATACTTTTTGCTCCTACATTGAAAACGTCAATATATTTGCAATAACAATTTTTATGGAGGAAAGATATGGCTTTCCTGAAAAATCGGTTCGTGTATATTTGTGTTCTTTTTTTTACATTACGTCTTTTCACGTACCTATTGGGCCATAGTTGAATATACTGAAACTTATCGCTTGAAATAAGTACACACGTCCGAAAGTTGTTAGAAGGTTTCCTCTTCCTTTGTTTATAGCCAACTTTCTTTCTTTCATCATCTTTCTCTGAACATATGTGAAATACCCTTCCCCCTGAAAAATTTGTCAACTTTGCTTATAACGAATCAAATTATAATATATACCGTAGTACTGAAAATTATAGTAAATATATATTATATATTTTGTAAGCCTTGGTCAAGATTTGTTCACAAACATATTAAAAACACAACCTAAATGACATGATTTGCAATAATATCCAAAATATACATGTCTACATATCAGAAGAATTCTACCATAACGAAAATTACATTTTTTTTTCTTTCAAAAATATGCGCTGAATTGTAGACTATATATTACAGTATCAGGCCACTTTTCATATTGTATTTTTCTTTTATTTGATATTTAGTGTTTTAAAAACGACTGTCTGCAAAATTATATATTATATTATTATTAAGTTCAATTAATTATAAAATGTATATATAAATTTGCAAGTTATTTATATTTTATATCACGTGATTAATGCCTTGCGGCATTATGAAAAATTCCCTATTTTCCCTTCTCTATAGGTTTAACATTCAATAGGTTTAAGTATTGTTAATAGGCTTGTGCGGTATTATTAGGAGCTCAGAGTATTGTTGTGTTTTAAGTTTTATTATAGCGTTCATTCACATATAGATTGGGAAAGTATCCTGCGGAAGGCCGGATAGCCTGCCGAAAGTGATGTTATACTAGTTTGGAAGTCTGGCCACACTTGTTGCCCCACTATCTGCCGTTTCTCCTCGGGACAGTGATCAAGTGAGATTTTTTTGTGGTTGGAGTTTAGCTTCAGTTGCTGATAATCTTTTACACCTTGAACAGTCAGCCAGAACCACATTTTGCACATACTTTGGCAAATTGTAAAGCTTTGTTTAGATTTCACTATATCGGAAAAAATTTGTAATAGTTAACTGCTTTGTTTTGAGATATGTGTTGTGTTTGTGTGTGTGTGGTGTTGCACAAGATTGTATAACGAGGAGAGCCGAGCATATAGGCAGTTCACGATAAACTGAGCACTTTCGAAAGCCCTGCTTTACATCTACTTATGTATGTTGTGTAAAATTAACGTTGTCATGGGCCTGAACACTATATTATTGCGTCGACCAAGTGGAAATGTGAATGTGAAATTATTTTAAAAGTAAATTTCTTTAACAAATTTGATGAGTCTCACACTTAGAATCTAGAACAACAGAAAGCAAAAGAAATAATTCCAGTGTTTTAACAAATGTTACCAAAACACATTTTATTGAACGTTAAGAAAAAGGAAGTATGGTCAGGTAGGAGAGCAGAGGCGGTGATGGCGCACTACGTCTGGTTGCAGATGGCGATGCAAGCGTATCTGCTGGTGGCAGCGTGGCTGGCGGGCAACGTCTGCGGGCAGTCCAACTATGCCATCCAGGGCAACGACGTCGCCTACGGTCCAGAAGACGGTCTACCGCCATCCGCGGTGCTTGACGGCAAGGTCACCAAGCTTGATGACCTCTCGCCAGTCATCTTCCTCAACAGGACAAAGGCAGCGCTCAACTGCGCCGCCGGTTCCATGCAGGTCGATCTCAAGTTCAACGAGAAGTTCTTCGGCATCGTGTATGCCGACTTCAACCGCAACAGCGCCTGCAAGGTTGTGGGCAAGGGAGCCACCAGCTACAGGATCGAGCTGCCTCTCAAGGGATGTGGCACAAAGCAGGTCAGTCTAGTTCACTCACACTTACTTACAACTTCCCCCAAGCCCTCCGCCTCATCCAAACTAAGCTCAACTGAGTCTATAAAATTACACCAAAGAGACAGTGCACAGTATTCGGGCGCGCTCGCTTTAATTGTACTTTGCATTACAACTCTTTGCTACTTGGCATTACAACTGTTTGATACTTGGCATTAAAATCACTCCTATTTCACCTGGTTTTATTCGCATTAGATATAAATTTTGTGTAATAATTTATTCAATTTA
Organism: Dryococelus australis; assembly: GCA_029891345.1. Lineage (NCBI taxonomy): Eukaryota > Metazoa > Arthropoda > Insecta > Phasmatodea > Phasmatidae > Dryococelus > Dryococelus australis. Next base: position 176,496,095 of record CM056999.1, read on the forward strand.
TCCAAAGATATGGTACTTTTATGTTAAAAGAATTATAAATCACCCGTGACAGGTAAAATATTTAGTAAACACCCACACACGTCATGCATTCGGTGATTTTTCAAAGTTTTGTTTTATAAACAGATACGATATCGCGAATGTACTGTACTTCTCTTGCAAAATGTTTGCTAGCCAAAGCTGGGCCTCGTATCGCCTACACCACCTCCCACTGTGGCACACTTTCTGGGTCCTGATAGATTTTGTTGCACCTCATGGCTTCCCAGGGAAAACATCGTCCAGAATCGAGTCATCCCGTTTCTAACAGTCCCAGACTTCATACTCCCTCAAATAAAAGCCTGTTCTCTATCATTCCAGTCCAGCTCAGAACATTATATCAAATTTGGTGTTCTTTTATTCATTCTCTAATGACAACACCATGGCTACTAGCAACGTTCTAGTCGAATGAACACTCTTTCTATTTTCCTCCGGTTTCGTAGTATTTAGTATGAGTATACCATCCTCAGTAAAGTGATAAGTCCCAGGTGAGAATTATTTGTCAAAGACGTCCAGCTGGACTACTAGAGGGAATAAGATACAGGTGAATATGACCAAGACGTCCTGCATTCAGTATAAATACCAAACATGAGTAACTGACATGAGTAACATACCACATAGCAACCAACCACATTATTTTGGCAATGGCAAACCCAACGAATAGGGTCAGCTGTCTCCAGCAGTGGATTTAGGGTCCAAGATTAAAACCCCATGATAACACTTGGGATTCCTCCTCTTCACCAAACCTGTCGGCTAATGACCAGCAGGTCTCACGGTCTCTCACCGCTCATCCTGCCACCGAAAGTCACTGACAGCCTCGTAATGGAGTTACAATAGCACGACACAACAAATAATATTTAACAACTAATAAGAGGAAAGATCAGCAGACAAAATCGCAACCTCGACACCGTGGAGGTGGGTCCTTCTTCTGCACAAACAAGGTGAATGTAATATTATAAAACATAATTTTGTGCATATCTATATACTGTAGTAACGAATGAACCAACGAACTTGGAGTTAATTCCCCTTTCGGATTATCTTTGAATCGTTTTGATATGTATTTAAATTTGATTGAAAACCAACAATTATTTATTAATCGCGAGTTTTGTGATAACAATAATGGACCTTACAAGAATAACTTGCCATTATAAGTACAACACTTGTTGGATAGATACTACTGGGTTATTGCCATGCGAACACTGAATAAAATACTAAACGAAATGTTGTAGTGTCTTGACTTCGTTTCGGACTGTTGTGTCGTTGCAACCGTACTATTGTGAATCAAGCGTCAATCTACCCATATGTGTGGCTGACCCATATCAGTGTATTACATGTCGACCGACGCCAGACCATGTGTCATTAGCTTCTGTCGGCAACTAAGGCAGTAGTTTCTCATAGTGTAGTTGTGTCGTGGTAGCCATACTATTGTGAATCCAGCATCACTCAACCCATGTGTGTGGCTGACCCATATCAGTGTATTACATGTCGACCGACGCCAGACCATGTGTCATTAGCTTCTGTCGGCAACTAAGACAGTAGTATCTCATAGTGTAGTTGTGTCGTGGTAGCCGAACTATTGTGAATCCAGCGTCACTCAACCCATGTGTAGCTGACCCATATCAGTGTATTACATGTCGACCGATTCCAGACAATGTGCCAGTAGCATTTGTAGGCCACTAACACAATAGTTTCTCATAATGTAGTTGTTTCCTGGTAGCTGATCTATTGTGAATCCAGAGTCACCCGGTTCATATGAGTTGCTGACCCATACCAGTGTATCACATGTCGCAGGAAACCAGACCATGTTCCAGTAGCTTTTGTCGGCCAATAACACAGTGTTTCTCATAGTATTCCTGTGTCGTGGGAGCTGATCTATTGTGAATCCAGCATAACTCGTCCCAAATGTGTGATTCAAACATACCAGGGTATTACATGTCGACCAAAACCAGACCATGTGCTAGTAGCTTCTGTCGGCCACTGTCACAGGAGTTTCCCATAGCGTAGTTGTGTCGTGGTAGCTGATCTATTGTGAATCCAGCGTCAACCAGTCCATATGTGTAGCTGACCCATACCAGGGTACCACATGTCGACCGACACCAGACCCTGTGCCAGTAGTTTTGCAGACCACTAACACAAAGTTTCTCATAGCGTAGTTGTGTCGCGGCAGCTGATATAATGTGAATCCAGAGTTAACCGGACCATATGTGTGTCTGACTCATACTAGGATATCACAACGACAATTTGATTACTTCCTGAAGCGATCTCTCAAGCCGAGAGTAGATGGAGAAAATATATGAGAAGTAAGCTGTGCTAGAAACATGCGATTACCGACCATTTCACCACTTGCTGATGCGACCTCCCAGGCAGAGAGACACTACAGGAGAGGCATACGAGCTACACTTGTTTCCCACCATGTGATTACCGATCAGCTGACCACTACCTGGTGCGTACTTTTAGGCAGAGAGAGGCTGAAGCAGATACATGAGAGCTACAACTTGACTCCGAACCATGCGAGAACAGATGATTTGACCACTTCCTTGATAGACATGTCTGCAGAGAGACGCTAAAGGACAGACATACGACCTACACAGGGCTCCGAACCACGCGATTACCGACGATTTGACCACTTGCTGATGCGACCAGTCATGCAGAGAGAGGCTACATTGGTCTCCGAACCACGTGATTACCGACCATTTGACCATTTCCTGGAGCGACCTGTCCGACAGAGACAGGCTGAAGCAGGTACATGAGAGCTACACTGGGCTCCGAACCACGCTCTTGCCGACTAACTGACCACTTCCTGGTGTGACCTGTCAGGCACAGACAGGCTGAAGCAGATACATGAGAGCTACACTGGGCTGCGAACCACGCTGTTACCGACTAACTGACCACTTCGGTGTGACCGACAGACACAGCGTAGAAGACATTCTTCCTCGAACCACGCTTACCCGTGTACTCGTGACGGACAGAACAGGATACACTGACGAGACAGCTTCGGCTACGACCACCTGGTTCGACATACACTCTGGACCGCAGAACTGAGCTAACTGAGCCTTGAGATCCCTTCGCAACAGCTCCGACACTGATACATCAGGCTAACTGCAGACAGAAGGTGAAGCCAATCAGAGTACACTGCCGACCACTCTGTGACCGTAGACCACCTGGTGACCGTACAACAGGTACTGACAAATCAGAGTTACCGCAACTCAACCGGGTGCCGCTAAACGACACGCATGACTGTCCTGTCCAACCAGACGCTGACAGATACTGACTACACTCGGCTCCAGCCACAAGTGAACTACTGACAGCTACTGGTGTACCTCACCAGCACGTGAATAGATACACTTGAGTACCTGCCCGACAGCGGTACGAACTAAGCCACTTCCTGGACCAAACAGCGACCAGCTAAGCAGTCATGAGTTACTGCGCCCGACCAGCGTAGACTAATGAACTCTGGCTATCCGAACGCACGAAGTCCGTAAGGAACTTCGTACTGAGCCGAACAGCTTTACCGAGACCAGTTCCTGAACGTATACACAGAACCATCCTGGACCTCAAACGCAAAATTGAGACACTGGCCCACCTACCTGTACAAGCACTCCTGGTGAACTGCAGAGACAGCTGACCGATCTGGTACCTGACCCGACCACCCTCCGTAGACACTGCGAACTAGATAGACACTGAAGCAGATATGAGAGCTACCGGGCTCCGAACCCCGTTACGACTAACGCCACCTTCCTGAAAAGTCAGTAGCAGGAAGCCTACGAACCACGGCTACCGAACACGCTCCTAGCGCCTAGACACCGGTGACCGTATAGACAACTGGGTCCGAACCACTACCACTATGCTCCGACACTCTTCCGACAATGACGTCGAATGAACTTCACGGGCCCAGAAGCGATAAATGACACTACCTGGGCTCGAACCCAGTTCACAACTGACTCAGGATACATGTAGACACGAGCGCAACATACTACGACTACACGGTCCAGACGTACGACAGACAGCTGACAATTATGGACCGCAGCACAGACAGCAAGCAGATACCATAGAGCACACGGGCCATCAACTTACGCTAATGACCACTCCTGGGACCGAACAGGCCTGCGAACGAACGACCTACTGGCCTCCGAACAGCTGTAGCACAACGGCCAACTACATTGGACTACCGGTCGATAACCTATCCGACTAACTGGCCTCCTGGTGACTGTAGGCACAGACGAGAAGATCATGGACACCTACGCTAAGCCGACAGAGACCATCTGGGCCGCACACGCAAGCACGTTTGGACCCGGCAACAGCTGCGAACAAGACCCTCGCCCACAGCACGCTAACATTCTGAGTACCTGGCCAACAGCTTGACAACATGACCTCTGGTCGACACGAACGACTAAGACAATCTCGCTCACAAACGAAATCTGTACGCGACGGACTAATACACTCGTCCGACGCTGACTGGCTCTGGTAGCACATACCTGTCTGCACAGGTACAGGCACAGCTAACACGTCCGTACTCTGACCAGCATGGATAGACCGTGACACCTTCACGCACGAGCTGAGAGAAACGCGAAGCAGTCGACCACCTGACCGAACGACAGCTGGTACGAGCACGCTGACAGTACTAAACACTGGGACCCGCGAAACGTTAGAACGCGCAGCTCAAAATGACCCTGACTCAAAACGCACGATTCTGGTGGAACACTGATAATGACTCCGTTCAAACGACCTTCGGACATGGCCGAACAGTGACGACTAACTGCACCGGTTACCTACACAGACAGCTGTGAACTGAGGCAACGGGCTCGAACTGTACTAACTGCCACTGACCTGTCACACGACTCGTGTACTTAGACAACTGTGAACGAACAAGGTACCTGCTCAACCACTGTCCGTTAATGCCACTCGGTGTGTAAACAGACAGGTGGTCTGAATACACTCACCGAAACTGACCATCCTGGTGTGACTCACCAGACAGGCTGAATGATCAGAGCACATGGGCTCGAACTACATGAACGACTAACTGACCATTCCTGTTACCGCAGACACAGACGGTGAAGTAGCTAGAGCTACTGGGTCAGAACCACGGTCCGACTAACTGACCACTTCTGCATCTGTGGACAGTAGCAAGATAAAGGCACATGGCTGAACCACTGTTACCACAACTGACCACTTCTGACCTGCGGACGTGAAGCTATCAGGACACCGGTCCGAACTACACTCGGGTCGACCACTTCGGTTACTTAGGCACAGCGGTGAACCAATAAGAGCTACAATGCTGAACACACTGTACCGACAACTGACCATCTGGACCTTCGCGACAGCTGACGGCTTACAGACATGAGCTCAACCCTGTTACCACACTACCACTTACTGTTGCTGTCGACGCAGAACAGACAGTCATGGCGACCGCTGTCTACTGCACTCCTGGTGGACTTCCACACAGCTGAGCAACATGAGAGTCCTGGGTCCGACCACGCTGTACGGATGATTCCTGGGTACTGAGGCCGACAGCTGAGTAACTGACACTTCTGGGACCGACAGCAAGACACTGAACAGTCTGGGTACCGTCACACCGACGCTAACGACTCAGTACCTGGGCCGACAGCTGAAGATAATGACCACCTGGGTGACCTGCAGCACACGGTGACGTACGGCTAACGCGAAAGCTACGTACACACTTCCTGTTGACCTTCAGACACAGACAGGCTAAGTTGAGCTGAGGCTCTGCGAACAGCTGACCAACCTTCCTGGTGTGACTGTCAGGCACAAAGGTGAAGCAGATACATAGAGCTACACTGGCTCCGAACCACGCTTTACCGACTAACTGACCACTTCCTATGTGACCTGTCAGACAGGAGAGAGATATTGGGCTCATGGCTCGAACCACCTGTTACCGACTAACTGACCCTTCGAGTGACCGTCAGGCAAACACTGAAGCAATACAGAGACACGCTTCGAATCTTTACCGACTAGCCATTCCTGTGACCGCAGCACAGACAGTTAAGAGACTAACTGGCTCCGAACCACACTGATATACACTATGTCCTTCAGATACCTGCAAAAGAGACTAAACGGGCTGAATACACTTGTCCGAACCCCACTGTGTACTGACATCGGGGACTAAGCAGACATGAAGCAAACTGGGCTACATCGACAAGCCGAACGCATCAACTAGACAAAGTACGATAATGAGCACTGGTCCGAACCAGCTACCGCTAACTACATCTGGTTACCTGCGCACGACACTGACAGATATAACTACGGCCACTTCTGGTTCCGGCAACACGGACAACTGAAGGTAATGGAACACACTTGGGCCTTTCCGGGGCCCACCGGGGGGGTTTAAAAGATAACTAAAACCCATTCCAAATTTTGGGAAGGGACAGACGGGTGAAGCAATAAAGAAGCTACAACTGGCTTCCGAACCCCCCGCCTTGTTAAACCCAAAAGAAATGGACCCCTTCCTTGTACCCTGCACAAAAGGGCCCGGGGGAACCTTTAAAAATAAGGGTACCTGGGCTCCGAACCCCGCCCTTTCCCCACTAATGACCCCTTCCTGTGGAACCCGTCAGCCAAAGGCTGAACAGTAAGAAATACCCCGGGCTCCCAACCACCTGTTTCGATAACTGACCCCCTTCCTGGTGGGGCCTGTAACAAAAGAATTGGGTGAAGCCCAACCCCCTGAGAACCCACACCCCGGGCCCGAAAACTTGGGGTCAACCGTTAAAGGCCACTTCCCGTTACCTTCGCACAAAAGGCTGAAGGAAATGAGATTCACTTGGGGCCCAACCACCTTTTCCGACTAACACCACTTCCTGGTTGGCCCGGCACAGACAGGGTGAAGCAGATAAAAGAGCTACCTGGGGTCCCCAACCACGCTGTTTTCCCCACTAACTGACCACTTTCCCGGGGTGCCTTCCCGGGACGACAGGGGGGAAAAACCCTGAGTCATGGGGTCCGAACCACGCTTAAACCCACTAAAGACCCCTTCCGGGGAATTCAGCCCGACGGCTGAAGCAAAAAAGAGCTTTCACTGGGTCCGAACCCCTTTACCGCTAAGGGCCCCTTCCTGGTGTGACCCTTTAGGAAACAGGGAAGAATACATAAGTACACGGGGTCCCGGGAAACCCCCTTTACCCCACTAACCGACCACTTCCCCGGTGTGAACCCGTCCGGACAGACGGGTGAACAGGTACATAAGCACACTGGGCCCCCCGAACCAACTGTTTCCGACTAACGCCCTTTTCCCCGGGGTCCCGTCGGCCAGCAGGCTGAAAGATACTGGGGTACACTGGGGTCCGAACCCCGCTTTTACCGAATAACTGACCACCCCTTTGGGTGTCGGGAAACAGCTGGGGAACAATACTGAACTACCGGGGCCCCAACCACCGGGCCGCTAATGACCCCTTCCCGGGGGACCGCAGAAGCAGGGTGAATGAAAATGAACACCTCTCCGAACCCCCGTTAAACCCACTAACGCAAAATTTCCCGGTGTGACCGTAAAAAACAGGGTGAAGGGAGAAAAAGAGCTACACTGGGGCCAACCAGTGTTTAAACGCTTTAAATTGGACCAACCTTCCCTGGTGTGACCCTGGGTAGGCACAAAGGGGAAGCAAATAAAATTGGGGAGCACACCTGGGGGTCCGAACCCAAAAGCTTTTTCCCACTAATGCCACTTTGGGTGACCTTTTAAGACCCAAAACCAGCTGAACCCGGGTTTCCCCTGAAAATAAAACTTTGCCCGAAACCACAATTTTACCAAAACCGACACTTCCTGGTGACCCGTCGCACAACGGCTAAACGATACTGGAAAACACTGGGCTCCCCAACCCCGTTCCCACTAACTGGGCCACTTCCCCGGGGTGACCTTCCCCGAACCGGTGAAGCAGATACAAAAGCTACACGGTCGAACCCCCTGTTCCGAAAAACGACCCCTTCCCTTTTGACCCGCGGCAAGAAGCCAAACAGAAAAAGAGTACACTGGCTCCCCAACCCCGTTTTTCCGACTAACTGACCACTTCCTGGGGTGACCCGTCAGACACAGACAGCTAAAGCAGATACATGAGAGCTACACTGGCTCCGAACCACGCTGTACGATTAACTGACCACTTCCTGGTGTGACCTGTCAGGCACAGACAGGCTGAAGTAGATACATGAGAGCTACACTGGGCCCGAACTACACTGTTACCGCTAACTGACCACTTCCTGGTGTGACATGTCAGGCACAGACAGGCTGAAGTAATACATGAGAGCTACACTGCTCCGAACTACACTGTTACCGACTAACTGACCACTTCCTGGTGTGACTGTCAGCACAGACAGGCTGAAGCAGATACATGAGAGCTACACTGGCTCCGACACACTGTTACCGACTAACTGACCACTTCCTGTGTGACCTGTCAGGCACAGACAGGCTAAAGTAGATACATGAGAGCTACACTGGCTCCGAACCACCTTTACCACTAATGACCACTTCCTGTGTGAACTGTCAGCACAGACAGGCTGAAGCAGATACATGAGAGCTACACTGGGCTCCGACCACCGTTACCGACTAACTGACCACTTCTGGTGTGACCTGTCAGCACAGCAGGCTGAAGTAGATACATGAGAGCTACACTGCTCCGAACACGCGTTACGACTAACTGACCACTTCCTGGTGTGACTGTCAGCACAGACAGCTGAAGCAGTACATGAGCTACATGGCTCCGAACCACGCTGTTACCGACTAACTGACCACTTTGTGTACTGTCAGGCACAGACAGCTGAAGCAGATAAGAAGCTACACTGGCTCCGAACCACGCGTTACCGACTAACTGACCACTTCTGTGTGACCTGTCAGGCACAGCAGGTGAAGCAGATACATAGAGCTACACTAGCTCCGAACACGCTTACCGACTAACTGACACTTCCTATGTGACGTCAGTCCAGCAGCTGAAGCAGATATGAGAGCACACGGCTCCGACACCTTTACGATAATGACACTTCTGTGTAAGCACACAGAAGGTGAACGATAATGAGAGTCATGGCTCCGAAACGTTACCGACAACTGCATTCTGTTGACCTTCAGCAAAAGGCAAGCAGATCAAAGACATGGCTCGAACACCTGTTACGACTAATGACCATTCCTGGTGTGACCTGTCAGCACAGACAGCTGAAGCAATACTGAGAGCTCATGGTCAACCACTGTTACCGACAATGACCACTTCTGTGTGACTGGACAGCAGGCTGAAGGACTGAGAGTCACTGCTCCGAACCGTGTTACCGACTACTGACACTCCTGTGTGACTTCAGCACAGAAGGCTGAAGCATACTGAGAGTCATGGCTCGAACCACTGTTACCGACTAACTGACCACTTCTGTGTGACCTGTCGCACAGACAGGCTGAAGGACGGAGTCACTGCTCCGACACGCTGTTACGACTAACTACACTTCTGGTTACTGTCGGCCAGAGCTGAAGCAATAAGAAGCTACATGGCTCCGAACACGCGTTCGACTAATGACACTTCTGGTACCTGTAGCACAGACAGGTGAAGCATCTAAGTAACTGCTCCGACCACGCTTTACGATAACTGACACTTCTGTGTGACTTCAGCACAGAAGCTGAAGAGTACTGAGAGCTACCTGGCTCCGAACCCTTTACCGATAACTGACCATTCCTGTGGACCTCAGCACAGCAGCTGAAGGATACATGAGAGCACACTATCTCCGAACTGTACACTATGACACTTCTTGTGATGTCTCAGCAGCTTGCGACCTCGACCACGGACTCTACGCCACTTTGTTATTGTAGGTACAGAAGGCGAACATTCTTAAACTGAGTCCGAACCACGCTTTACCGACTAACTGACCACTTCCTGATGTGAACTGTCAGTCAGACAGGCTAAGCAGATTACATGAGAGCTACATCGGCTCGAACCACACAGTTACCGACTAATAAAAAAAAAAAAAAAAAAAAAAAAAAAAAAAAAAAAAAAAAAAAAAAAAAAAAAAAAAAAAAAAAAAAAAAAAAAAAAAAAAAAAAAAAAAAAAAAAAAAAAAAAAAAAAAAAAAAAAAAAACCCCACTGTTACCGACTAACTGACCACTTCCTGGTGTGACATGTCAGACACAGACAGGCTGAAGCAGATACATGAGAGCTACACTGGGCTCCGAACTACGCTCATACCGACTAACTGGCCACTTCCTGATGTGACCTGTCAGTCACAGACAGGCTGAAGCAGATACATAGAGAGCTACACTGGGCTCCGAACCACACTGTTACCGACTAACTGACCACTTCCTGGTGTGACCTGTCAGGCACAGACAGGCTGAAGCAGATACATGAGAGCTACACTGGGCTCCGAACCACGCTGTTACCGACTAACTGACCACTTCCTGGTGTGACCTGTCAGGCACAGACAGGCTGAAGCAGATACATGAGAGCTACACTGGGCTCCGAACCACGCTGTTACCGACTAACTGACCACTTCCTGCTGTGACCTGTCAGGCACAGACAGGCTGAAGCAGATACATGAGAGCTACACTGGGCTCCGAACCACACTGTTACCGACTAACTGACCACTTCCTGGTGTGACCTGTCAGGCACAGACAGGCTGAAGCAGATACATGAGAGCTACACTGGGCTCCGAACCACGCTGTTACCGACTAACTGACCACTTCCTGGTGTGACCTGTCAGGCACAGACAGGCTGAAGCAGATACATGAGAGCTACACTGGGCTCCGAACCACGCTGTTACCGACTAACTGACCACTTCCTGCTGTGACCTGTCAGGCACAGACAGGCTGAAGCAGATACATGAAGGGTACACTGGGCTCCGAACCACGCTGTTACCGACTAACTGACCACTTCCTGGTGTGACCTGTCAGGCACAGACAGGCTGAAGCAGATACATGAGAGCTACTCTGGGCTCCGAACTACGCTGTTACCGACTAACTGACCACTTCCTTGTGGGACCTGTCAGGCACAGACAGGCTGAAGCAGATACATGAGAGCTACACTATTCTCCGAAATACGTGGATAGCATCTAGCTGATCACTTCCTATGTAAGAGTGTTCTCATGTCAGCTTGGCGACCTCGACCAGCGAGGACTTCTTACGTTCCATCTCTTAAATTTGTTTATTTAGTTATAAGGGTTACGAGAAGAAGGATTCGATACACTCTCTTTTCTAAGCATTAGGATGTTAGAAATTAATGGAATTTTTCTCTTCAGCAGAATAATTTTATCTGACAAACTATTGATGATTTTTTATTACAAAATTTTACAGAACTTTCCCAAAGACATTAATCGTAATGGAAAGCGGCAGTTATTTTCCTTAGCAGAAGGGTTTTACTATGTTATGACTAAAATAATCGCCATTGGCTCTGGCAGGAAGTGACTCCTGGGCGTCGGGAATGAAATTTTGCACGGAAAAGGCCTCAATCAATTGATTTACTCTTAACATGGAAGTCTTATGACATAAGGGTGAATAAGCTCTCCTGGTCATTCTCTCCCTTAGTTTTTGATTATAATATTGTTTAATCCAATTTCTAACTGTTTCCAAGCCATCTTTAGCCATTCTCACATATAAGAATGCCGTATATTAGTCCCTATAATAGCACTCGTGGTAGATAGATTCGCTTGAAGACTTCACTTCTAGTTTTGAATTAATTTTTTTGTAATCAAACGGTTCTAGGCATATTCCCAAAGTAAATGTTTTCTTCCAAAGGATATAAAAAGTAACAATTAACACAGTCAAAAACGTTTATACATAAATGAAAGAAATATTTATTTGCGAACAGAAAATATTTGAGAATTATTTACTTTATTAGGGCTACTCAATTTTATATTATTCGGCCCTAGACACTTTCATTTGCCAAGAATTTTTGTGAATCGGTTCTATTTTTTTTTTGTTTTGTTTGCAAATTCACATTTCTGGCTCTAGAAGTCGAATGTTAAATGAAGCTTGGTCGTAGTTCCTTTACGGAAAATATTATCAGGCACTTGGTCACGAACATTTTCGGTATTTCTAATCGTTAGTATTCGTGACGCTGAAACTGCATAACGACAGCCAAATAATCGGGCATTTTTCCTGCCGCTAACCACACAGTTAACAACCTTGACTTAATGGCAAATAATCGTATTTTTAAGTGATTCGCTAGTCTTCCACGCAGTTCATTAAATAATGTGGTTATCTCATAGTATTTTTTATTTGTCCCTATCTTTGCTTTGTCTAAAAGAAAGCGCTTCGAGCAGTGTTTTACGATACATGCCAATCACCGACATATCTCACTCTATGACGTGTTTGCGGGATGTAAGCCAGGAGAACATTAGTTTGTTTTGAAACCCTCCTAATGAGGGGTATTTATTTTGCATAGTGGGAACAGCGGTTGACCGCTCCTGTGAGTGTTGATACCCAAAAACAAAGATGGAAAAGACCATTACAGCATCTCTAAGTCCAGGAAGATAATACGTTAGTTTGTGTTGAGGGTGTATATTTACCACAATGTATATATGCTTCACGGCGTCATCAATACTCGATGTGGGGGCCGAGGAAGTTGAAGGAAAGACAGCACTAGAGCAGTTGTAGTGGTAGTTGAAGGAAAGACAGCACTAGAGCAGTTGTAGTGGTTGATCGCGGAGCGGCAGGGATGGTAACTTGAATGCGCGGTACGGCGGCTATCGCCGCAGTTGGCAGCACTGCAGAAGCCGCACGCTCTTGTAATCAGGTCACCGCGCGCCGCCTGCCGCTGGCCCTGCAAATACCAGTAACGCAATGCCGTCTCCTTACTTTTTAAAAAGCATGCGTTCACTTAACCTTATAACTGTTACGGTGTGGGTCATTCCTTCATAGACACATTATGTTTTGTCAATTTTTTTAAGTTTAGTGTTAAATCCATAAAATAAATGGTTAAGAGTCTTAAGGTTACAAAAATTTATATGACAAAGTCACCATACTAATTATGGTTTAAGAAATGTTGCGTATAAAATATGAGCAAACTGCATAATTCAACATGCTTTCACCCAGTAGAACTTATCAGGTCGTGTACGTTGTTGCGTCTATTTGGGAGGGCTCCACGAAAAAACTTCTAGGTATTCAAAATCTGTTCGTAAGCGATGCCTATATCTAGGATTAGAATTAATATAAAAAAAACACCGACCAGTTACAATTTGCTTTGTTTCTAAAGCGTATTTTTTGAATGTGTAAATGTTTCAAACGCGCTTTTCCATAGTCATGTTTAGGTGCAGAAACATGTGTGCAGGATATTCAAAGTTTTCCAAGGACTTGCAACACGCCTGGTCAGTGCCGTGCACAAAGAGGCAATGAGTCATGTAATATGCGTGGCTGGGTCGCCCATATCCACCTCACTACCTGTGGAAATGTTTTATAAATACGAACATTAATTTATCAATACAAAACGTGTTCACCAAACATTACATCAGGCAGATGTGAGAGTTCTATTAATTACGACGATAAAATTGTCAGGTTTTCCAGCAATTAACGCGTATATAAAGTACCACGTGTGTATACTTTTACTAAGTTAAAAATTATTTCATATTGCCAGTGGGTGGTGGCATGATCTCAAGGCTCCTATTTTACCTCCGCGTTTCTTGGTTCCAATCAGTTCTCAGAAAACTTGGCAGTTACTTGTTTGTTTCTCCTGCAGAGTGCAGTAATCGCTAAGGCGCCATCTCGTGTGGCAATGTCGTTCTATACCCAGCTGAGAACCCGTGGTACAGAGCCAGGAAAAGTCCGTTCAAATGAAACTTTCCCTGCGTTATTGAGGGGCGAAACATTAAGGCAGACTATTCAATGTATTGCTTTAGACCTACGTTTCAAGTTTTGAAGTAACTTTATACCGAACGGAAACCTTGTTAGAGAAGTGAAGTGACTGGAGTTTATTTGGTCGCTCAGGCAGTTGTGTAAGCATATTAAATGTGCATGATGATAAATGGACCTTAAACAACTTTTCTTTTCATAGTAAAACATAATTTTTACACATAAACAATTTAACGTGTGTGGTGAACTGCTGCACTGTTAAGCATAGCTTAAGCTTTCAGTACGTTTAAATAAAGTATTCCGAAGTTACTTGTCTAAGAATAGAAAAATTCAACAGAATTGTGTATAAAAGTGTTATTTGGAACAGTGTTTTGCTAGAATGTACAAAGTGTGTTAGCAAGAGGAAACAACACACATGCCGTGGAACACTTCCCATGGTCTTATAACCCCCATTCCACCCTCAATTCACATCACGTGAACTGGACCCGGGGACGAGCTTTCATTCCGCAGTGTACTTGTGAACCAAATTGTGGTAAGGTAGAGCTGGAACACTGTTGTCACACTTCCGGCGTATCTGGCCACGTCGTACTCGGACAAGCATAACAGTTTTCGGACAGTCTCTCAGTACACTTGTACCATGAGCGGAAACGGGGCTTTCGAAAGCAAGACTTTGCTGGAATGTTTACACAGCATACGATGAGAAACTCAGTTATGGGAAATCAGTAACTGTTTTATTTGCCAGAAATAGTGGAAGGCGAAATGTGTCAATAAAATTTTTTTGCGAAAATATCCACCCAAAAAATTAATAGAATATACAGGCAAATATAAATTTCTACCGCACCAAACACTTCATTAAAGTAGCATACATGCCTTATAATATTATTGAAAAAATTGTAGGTTCCTAAACTTTGCCAAATACCAAATAACGGTCATCATTTTTACTACATGAATTATAATGTACCATATAAGTAAATATTTCACCCTAGTTTGAATAAAAAATAGTCTTTCTTTTTGTGCTACAGTTAGTCACTCCGACTTTAAGGGCCCAATTTCAACTGAAACTGCAGTTAAACCGTTTATTTCGCGTAAACAACTCAACGTTCCACGCGAAATTTAAGTTACAAGCATAGGTTTCGCCAACCAAAGAAACTCCAATTTTGTGTGGTTTATACCGCACACAAACTTAACTTCCTGAAACTCTGGTTACTAGAACTCAGCTTTCGAGTGACGGTATAAACGTACTCTACACTTTGGCTTCTTGCATGAAATTATTATTGTCTGTCCCAAACAACATGTAATCAAAAGTCTGGTTACGTTCTTTTTTACGGCGAAAATTTGAAAAGCACTATAGTTTATACAGTATGCAGATGGAAATGTGATGTTACAGAGACAAGTAAAATGGGCAGGTAGTTATACTGCACTAAGGAAAATTATGTATAACAAAAGTGCAGAAATTGTAGTGCATTTTATTTAAAAAGGAGGAACATATGTTATGAGTACTGTAAACCAGAAATAATGAGATCAGGCAGTGACATACTGGTATTTGAAAGTCATTGAGTTAAGGGAGAGTGTTTCTAGTGAACTGAAAAATAGTGATTCAAATTAGTGGGATTAAGGATTATTCTACTTAGGATAGAAACGAAACGAGATTCCTTACCGGAGAGTTTGATACAAGGGAATGTTTCGCTTCAGGGTGTGTTAGTGTACTAAATGTATAAATATTATATATATACACACACACTATATTTGTGTATGAAAGTTCGTGATGTTTGGCTTGAATTGTGATATGCATGTCTAAATATTAAGTATTATATTAATTTTTATTCATGCCCTCCAATACTGTTTACAAGAGTAAACAGTTAATATGCGAATATTGTATGTGTCAGTGTGCACAAAGAAACATATTTATGTGAAAAAATACCTTAAGAAATTAAGACCTAAAAAATAAGGCTGTCGTCGAAAGGATCTTTTTCAACTCAGTTGTAATTTAAATAGAGTTTTATTGCGAACCAGTGCTGTTTTTCTAAACACATTTCTATGACTGAAAGTTAGACAACATGTAGCCGTATTTTGTTAAATCTTCACTATAATTTGAAGAAAAAAGTTTATTGTTTACGTAGGTCCAAACTAAATAAAACCTTAAAAAAATTTTCACAATTATATTTAGGACTAGTACCTATATGAAAATTACTAATCACCTATTTGTTACGTACTAAATGGAGAAAATCTGGTACACCAATGCTGTCTGGTGGTAAAAGTGTTAACTTGCTAAAGTATTAACATAGAGAGTCCCAATCTCAGTAGAAGAAACATAAGTGGGAGTCATTTAAGCATTTAGTAGAATTGCCAGTGATAACAATCCGCCGGTTGTTTAGCTCAATCATTCGATTAAGTTTCTTAAATACGAAAGAGGATTAAACCAAGCGGTCTTACAGCATGCCAAAAATCATTTTATTACACGAAGTTAATGTGTAGTGTGTAATTGTAGTTGGCAGACATGAATGAACATTTTCTGGATGCGAAAGTGAAGTGGCGAGTTCTTGAGAGTTAATGTGGATGAAGTGAAGTGAATATGGAGCAGGACCGGATTGCAAGAGCGGAGAACTGGGGGATCCCCGAGAAGACACACTGACCAGCGGCATCGTTCGCCATGATTCTGACATGCGACATCGTCTGCCATGACTCTGACCTGCGAAAATCTGGGAGCGACGCCATCGGAAAGCGAGCCGTGTTCGCCGTGGTAGGCGGGCAGCGCTGTAGCTGCTGTGCCATCGCGGCCCATGTTTTCTATATGAATAGTTTTTGAATAGTTATTATTCTTGCTAAGTATTTGCTGGTTGTAATAGTGACAATATTTTAATGTTGATGTTTTTAACGTAGTGTGCTCCCTCTAAAACGAAGTCCCGCATAGTTAGTTGGTTGTATTTTCCACTAGTTTCACCGATGTGGGGCTGTCTTCACTATTTGAGGGGCAGAATGTGCTGGAATAGGTGGTGACGTTGGTGTTGATTGCTGTGTGCAGGAACCTCAGCGAGTGTTCACCAACAACATCGTTGTGAGGTTCCACGCCGGACTTGAGATGGACGGCGACGAGATCATCACCATCGTGTGTCGCTACCCACCGCCCATCGCCCCGCCCCCTGCAGCGCTTCCCAACCCCATGTGAGTACACATACAGAACCCCATGTGGGTACATATATAACTCCATGTGAGTACACACACAACCACATATGAGTACACATACACAACCACATGTACACATATACAAAACCATATGTGAGTAAATATGCACAACCGCATGTGAGTACACATGCAACCCCATGTGAGTACAGATACAGAACCCCATGTAAGTACACATACACAACCCATGTGAGTACATACACACAACCCCATGTGAGTACACATACACAACCCATGTTAGTACATACACACAACCCATGTGAGTTCACATACACATCACCTTCTGAAGGCTGTTCATTGCTAAACTACAGTCCACACTGATATGTAGGCTCTCAGTTAACTTGTAAGTGAATTAATAAAACATTATTATTTTACATAATACAGAAAATTACACTTTGTACTACTAATATTTCACGATTAATAAACATAGTAATACTAATACAATATACCCAAGATACCAGTCACAACTACAAATAAATAGAAAAATTATTCTGTTGTTGGCTGATTTCGTCACAACTATAAATAATGAATATAAATAGAATCATAGTTTAATTACATATCAAAATATTTATTGTGCTGTAGAAATTATACTTGCATAAGATTTTTTTATGTCAGTTTTTTTCATTGTGTTAAATTTAAAACAGTATTTTATTTCCAGTACCTACACTACAGAAAAATGATTGGCGCGTGCGTTGCTGATGATCAGGGTAATAATATATTCGTTTTAAGTTTTTAAAATAAATACTGTGATTACATCACCTATTATAACATAGGTTCAGAAATATAATAAATATTTAAACTTTTCCCTAAGAGCGCCTTTTAGAAGAGTTAAAATGAATTTTCCAGAATGTGTCATAGGAGCATACATTGTATACATTATAGAGATATATAATTTCAGTGTGTGAGCAAGAACCATGGTAGATAACGTAGTAATACCTCAGTTAATTTATGCGCTTCTGAAATTAATCTTTCCAAAACGTCAATGCCCCAGCCTGGATGTATTTTAAACAGTACATTATCTGGTATGCGCCCAGCTGACCGAAGGGAAAGTAGTACCCAAGTCTTCATGTTTCATTAAAAGTGTTAAGAAAATATTTGTGAATACTGAAATGATTTAATTTGCTTTCTATTGATTTAAGTCATATAAGTGTACGAATTAGCACGTCTCTAATAATTTCATAGATTACCTTAATCGATGCATGAATAAAGTGATGATGCTTATGACATTGTCAATTTTACACTGGTTGAAGCATACACAAGGTAAGTACAAATAGATCTTGAGCAGGGCTTTCAAAAGTACTCGGCCTACTGTGAACAGCATAGAGCTGAGCCGATGTAATCAGGAATGTGCCGTGTGTTGCAGAGTGAACCTGCCGCCGACTCCGAACAAGATCGAGCCGCCACTGCAAGGCTACCAGATCCTGCTGATCGTGTGTGCCATCCTCTTCCTTTCACTGCTCCTGCTAGGCCTCGGCTGCTCCTACATCTGCCTGAAAAGGCGCCACGTGGCTGTGGTGCGGCGACATCCTTTCTCCACGGCCTCCGGCTCCGAGATCACCAAACTGTCCGGTTCCAGCCTCGGCAACATCTCCGTCTTCGAAGGACTCAAGATCCCACGTGCGCATGCTCCAGCTGCTGCAGGCAGCACTTCGGGCTCTGAGGCGGCCCTCATCGCGCACGCCAGCGCAGGGGAGCACTCCGACACACTGCCTAGTGACTATCCCTCCGAGTCGCCCAGCTCGGCACATTCCGAGGTCGAGGATGTGGACACTCGTAGCCTGCGTCGCCCCAGTATCGTCAGCTCTGCTGGCTCCTACGACAACAAGGGCTTCGTGCAGCACCACGAGGGCCTCTCCACCTTCTACTCGGAGGGCTATGGCCGCCATGATGCCGCCCTGGCCAGCGCCGCTGCCGCTGCCTCTGCCACAGTCGTGCCCCGGCAGCCCATCGCCGTCGTTGTCCCGCCACCCGAGCCCAAGTTCGACGTGTCGGTGCGCGTGAAGCGAGCTGCCCCGTCACCACCGCCGGCACCGCCCTCCGTGTCCGACGTCGAGAGCACCATGAGCATCCAGGCAAGAAACCTGACGACGATCCTGGAGCAGGGCGAGGACAGCATCCGTGCCGTGGAGAGCCCCAGACCGCCGGCCATGACTACCTTCAGCTATGTGCCCGATATACACCCGCCCCCACCGCCGGCTAAGTACCAGACGCCGCCCGTCTACTCCCGTATACTCCGCCGCCATCAGGAGCAGGTGCAACTGAGGGAACCGTCCAATGTCGACACGCTGTCACAGAGATCGATCCCGGACAATGACAACTGGTCGCAAGCCGAGGATTTCATCGATGCACCACAGAGACGTATGTCCATCACTTCTGCACGCTCTCTCACAAGCCTCAACACCGAGATGACGGACACGCGCTCCATGTCGGAGATCGTCGACAACTCACACAAGCGATACACTGCCACAGCCGTGGTTCCACCCCCACCACCACCTCCACCTATAGTGCCTCCCGCACAGTACGCCAGCCAGATAATGGTTCCCGCCAGAAGTACGGACATCCTGGAGCCACCAGTCGTGGTCTTACGCCGCCCGGAGATCACCACCCACGTCGTTGATGATGTCTTCTTGCGAACCATCACAGAGAAACGTACCATCGAAGACATCGAACGCCATAAGCGGCAGGTAACTGAGTACCACACGCGGCCCCAGCCACCTGTCAATCCGAAGTGGGATGTTGTAATCCGCAACTACCCTGCTCCTGCAACCGAAACTAACGAACCTGGGCCAGACTGGGACAGCTACTCTGAGACTTCGACAACGTCTGGGTATTTGACGACGCCGGTCGCCGAGCGCCACAGGGCGGAGATGGATATGCCGCAGAGCTATCTGACCCATCTGGAGGTTCCACCACAAGACATGCCGCTGCCCAACTGGGACGTGCTCATCAGAGTGCTGAACCCTCCGCCAACAGAGGAGCTCCAGCCCATGGAGAGCACAGAAGTGTTCAGGGAGGAGGCCACCCTGACGGTAGAGGACAAGGAGAAGTGGCGCCAGATCATCACCACCGAGTCGACGCTGCGCACTCTGCTCACCGAGGCTACGGTGCGCGAGGACTTTGAGCGCATCCGAAGTGATCAGCGCTATGAGAAGTTGTTCGAACCCAAGAAGTGGGACGTAATCATTCGCGTGCTTGCGCCGCCAGAGAAGCCATCCTTCGACCAGCGTGGTGGCGGCTCTTCTAACAACAGATACCGCCGCAAGTCTGACTGGGACACCCGCAGCCGGCGTAGCTCTCTGCCGACACTGTACGAGTATGACTCTGATGGCGGGTCGTCGGTGCGCACACTAATGGCGGAGATGCCACCTCCGCCTGCCGCGCTAAGGTCGCGTCGCACATCACGCTCCAGTGCACGCTCCGACATGGACGTGCGCTCCATGTCCGAGGTGACAGTGGACTTTGCACGCCCAGACCGCGCCGACACACTGAGTGACGCGAGCGGACCCAGCTCCTACTGGCGACGACGTTCCTACGACGATGATGAGCTGCTGGGGCATGCTGACGACGATTACCGCAGCCGCCGTTTAGAGACTGCCAGCCTGGTGCGCTCCGTCAGCCAGCCATCACTCGCGCGGTCTGCCTCCGAGTTTACGGAGCAGTGGCTACCACCCCCAGCCTGGGATGCTGACAGCCCTGAGCAGTCCCCGAGGGCAGTTCGCAGACTGGCCGCCCCTACCGCCGCCCCCGGGGGTGGGCTCGTCTTCTCCTCCACCACCACTATGACCCGCCAGGAGGTGTACCAACAGCAGGGCTGGTTCGGCGATGCGGACAGTGAGGCTAGCTTCAAGTAGGTGCCACTACATCCAGCACAGCGTTTTCCATTCTCTGGTATACCTTAGTTTAGCTACTCTACCAGTAGCACTCAGGCAGCGAAATTAAGATGTTACATGTGATAAATAGTCCATCTTGTTCTGCAGGGGGGACAGATATCGGTCTTCAAACATAGAAGTATCATATTTAACACGAAAATAATAGTATATTGCAGATTGGGAAAGCGGAGTGACGATTGCTTTCTCTGTATCGCATTTTGATTTAGTTAGAGCAGAAAATATTTTTACATGCTGCGAAGTAGTTTTTTCAACACAATGAATTCTGAACCAGTGTTAGGTAGAGTACAGTGTTGGGTTGTCTCGGCCTAGTTACCAATTTGTTAGTGCCCACTCCAAACTGTGTATTCCAAAACAGCCTGTACTTTTCTCAGTACCCAAATAATTACGTATTCACATTCTACAGGAACACAAATAAAATCAATTCAATAAATATTGTTTTCTATCAACGCGGTTTTTGATCATTTTGTATCTGCAAAACAAAAACCTGCAATGACAGTTATTGCAAATAGCTAAAGCAGAATGTAACTTTTCTTGTAATGTTTGGGTTGTTTAAAATAAAGTTCACTTTAAAAAATTGTTCACTTAAAAATTAGTTGTAGTATAAATTAAATTTCCAAAAGTGGCAAAATACATTATCTACCAAAAAGTAATTGGGCACCTGTCCACAATGTTTGCTCGGTGGTTGTCACCCCGTTAGAATCTCGTAGCGCCACCTATTGCGGCTATAACAGCAGCCACCCTGTCTGGCATGCTCTCTACGAGTGTTTCCAGGACATCTACGGGGATTCGTCGTCATTCCTCTTGATACCATTCCATGAGTTGAGCAATGGATTTTGGCCGCGCCTGACGAGCCCTCACCCGGCGATCCAATTCGTCCCAAATATGTTCTATAGGGTTGAGGTCGGGGCTCTGGACGGGCCAGTCCAATCGGAGAACATTATTGTCGGCATACCACTGCATAGTAGCCCTTGAAACATGACACCTGGTATTGTCATCCTGGAAGTAACACTGGTACATTCAGTAAACACGCCACAATGTTGGGAGCATTTCATTATCCAGAATGTTACAGTAGGCCTCTGTGTTCATGCTACCATGGACAAACACCAGCGGTCCTAAGCCGAAGGCCGTGTGAAACACAAGTCAGCTGACGTACTGAATTACCTATCTTCACGGGTGCCCAGTTACTTTTTGGTAGATTGTATATTGCTAAATATAATATTATTTTTTTTAATAAATATAATACACTAAATGTAGCTGTAATATGTGGTTAAGTATACAATGAGGTAATACAACGAATATAGCATTCTTTAGTTTGTAAAGTGAGAGAATTAATATTTATGTGATATCATAGAAGAAGAAAAAACATTGATGTATAAGTGCAGAACTATGTAACCAATCTAATATGTTTCCTAAAAGGACAGTTTTTCCTCAATACACCTCGCTTATTAATTAGTCATTTACATATTATGTGGAGGATTTGTTGTTGATATGGCTGACAACTGTACTCATATTTACTAAGAACAAGTTAGAAATTAGAAACAGTTACTGAAATCTAAATAGATATTTATTCTCAAATGCTGTTTGTAAACTAACTGTCAGTAACAATGAGTACTTTTTTTTCAGTATTTCCTGCTAATACTCTGTCCATGCCACTTGACTAAACTATACATATTGTTTCTTGGTGTGCATTGCTTTTATACCCTGCCATTTTGTTCCAACCATGTGTTTAGTTATACTGATATGACTGTTGCATGAATTACACCGAAATTATGTAAATAGTAGTTACATATACCTTATATATAAAATATATATATATATATATATATATATATGCATATACTCGAAATGTATAAACCCTTTTGGAGAAAACAATGGAATACTTACAATATAATTATATTTCATAATCATACTAAACATGAACTCCATGAAAATAGTATCGCATAGGTTTTGGCTAATAGTGAAAATGATGTATTAAGTTGTTGCACTGACAAACAAATTATTGTATATAAATAGCTTAATAGTCTAAAATGTAATTCTTTTTGTAAATACAACTTCTTCAACAAGAATTGTACAATATTCTACCTATCTCTTCATTTGTCCACTCAGGTATATTTTCCTTAACAATAATTTACAAGCAGAGTGGAACTGGAGACGTAGGTAGACAAAGGGTAGATAACTTAACTAATGTAGATTTTTTATATTACCAGTGTTCATAGCTTACAAAACTAAAGTTATCAGGATTATTGTGCTTTTAAAGTGTATGTTAAATTAATTTGGTTTTCAACTATCGCCAAGTTTTAAGGTGTAATGTCAGTTTATTTTTACTTTTCAGACTAATTCATATATTTTTAGTATATGTAGTGTACTTAAAAACTCCATCCTTCACCATAAAACACAAATGAATGTGTCTAGATAATGAATATTCTTTTAAGCTATCACTTCATCCTAAATTATAGACAAACATTAACATATGTAGGATTAGGGTTATTCAGTGAGTGTTTGCCTGTAGATGAAAAATAACCTTATATTAGTCAATAATGCGCAATTCATCTTAAACTACATCTAGAGATAAGATATTCTGATTATTAGTTAAGCTTTTGTATTTTATTATTTTATGAACTGTGTTTTTAGATTAAGGTACTAAAATTGTCTGACAAAGTGTAAGGAAATTGGTAGTTTTTGAGTAATACCTACATGGTGCTATACTGAACAGATACATCACAGATTACATTATGTTTTATCTGAGGTAATATAATCGAGATTGTTTACCGAAATTCTTGATACCTATGGTAACAGGCTGCAGTTTATTGTCATCAGTGATCTGCAATCACTGCAACTAGGCCACTGAATTCCCTACTTACTTCTTGAGAAATAATTTTTACCTTTCACTGAAGTGCAAAAGTTTTGATTGTTTTGTTATTTTAAAAAAATTCTCTTTTGTTCCGAGGCCCCAGTAGAATGAAAACTGTCGTCGAAGTAATATCAGTTCCTCAGGGTTTGAAGTCTCAGCCTGTTACCAAATATTATCTAAAGTTCTACATTTTTGCATTCAGTTCTTCCGTCATAAGATAATTATAAACATTAATTTATTTGGTTTATAAAACGTTAACATTGATCTCTTTGTCGTTATAATAATATAATAAGTGTTGGTTTATTTTGTTTATGTAATGAAATTTTGTGCTACAAGCAGTAAGTTAGTTTTCACATTACAGCAATGACAGTAAGAATTGTGTTTATAGTATTGGAAATTATAATACATGCATATTTTTTAAATCTGTATTTCATGGATATTAAGTATATTTAAAAATTTATACAATAAAAATTGAAAGTATTTTTATTCATTTTTTGTTTGTTACTTACTTTTTTTTTTTACATTTTGTACTTCTTTGGGCTTATAGCATCTGAAATAAAAGTGCTTACAACAAAGCAATTTGATAATTGTTTTTATTTTATTATAATATTATTTTGAACGAGTTTACGATCTCTGAAAATAAACAAATAAATGCTCACTTATTTACACACTTAGACCCATATTTCCAGATACAAGCTATTGCAACGAATAATTAGTCATCTCTTTAAGTTTAAAGTGGCAGCAACTTGAGGCTACTGCAGGTGGGGTTGATAGGACGTATAGTTCACTGTGTAGTGAATTCTTCGTATCTCGTATAGCCAATCACTGGAAGAGTCAGCAGGGGCTCTTACTCTCGGCGGAACAGCCACATTTTACAGCTCAGTCTTCCTTTGCAGGCTGCCCGTGCCAGTTGCATGGCATCGGGTGTTCCATAAACAAGTTCACATACACTCACAATCAGAATCTCAGTTCTTGAGACAAGTAAAGGCAGAAATTATTGTAACGTGCATATGGAAAGTTACAACCTGTTAATCATGTATTTTCTTCCTTGTTTGAATGAGATGGCCATTGGCATTCAGTGTTTATTAATTTCAATAAGAAATATTTGAAATAAGTAACAAATTGTACTTCTTTTTCAAAGACGTAATTGTAAAAGTATTCGAATTTTTATCGTTCTCATTGGCTAAGGTATTAGAGTTTTGCGTCTAAAGATCAGTTCAACATGTAGCGTTTTTCAATGAAATTGTTAGATATTTATTATGAATAGATGTATATTTCGTACTAAAGGCATGGAAAAAATATATTGGAAATTAAAACACTAAAGTTTTGATTCTTTAACCAGGTATATGTAAATTTGAGATCCAGCCTAAAACACAATGCAAAAAAAAAAGAGATTACTTTACTAGAATTCTAGAAATTCTCAAACAAGTTCTTAACTAAATCGGAGAACCAGGTGGTTAGTAAACGCTGAAACAAAAGGCGAGTTTATAAAAATGTCACAGGACTTGATTTTAAAAGGCGTGGAAACCTCCGTGCACTCTTCGATTTGAACATACACATGTATTTGAAACCTCTTGTTTCCAGAAATGTAATGATTCCCCGCAAATAATTTAAAAGCCAGCGACATTCTACAAAATCAGGCGTTCTGTAAACAATTTCCAACCTTCTTCTGACTGTTGAACTACTTTGATACTCAGCAGAGAATCGTTTTCACACAAGTTGTTAAATGTCGAGTGAGGTTGCACAGAGGTAAACTCGCATACAGGAGATATTGGGTTCGAAACCCGATCATACTATCTTGATTTCGGCTATCCATGGTTTCCGGAAATCACACCAGGCGAAATCTGAGAAAGTTCCTTACTGCAGGCCATGGCAGTTACTGTTTCTTTGAGTAACTGCAACGTCTCTAATGGCATCGTACTTGACGAGATGTCAACAACTCTAGATCCTACAGAGCTCATCTCGTGCTGCATAGCTTCAGCTCTGAGGATATGCTGACATTGTAAGGCATTACCAGTAGTAGTATTGAGGGAAGGCAGAGACAACGGCGTCTGGCGTGAGAACGCAGGAGTAAGAAACCGCTATGATGTTACGTCACCTGAACACCATCTTTGATGTCGATTGACCTTTTACCACTGACCTGTAACCTTTGGCCTACACCTTTGACCCCCAAAACCCCCACAAATTGTTTGTAAATGCTCACAAAATTATTATTTTAAAAGTGAATGCATTATATAAAATTTATGACTAAAAATTTAATATAAAAAATTATTAAAAAAATTATTAAAAAACGTTATTAGAAATTAAATTTCCGGAGGTTCAACCCACCTCCCCACACCTAAAAATTAGTCAAGAGGCCTCCACTCCCTCGCCAAGACCCAGTCAGCCATCTAAGTAGGCGACTGCCATCTTGGTATACGGCACTTGTCTACCCTCTTGGAAGCCAGTGCCCATAATCAATGGATATTTGACGTGCGACCCTTGACACCTGACCTGGACCTATGGTATTGACACAGAAACACAAAAAAAAATACATGAAAGTCAACAAATACATTACATAACAGACTACTACCGCCATGTTAGATGCAGATTACCTCGACACTGACCCCATGACCCCGAATGGCCTTGAAAAAAAATCTCGAGAAAAAGCTATAAAAATAAGCAAGCATAATATATTGCAGACTACTTACACCTTATTAGATGCAGACTACCTTGACCCTGCAACCTTGTATGGCCGTAAAAACATAATCTGGAGAAAAATCTATGCAAAGAGGTATAAATTAGCCCAGGCAACGTATCTTTCACAGCAGTCATTGTGAAACTAAGCATCTCAGCCGACCTCCCTACTGCTTATAATATACGAGTATGCAAGCCCTATAATGTCACATTGACGTTGAACCAATCATACTCTGCTATTTGTACAGTGTGCAAAAACCAATCTGCCCATTCATTCACAATCTCTACACCAATAATTCACAATCTTCACATCAATCCACCCAAACATTCAAAATCTTTACACCAATCCTCCTCAATCCTCACCAATCCTCCTCAATATTCCTCATTCCTCCTCAATCCTCACCAATCCTCCTTAATCCTTCTCAGTCTCTAGAAATTATGAGCAGTGGAGCAGGTATAGCAGTTGACCATATGGAACAAGTGAAGTCAGTCTGTACGAGTCAGTCGACCATTATAATGTACACAATTTAATAGAATTTTCTTTTTATAAATTTATAGGTACATAACTTATGTATAGAATTGATTAAAAATAATTTTATATTTACATATATATATATATATATACTAATGTATAAATTTAATTGGAAATAACTTTGTATATCTATATTTTTATATACATACTTATGTATAGAATTAATTTAAAGCAATTTTATATTTGCATATTATTATGCTTTTACATATATATAATTATGTATAAAAATTGGAATTAATTTTTATATTAACATACTAAACCTATACATAAATATGTATAAATTAATTTCAAAATAATTTTATATTTAGTTAATTTCAATTATTTTATCCACATATTTATATATACATAATTATGTAAACAATTTAACACAACTTTACATTCTAATATTAATATGTACTTTCTTATATACATAAATCGAAATTAATTTTATATTAAGATATTTATATTGTTGTTTTACATACTTACATACCTACACAAAATTATGTGTATGAAAAATTTAAATAATTTTATATTACCATATTTATATACCTATACACATCTATAATTAAGTATAAAATAAATTTAAATAAATTTTATATTTACATACTTATATACCTATACCTCCTCATAACTATGTATAAAGTAAATTGAAAATAATTTTATCATTATATAATTTTACATATGTTTTATTCCTATCATATAAGATAGTACCTGCGTGTTTTCTTCCAAGACGAACGAATATTTAGGTTTTCTCAGAGTGCTCCTGTACCGCAAAGATGAATTGCGAATACAAATGGCCTGCGTTTTGACCTTAACGATCACGGAGCCGTGACCTGCATCATTGGTCGCCAGTATCGATTCTGCGATCCAATTTTCACTTTTGGTCAAAATGATCATTGTCATGAGAGGGGTGGTCTATACGAAGTCCTTTTTCATGCGACGACCGAAGCATTGTTCGGTACAAAGTTAAAGTTGTGCATCAGCCAGTGGCGATGCATAGTGCGAGCCTGCTGTAGCCCTAGGTACTTTTATTGCAAAGTGCAAATGCAATTTACCCAATAAGTGTTGAAATATACAGAGGGACCTGGATATATCTTTTTTTTTTTTTTTCAATGAAATACTATTACATAAAATGTTCACCTTTCAGTTTTCGGAGGTAGGTCTGTATAATTTTATTTTAAAATAGAGGGAGTTTATTTTAATTTGCCAAACACACACAAAGAGTTCGAAATAAAAACATTTTGTCTACTGATTCTTGCCGACTGACTCATACAGACTGACTCCACCTTCTCCCCCTGCTCAACCACTCCACCTGCTTCACTTTCTGCACTTGCTCCATTGCTCCACCTTCTACACCTGTTACACATTCTCCACTTGCTCCACGTGCCCATGGATTTCCAGAGACTGAGGAGGATTGGAGAGGATTGAGGAGGATTGGTGAGTACTGAAGAGGGTTGGTGAGGATTGAGGAAGATTGGTGAGGATTAGGGAGGATTGAGAAGGACTGGTGTAACGATTGTGAATGATTGGGTAGATTGGCATCAATATTGTGAAAGATTGGGTAGATTGGCATGAAGATTGTGAATGATTAAGTGAATTGGTGTAAAGATTGTGAATTATTTGTGCAAAAATCCTGAATGATTGTGTGGATTGGTGTATGCACAATGTATTAATAGCACATTACGGTTGGTTCAATGTCAATATGACATCATAGGGTTTGAATACTCGTATATTATAAGCAGTTGGGTGGTCGGCTGAGATGCTTAGTTTGGCTGCTGTGAAAGATACATTGTCTCGGATAACTTCTACCTCTTCACATAGATTATTTTTCTCAAGTTTTTGTTTTCAAGCTCATACAAGATCATGGGGTCAAGGTCAAACTAGTCTGCGTCTAATATGTTGTTAGTCTGTAATGTACTATGCTTGCTGACTTTTATAGATTTTTGTAGAGATTTGGTTTTCAAGGTCATTCTGGGTCATGAGGTCAATGTCGAGATAGTCTGCAACTAATATGGTGGCAGTAGTCTGTTATGTATTATACTTTCTGACTTTTATGTATTTTTTTTTTTAGTTTTGGTTTTCAGGGTCATTCGAGATAATTGTGTTAAGGTCAATATAGTCGGCATCTCATATGGTGGAAGTAGCCTGTAATGTACTACACTTCCTGACTTTTATGTATTTTCCAGGTAATTCGGGGGCACAGGGTCATGGTTAATGTCGCCTGCATCTAATCTGACAGTGGAAGTTTGTAATGTATTATGCTTGTTGACTTTTATGTATTCTCGAGTTTTTCTTTATAGTATTATTCAAGGTCATGGGGTAAAGGTCTAAGTAGTCTGCATATAATGTGGCAGTAGTCTGTGATGCAATATGCTTGTTGACTTTCATGGATTTCTCTTGTGTTTTGGTTTCAATGTTATGGGTCAAGGCAAGGTGTCAACATTCACAGGTCGAAGCTCAAATTCAAATGGGTACTGGCTTCCAAGATGGTGGACATGTGATTATATAAAGATGGCGGTCGCCTACCAATATAGCGAATACCTACCAAGGTGGCAGTCGCCTACCAAGATGACTGACTTGGTATGGGCGAGGAGTTCGAGGCCTGCATACTTATTTGTTAGGTGTGGGGAGGTGGGTGAAACCTCTGAAAATATAAGTTTTAATAATATTTTATAACATTTTAAAAATAATTTTTAATAGTACATTCTAATAATGAATTTCTGCGTAATTTCTAGATTTTTTCTGAATTTTTTAAATATATTTTTGGAGTTTTGGGGTCAAAGGTCATAGGTCTTGGGTCAATGCCAAAGGTCACCTGCATACAATATAATGCAAAATGGCTGACAACCAAGATAACTGATGGTTAGGTATGACTTCGATCCATAATCCTTGTATCAATTTGGAATACCCTATGTATGTAAAACCAATATGGCCGCCACTGCTCTATCGGTCCTAAGGAAGCCCTCGGATTACTTAAATTGATCGAAAATTGGATTTGGGGCTTCTTTAATTTTTGAGGGTAAAATTTTAAGTTATGGTGGTACTTTTTAAATGGATTTTTCAATAATTTTTAATGACTTTTTAATAATATTTTTTTTCGGATTAGTTTTCAGATTTCTTAAATTTTTTGGGGGGATATTTGAGATTTTTAGGGCTTTTTGCGGTTTTTTTTTTGTGTTTTTGGGGTCAAAGATCAAGGTCGGGTAAGGGGAAAAGGTCACTGACACCCAAGATGGTCACGTGATGTAACAACATGGTGGCTCCCCGCTCTTGTGCTCCCACGTCAGACTTCGCCAAATTCTACTACTGTGGCCATACTTGGCCAGCATGCTGGTAATGAATAGTCGCATCCTAAGAAGACACAAGGCAACGCTGCAGTCTCGTCCCATGCTGTGGTCACACCTGTGCAGCGGAGACTCGGAGGTGGTGGGTGGCCTAGCTCCTCCAGAGTGCAGACCAGATGTAATCAGCTGTGTTGGCACCTGACGCCGGGCACTGCTGTTGCAAGACGATACTGCGTGTCGCCGTACAGAGGCTGGAGCTGCTATGTCGCAGCAGGGACAGAAGTCTGGCACCTCCTCTAATCTCCTCATAGTTCACTGCCGTTTCTAGTTTCTGGTTCACAATTCTTGTCTGAAGTTGGAGTGTCAAGTTTGGGTTGAGGGTGAAGTGAGGTGAGTTTGGAGTAGCCCCAGAATGCAAGAGCGGGGGAAACGAGATATCTCGAGAAACGCCGCCGACCAGCGGAATAGTTCGGCCCCTACTCTCAAACGTGATAATCCAAGAGTGACCCTGCCTGTAGTCGAACCCGGATCACCTTCATGGGAGGAAAGTGTTATAGCTGCTACACTACCGTTACCTTGCCTGAAGCTAGGATCACAATTGCAAACATACCAGCAATACCAGACCACATGTCGTAAGCATAAGAATTGGCATCTTTGATTTTGAACCTGTTGATACACAACTACCCATAAAACTTGGTACGAATGAGACATCATGGCATAGTGCATGTAGGGAATAACTTTATTTTATTCCTTATGCAGACGCATGTAGGAACAGTTAATATGAGCAGAGTAAGAATTTTCCGCTAAGGTGGTTTATTAAGCTGTAAAAATGGAGGAACATAATTATTCTGCGGAAACAAAGAAATGTCGTAAAATCTAAATTCAAATTAAAGAAAAAGTGACAGTATGCTGTCAGAAATGTTTAAGGGTTGTCCACGTTTTTGAGGTTGCAAAAGCCAATATTGTATAGAAAAGCAAACATGAAAATTCTATAAATCTCTGTCATTTTTCAACACATTATCACAGCAAATCTGTATCTAGGCTTTAATCCGTTATATATATATATATATCAGAACAGCCAAAATGTCAAAACATGATTTACCAACACTGCAAAACGATGTTAGACTCGTCACAAAATTTCATTGCCTTGAAACAATACCTAAAATTCAATTGAGAATCAACTTCGCGCAAGGTTTCTGTATGTGTGCAATGTTCTACTACTAAGTTCCATACTCAGTTCATATGTGTTTTGATCGCGAATTGCTAACAGCTCAGCAAGTCACCTGAAGTCGCAGCAGTCTGCAAGTCGCCAATTGCCTCGAGGAAGTAGCTGGTTACATTCAGAAGCTCACAGCAAGAAGATGCAATAAAGAAATCTACCACACCAAATTTAATATTTAAAAATCAATGCATTCGTTTCTATAAAGACTCGTGGTTGTCTCAGTTGTATACTTACTGACTTTCCATTTCCGAGGTCCCAGGCCTCTATGGTTCTCACGCGGAGAGTGTGGCAGATACCTACTGCCGTGTGTAGATCTTTTCTCGGGGTTCTCCCGTTTCCTACCCATCTTCATCCCGCTGCATCTCACTTCATACAGTCTTCACACT
The DNA here is from genome assembly GCA_029891345.1 of Dryococelus australis. Taxonomy (NCBI): domain Eukaryota; kingdom Metazoa; phylum Arthropoda; class Insecta; order Phasmatodea; family Phasmatidae; genus Dryococelus; species Dryococelus australis. The sequence goes on from CM056999.1 coordinate 176,527,885, forward strand.
GACCGGAGAGACAGGTAGAACAGACAGCTTATATTAGCACCAACTTCTTCTTATACACACGCGACCTGCCTCAGGCGGGAATCACATGTGGGTCTTCATTTCTAAAGCAAAATCACACACAAGCATTATTCAGGTCCCACACGAACCAAGTAGTGCAACAATTCTCCATCAATTTCGAAACAATCATTCGTGAACTACTGGCCATTTTTCTTGCAAATAGCTCTGTAGGTAGGCCTGTCGACGCCACAGCTTTTTAAAAATGTACAGCTCGTTGGGCTGGGAGCAGAGTGTATCAATCAACCCCCTCCCCCTTTTATAATTCCCTTTCAGGATAGGCCTTATATGTCTTCGGAGGATAGTTTCGCAGATTCGTAATGTTTCATTAGCTACTTGTTCTTGTAGGACTTAAGTTATATTATTAACAACTGACGTTCTGTACTTGAGCATGCAAAACGCTTGCTTCTTTATCACAATCAATGAGTTGATATCTATGTGTTAAACTATAGGCATAACCCACATGGAAGTTCATTGGGCCCCGAGCCTTGTTTACAGTGCCTGCAAAAATAACCGTATAGTGTTTTGTATACACAGTTGTCTGCATTGTTTTTGAGTAGACTAAGTCTCCAGACTAACTTTTAGAATGTATAATAACAAGTAATAAACGAATTGCTGATAGGGGTTATAAGTGAAGACATGGACTACTCAAGCTTGTAAATTATCTTCAATTTTGTAACCATAAGTCACTATATATGATTCAACTTGCTTGGACTTTAATTGGTGTCTACGAGCAGTTTCTTCATTACTGCTAAATAATTCAAAAATAAATAAAAATAAGAATCCTTTGTATATAAATTACGTATCATAGACTACTGTAATATCGTGCCGAGAATAAAAATCGATAGCAGTGAAGGAAAGTTCTACCTTGTTTTAATTTATATCCACACACATATCTAAATAATGCGTTTTTTCCCTTTAATTGCCATATAAAACGAGGCACATCAAAGAAGCATCTCTGAACAGAATTTACCTTCACAATAAAATGTACAGTCCTTAGTATGGCATTCAAAAACAAAAGAAAACAGAAACTTGTACGTAACATAGTGTTACGAGTTCCCTGCTTTGTTCCACGCGAACGAATGGAAGTGAAGAACAAAGCAGTTATATGATAGTAGCGGCGGAAAGTCAATGGAATGTTTAGATTTACAAGCGAGCGATACCCAGAAACTGCGCATCTGTCACAAAAAGCGGTATACGCTGCTGACCTTGGTTGTATACATTTTATGTATTTATCTGAAGAATTTTCTAGATTTTTCTGCCGTAGTTTCTCTAAACGTGACTCGGGATGAGTCGAACTTTCCAGGTCAAGACCAGCAGGATATAAATAGTGCAAAGGACCTCCAGGCTGGGAGTGGTTGGATGTATGAGTGGGTGAGTTTCAGCGACAGACGACGAGCGGCGAAAGAAGTGACCAGCTGACGGGAAATATACGATTGTGAGTATCAAGCAGAGTGCGGCTGGCAGGCTGGACTATTGGACTAGATGCATGAGTGAAACACATTACAAATGATGGCAACAGACAGACCGAACGTGTTTTAATTATGAGTATTAGATAATTGACTTATAAATAAGCAAGTAATTGTAGAGATAGATAATTTAATGCTGAAAATAATAGATGTGAGAATAAATTAGTAATCAAATTTATTTTTTAAATTTTAATTAAGTTCTCCAACCCTCACGAACATGGACACGCCCCCCTGGCATCTTGTAACAATAGCGAGGCAATTTGCTCACCACAACACATAAGCAATGTTTCTGGTTGAAGAAGCACGAGCCGGATGTGAGAGGGGCTGGTTCCCTTCGCCATTGGGCGAGCTGCGTGAGGGACGGAGAGGTTCATCCACTCCGACAGCTTGCCTTGCGTCTATCTCACTTGGGCCGTGTTCGTATTACCAGCTAAGGGATGTGGCGTTCCGAAACATTACTCCAAGAGTACAGTAAAGCAACAGAGAATAATAGTCGAGGAAAGCAAAAGTAAACGTGGTTTTGGAACGAGCAGCCAAGATCACGAGCAATTTGCTCTTTCCACGTCCTAGATAGTTTGAAATATATTGTAATTTGTTTGTGTTTCGTTAGTGTTTACAACACTGCTCGGCCACAGAAAACACTGGCAAACGTCACAAATACAAATGAAATTCGCATAGAGCGAAGTGCAAACAAACACATGATTCACAAGCTGATATTTCTCATGTAGGGATCAAGGGGTCGTGACAAGAGAATGGATAAAGTGTAAGTGATCAAGGGCGCACTGCACTCAAAGAGAACACAGCCTTGGTTTACAGAACACGTGGTGACCTGGCATCCCCAGAGAGAGAGAGAGAGAGAGAAAGAGGGCCAAAGGGAAGTGGGGGGAAGGGTGCTCACTTCTTTATAGTTCAGTTCCAGGTATAGACTTGCGATTTCAAGTCATGGCATTGGGGAGGGAGACGCTGTCTCACCATTATGTCTTGTAAGAGTATAAAATTAGAAAACGAAATCAGTATTTTAAACAGTTATGATATTATTTCATTTTTAAGACACTCGCTGGACGTTTTGTGAGGTTTTTTAAGGGGTTCATGTCCGCTGTGACACCACCTCCGCTATATTCGCCTCTGGTCTACACACTCAGCAACTGTTTTACATCGTGGAATAATTTATATTAGTAGAAACGAAAATGCGCATCTAGGAAAAGGAATGCAGTGAATGAAATTTAAAAATTAAATTAAATGTAACTAGGAATGATAAGATTGTTGTACTAATTAAAATAAACAAATACTCTCTTGACTTCTACACAGTCATCACATTAACTCACCAAAATTATTGTTCCCCTGGTTGTGAGCAGCCACCTTTCCCTCTCTTTCAAGACTGACTATGCGTATATTGTGGCGGGTTTGAGGAAGGGGGGGGGGGGGAAAATACGGGACTGGCAGGCTCAGAATAAGCCAAATGGCGTATGGGGGTTACTTGAGAGAAGACGCTTTAATCCGCGGATATGCTGCGCCGGGCAGCATATACCTCCTCATCGCGTCTGAAACATTTGGACGTAGGTCGTTATTTCGAAGGACATGTTGCAAAGCTAATGGCGGGTTTGTACCGAGACGTAGACACTACATGTCAGCATCGTGTTACTACACTCTGCTATTCTGTCGGCTGGATGACAGACAGAGCGAGAGGCTAATAGAAGCGACGAGGTCAACATGTAGTTGTGTTCAATACTCTTGGAATGCAAAAGTTCATTGTTTTATATTTATTTCACATAACATCCAACTTATTTACATTAATGCATTGTCATTTGCCTCAAATACAAAAAGTGTGGCTCCACATTATTTTTTTCCCCCTCGATAAGATGTCGAAATTTTATTGTTACAGTTTTTAGATCAGTGTAAAATCAAACAATTACTTTAAAAAATAAAAATTACGCGGGGAGTTGAAATTCATCGTCCTAATTCATTTTAAGGTGTCATCATAAAAACTCGTTCTTAAAAATTCAATAATAGCAGATATCAAAAATTTATAAACCCTTGTTTTTAGTCAAAAACAAAAATGAAAAAAGGTATATAAAGGCATTGTATGACTACAAAAATTATTTAGGAAGGTATTGCAAATTCCCTGAGTAATTTTTTTCATTATTTGAGTTTTATTTGTTTCTATGTTAAAAACAGCAATAGCTTCCTATTACTTTATTGTGCAATAAAACGGGAACCTCGCGTTTTATTTGTTACAATTGGCAAGAACACATGTAAACCAAATGTGCTCTAGTTGAACAGTAATTTGCCGCATATATTAGCCGATGTATTCCTTACCCTGCCGGCAGCGCGAAGGCACTGTGTCGTTTTTCACTGCTCCCGAGCACCTCCAAGGTCACTACAGGTGGCCTTGTTTATGTGGCGACATTCCCACGAAGAGTTGGAGGACACAGTGGTCCTGGTGCAGCCTCCGAAACAGATAGCCGTGACTCCTCGTAGAAAATACGCGACTATGCTAACCATTGTTGGTTATTTGAAATATCAACTATTTGAGCGGCTAAGTACAAAATACTGGGGAATTACATAATAGTCATACCTCGCTTAGTATCCAATTTACGTAAAAAAAATGCCCCGTATGTTTCCCACTTGATTTTGCATAAAGCATCACCTCACGAAGTTTGTCAGTAGAATTATGCCACGACACGTGTGTGTGTGTGTGTGTGTGTGCGTGTATATATACTGGATGTCCCAGACCTACCATACCAGCGCTTTTTCTTGAAAATTGTACATCCGACCTTTTTCCGGAAAAATGCTTTGTAGGCAATCCCTTAAGCAGATATTACAAGATACCTGCAGCCGTACTTGCTTCCTCTACAAGCTTCTAAAAGGCCTGGTGCACGAGCCGTTATGCCAACCACTATATGAGCCGCCATGGAAAACTCTTATTACACGACAGCAGTTCACGTACTAGCATTTGGCATCGGATGCGCAGTGTGTGGTTTTGTAGTAAATATGAACTCCATTAGTAAAACAGCTACCAGTTAGTAACTTGCGTAGGGCTATGTAAAAACTAGCTAGCACATCTAAATATTGCTATTTTACTGTACGTCTTTTACACAAATTGATGGTTCACTAATATAGTTTTATAAATTTCCTTGAAAATGACTTGAAGTGTCTAGAGTAGACCTACGAGTGTGTTATTTTTTATTTTGACAAAAATTACTGACGGGTTTCAAAATATAGTCTTTCGTATACGTACCGGGATGTTATCAGCATGGTCCAACACACTCTCACCAGACAGGTCATAGCAAACCGGCGACGTTTGCTGTACTCCTAGACTCGCCATGGGCCTATGCACACACCGGACGTGTCATCGCGAGCTGGCGAGCTGGCCCGCCTAAGCCTATGACACATTTGACAGGCAGAAACAATACGGGGAAAACTGCTACACACCAATGTAAACACAATGTAAAGAAAAACCAGTATCTACCAACCAGCACAATCACGCAGTGCTGGGTGTGGTAAATGATGCTAGACCAGACCGTCCTGGTCAGTACATCAGAACGACCTCCTCCTAACGAACCGACTGAAATGAAACCATCACATGCAGCCATCACTCGCAACACTAGCAGCGGCCGACCCCACCAGTAGCGCAGGCAAGTCGATGGAATGGCACAGAACACTAGCCGAGAAAGAGATATGTGTCAGTTCTCAAGGTGGTAGACCAGCCAATGCAAATATGCACTTTTGCATCCAAGAGGATGTCAGTTATACAGTACTATGTATCACTTTACTCAATTTTAAGTGATATATACCAGCCGTTATTTTAATACATCGTGCTAGAACCGTAAGCATTACGAAACAAAGTCATTAATCTCGCAAAACAGAGACGATATCGCTACTCACCGGGTCAGACAGCATTTACCAAGCAATGCATACTGTGCTAGCACCAGGCATTGCACATAACATTATGTGAAGAAAGTACCATTGTGAAGTGCGAGACGATAGGGTCAGCACTGTTACACACCAATAATTACTTACCATCCAGGACAATCACACAAGCGAAGGTGTCAAATGGTGCGAGACAAGGCCATACAGCCCTGGTCAGTACAATAGAAAGACCAGCTTACGAAACGAAATCTTCACATGCACTCGTTTACCGAGCCTTCAATGCTACGGGCAGTCATACCCTGTCTCCGAACTGCGCTCGTGAACCGAAACTTTAATGCGCATACTTACTGAAAGACCCATTCTATCTACAACCTACACCCGTGTACCGAACCGTTAATGCTCACAGCCAACACTTGGGTCAGGGCCCAAGTCCTTAGTAGTAGCACGTTCGGACATGACCAGCCTCTCGATACACTCGTGATTCCTCGTGTACCGAACCGTTAATGCTCACAGCCAACACTTGGGTCAGGGCCCAAGTCCTTAGTAGTAGCACGTTCGGACATGACCAGCCTCTCAATACACTCGTGATTCCTCGTGTACCGAGAAGTCAGTGCGAAGGATACTCATACTCTGTCTCACATACATTCGCGCTGCATTCCGCACGTAACGAGTGAAATGTAAATGGCCAACACTAGCAACAGAACGCATCCTGACCTGCCACACTAGCAACATGAGAACGGTAAGGTTGCTGTCAGCCGACAGCGCGAGTATCGTGCAGGCTAGTCGAAGAGATGCCAGGTTGGCAGACCAGACGAGTGCATTTTTCTTTACAAGAGGAATTCAGTACCGAGTGCCACAATCGTAAGTAAATACGAAACAACATACATCAGTTGTCGTGCAAGGGAGATGACACAGCTGGAACAAATAGTACATGCACTTATTTCCACATTTATAATGCAAGAACTGTAAGTTCATTACGAAACGTATAACCCATTACGAGTAAGGAGGTATCATATCACATACACACACACACTTCAACTATGTATATACTCTGCTTTTCGAAGACGTAAAGCATAGGTTTGCCTTAACAAGCGTAGGAGTGAACACATGTAGGCTGCGAGTACATCCCACCTCCGTAAACTTACTGTAAGCTATGACCATCCTGCCTTTCCGTGCTCGGTATATATTACCGTCCAAGAAAGCAACTCGGCACCTGCAAGTACTGCATCACCACCCCTTGACAAAACTTACTTATGTTTTATATATGTTACTGGAAGGAACTAACAAATGTACCCTGGCTGCAGTGGAGGCAGTGTACCGTACTTGGAAATAAGGTATCGTAGGTTCAATTCCGATAGAAAGTGATAATGCAGGCTGACATGAAAGTAGTATTTGCATGTTCGCCTCCAATTGAATATAAAATCATTCTTCGGGAAGCTAGTGGAAACAAGGCCCCATTGCCAAACGTCCAGGTTCGGTGCTGCCGATGGTGAGAGAATACCAGTATCCAATGCGGACCTACATGGCTTAGCTGACACAGGAGAGAGACCATCACATGATGTAAACCATCTTTTTTAAGCTATCGCGCCATTCAATTTGAGACTTGCATTGTTCACACATTAAAGCAGGTTGTGTCGTATTATTAGAACCACCAGACCCACGCCTTCGGGCGTTGCAGCTTTAAGAAAATACTTCTTGCAGAACTGGAACAAATGGATGTCTGAAGTATTTTCCATCTTCGCTCGAGTTGATGTTCACTGTTCGAATAACATCAAATAAGTTAATTCCACCAATTTCATGTGCTGTGTATTTATACATATGTTCATATTTTGACAATGAGATTTAAGCTTTGTGTAAATATCCATTTAGCTAGGTATTGTATCTGGTTTACTGCACTGACATACAGGTAAATCTCTCATGTCGCCATGCATTGCTATTCCTACACATGATATTATCACAATAGCGGCATTGTTTCCTAACCGAAAGATTGTTTAGGTCGTAAGTTGGTGCACCACTATTAGATACTGTAGGCACCTAATCGTCACAGATTTTTTGCATAGGAGATACAAGGCGTTTGCACTTATTCATATGTATGTTTAAACTGTCTGCACGAGTGAAAAAACCTTGACACTTATCACATCGATAGCCAGTGTGATATGAATTCAGCTTGCATTTATTTTTCATATGTCTCTTCGCAGTGTATGCTTGTGCTAATGTCCTGTTACAGCAGTTGCGTTGATATCTAGGAACTGACCCAGCTATTATTTTCACGGTTGTGGATGATGCCTTTTACGAAGGTATAGGTTATTTCGCAGGTAACTTTCCATTCTTGGAAAATGTCTTTAATGATATTGTCAGTCCTTTTGTAGACATTTTTCAATCCTAAAATTTCAGCAAATACTCATTGACACATGCGGGAAGGAGTTCGTTGCATGTTATAAAATGTTGGTTGAAGCTACCACATCTTCGGAAATGTGATTGACACTCTTTACAATGTCTGATAGCACACTTCATATTATGAGCGCAACTAGTCTCGTGTTGACGAACATGGAGGCTTTTTAAAAAGATCTTCTTACAGTAGTAACACAATAAGTTTCTATTTTCGATGAAAAGCATATAGCAGTAGTATAAAAAGAGGAGTTCTAACGCACCTGGCATCAGGCAGTGTAACTGTAGAGCGCGATTAGCATATCAAGGTCCCTGAGAATTTCCCTTATTTCCCTATTTCCCATTCAAAATTGCCTATTTCGTGTACAAAACCGCAATTTTTCCATTTTCCCCGCAGAATGTCCCGAATTTCCCTCCCGTCGACAGCAACAATCTTGGAAGCCAGTGCTAATTAGCATAATCCAGGCAGTTTGCACTTAGTGGCTGAGGTTTGCCCAGTGCTGATGAGTCGGTCGGAGCTTCTCTCAAATTCGAAGCTTCTCAAATTCCTGCCAAATTGAGAAATCATTCGCGGTGGCCATCTTGGTATCGACGACCTATGTCTATGGCGACCAGCTGAGGATGTCGACCATTTTGGCGGCCAGTACCTCGCTGGTACCGGTGGTGGGGAATCAAGACATCGTGAACGATCAATTTAGGATCCTGTGTTAACACTTCCTCCTCTTGAAGTCTGTGTGTGTGCATGACACTTATAAACATAGTTGACTGTAATTTCCGAACCATTTAAGGTATAATTGTCAAATTCAAAACATAAGCATCCACACCAACTAGGAGAAGGGCTGAAGGGTCAAATATACCATAATATCAGCATATAATCATAGTTGGCTGTAATTTCCGAACTGTTTAAGTTATAGTTGTCAAATGAATAACAATGGCATCGACTCCGACTAGAAGAAGGGTCACTGGTTCAAGTATGCCAAGTATCAACTTATAATCATAGTTTGGTGTAATTTCCGAACCATTTGAATTATAATTGCATTGAGATACAAGTACCAAACTCATAACACGTGCATGAACCCCCCCTCCCCAATGACAAAAAGGGACATGTGGACATATGTCGGCTTGCATGTCTCCCCTTTCCTACTCACCTCTCTCTCCTGTCCTCTTGGTGTCACTGCCTGGCCAAACACACTTCCTCGCACACTCATACACCTCGGCACCACCAGCCACCTTCCGCCCATCCTTCTCTCTATCGCGTGTCCTGACCATCCGCCTGCCTATATCACCCTTGACTCTACTTTTTCGCATGCTCGCCACTGCCTGGGCAAGCTCCACCAATTTTCTGCATTCCGACCCTTAAGAACCTGTGTAACAGAGAGCAGACACCCTTTCCGACCCTCATGCTCAGGAACACCATCAACATGTGACCATGTATGAGATATATCTTTGTTATACTAGTACACTGCCTCCTCCAGTGGTCTGTTAGACATTATCATTATAAAATTCTACACACATACCATTTCGCTGACAATCGTATTGTGACTGACCACCAAAACGGCATCCACTTACTGATGTCTTCGGCATCCGACTACGACAAGCACCACATCACCACTGACCATCATTGAGGATCCCCACTACAAAGCCACCCCACCTCCTCCAGGCAGTTATCTTGGCCACACAGGATGCAACCTGACCAGAACAACAATGGCCCACCCAGCCTAGCCAGGTGGTTGAGAATGCAATATGTAGCCTGGTCTGCTCGGAATACTATAAGGAGAGATAAATTCCATTGTAATTATGGTCACACACATAATGAAACATAAGTTCCGAACTACATAAGATATGGTTCTCAAATGCATAACGTTATCATCCCCAACATTGAGAGGGGGTAACAGGATCTAGTATACCATATGTCGACTTATAAGCATAGTTTTCTGAATGTTCCGAACACATAAGATATAGTTGTCAAATTCATAATATAGGCATCATCTAGGTTTTTTACTTACTAGCATGCTACTACAACATGTCGTCCTAGGCGACCACCATCTTGCAGCCCCATGACCACCAAACTTATCCAAACCTTCAATGTGCATACATCCTTTCAGACAGGTGATCAGTACCACTGGCCTTGCACTCATGAGCTGTGTACCGAGATTGCGATGTATGTATATATGCAATGAAATGCCACTTACAATGAATACACAGTCATCGCTAGACCGCTGAGTATCCACAGATACAACAACACATGCTAGAATGATAAGCTTCATATTTAGAAACGAATTATCCCTTACCTTATCTGGTGCAACAGTGAATACTCGTAGGCCACGAGCACATCTCGTCATTGTTATCATCTTCGTCGGCGATGTGACCTCGCTGGAAGCAGAGAATGCAATGAGTAGTCCTTCCTTTCCGTGCACAATAGATTTATGGCCAAGTACTACATCCCCACCACCTCCCTTGACATTGTACATACTGGTATACTAATGAAAGGAACTAATGCATGTACCCTGAACCATCCTCTAGGTATCGCAGGTTCGATTCCCATTGAGAGTGGTCACACACACAATTAGAGATAGTCATAATGCATCGATTTGTGTGCTTCCTCGTGTCGCCTGCTAGAATGCACAACAGGAAAAAATACCTACCTATCTGCACGCGCATATTGCACAAGTGACGGCTAGACAAGACCATATAAAGTAAGGAATTCGACAAAAGCCATGTAATTCCATCACTAATACAAATTGTCAGGTTGGCCGAGCAGCCTAAGGCGCCAGATATAAGATCCAGATCCAGTAAAAGGGAGCAAGTGTTTGAATCCCCACTCCTGACACAATTTTTTTTTGTTTCTGTAGTATACTCGAATATATATGGTATCATAGGTTTGATTCTCGTTAAAAATAAACATGCTGACACACCTGCAGACATTTGCCGGTCCCACTGACCATGAACAGACTAGCATGACTAATACTATGACTCCAACCTGTACTCATGTACCAACCCTTGTTACAAATACAGACAGTGATACACCGCATAGTTTGTGGTCAGGTAGGAGTCAGGGAGGGCTCACCCTGGTCTGTAATACGAGCAACACACACACACAATGTAAATGATCTTAGACCACTCTGGTAAAACAACCCCCTTACGAACTGACTGAAATGAAACCATCACGAACGACCAGACAGTGACCTACACCCTCGTGTACTGATGTTTGTAAAAACAGTTAGGCATAACCTGTATCGGACCTTCAATGTACATCAGTCAAACTCCAACCCATATCCGCTTACTAAACCATCAATACTCACAGCTAATCTCTAACCCGACAACAACTGAGGACCGACCTGCACTTGTCGGGTACCTAGACAGCAATGTACATCACATACCCATCCATCGACAATTCTAGACAACTGAATATTATCAAAATAGACATGGTGAGTAAGTAGGTATCACACACATTTCAACTATGTACTATGTACTCTGCTTGAAGAGCAGAAGACCTGTAGGACGCGATGTGAACTGGCTGGAAGCTCGGAGCATAATTATCGCTCTGTATTTCCATGTACAGTATACATTATCGATCAAGAAAATACATCACAACCAATCTGTGTCAAAATATACTTACTGGAAAGTAACTATTACATGTAGTTTGATGACGATGGTGTATGATACTTGAACAAATAAGGTACCGAAATTTCGATTCTCATTGAGAATGTATGCTGACACATATGTAAACAATTGTTCGTTGTCGGTCACACTGCCATGAAGATGGGCATGTAGCGACCATGACAGTAATATCCCGTCTCCGACCTGCACTTGTGTACCGAACCGTTGCAATTAAAGACAGTGATACTCTGATGATCTTACCTGCAATAATGTACCGACCGAGCCTTTTTACACACACATGAAGCAATACTCTGCAGCCCTGCCAGAACTGGAGCACATTGTGCAATGTGTGTTCATCAAAAATGCTTACAGCCAAATGTCACACATACACACTGTGACAACCCGAGACACGAATCAAGTACCCAGGTTAAGAGGCCAAAACAGAGAACAGCCAAGGATATATCCTTTTGGGAAAATGCCCCGACTGAGGGACTCTCAACCTAGCACCAAGATGCCCAGAGGAGAACATGGAAATAAAATAAATTCTCCGCTCTAACATAACTCCCTGATGTAAAATAAATAACTTGTGATGTGTGTGCGTCCCCCAACCTAAGGCTGTTTGTCCGGCCGTAGCCTGTGACGCCCGCAGCAGGGTGGTGCACTCCATTGGTGTGGAGTGTGCGCCCGGTCACTAGAGCGACCATGCGCAGCGCAAGAGCAGGGCATGCCGGTACAAGTGCAGCCGGTGGTTGCCATGGCAACGTGAGATGCCGCAGAAGGATGTTTCGGCCAATGGATTGAACTGGAACATTCCAGGCCTTATTAAATATAATTTATTGTGATGTTGATTTAAATGATTATGATTGTTTTTGCAGGTGTTGTTATATTTTATTGTGTTTGCAAGGTAAGGTGGTATTTATTTATTTTCCTCTTCCACAGAGTGTTTTGTACATCCCATTTCACCAGTGTTTATGTCGTAAGAATATTTGTATTGTTTTCCCATCAACTTTCTTAGCAACCGGACATGTAATTATAATAGACCTCTTCATCAACTGGAACCTTCTTTTATCTTGTCGCCTGGTAAGCCACCTCCACTCCCCGGTGGATTAGCATTGCCCCAGGGAGCCTAATGTGCACGCAATTGTTAATTGTCATTAGACATTTTCCTGCTTCACCGCACATCCGGTTAAAAAAGCCGAGTGCGTTTTGTGTAAAGTTCACTCAGTGAAGGGGAGTAAGTATGGCGTATAAAATAACTTGTTTTCAAGCCAGTTATTTATTCACGACCGCGTAAGCGTTTAAGGGGACGGGCCCTAATAATCCCCCTCAATCAGCACATAAGTCTCATTTTCAGTGTAATCAGTTTTGTTCCGATATGTATGGGAGTGTGGCAGTCCATGCACGCGAGTATTATGTTTAGGAGTTTTTCCGGCGAAAACCCCGACAATGGTGCATAGCCGACCGACGGGCTATGGTTTATGAAACAACCTGCATCTGGAGCAATAATCTACAGGCGGATGACAATTCAACAACCTCGGTGAGGAGATTGGTCAATGGTCGACGGCCCACAATTCTGAGGTTAAGAGGAGCAGCATCATCTTTGCCGTCGTCTGACGGCGTATGGCACCCTGGGATATTTATCCCTTTCCTTTCAACATCACCGCGCCATAAAAATCCCGTTCCAATCATTTTACAAGCATCGACCGTGCGCCAGTTACATCAAACACAGTGCCCAGCCCAAAATAAATTTACTCACCTCCTTGCAGCTGAGTCGGGAAATCATATGTAAAACCAACATTAGTATGACACAGATAAAATAATTTATTGGTTTAGTTATCAAGTGGTACTGCGAAAGAAAGCAAGTAAGTATACTTCAACTTACCACAGATGGTAATTTAAAAGGGGATAATTCAAATAAATTACTAACGTATGGAGACCTTTAAAAAGTTTTTTTTTTGTCATTTCCCTCACTTGTTGATTACTAATATCCAACAACAAAAATTACCCGAATTATAGTTTCATATCCATCAAGAGTATTTTTAAAACTTGATACAGGCGTTTTCGCTATTTTGTTACATTCAATTTTTTTTTTTTTTTTTTTTTTGTAATGTTTCAGAGAATAAAGTTAACAAAAGAACAAGAGGTTGCGCCCAAACTTCTGTGTAATGAATCACACAAGATTAGATGTTAACAAATACGTTAACACAACACAAATGAAACAAAACATTTTGGAAACAGAGTTGTTCCATTATTTTAAGCAGATATGTTACTTTGTTATATACAAAAATAAATAAAAATTATAAAGTTTAATATCACATCTTGTCAAGAAATTTCACACAGCAAGCGCAATAAATTTAGTCTGTAGGTGCCATGCTTGAAATTTAGTCGTCACATCATGCACAAGGAGCATGCAAAAAATGGAAAGTTCTGACAATCATGTTTTGGAAGAAAATTCGGTGTGGGCAGCGACACACACAACTCTGCAAATTTTGCACACGTTTCCCAAGAAAAATCCCGCAAGGTCCAGGTAGGTAAGCTTTAGCTGCACATGGGCTCAGTTACATTTCCCTGGGGAAGACTTGGGACACACTAAGAAATATCAAAAAGGAAATTTAAAACATTATAACTTTCGTTACAAACACTAACAGGGATGAGGCAATAAAAGTTACAATGTTTCCACTTACCAAGGTGGCAGTGTTGAATCCTACATACTATATATGATGAAAATCTTCAGCAGTTAATTTATTTGCATTCAGAACAAGGTGGAAACAGGATGAAGAAGAAGGGTCAGCAAATTCCTTTATGCATGGAGTCGCTTGGATTAAGTTCTAAAAGTCGTGATTTGGCTAATCGATAAATTTCTAAACACCATACCACGAGTGTAAAATGTAGTGGAGAATTCCACGACCATATTTTAGGATCAGAAGATTATGAACTTCATTAAAAAAAACAATAACATGAGAAAGTCGACAAAAAAAAAAAGGATTACGGAAATACAACGAACAATAACTGCACAAAACCAAAATATAACAACAGTTTTTGGTTAGTGACGTGCCTTATTACAGTACAAGTGTTGATCTCTATCGCAGCGCAGACAAAATACCAAATATGTTGTAGAGTCCACTGAATATTACCAAAGATAATAATAACAATAACATTTCTTAGCAAGGCCGTTTGCGGTATTTACAAATCAATTTAAAAGTAAACACGATTAATTGGTTTACAAACGTATAGTCTGCTCAGTTTTAAGAGGAATAAAGAAATTAAAAATCAGTTTCATACAAATTTAAAATTACCATTAAACAAAAGTAGTGTTCCGAACAGTAACAAGGAAGTAAATTTAAAATAAGCTTTGCAAAACAAGCTTAATTCTCTATAAAAGCAATTTAAAAGGAAAAAAATATAGTAGGGAGAGGGAACATGTCGTAGCATGGCACACTTTTTCCTGATAGGCTAGGGCCCATGAAGAAATCATCTAGAGTTGAGAATGAGTGGGTGCTATCCGCTTAACGAATAGGCATATACCGGTTTCCCTCACCCCACTACATTATAGTTTCAACTCTGACCAGTAGAATGTAGATATGAAATACTGCAACAGCACTGCATTGGAAAATTTGTAAGTTACAAAAAAAAATTGCTCTCAAGCTGATACTAATAGTACCCTCATCAGGCTGTCATGGCAATGTGGTATAAAACATGCTGGAACAGGCTGATCAGCTGAGTTGCTGTTCAGACCTCGAACAGAGAACATCGGCTGTGGGTAATGTATTCGTATTCGACAGTAGAACAGGGAAGTCATTTGTGCTGCTACTATAAGAAAACCTTTTCTACAATAACCAGTTGCGGGCAACAGGAAACTGGTTGTCATCATGATCAGAATCCAGACCGTACTATGTTCACATGTGAACAGTGTAAATCACAGTTTGTCCGATATGGCGACCTGAGATGACGACATCTTGCAACCTGTATGTGTCTCCATGCATTCCCTGTCAGGCGAAGATTGGCAAATAAAAATGCAGGTTCATCTAGTAATGTCAAAGCTAGTTCTTTGCTCCTTCAAGACATCCATCAACTATTGTGACAAGACATTTATAAGCTCATATGATGATAGGAATCACGAAAACAGTATATGTGTGAGGAACACAATTTGCAGGACATATCAATACGATAAGTGTCGAAGAAGATATGTACTTGATGAGGATTTAAGTAGTCATTTGAAACTTTGTAAAGGAGAGACCACTGATAAACAACCTAAAGCTTATTCACCATCTATGAAGCATAATGATAATGGCTTTTTCCTGAAGCGATCTGCACAGTAGTGACACGAAAAACTTTCCTGTTCCATCAATGAATAAGAGCACGTTAGCCGATGTTCACTCGTCGAAGTCTGGATGACAACTGAGCTGGCCAATCCTATACTAAAACCATCATATTGCTAGTTTAACTCCTACAGTGAGATTCATGTCTATCGTCAACTGCCGCCAGGAGGAGGAACTGTGAAAGCGCGTCCTGGCAGAACGTCTCTACCCTGCACAAAGGGCTCTCAGAGATCGCACTACAAGCTTGATGGTGACTGTCAGCTGAACCTGCATCGGAACGACGACCCCATCAGCTGTTCCATGTACACACCTCTCTCTGTCCTTCATGTGTTCGTAGGGAAGGTATCAGTGTTGGATGCTCCTTCAACACTCTTCCGACTTGAATTACACCAACACTTGGAATGTGGCGTGTCCATAACATTAGTACATCCTTGCAAACACTCTGTACGCAGGAGACAGACATGTATGTCTTCGTCCTGTCGTAGATATGTGGGTAGATGTTTGTATACATGCCATATTTCATGTCAAGCAAATGACAGAAGGAATTCTTTAGGCAAGTATACGAGTTCAGTGTCTTTGTGGAGTGCTGCAAGTGAGTTATGCTTTCCACATGCCACAATAGCTGATAGAATCTTCTGACCGCTAGAACAACATGCCATCATTTTCACTGTGTTCCTTGACAAATTTTTTATGTAGCTATGGTACAAAATACTGACCTGGAATTATATACACCCTCAGGTCTGTCCGAGCTCAAACGACAGACTAACTGCGAATGATCCAGAGAGCTCGTGGAACTGTGTATATACCCTCGTTTTATGCACACACAACATCCTTATCTAATATGGGTAAAATACCAACAAGGAAGAGGAGACTGGAGAGTGAATGTTCAAGCAGCTGTGTGTAGGGACCTGAGTTCGTGACCTTCACAGATTATTACTATGGGCAAACAGCATCGCAGTGATCACCATGGAATTGTTGAGCTGTTGTATGTAAACTGCCTGTACGTACGCTCATTGCAAGTTCGAGTTCAGTCAGGGGCGACTGAGTATGACTGCGTTTACTTGGAAATATTTGGTACATGCATCGAAGGTTCGAGCATAGCCAGGGTCGACCGAGTATGACTGCCTGTAATTGCAAATGCTCGATCGGTACACGAGAGTTGGTAGGGCCATGACTGTATGTAATTGTAAAGGCTCGGAGTGTAGGTCAGAGACAGAGTATGACTATAATTGCGAACATGAAATGTTAGTTTGCGATGTCTCGACTACTGGCTGTGAAGTTGGCCTCTTTACACTCGTACACGATCACCTTAGTCTTCCTTAGGCTACTTCCTGCTGTGTGCATACAAGGTACACACACTTCGCTGGTATCGTATGGTTAGTGCTTGTAGATGATGTCTCTTCGAATTTTATGGCAGTGGGTCCTTGCTTCCCTCCGGCGAACGATTGTCTTCTGGCGAACATGTAATCGGTATTATAATGTATGTACAGAAAGGTAGGGCGGTCATTGCTTCCAGTGAGTTCACGAGGATAATATGTGCTCGCGAACTGCAGGTCTTCTGAAACAGCTACACTCATTAAGGTAAAACCTCTGATCTGCATCGTCTAGGAGCAGAGTACTAACATAGTTATCACATGTGTGTGTTGTGATACCTCATTACTCGGTTCGTGTCTCGGGTTGTCACAGTGTGTGTGTGTGACCTATGACTGCAAGTATTTGTGATGAACATACATATCACAATGTGCTCCGGTTCGGGCGTGGCTAAAGACTATAGTTTTATGTATGTGTAAAAATGCTCTGTCGGTACATGAGTGCATGAAAGGTCATCAGAGTATTACTGTCTGTAATTGCTATGGTTCGGTACACGAGTACAGGTGGGAGATGTAGTATGACTGTCATGGTCGCTACATGCTCGTCTTCATGGGCAGTGGGACCGACGACGAACGATTGTTTGCAGACCTGTCCACATACACTTTAAATGGGAATCGAACTTTCGATACCTTATTTGTTCAAGGATCATACACCATCCTCATCAGGCTGCATGCAATAGTTACTTTCCAGAATGTGCGTTTTGACACAGAGTGATTGTTATGTACTTTTTTGGTCGGTAATGTATACCATACATGCAAAGACAGAGCGATAATTATGATCTGAACTTCCAGTGAGTTCACATCGCGACCTTCAGGTCTTCTGCTCTACAAACAGAGTATTTATGTACTTATTTGAAATGTGTGTGATATCTACTTACTCAAAATATCTAATTCGATTGTAATCAGTTTTCTAGAATCGTCAATGGATGGGTATGTGATGTAGCTACATTGATGTATAGGTACCCGACAGGTGCAGGTCCGTCCTCAGTTGTGTTGGGAGTACAGACTAGCTGTGAGCATTGAAGGTTTAGTATGCCGGTGTGGGTTGGGTTATGACTGATATACATTGAAGGTCCGATACAGGGTATGACTGATTGTACTTACAAACTTCGGTACACGAGTGTGTAGGTCGCAGTCTGGTCGTGAGTGATGGTTTCGTTTCAGTCAGTTCGGAAGTTTGACCAGTGCGGTCCAGGATAATTTACATTTTATGTCTCTGTGTGTGTTGCTCGTATTACAGAGCAGGGCGACCCCTTCCCAACACCTCCATGACCGCTCCCTGACCCCTCCATCCTATTATTACCTGCTTCGGTACACGAGTGTAGATCAGAGATACTGGTGAGTGTGTAGGCTCATGTTATGATTTTTGCTAGTTGTATCTCAAACAGTTCGAAAATTACAGTTAACTGTGTGGTGTATCACTGTCGGTATTTGTAATAAGGGTTGGTACATGAGTACAGTTCGGTGACAGATTATGACTGTCTGTAATTGCAAAAGGGTCGGTACATGAGTGCAAGTCGCAGACAGTGTATTACTATCATTCTAGTCTCTTCTTGGCAGTGGGAACAACAAATGCTTGCAGGTGCGTCAGCATGTGCTCTCAACAAGAATGAATCCTACGTTACCATATTTATTCGAGTATGGTACAGAAACAAAAAATTGTGTCAAAAGGGGGATTCGAACCATCGCTCCCTTCTACTGGAAACAGAGCATTTATGAGGTATCTTAGGCCGCTCGACCAACCTAAAATATGTATTAGTGACGGAATTACATGGCTTTTGTCAAATGTCATACAATGTATGGTCTTGTCTAGCCATCGCTTGTGCAATAGCATGTGCAGGTTGGTAGGTCCTTTTTGATTTCGTGCACTCTAGCAAGCAATATGAGAAAGCACACAGATCGATGCATATGACTATCTCTAATTGTGCATGTGAACACTCTGTAAGGGAATCGAACATGCAATACCTCGAGGATGGTTCAGGGTACATGCATTAGTTCCTTTCAATAGTATAACAGTACGTACAATTTCAAGGGTGAGGTGGTGGGGATGTCGTACTTGGTCACTATCTATTGTGCATGGAATTGCACGATTGCAAGGCCAGTGGTACTGACAGTGTGTCTGGAAGTAGGTACACACATTGAAGGTTCGGGTAAATTTAGAAGTCAGTGGGGCTGCAAGTTGGTGGTCGCCTAGGACGACTTGTAGTAGTAGCATGCTAGTAAATAAATCCTAGATGATGCCTAAGTTATGAATTTGACAACTATATCTTATGAAGTTTAGAACTTACAGCCCATATGCTTATAAGTCGTCATATGGTATGCTTGTTCCTGCGACCCCCTCTTGTTGACAACCATATATTATGTAGTTCGGAACATAGGTTTCATTTTGTGTGTGACCATGATGCCAATGGAATTAATCTTTCCTTATTGTAGTATTCCGAGTAGGCCGTGCTACATATCATGTTTTCGACCATCTGCCTAAGCTAGATGGGTCATTGTTGTTCTGGTCAGGTTGCTTCCTGTGTGGCCAAGATGGTCACCTGGTGGTGGTGGGGTGGCTTTGTTGTTAGGACCCTCGAGGATAGTCAGTTGGGATGTGGTCTTCGTCGTGGTCGGATGCCGAAGACATTGGTGAGTGTGTGCCATTTTGGTGGTCGGTCACAAATGGTCGCCAGAGACATGGCATGAGTATAACTTGTTACGTATAATGTCTAACAGACCGCTGGAGGAGGTAGTGTACTAGTATAACAAAGATATATGTCATACTTGATCATATGTGGATGGTAATCCTCAGCACGAGGGTTGGAAAGGGTGTCTCCTCTCTGTTACACAGGTACTCGGGGGGTCGACATGCAATGATTCAGTGGAGCTTGCCAAGGCATAGCCTAGCATGTGAGGAAGTATGGTCAGGTGTGATGGAGGCAGGCGGAGGGTGAGGAAACGAGATATAGAGAGCACAAGCACGAGTGGAAGGTATCTGGTGGAGTTGCCGAGGGAGGGAGCACGTGAGGATATGTGTAGCCAGGCGGTTGCACCAAGAGGACAGGAGAGAGATGTGAGAAAGAATGGGGAGTCATGCAAACTAACACGATCCATGTGTCCCTTCTCGTCGTTGGGGGTTTATGCATGTGTATGATTTTAGTACTTCTATCTCATGGCAACTATAATGCAAATGGTTCGAAAATTACAGCTAACTATGCCTGTAAAATGTCAGAGGTCATACTTGTCCCTGCAACCCCTCTCTTAGTCGTGTTGGGTGTCTATGTTATGAATTTGTCATCTATAACTCACATGATTCGGAAAATGCACCCAACTATGCTTATACATTGTCATAGTACATACTTGACATGCGACCCTTCTCCTAGTCCTGGATGATGTATATGTTATGAATTTGATAACTATGTCTTAAACTATTCGGAAATTACAGCCAACTTGGTTTATAAGTTGACATTATGGCATACTTGACCCCTTCTAGTCGGGGTGGATGCCTATGTTATGAATTTGACAACTATAAATTAAAAAGTTCGGAAATTATAGTCAACTATGCCTATTAGTGTTATGCACACACACAGAGACTTCAGGAGGAGGCAGTCTTAACACAGGATCCGAAATTGATCGTTCGCGATACCTTTATGCAAAACCCCCCCACCCCCCTCGCGCTAGTGAGGTGCTGGCCATCAAAATGGTCATCATCCCCAGCTTGACACCAATTATCCTGGGTAAATATAAGTCGTCGACACCAAGATGGCCACCAGTAATGATTTCTCAATTTGGCAGAAATTTGAGAAACTCCGAATTCGAGAAAAGCTCCGACCGATTCATGTGCATTGGGCAAACCTCATCCACAAAGGTCAAATTGTCCAGATTATGCTAATTAGAGATTGCCGCCATCGGCGGGAGGGAAATTCTGCAGGGAAAACTGGAAGAAATCTTTTTTTTACCCGAAAACGGCAATTTTGGATGGGAAAAAGGGAAAAAAGGGAAATTCTAAGGGACCTTGATATGCTAATTGGGCTCCACCGGTCCACCGCCTGACGCCAGGTGCATTAGAGCTCAATTTTTTTATACTCTTCATAGCCACTGTTTACTTTCCGAAGTCAGAATATCAGCTGAGTCGCTCTGCCTATACTATAATCATCATATTGTCAGTTTAAATACTACTTTAAGATTCATATTTATCGACCACGCATCCCCATACTTCTAACTATGTGGACATCTACACCACTGCCAGGACAGCTCCTACTGCCAAGAGGCGTTCAAAAATGTACCATGCCAGAACGATGCCCCGTATACCACTGCACCAAGAGCTCCCAGGGACAGAACGGCACGCTTAACATTGATGACGACTTCCAGCCGAACCATGTGTCGGCATCTGCCACGACCTCATCAGCTGCTCCAGGTACACAAAAAGCTAACTCTCTCTCTCTCTCTCTCTCTATCTCTCTCTCTCTCTCTCTCTCTCTCTCTCTCTCTCTCTCTGTGTCCTTCATGAGATCCTAAGGGGATGAAGCAGAATATCAGTGTTGGATGCTTCTTGTCCCTTGAGCACTCTTCTTGCATGCATTACACCAGTCCCTAGAATGTGGCATGTCCATAACAGTAGTAAATCATTGCACACACTCAATACATGGGAGACAGTCGCATATTTCTTTGTCCTGTTGCAAATATGCAGCAAAATGTTTGCAGACATATCATATTTAATGCTGTGCATGTCAGAAGGAATTCTTTGGGCAGGTATGCGAGCTCAGTTTCTTTGTCGAGTGCTGCGAGTGATTTTTTCTTGCCATATACGACAATAATTGATAAACTCCTCTGTCCATTAGAACAGTATTCCATCATTTTTCACTAAGTCTGTACGACGAGTTGTGGACGATGTGTAGCTGCTGATCTAAAATGATGCGCTCTCAAGTCACTCAAAGTTAGTCAGAGCTCGAACTGCGAATGAGCCAAAGAGCTCGTGCATCTGCATTTATACCCCCATTATATCCACATAATGAATCTTTATCTAACATGGGGGAAAACGTGCATACTCTATATGTACCAGCAAGGGAACACACTGCGAAAAACTTCATACACCAGCAAGGAAGTGAAATACCCACAGTTACAGTAGACCAGCTCGATTTTCTCATTGCAATGTTATTTGTCAGGTGTGGGATTCGAACCCACACTCCCTTTACAGGAACCACAGCTTAAATAAATCAATTCTGATCACTCGACCAACCTGACCATTTGTGTAAGTGAGGGAATTACAAGGCACGCACAGGCAAACACAAACTATGTATGTGTGCGTGTGATTTCGTTACAAAATTAAATACCAAATAAAATGAATAATTTGTTTTATTCTTCCTATCATCTAATAATCGACTGTACACCCACGGCAGACATATGGCCTTGTCTAGTAACGACTGATGTAAGCGCTCATCGCTTGTTCATACTATAGTTTGATTTGCATTGCTTGTCTCTGGTTGGCTGTGTGTGGTACAAATGTCACCATGGGTGGTTACCTTGTCATGTCAATTACTGTCTAGCCTGCTAAGTTGGTCTCTCTTTACACTCGTTCAGCTTATGCACTACACTTGGTATTCATTTGAACAATTACTGCTGCGAGCCTACAAAGGACATTGATTCGCCGCAACCATATGGTTAAGTATTGTAGATGACAATTGCAGTTACTATCTTCATGTCATTTGGCACTGGTGTAGTTAGCAAATGTCTTGCTGTACTCACTTCCTAATGAATGTTAAACATTTCCTTTGCACCTCTTGTTATGACTATACCGTTTAATGATGCGAGTAAAAACAGCATCACAGTTGTTACAATGGAATGCCATGTATGCTGGCCTGAACAGGCAATGGTAGTTTTCATGTGGGCGTGCATTGCCCCCATAAAAGTATTTCCACAATAGCAACATTGATACCATAATGCTTGGTGTGGCGCTTCAGCTTCATGATTTATTGGCACTGGTGCAGTTCGCGAATGCATTAACGATCTACTTTTCAATTGAGACGGTAAAACTGTCTCGTTTAAATTTCGGCGGCAATTGTAAAATTGGCAATATAGCGCGTATAGGTATTTTTATATTCTAGTCAGCCATATTAAATATTCTCTTATGTATTCCAGCCACAGTAATTTTTTAAAATTTATTCTTGGTGAATTTTTATATTATATATTTAATTAGTATGAGTATTTTTATTACGTTATGTGCAGTTTTAATATTTTTTAAAACCATCTGAGTATCGCGATTTTAGCGCTGGCCACTTAACGTGGTGACAGCACGAGGCAGGTAGGGGAGTCGTCCGGCTGTCTTCGGCTGAGAAACATGTGTGTAGAGGTGGCCGAGTGCAGGATTGGTTTAGCAGAATGGGCTACCGTTTAATCTCAAGTTGTGATGAGCTCGATGTATGCAATATTAACCTGTTACGAAATAAGTTGGTTGCTAAAAATATCGCCACAGGATAAAATTTAATTTTAGCACCAGTGGTTTGTTCGGCATGACCGGAATCTACTTTGGTGAAGAACACTGCCGGACATCGGCGAGGCTCTTATGGTTGCTGTGGACCGTCACGTTGGGGTCACCAAGGAGCTGTTTATTTCGGGTATCCAGACAGATGGTCTTCGGCAGCTGACTTCAACCAGCTGAGCTCGAGCATGGAGGCGTGCTACGGCACTGCAATCTTGTCGACTCTCAGCAAAATTACAGGTACTGAGTTGGCAACGTATTTAGCAGGGCCATTTGGTATCGAGGCCCGTTACGGCTCAAATTGTTTTGAATAAGTTTGTGGAGACCGTTAATATTCAATTTTACCATGCCGTTCAGCTGGCCAGATGGAAATGTGTGTTGTAACTGCATTGAATACCATGTGTAATTGCAAGTTAAATAAAAGTACATTAAAAGCTAAAGTATCAACACATTAATCTAATTGAGATTCCTGGCCATGGCTTAAAGGGGTTGGGAGAGGGTTTGGTATAAATATTTGGCAAACTGAGTGAGGTATATTGGACCCACCACAGTCGCATCACGCTGGGGGTTTTAAATCAGTGCCACTCTAACATTTTGTGCGGAGTACTGTTCCTCTGGTTTTGTGTTATGGTGCCGCCATGACAACCTGGATCTACAAATTATATAAGGCATCTCTGCTCGCCAACTTGGCGGCCACAAATGTTCCAGCAGAGGAGACGGAGGGGTTTATACTCTACGCAAGAAAATGGCAAATTTTATTAAGACTGGTGCAGCGAGTGAGCTGGGAGACGTGGAAAATTCAGGTCAGATGCAACAGCAATTTAGTTAAGGAAATTGTGACAGTTCAGTAGTCATTTCTTCTCCGAATACCGTAGCAGTAATACGCGATTGTAAACCAAAAAACATCTCACTATATTACCAGCAAGTTGATAAGGTAAGCGAAATAAACCTCTTAAAATCTGACGCGAAAATGTTACTGTGTTTAATTAGTAAATGTACCGGCTTGGTTTTGCAAATATTATCAATGTGCATATCTAGTGGGGAAGGATAACAAAATGTCAAAGTTAAAATGTGGGAGGATTTGAGCCCTCGTAGAGTGAAATGAGACCTGCTCAAAAGATATGTCCACAGATTCCAAAACAGTAATGAAAGAGTTCTATAATTTATGCAGTGTGTGGTGAGCTGTGCCAGCGTGCTGAACGAGGGCTTTGATGAGCGAGATATTGTTAATGAGATTTTACAAAATATTTCACCTAAAACGTGCTCCAGCACTTCGGGAAAGCTAACCCATTTAGTGTGATCGATTTAAATGCTGCATTTTATTAATGCGTTTCGGCAGAAAATAGTAGGAAATATACCGCATTGGTCACATCGTGGGGACATTTTCAATGGACGCACGCACCTTTTGCTGTCAATATTGGGGGTCCATGTTTGTACCGGATCCTTCATAAGGCTCTTGAATATTACTAATTCAAGTTCGTAATGTTGACCTAAATGGTATTTTCATTTTTTCAAATAAAATAGATGAGTATTTGGAACACATTAAGTTAGAACTGGAGAAGCTGCGAGAACAAGGTTTCATGGTCAATCCCGACAAGGTCACGTGGGCTAAACTTGCAGTTATTTTTTTAGGATTCAGTTTGTCAGGAGGAAATTTGATTATGGATCCAGAAAAAATTACCACAATGGTAAATTTTCCGAGGTCAAAAATATTAAAGGGGTCGTGCGAATTATGGGCATGTTAGGATATTTCGCATGGTTTATTGATAACTACGCAGAATTAGGTGCACCCCTAAATAACTTACGGAACAAAGATATACCTTTCGTATGGGACGGACAACAAGAGAGAGCGTTTAATGATTGAAAACATGCAATTTCACATCCTCTGGTGCTCACCTTTCCTGATTTCAATCTGCGTTTTATTTCACAAGTTGATGCATTGTCTGTCGCGCAAGGTGCAGTTTTATTACAAGATCAAGGTGAAGGACACAAAGCAATAGCATATGCAAGTAGATTGATGAATGATACCGAAAGGAATTTAAGCACATATGAGAAAGAGGCACTTGTGTGTATATGAGGGGTAGAAAAATTCAGTACATATTTCGAACACCAAGAGTTCGACTAGATGACCGACAACCAAGCGTTAGCATGGCTGTATACACACCCAAAACAGATTGGAAAAATAGGCCGGCGGGTTGCTCATTTAAATCATTTTAGATTTAGGATAATTCATGTTAAAGGTAAGGGGAATACAGTGGCATACTGTATATCTAGAATGTTTAATGAAAAGTACTATGATATTGACGAACAGGAAATGGTCAGGGTATGGAAGGTCTGGTAGGAAGCGGGGAACAGTGTTGTGCTATAGTGAAATTTATCCCCGAGGCTTTTAACGACGTGGCAAATTGCCAAGCACAAGACGACGAGTGTCAATATCAGTATTATAAGATAGAAAGGGGAATTTTATATTTTTTAAAAGGGAAAGGTGGTAAAAAGATAGTTGTTCCTGAGAAAGCGCACAGTATGTTGATGAAATATTTACAAGATTCTTTGGTCGGCGGTCACATGGGGATTATGAAAACATGTGCGCAGATCGAAAGAGAATTTTTCTGACCGCATATGAGAAAAATTATTAGTAAATATGTAGCAGGTTTTTCCAAGTGTCAGTTGGCTAAACAGCCAAGGAAGAGTAAAGTTGATATGCATTCTGTTACGTAACCAGTCCGCCCCTGGGAGAAGGTGATTGTGTATATGTACGGCCCATTGCCGAGATCCCGCAATGGTAATGATTGAATTTTGATTATGATTGACGCCTTCAGCAAGTTAATGATAATGTTGCCTTTATAGGATGTGAAAACTGTGAATTTCGTTAAGGCTCTTGTTGAGCATGTGTGAAAAATCTTCGGGGGGCCTGAGCATATAGTGTCAGATAATGCATAATATTTTATGAGTAAACTGTTTGAGATTTTTTTTTGAGTGGGGGACCTAGCATATAACAACTGACCCTTATTATCAGTGTGCAAACCTAGTCAAACGGGTGAACAAGAATGTCAAAGTAGCATTGAGTATATTTCACAATCATGACCACCATAGTTGGGACGAAAGTATTTCTGAATTATACTTGGCTTTTAACTCAGTCCCGCACACAATAGGTTTTTCGCCAAGTAAAGGTTTTTTTGGTCCGTGAACTCCTGTTTGCTTTGCTGAACATTTAGGGTACTCTGCCGGCGACGCTCGAAGATACTGACCGGGGAACTCTGAACAAATTGTGAGATGAAGATTATGTTAGTTTGCAAAAGGTAATGAAAAATGTGGCCAGTAATTATAATCGTAGTCGTATTGAAAAACTTTTAGATTATGGCGATCTTGTGGTGTGTGGAAAGGTCGTGTTAAGTAACAAGGCTTCTCATTTGTCGTCGAAATTACCTACAGCGTATAGTGGACCATACGAAGTGTTTAAATTCCTCACCCCTGTGAGAGTACTTTTGGGTGATCCTGCGAACAAGTATGTCACTAAGCGTTCACATGTCACGTGTATTGAGAACGTTTTGTGCAAGAACATTGTAACTGGGGGTTTCACATAATGTTTAAGGAGTACACGATGATATTTACATGTGTTGATAGAGGTCATGATGCTATTTTTACCATGGGGCTGGGTTTTCTGAACTGTTGTTAGTTGTTAAGATTATCTTTAAGCCTGTTCTTAATGCGTATCTGAGAATTTTAATATACCTTTTCTTACTTTTATTTCTGTCGATTTTTATGGGGGTTTTTATGTGCTGTTAGTTGTTTTTATTACCCAGCACATTTGTATAAATGAGATATTGGAAAATGTGATCTTATTTGAACTCTAGGAAAGTACAATGTTTGTTTGGAGGTGCTCCTTTTAATATGTTTACTGGTTAGTATGTTTTTTAAGAGGGGTGGTTGAGACGGTTACACCGTCACGTTTACATTTCGGCGGCAATTGTAAAATTGGCAATATAGTTCGTATAGGTATTTTTATAGGCTATCCAGCCATATTAAATATTCTCTTATGTATTCCAGCCATAGCAATATTTTATATTTAATCTTGGTGAATATTTATATTATATATTAAATTAGTATCTGTTTTATATTACATCATATGAAGTTTTAATCTTTTTAAAATCCAGCTGAGCATCGCGATGTTAGCGCTGGCCACTTGACGTGGTGACAGCACGAGGCAGGTAAGGGAGTCGTCCAGCTGTCTTCGGCTGAGAAACATGTGTGTAGAGGTGGCCGAGTGCAGGATTGGTTTAGCAGAATGGTCTACCGTTTAATCTCGAGTTGTGATGAGCTCGATGTATGCAATATTAACCTGTTACGAAGTAAGTTGGTTGCTAAAAATATCTCCACAGGATAAAATTTAATTTTGGCACCAGTGGTTTGTTCGGCATGACCGGAATCTACTTTGGTGAAGAACACTGCCGGACATCGGCGAGGCTCTTATGGTTGCTGTAGAACGTCACGTTGGGGTCACCAAGGAGCTGTTTATTTCGGGTATCCAGGCAGATGGTCTCCATCAGCTGACTTCAACCAGATGAGCTCGAGCATGGTGGCATGCTACGGCACTGCAATCTTGTCGACTCTCAGCAAAATTACAGGTACTGAGTTGGCAACGTATTTTGCAGGGCCATTTGGTATAGAGGCCTGGTACGACTCAATTTGTATTGAAATAATTTTGTGAAGCCCGTTAATATTCAATTTTACCATGCCGTTCAGCTGGCCTGAAGAAGCTGGTGTGTTGTAACTGCATTAAATGCCATGTGTAATTGCAAGTTAAATAAAAGTACATTAAAACAAATGTATCAACACATTAATCTAATTGAGATTCCTGGCCATGGCTTAAAGGGGTTGGGAGAGGGTTTGGTATAAATTTTTGGCAAACTGAGTGAGGTAGATTGTATCCCCCCCCCCCCTAGCTGCTTCATGCTGTGGGTTTTACACTCACCGACCAAATGACATCGGTGTTTTACATGATTTTCGCTTAAATACTATTCAAAACTACATTCTAGTTTGCATTGACTTAGTAGATGACTGTTGGCTGTGGGCGGTGCAAACATCAGCTATGTTAGTTACCTTGTCCAGTCGATCGCAGTGTGACGTACGCATCTCATCTTCTTTACAATTGTTCATCTTTCCATGTTGGAGGTTTCTTGGTTTGTTGCTCGCTCCCATTCTGTCTTACACCAACGCCTGGTAAGTCTGTAACGATAGCATTGCCTTACTGACAGCATTCTAGACATCCAAGAATCTCGTCGTGCTTTTGCAGTTAGTTGTTTGCAGACGGATTTTATTTCGTGTCAACGAGAAGGTATCCTTTAGGCAGGCTACCACTGTGGGTGAACATGACGTCATGAATTGCAGTGTTTTCTAAAGTTATTTCCCCACTGGTAATGTGTGTTATTTAATGCCTGTCAGAATGCATTGTTGTTCACGACAGCAACTGTGTTTACATATGATAAGTTTTCATATTGTAGGCGACAGTAAATGAAGTGATCTGCTTCCCGCCATGCTCGACGACGTGCTGTTATCACTACAAGATGATGGTTCGCGTCTCTGGTTGTCAGGGTGTGACCTGCTTGGTATCTCTGACTTGCAAGCTGGAAGTTTTTGTGATGAAAGTATGTTGAGTACGGTCATGTACGACAATAATGTTTGTGGGTTCATGGCATTATGTGCTCGATTCTTATATATATCTATAACACAGTAATTTTTGTTTATATACATTTGTCCTTTTGTGCACTCTAGCGGTCGACTGGAGAGTGAGTGCAACGATGCAAGCAGCGTCTCAAGGGAACTGAGTTCGAAACTTGCCGCACTATACAGATTGTCATTATGGGCAAACACAGCATTACAGTTACCACGGTGGAACTGCTGGGCTGAACATGCAATGCTAGCTGCTTGGTGCATGGTTTCTGGATGGAAAACTGCCTGTAAGTACATGCATAGAAGGTTCGGTGCACGATTGCAGGAAGCGTCATGAAGACCCTCTGTACATGAGTGCAGGTCGCAGACAGAGTATTACTATCTGCAATTATGGATACTGCATTCTAGTTTGTGTTGTCTGTCTCTGGCTGCCTTGACTGCTCGCTGTGAAGTTGGCCTCTTAACTTCTTTACATTCATACAACTTACACGATAGTCTTCATTCGAACACTTCCTGCTGTGTTCATACAAGGCACACACTTATTTCGCCCACGCCATGTGGTTAGGTCTTGTAGACAATGGCAGTTACTACCATCGTGACGTTTTGTATTGGGGCCTTGCTTCCATTCTTTTTCCGATGAATGGTTTTCTAGTCACTGCGGGCGAACATGCAATGACTACTTTCATGCCAGCATGCATTACCACTCTCTATTGGAATTGAACCTGCGATACCTTATTTTCAGGGATGGTACACTGTTTCCACTACTGTCAGGGTACATGTGTTAGTTCCTTTCAATAGCATATGTAAAAAGTAAGTACAATTTGTCAAGGCGAGGCGATGGAGTACTTGCGTGTGTTGAGTAGCCTTGTTGGTAGGTAATATATACCGTCCACAGAAAGCAGCACGGTCAGTCCACGGAAAGGCAGAATGGCCAATACTCCAGTGAGTTCACTATTATGAGATGTGCTCGCGACCTACATGCCTTTTACTGCACCTGTTAAGGCAAATGTATGTTCTGCATCTTCTAAAACAGAGTTAGTACATAGTTGAAGTGTGTGTGTGTTGTGTTTCTTTCTTACTCGTCATAGGTAATTTGTTTTGTAATGAGCTTATAGTTCTTGTATTTTAAATATCGAAATAAGTGCATGCCATATTTGCTCCAGCTGTGTTCTCTCTCTTGCACGAATACTGATGTGGTTTGTTCCATGTGTGCTTACGGTTCTGGCACTCGGTACTGGATTCCTCTCGTAAAGGAACATGCACTCGACTGGTCTGACTTCCTAACATTTCCTCGACTTGCCTGCTCGACGCTGACACTGTTGGTCGACCAGGGCCTTTCATTTCTCATGTTGTTTGTGTGCCGGGGGGTCAGTATGTGTTCTGCTGCTAGTGTTTGCCGGTTGGGTTTCACTCCGTTCGTACAGAATGTGTTCTGTACAGGATGGCCTGGTCGTGTCGCATCGGCGATGGCTGCAGCAGCACCAATGTATGTGAGACAGAGTATGTGTATCCATCGCACTGCGGTATCGGTACACGACGACCCACAAGTGTGTCGAGAGGTCAGTCGTGTCCGAACATCCTACTACTACGGACTTGGTCCCTAGATCCCCAAGAGGGGGGGGGGGGGGTACAGATGGTCTGTGAGCATTGCTCGTTTAGTGCACACGTAGGTTGGAGACAGAATGTGACTGTCTGTAAGTATGCGCATTGAAAGTTTTTGGTACACGAGCGCAGGTTGGAGAGTGAAGGATCGGAACATAAGTGCATGTGATGATTTTGTTTCATAAGGAGGTCGTTCTGTTGTACTGACCAAGACAACCTGATCTTGTCTCGTACTGTTTAACGCCGTATACTTGTGTGATTATGCTCGTTGGTAAGTATTTATTTTACTTTACATCATATATTTATATCTGTTTGCGTCGGTGTGTAGTAGTGTTGACCTTGTCGTCCTCGCACTTCAGAATGGTACATTTTTCACATAATGTTATGCACAATACCTGGTGCTGGCACAATATGCATTGCTTGGTAAATGCTGTTTGACCCGGTATGTAGTGATATCGTATCACTTGCGTGATTAATTATGTCGTTTCGTATGTGCTTTTCAATTCTAGTACTATGTGTTTGAATATCTACATGTATATATCACTTAAAATGGAGTAAAATGTTAACTCGTACTATATAAGTGACATCCTCTCGGATGTAAAAGTACATGTTTGCCTTGGCTGGTCTACCACCTGGAGAACTAACACATCTCTCTTTCTTGGCTAGTGTTCTATGCCATCCCATCGACTTGCCTGCGCTACCAATCGGGTCGGCCGCTGCTAGTATTGTGAGTGATGGCTGCATGTGATGGTTTCGTTTCACTCGGTTCGTTAGGAGGAGGTCATTCTGTTGTACTGACCAGAGCGGTCTGGTTTGGCATAATTTACCACACCCAGCATTTGTGTGATTGTGCTGGTTGGTAGGTACTGGTTTTTCTTTACATTGTGTTTACATTGGTGTGTAACAGTGTTGCCTGTATCGTTCCTGTGTCATTGGCTTAGGCTGTCCAGCTCACCAGCTCGTGATGACACATCCGGTGTGTGCATAGGCTCATGGCGAGTCCAGAAGGAGTTCATCATACGTCACCAGTTCGCGATGACATGTCTTGTGAGAGTGTGTTGGCTCATGCGATTATTTCTTCTCGTTTTCACACAATTTCTGTCGCATGCATAGGCCGATGAGTACGTA
Organism: Dryococelus australis; assembly: GCA_029891345.1. Taxonomy (NCBI): domain Eukaryota; kingdom Metazoa; phylum Arthropoda; class Insecta; order Phasmatodea; family Phasmatidae; genus Dryococelus; species Dryococelus australis. The sequence continues at coordinate 176,559,815 of CM056999.1, forward strand.
TACGCTATTTCATATTCCAACACTTGTCATGCAATCGTAGTCGTTTTGTCAAGGCATTGCACTGGTAACCCAATGGAAGCCGGAACTATCCCTAACACTTCTGCCTGCAATTTTTCAGAGTGTGTAGACGAATGCTGGTATTTACTTCTTCGACATACAGAATGCCTCTCGAGGATATCATAAGGTTAGGAATGTCCAGAAGGGGAAGAAACCTCCCAGCTTGCAGATACCAGTCTAGTGATTGTGTAGGCCCACACAGGTCTTTCCTTCTCCTAACCATGCAATGTCTGTCGAGGACATCATTGGCCTAGGCGAGTCAGGAGATTGTCCCTTTTCGTTGTCTGAGGTGATGCCTACGTAATGAATTTAGTAATTGTTTCTCGAACAGTTATGAAATTAAAACCAACTCTGCTTATAAGTACTTTCAGGACATGATTGACCACTCGAACCTTTCTGTTGTCAGGGGTGATGCTTATCTCATTATTACATTAGTTGCATCATAAATGGTTCAGAAATTACAACCGATTATGCTTATAAGTGTCCTTAGGTAGTACTTGACTCTTCGGGCCTTTCCGTTGTCAGAACTGATTTCTATGTTGGGGCTTTATCGTAGGGATTTCAGGCTGGGGCTTCGTTGTGGGTATTCCGATGATAGGATTCACAGGGCGCAACTCTGCAAGGTACGAATCGTGAGTGGGAGTACTCGGGGAAAACCCACCTATCGGAATGACAGAGCATAACGTACGCACTTTCGCTAGTTGTGATTTTGGTAGTTGTATCGTATTAAGTATCTGAAATAATTGCTTTATCTCTTGAAACTTCCTAACTGAGCTGCATGTTGAAAATTCTGTCTGTGACCGGCTGTACCATGTCAGCGACTATAATTAGATTTGCCGTTTGTCAGGTTTATCAAGCCGCACAAATATTACCTTAGGATAATTTATTAGGAAACCGACCTTCGTTAATTTTAGAAATGTGTAGTGTTTGGTTTTAACATCCATCAGCTTGAACACAATTAGTAACTTTTAATTATCTATACATATGTAAGTAGTCCATTGACCCATCATATTTTCCGTCACCCATAGAGATGTAAATTAAGAATTGAAATGAATAATATTGTTTTCTTTCGAAATTGTGCTAGTAAAATTACAGTGCTCCGTCACATATTGCACCCAAGAAAAATGTGTTTGTAATTGGTATTAATGATAGTAGTTGTTTATACAACTACGGAATGTAGTCTCCACAAAGAATGATATCTGTTCTACATAAGGGACTTGTGTTGAACTCTGTTTTCTGCAGTGTACAATGTGCACTACCTCTACAACTTCCTGTACATCATTCCATCTCACTTATAAATTATACTTAAATGTCAAGTCAAGTTCGTATAAGCAGAATTCCTGTTTGTGTGTATTAACATTTCTGTATTCGAGAACTGATCTGTTGTAAATTTTCAATACAACACCCATTACAGTTTAGGAAGCTTCATGAAAAAAAATGTTTAGTGTATAGAAGGACTCTTACTGAAAAGGTTAAGAGCCCGACAAACTGCGGGGTAGCCGGATACTGCGGGCTGAGAATAGGGTACTCTCTTCCTCCTCCGACGACGCCTCACTCACAGACCTTCACTCAGCTGTGGGCGCTGAACTAGCAGGTAAGTTGCCACTCTTGGCCGAGGAACGCAGCATGTTTACATTCGCCGGAGGAAGAAGAGCGGTCCTGCGATGTGGCACTCAACTTTCTTCTACGCCGTCATCTTCCCTGCTCTTTCACCTCTGACATTACACTGCGGCACCACGACACTGTGGCACTGACACTGCCGCACTGCAACAATGCGGCACTGCGGCACTGCAACACTGTTACACTGCGGCACAGCGACACTATTGCACTGTGGCACTGCGACACTGCGGCACTGCGACACTGTGGTAATGCGACACTGCGACACTACGACACTGTGAAACTGCGACACCGCTGCACTGCGATACTGCGACACTGTTACACTGCAGCACTGCGACACTGCGACACTGCGCCACTGCGACACTGCGACACTGCGGCACTGAGGCACTGAGGCACTGCGGCACTGCGGTACTGCGTCACTGCGGCACTGTGACACTGCAACAATGCAACACTGCGACACTGCGACACTGCGACACTGTTACACAGCGGTACTGCGACATCGCTGCACTGCGACACTGCGGTACTGTGGCACAGCGCCACTGCGGCAATGCGACACTGCCACACTGTTACACTGCGGCACTGTGACACTGCGACACTGTGGCACTGCGGCACAGCGACACTGCCACACTGTTACACTGCGGCACAGCGACACTGCGACACTGCTACATTGCGGCGCTGCGACACTGCAGCTCAGGCTGCTCATTCGCAAAGATTACGCGAAATATAATATCTCACTGTCTGTACACAGTTCCCTAATGTGACACATCACTAAGTCCCCCCACCCCCTTCCCTTACGAATTAAAGGTCAGCACTGAGGACATGGTAGTATTTGATGCAATTAAAAAATAATAATTATGGAGTCACGTTAGTACAGTATTCCAAGGAGGTGATAGTAATGTACCATTAAAAATAAATAAAAGCAAAAAATGGCCTGTAGCCTAACAATGAAAAATGAAATGAAAATGTTATGAGGCCCCGACAGGAAACTTGAGTCTTAACATTACAAGAGGAATAAAAGCAAAAATATTATCACTTCGCTGCTACATTATCTAAAAATGTCGTAGGTTCGGCGATGAACAGAAAGCATGGCTGACCTTCGATAGCCACGTTAAAAAAAATCATTATTTTACACAGAGAATGCACCTTAAAACTATGAAAAAATGATGAAAACAGAAGTGTTGTAGTGATGACATATTAGTCAATATCCATGGAATGACATGATTGACAGTCGATATGAGAATTCCAGCTAAGATAGAAACATTCCACGTTGATATGTAATGATTATTAAAACGGATTTCCCTTGTGGAAGCAAGTTTTTTGTTAAGTGTTTCGATCGGTGACGACAAAATTCTGAGGTATGTTTCCCGCACACAGTGATATAAATCAGTGAAATAAATGGCTGTGGAATTCTCGACATTCAGCGGCAATCTCAAATAAGTCCATGAAATTCAGCCATTATATTAAATAATTGCATGACACTAATTATTAGTCGCTCAAATCTCACTCTTTCGTATTTAGAATGTGGGGAAGCCGAATGGGTCTAAAATGTCTGCAGGACCCTAAAATAATGGCTTAAAGAAAAAAATACACTGAGCTGCCAGTAAACAGCATTGTTTCCAGGAGATGGTAGACCTGCCCTCTACCGGGAAACACGTGCTTGAAGATAACGCCTACTGAAGGCGATCTGTGGGACACCGCGGCCCTCAGAAGCATTTCTCTCTCCTTAAACACCAAAAACGTATTGCATAATACAAGATAATACTGCCGCAATCACAGATAGAGTTTAACTATACTTATAAAATAATTTCCATATGACAAGGAGTAACAATGTGATAATCATAATACAGGCTCCGATCTCTACCATATACATACGTTTAAGGGTTTGCCAATACGATTTTAACAACTATAAATTGCAAAAGAGTTATAAATATTAAGTTTAGTTCAATAGCACGTACGTAGACATTCACAACATATGTTTTCCCACTTAGAACTCAGAGTCATTGTGGCATAAATACGCCACAAGACGTTTTCCACAGCTACCTACACCACTGATGTGTGTACCATGTGCCAGGATACAGACACAGGGTTATATCTAAAACCATCACTGTCACTACATTCTCCAGCACAGGCACAAGTCGTCAAAATAGCGGACCTTGATGGTTAAGAGCGTGTACACATTGACTTACACATAACGTGCAACAAGGAAACAGACAATCTGGCCGAACATGTAAGAATTCGTACATCTATTACATTTACTTGTTCAGAATAAGTTAATAGATGTATAAATTATTTACTGTGTGTCTAGAGCCTAAAAAGGTTAACACAAAACACTTAATTTCCAAATATATTAACCAAACTTTCTATACTTTCTGGGGTTAACTTAAATGTATGTAATAAAAAGGAATTATTTGGAGGTAAGACTAGCACATTACATGATAAGTTAATATCATTTTCTTTCAAGATTTATTTTAAATAGATTAAACCGACTGTTACCATAAACAAAATTAAGTTTCTTTGCAAAATCATTCCTTGTAGATCCCCTTATTTATATGAATATAACTGATTACATACTTAAAATTGTTATAACTGTGCAGGGAACAAGATAAATGGCTGACCTTGCCTACAAAGTAAGTTTAAAAATACTCTTTTTTAATTTTTTTTTTTCTCTGGTTCTAATGTTTTCAAATTATTGGCGACAGTCTGAAACAGTGTAGAAACCAACTTTTCATGGCATTTAATATTTAAATGCTCATGATTAAAGAGGTTTGCTAGGTCTGGCTAGCAATACAAGCACAACATTTTCTAACTACAAAAAAGGTAAATTTTCATGACCTGAGTGTCGGAAAGTAGCCCATGATAGAAAGATCCGGCGCCGACAGCAGTTAAAGCATGTAGGATTTCGAGAGATGAAGTTTCAAGGCATTTTCAAAGCCGAACCAGTACTATCAGCGAACAGATCACGCTATCATAATAGAGCCATTGCCACGAGGCGCCGAGCGGGGACCGCTACATAATTAGCACAAAAATCACAAGAAATATAAAAATAGCTAAAAATTAATTACTTGTAAACATGATGGTAAAAATAACCTTCAAGAATAACCCACATGCAGCGGAGAATAGAAAAGTATCACATAAAATAATGAAGAAAAGCCGGAGATACATTTGAAGAGAAGTTATCCACGCCATTTGGTTCTTGGAAAAGGACATAAGTAACCTTGACAAGGGTGAGCTTTAGCGATTATCGATTCGGAGAGTCGCGAATCGAAACGAAGTACATTATTTCGACTACACAAAATTAATACTGACTAAAATTACATTTTACTCAAGCTAAAATTATAAAATCCATGGACATAATTGACAAGTTTTAAATGTTTTCTTTTACAAAGAAATATAACTCCTTTTTTATTATAACCTGATATTACAGAATGGCGATAAACTGTCTCGTCGCTAACTGTTAGGGCGAACTCTGTACTGAATGGTTCATTAAAAAAATAAAATATTAGACAATAAACTGACAATAAATACTAACTTGTATCAATAATTGTTTGCAACTATTAACAAAAATGCATAAACTTATCTCATGAAAACGAAGCTTTGAGTACAGACAGAATTAATCTGCCACAGCAAAATTATACCACATATGCAAAAATAAAACTTAAAAAAGCATATGCGCAAGGTTTTAGTCACAAGCACAATGACTAAAGGAAGTTCACACTGATTTACTGGTATAATTTAGCATTTCAAACAAACATCATTAAAAGAGGTAGGTGCAGGAAATTCACAAAGTCTTGCCACAAAAGAGAAAAAATTTTCTCAGAAAGGAGAATTCACATTACCCAATCTAAAAAGTACCTGGAAACGGCAAACACTCTCTTCCTTAAGTGAGGTCGAGGGATCCAGGGAACCCGACCAAGACACAGACACACACACCAAAACAAAATTAATTATTACCTAAAAAAAACCGCCATGTTAATACTAGCAAAGTTAACTTTCCGTAGAGGCAGAGGTAGAAGGCAATGGTAATGATACAGCCTTTAGACACAACTACATGTTGAGCAGGAGGCGAGTGCTTGAGTTTGGTTCAAAACTTAAATTTTAACCAAAAAACACAATAAGTAGGCAACAAAAGGTTGCAATGCAGGAAACTAAGATGGCGGTGAAATTTATGTTACTAGGAGGTATGGATGGACGAGGAGGCCACAGGGGCAGGACATCATGGAAATCGGTAACTTGAAGATGAGCAGCCAAGAGGGAATCTAATTGTTTGATAAGAGAATCATTCATTTTGATATTAGGAAGGAACGTAACATTGACATGGGATAGTTTATTGACTAATTTAGGCACATCAATAATTAGTAAGGTAAAGTTGTAGTGAAGGGCACAATTAACTGAAAGAAAGGTTTTAAAAAATGGCTTATCAAATCACAACGTGACGCTTTGTTGATCAAAGAAGAACCAGATATGGCTAAGGTGAAAGGGGAAAAATTCTCAGTAGTAAACCTACAAAAATAAACATCAACAGAGGTGTTTGATACAAAACTCCAATGTGAAGTGGTCTTGCGCAAAAAGGCTGATTGCAAATTCATAACAGTTTTCTCACATGTTTCAAAAGATTTCTTCCTAGTGAAAATGTTAAGCTGACAATTATCTACATGGGCATCATAAAAGGGGAAATTGGCGGAACAGAGAGTTATACCATGTGTTTTACAATTCGCCAAAAAATGTAGTTGACTGTAGCAAAGTGTTTACGATTTAGACTAAGGATGAGATACTCATGAACATTAAGAAGCAAATATCTTTCCACTTGGAAACCATGAAGGGAAAAGGAATAATATGGTATCTTTCAAACAAACTGTCTTTGTTGGCCAAAGGGATGTTGATAACAATGTTAAGAGAGGAATTGTAAATAATAACTTGAACGGTACTCATACCATAAAACATGTATAGGTTCTCATGCAAAATAGGGGCTAACATATACATAGGCAATGTGATAAGTTGCTAAAGGTATTACAAAATCTTTAAGAAAGCATCGGTGCTCAAAAGGGTGGTACTGAGTTTCCCGTGCACACTTGGTTTAGAGAGCATGTCGGAGGTCAAAAATCTCTAACCTAGCTTTGTCAGAGCTTCACTTACTCTAAGGAGCATCCCAATCAAATCAATATGGTAAGTGAGGAGGATAACACCGTCAAGTATATCAAGAAGAGCAAAAGAAGGATTCTGAAATAAGGTGTGATAGTTATCAAGATATAGTTGACTCAGCTTCTTTACATAAATAGTATTGTTGGTTATCCTGTCTTCCAAATTTCAAATTAAGATAATCTGATTGGTTACATTGGTCGAAATATCATCTTGGCTCTACTGTAAGGAGTTTAAGTGTGTTTCCAAAAGAGTGAGATCTTCAGAGTCAAGGGTTCCAAAGACGGTTTTCAAAATTTTTCTGCCCAAATCAGAGATCTCTTAGCTCTGGAAGGTAACAAGGAGGATAAAGTCTTCACTTCTGACTCGAAGGCGATGAAACTTTTTTTAACTGGATGACAGTGAAATCAAAATTCATTTCAAATGACGAGTCGTCTGCAGGATTCCTTTTTTGTTCATGCACTCACACAATGTCGTTGATTATCTAGTGCAACTCACTACACTCAGTATCAAGGGAAATTAGGTCAAAGTATAAAACCACGAAAAACGTACTGTCAGAAAATAGAACATCGTCTTCACGCTCGAGGCGAAGATGGCACTGGCCAGAACTAGAACTCCGACACAGATAAGAAGCATCACGCCTCGCCAGGAAAGCAACACTAAAACAGACAACAGGTTACACCCATAGGGAGTATAACCCTTACCAGTAAAATCCTCTTAAAGGAAAATTCAACCAAGAAATTTTCCCATAGAAAAGTATTATTTTATGATGATGTCTCCATTTTCATAATTCCTAAGCTAGTCACACCCAAAAGAACCACATTTTAAAAAAATATCCAAACAGACTTATTGTCATGCATAAGACATTTGCTAAGTTCATATCCTAATGCAATTTTAATTGCATTGCAAAGTGACCCAATTGATGTTACACAAGACAAATAGACAACACAAACGTATATGACATAACATTTAGTAACATGGCATTCGATTTAAAATACCAAATCACAAAACCTAAGTTAGTACACAATAATAGAAATCATTCAACTTAAATTAATATACCCCTATAGTGATTCACTTAATTTATTACTTAGGATTTTTCTTGCATTTATATAGCGCACAAACCACAAACCAAATTAGACCTCAGAAGCACTCGAACACGTGGGTGATAAGGCCACGCAAAACCAAGTCGTCGCTAGAAAAGAAATGTTGCCGGGGGGGAGGGGGGGTGGAGACCTCCCAACAGAAATTAGTCCGGGGCAATGAGGTACACCACCCAGAATAGTTTTATGGCTGGCCAGCCAGGCAAACAACAAGTTAACAAAATAAATTTAATTTACAGTTAGGTTCGGCTGCTCTTGAACAAGTAAATAAACGACAACTCATTTGGACATTGGCGAATAAAATTTCCTTAAGTGAGAGACATGTGCTCTAGTTATATACTTCCCAGAAATAGTGTCAGCAAGACTGGAAGTGACGGGCGTCAGAAAACGTTGTATATAGTATGGACCAGTGCAGCGAAAAGAAAGTTTAGCCATCTTCTTATCGACTTCCCTGCTGACAGGTGAGCTTTGCATAAGGCTAACTCACCAACACGAAATGGATTGTCAATCCGGTTCTTATTATATTTCAGACTACTTTTGAAGTGCGCATGTTTAAGATTCTTAAAAAGACTGCTGCCGAGGTTTGATGGATGTCCTTGGGATCATCCGGTAACAAATAATTCAGATCACACAGCTTACACAAACAATTATTTGGCAAATAGGTGAAGACCAGATTAAAAGGACTATCTTTATGTGACTCATGCTTAGAAATTAAAGGCCATATGCAGCCAATGAATATTTTTGTCCCAACTAGAATTATCTGTCACTTGGAAAGCAATGAAAGCCGAATGAAGGTTTCGATTGAAATGCTCCACATGCAAAGGGGGTGGATTGTACAGAGACAGGGTGATGTGTTGGATGCCAAACGAAAAACCCATATCACAAAAAATCTTAGAGGTGAACTGAGAACCATTATCAGATACTATTGAAGTAGGAACACCTAAATTTTGTAAACTACGGATTTGCAGGACTCGAAAAGTTGATGCGGCATCAGCCTTCCTTAAGGGGATTAACCAAACAAATATAGAAAATAAATCAACACAAACTAACATGTTATTGCCGAACTTGCATCTGGGGAATGGGCCCGCGAAATAAATAAACAGCTTTTGCATAGGTTTTTCGGCAACATCAGAAGAAAGACGACCCAGATGTGTGTTTTGAGCAGGCTTAGTCAAAGTATACAATTTACACCACCTAGCACATTCTGAAATTTCGGCATCCATGCCTTTCCAAATAAAATGTTTCCGAATAGCCTGTATTGTTTTGTGTCTCCCTAAATGGACACCAAGGGGTGATGAATGAAAATATTTAAAAACCATGCATCTAAAATGAGTAGGCAACACAGCATGTTTTACATGATCGCGGGATTTGCAACACAAAATACCTTTATATAGGAAATAGAATTTCTGCTCAATACCTGATTTTAAATTTATAATAATTTCTTTCAGATCCTAATCCTTTTCCTGGTACTCTTTGATGTTAGTGAAAGCCAAAATGAAATCTGCTAAGACATTACAATTTGGAATAACTAGGGTTTCTCTACATTCTTTCGAATAATCAAACATACGAGAGAGAGCATCGGCCACTACATTTTGAGATCCTCTAATGTGTTGTATTCTCAATTTTAGGGATGAAATGCAAACGATTCAATGGCCAATTTCACCCCGTTAGTTGTCATGGGAGAGCCTAAAGTCTCGATCAAGCTTTGTTATCGTTCTCCAGGCAGAACTCTGCATGTTCTAGATACAGCCTAAGTTTATCAACACCTAAAACCACAGCTAAGCATTCCAATTCATAAATAGATGACTTTCGCTCCTGCGGCCTGAGTGTGTGGGACGTAAAGGAAATGGGTTGCCTAACCCCATCAAATTCTTGATATAGAACTGTTCCCACTGCCAAACTGGAAGCATCAGTTTGTAAAATGAACTCCCTCGAGAAGTCGGGCTTCCAAAGACATCTTGCTTGAGGGTATCAGAAGCTTTATGTTGTTCCTCACCCCATACAAAAGGAACTGATTTCTTATTTAGCCAATTAAGTGGTGCTGCTTCCTCTGTTAAATTAGGGATAACTTTCCCAAAAAAAATTGTATCATATCGATAAAGCTGGTAATTTCCTTAACATCCCGGTGCGGTGGAAATTCTCTTATACATCTGGTCCGCTCGAGATCTATTGAAACTCCTTGAGAAGAAATTCTATGCCCAAAAATGAAATTTCTTGGATAGCAAACTTGACTTTACCAGGGTTGACTGTTAGACCTGCCTTTTGCAATCATGATAGGACTTCATTTAAATGATCCCAATGTTGTTCAAATTACTCAGAATTTATAACTAGGTCATCCAAATTGTTGTAAACTAACTTAAATTTTACATCATAAAATAATCTGTCCAAAAGACGCGCAAGTATTTGGGCACCAGTGGCCAATCCAAAAGGTATGTGGGTGCACTGATACAAATTCCAAGGAACACAAAACCTTGTTATTGGTTTGGATTCTTTAGACAATGGGGTTTGATAGTAGGGTGCATTAAGATAAGTTGTAGTGGAAATTTCGACTTTACCAAACTAATTGAATGCCGAATGAAGGTCAGGAAATTGGACAGATCCTATTTCAATTTTTTGTTAAGTTTAGTAGGGAGCTCAATTACACCCTCGTCAATTAATTCCTGGACCTGTTCTCTCAAAACTTCCATTTTCGGGGAGGGGGGCAACCTGTAAGGGTGGCTAGTGACATAATCCTTGTCCACCAGTTTGATTTCATATTCAAGTAGGTCAGGAAGGCCTAATTCTGAAGTGAGTACTTTGGGGAATCCCTCACAAACTTTTCGAATAGCGCAGCGCTGTTGGGGCTTTAAATGTGCAAAAGGATCTTCGATTGATTTGGACTCAGTGCTAATTTCAGATGAAAGGGACTGATCCTGATTGGAGTTAGCAAAAGGAATTTTTTTAGTGGGGGAAAATCTGAAGAAAATGTGTCGTCCCTGCATATATATAATGAGTCCAGAGGATGCCATAAAATTTGCTCCTAAAATGAAAGGTAAACCTAATTTTTCTGAAACTAAACACTTATGCATCCATGTGAAATGCCCCATTTTCAATTTAAAGGCTACACTACACGAAATGGGTAATGCTTCACAAGAAGTGGTGTAACACTGAGCATCACATAACTCAGCGACTTTAATCAACTTTAGCTCTTTCAATTACTTAGAAATTTCAGCAAAGACAATAGTGGGGGCAGGCCCAGAATCTACTAACACCTGAAAAGTATTATAATGATTTTTTGTTTCACAAGTGCCATATGCGCCAAAAAGGTGCTGGCAATGGTGACTAAGGTTGACTGACTGGAGTTGGTGAGCATACAGTTATGAGTTGGAAAAATTTCCCGGGAAGGGGAAGGAAAGCTCACTTTTCGTCCCTGCAGGACTTGATTTTTATAATAGTTTAGGGCACGTGGCAATAAGGTGCCCTGCTTCTTTACAATAGAAACATGCTCGTATGTATGTGCCTGAAGTTTTTACTATGTTGGCATTGTGATAGGGTAGCTTACTTTACTTACTAATAACTAATGCATTAACACCTGAGGTTGTGATCTAGATTTCTTGTTAGGAAGAGACCCTGACTTTTTCGGGTACTACTGGGTGCTGAAAATTTTTCTCGCTTCTCATCGGCATACTGAATCATCGGCGAATGAATTGGGTTTGCCCATAAATGCAAGACGTGACCGTTGCTGAGGCTCCAAACCCTCCAGAGTAGTGTGGACAACGTCACACTCATACAAAGGTAGATGTCAAATAACAGCAGCCTCCTTAATCCTGCTGACATAAACAGGCAGGGATTCAATGAGTTCTTGAAGTCTGTTGATCATTCAAAATTGTAACTATGACAGTAGCCTAGAAGGGATGAAATAATGGAGGATGTCGGCATGGTTCTGATAAAAACTGATATGATGTGAGATGCCATGTCTAATCCTCTCGCTTAAGGGACCCTGAGTGAAGGAGTAAATGATTTCCGGGAGTTGTGATTCGGTTATAGTTTTGCTCTGCTGCAATTTAACAATTATTTTCAGGAATTCCAAAAACTTTTACAATTGCAAACCATCGGTGGAAGGGAAATCATGGAGCATGTACTCCAGGGGATGGGTGATCCTGCTAAATGGAGGAGATGCCAATGATAGAGAGGTTGGTGCTGCTGCGGATGATATGAAAGGAGTTGTTGCAAAAAGGGAATTAACTACGGAAGTGGAGGATGTGACAGGGATGTTTGCAGGAAGAGGGAAGGCACCAGCATGAATAACAACTTGGGAGGTAGAAGGGAAAGTGACCAGGCTGTCTTGAGCAGGTGCGAAAAATGAAATGGTGGGAGGATGAATTACTAAGTGAAAGGGTAGCAAACTGTTCCCCAACAATTGCTACTCGTACATTAGTATGTTGTTTTTGGGACTCACTTGTTTCCATATTACAAAGGCTTCAAACAACCCCTGCATCTGAGCCGAAACATTTTAAAGTATTGAGTGCGTATGTCAGTAAGCTGCTCAGAGCAGACAGTAAGCAAATTCTGTATTCTACCTTTGAGATGTGTGATTCTATTTTTAAAGTGAATGTACTTTACAGGGCTGGGATCATCATCTAGATTCTCAAAAATCTCGTGAAGAAATACTATTTTGGAAGCACATACAGCATACTCCTTTTCAACATCCAGAGCAGACATGACATCAAAACTTAAGGCAGTATCAGTGTTGATGGCTGCACGCAGTGAACTCCTGCATGCCATAACCATTCCCTCATGGTGTTGAATCCCTCATATAAAAGAATCATAAAGGATCTTGTCCTTCAGTAAATATTCAGGGACAATTCATAAAAATTCATAAAAAAAAACTTACAAAAAGCAAACAATTGATTTGAGTAGGGCACACAAAGGGAACAAATATGCATAACCACAAGTGGGCCTACCATGTGTGCATGTCATGCCGCAGGCTCACCATACAGGACACAGGTCTCAGCACAAAGGAGAAAGCATAAACGTGTACAACATGCAAAAAGCATGCAAACTTGTGTACACTCGCAACCAACCACCAGCTATGCTACCACATCTTGTACTATGTGCCAGGGTACAGATACAGGACTATACCAAAACCCTCTCTTTCAAAATGTTCCCCACCACAGGCACAAGTCGTCGAAATAGTGGACATTGAGTCTGTGCATGTTAACTTACACATAACAAGCAACAAGGAAAGAGACAACCAGGCCAAACTTGTAAGATTTCGTATATCTATTGCATATAGTTGTTCAGAGTAAGTTAAAAAAGGAATAAATTGTTTACTGTGTGTCTAGAGCCAAAAAAGATTAACACAAAACATTAAATTTGCAAATATATTGACCAAACTTTGAATACTTTCAGATTCTGGGGTTAACTGAAATGTATATAATAAAAAATGAATTATTCGGAGGCAAGCCTAACACTATTTATTCTAATTTAAAAGCAATAGGCCTTAGTGTCGGAAAGTAGCCCATGATGGGACGATCCAGCGCCGACAGCAGTTAAAGCATGTAGGATATCGAGAGATGTAGTTTCAAAGTATTTTCAAAGCTGAGCCAGGACCATCAGCAAACAGATCACACTCTCATAATAGCCACTGCCACGAGGCGCCGATCGGGGACCGCTACATAATTAGCACAAAAATCACACTAAATATAAAAATAGCTAAAAATAAATTACTTTTAAACATGATGGTAAAAAATAACCTTCAAGAATAATCCACATGCAAGGGAGAATAGAAGAACATTACATCAAATAATGAAGAAAAGCCGGAGCTACATTTGAAGAGAAGTTAGTCACACCATTTGGTTCTTGTAAAAGGACGTAAGTGACCTTGCCAAGTGTAAGGTTTAGCGATTATCGATTCGGAGAGTCACGAATTGAAACAACGTACAGTATTGCGACTACACAAAATTAATACTGACTAAAAGGACATTTTGCTTAAGATAAATTTACAAAAGTCTTCAACATAATTGACAAGTTTTAAAAGGTTTTTTTACTTATAAATATAACACCTTTTCTATTATAACACATAATCAGGGATTGAAAAACAATTCCACGTGACCAAGAATATGCGTGTCGCCAGTAGTACCAACTAATTTCCGATACAACCAAATCTGATCACCAAGTTCCATCTTCATCTTCTTACGTGAATACATAGACACATTACCAAAAACACTAATTACAGCAGTATTGTCTGCCTTGCCCTCATGAACTGGAAAAGTTTTCCAACAGATTATCCTGTTTGGATCATATAATGGCGATAAATAATCTCGTCGCTAACTGTTAGGGCGAACTCCATAGTGAAAATGATTGATTAACAAAATAAAATATTAGACAATAAACTGAAAATAAATATTAACTTGTAGTAATAAGAGTTTGTAACTGTTAACAAAAATTCAGAAAATTATCTCATAAAAACGAAGCTTTGAGTACAGACAGAATTAATCTGCCACAACAAATTATACCACATATGCAAAAATAAAACATAAACAAGCATTATGCACAAAGCTTTAGTCACAAACACAATGACTACGGGAAATTCTCAACTGATTTACTGATACATTTAGCATTTTAAAAAACATAAACACAGTTAGGTGCAGGAAATATACAAAGTTTTGCCACAAAAGAGAAAAATTATTCTCAGAAAGGGAAATACATATTACCCAATCTAAAAAGTGCCAGGAAACGGCACACGTGGAACAGAGTGAAGAAGTGTCGACATGATGCTTGTTCACCCTGGACAGCGACATATGCATTGCAACGTGCTCCTATTCTAAGACAGCCGAGCAGTTGTTGACGTATGGAGGCCCATACCCTCAGCAAAGCCACCCACAGTTCCTGGATGATTCAGGAAGTACTGGATGCTCTGTAGTCTGACGGCCGAAAGCGTCCCAGGCATATACGATAGGAGTGATGTCGGGTGACACGACCAGCCAATGAGAATTGCGATATTGTCGGTTTCCATGTATTAATCCGCTAACCTCGTCCAGGATGGCTAGGAGATTTTACCCATCGATATCCCCCTTGGTGTATGGAGAACAATAGTGGACGGGAGGCCAACCACCCTACTACCATGTTCCGGGCACCAAGGGCAAACAATAAGGGGAAAAAAGACAGACATGACAATACACCAAAATATTGAAAACCATGTAATAAATATTAAATGAAAATTTAACAAATTGTGAAGGACAAATTATTCCCTTACATTGCTCAGAAAGGGTATAGTACTGCGAGTGGAAAGTCACATATGGTCTAAACTTTGGCTAGTCATGTAACGTAAAAAAAAGGGGGAAGGGACAATCACTACACATTTTAAATTTTATACATACTGTTGGAGGATATCACCGCTGTACAGCAGGCCACGACAGAACACACGGAGTCTCGTTCACGACCCCAGCCTAAAATCTCCCCAGATCAACTCCATAAAGGTCTTCTTCAGTGATGGCAGATGGACTGTACTTATTCCATGTTTTCGCCATACATAAAAATTCTAAAAATCTCTGCGAATATCCAATGTGCAGATACATCTGTGAACATGACACAGCCTTGGTCTACAATCGAAATTATCTGTACCACAGTAATCGGGGAGTTTTTTTTTGGCAGCAATCAACGGTCCATTTCGCAGGCCTCCGTGGATACGGTCCCACTCGACACAAGGGGCGATGTACAGTATTTCTGGAAAAGTTCGTCTGCTGTGCTTCGACTGGATGCTATATGAGATGGGACTAAATAGCAATTATCTCTGGCAATAATACTATTTGGACGCTCACCATTCAAGTATATATATATATAATGGTATCAATGAGTAGCAGATGGTAGGAACACTGTTTGCCAATCATCGTCCTGTAACCTACTCGCCAATTGGCAGTACAGCAAATAGGGAATATTCTGCAGCATTCAATAGCCAATCAGACACAAGGCGCGTTCCCAGAGCCTCGTACAGCCAATGAGATAACGGTTACGTCCACGTCGCCTCTGTGTACTTATCTAATATGTGCACCAGAAGTTACCTTATATTGGATGTGTGTAGCTTCGGATGTCAACATCACCATCATCAATGATTGGCCTGTATCCAATCTTTCAAAGATTCGTCCTCATACAACATCGTTGATATGAATTGTTTGAGTCACTACACTTAAATACACATCAATTACCTGTCACGAAGACATGCACTCCTTCTTTCAGTACACTTATTGCAGTGATATACAATATTACCTGGTTGGTTATGCATCACCGTATTACAGCCTATGTCCACCCCGCCTGTACATACACCTCGGAAACACAACCTAGGGCCCTATTCACTAACCTAGTTTGCTTAAAGAAAGTCAACATGATCATCTATATTATAAAGGGGTCTATAACGATTGTTACTCATAAGCATCTTTATATGATATTCTGTTTCCCATATCTTTGCTGATATCTTTGTACAAAGATGTACGTTTGGCAATGCAGTGGGCTGTAATATGGCATCAACAATCTGCTGGTTGACTTTCTTTTCCTTATTACAGAACGTATTGTCAGAAATTTTGTTTTTATAGTGAATTTAAATAAGCGAGAGTTATTTCTTAATATATTTTCAAAAAATAATTCTAAAATAAATATCTTTCTTTCTATGGATACAAGACTTAAGGTGGTACTAGTTCATTTTGAGCATCATGAAATAGCATCACTGACCTGTAGCCGAATTTGTCACTTCGTAGTTACGTTACAGTGACACACACTCATCGTTTGTGAGGAAATATAACACAATATAATATTTATCTTGGTTAGGGCATTTTCAAATATTGTCTTTTCTGGAAGATATATTTCCATTCATAAAGACACCTTTTTGACCGGTATTTATATAAAGACAGCCACGAGGCATTCGAAGAACCATAATGGAGACACATGGAGTTAAAGAATACTACCATTTCGCCTCGTAAAGATAGTTAAGCAGTAAATGTATCTATATAAGTACAGTAAAAAGTTTGATAATAGAGCCCC
Source organism: Dryococelus australis (assembly GCA_029891345.1). Taxonomy (NCBI): domain Eukaryota; kingdom Metazoa; phylum Arthropoda; class Insecta; order Phasmatodea; family Phasmatidae; genus Dryococelus; species Dryococelus australis. Next base: position 176,576,740 of record CM056999.1, read on the forward strand.
TGGTAGTGTTATAACTTCGGTTCGAATGGCGTACTTCACCATGATATTGCACTTTGTAATTGTCCTTATTTTTTGCACATGAATGTACACAGCAAAAACATCAGTGACGGCAGCGATAATTACTGACTGACAAAGTGATAAGTTCGTAGAGACTTAGCGTATTATGTTAAACCAACCAATTTTTTTTAATACAGGTAATTCAGCATGCATTTCTTTATAAATTGCATTCCCACCTGTTTTGAACTATGCTACAGTCAATCAGTTATCGTATCGGACCCTGAAAAAGAAAGGGCGTGCGACGCCCTTCTCAAAGGGCGTCGCAGGGGGATTATATGCAGCCCAACAATTCACAAAATAAAACTTCAAACACACATATTTGATCAGAAATATGTAATGTAAGGATTCCTGGCACCAATAAAAAAAAGGCACACAACTTCGACTTGCAGTAAAACACTCTTAAAAATCCTAACATGACTTATGATTCCATATACTGTGATCTGCTTTAAATTATTTTTACAATAATTTAGAAGTAACATAACTTTAACGATTTGCTACATTTTGTTAACAATACTCAAAGGTGACACTCTCGGTTACACTTGATCTAAAAAATGACTGCATGTTCAAAATATTTATTTAAACTTAATGAAACCAATCGTCTATGCTGCAGACAGTTTCTATTATTCTATTGACTTATTGGCAAAGACTTACTATTTTGACGGAAGCAACCGTCATCTTTCCTACTCCGACCCGAAGGGTCTTATAGTCTAGAATTTATTTCACAAATACGTCTGCAATACTTATCTCATGAAAGAAGTTCAGGGGGTAGCCGGTCTGTGACACCACGACTACCTCTGGCCTGATTTATATTACGGGATCGGGCAGTTTGCCACTACCAGAAAAGGGAACATTTTAATCCTGGCCAATCACGGCCCACAGAATATTCTTTACACTTATACATAATTCAAAAATCATCTTTTCTGAGGCGACACTTCCTTCCACATACGTCCACTTCTGCTGCTACGTCATCACAGCGCTGGCCGCGCCTGGTGGCGACCACTCGAACTCTGTAGCAAACCGCTGCGACACCTTACCTGTCACGGCAGAGGCTTGACACGAGCAGTAGCTCTGCTGGTTTCCAGTGCTGTTTTCTTCATCAGTGACTCCACCTTGTTGTTACAAGGAAACCAATGGAGGCCATCCAGAGGATACATTATTTCAAGTAAGTGATATCGTCGCTTATATATTTAAGTCTCTTTAACACAACTTTAGTATGCACTTTTCTTGTCGGTAACGAGGAAGTGCAGGCAGGCGACGCACAGTATTTCTCCACTTCACAGGCCGGCTGCACCCGTCTACACGAGCCCGTCCAATTTGGTGTTCAGAAACGGCATAACTATGAGACCCCTCGTCTCCAGTGTTTCGTTCATTTGCTGGTTGTGTTTCAATTGCTGAGTGGTCGGTCTGCTCATAACTATCCAGTACAGTGTTTCGTCATTAGTCTCGAGCATTTATCTGAGGCGATGTACGACCAAACTCGTGATAGGCTGTCGTTTATGATTTAGACGTACATTAATTCACTGAAAATGCCATAAGTGACTGTCCTTAAAGCCCTGTCACATTGGGATGCAACGTCAGCGATGCCGGAATCAACTCTGGCGTCAACTCCGGAAGGCACAAATCGTGTCTGTCAGTAACGATACAAGTGGATGCCAGGTACTCGGAGCGACACACTATTGTGAACTAATGGAGCCGGAAGAAGCAATACTCATATTTCGTATTTGCCCTAACTGTTATATATGAAGAAGCTGGAGGGGATGTTTGTGGGTGAAGTCTTTCCTGGCAGGCTGTAGTACGTAAGGTTGTGTTTGTGACATGGTTCAGCGACATAAGAAATTATCCTGGACTAATTTTCATTTTACAGTTATGTCTGTCATAAGTTTCGCTGAGTTATTGCACATTTCTAGAGAAGATTTGGAAACAAGAAACACAATATTAAGATAAGCTATCTTCCCGGAGCAAAAGTTGTTAATTGCATTGAGATGAGTTCCCTAATGGCATATGTAATATTGAAATGTGACATAAAAAGTTGTGTAGGTAATAAAAATAATAATACCTCCTGTAATTTAGTCACACAGTTTATTAAAAGTAAAATGCCATAATGGTTTTAACTCCTATTATTTGGACAGTGGAATTTACATAGATTTGTTAATAAAAATTGCGTTACTTCGCAAAAGGTTATATTCGGTTGTATCTGTGTTGGTGAGATTACATCTTCGCGAGTACTTTGGGATAACTGCTGCTCAATAAGTTGAATTCCAGATGTCCCACTGTGTGAAGCAGCCAATGAACCAAGAACATTTCCATACCTAGGTTGGTTGGATTCTGAGAACCCATGATGATGATATGAAGTGATGCTATCTCCACGCCCCCCATACCAATTTCCGCAATGTTGCGAAAATTTATTCCGTGTATGATACATGTCCTGTAGGTAAATTACGACATTCTACCAGTTGTGCTCATGAAACGAATTCTGACTGTCATTTGCTCTTATTCCGGAACTGATTTCAATGGATTCAGCAAGGAAAGCAAAAACATACTTTTACTTGCTTCAGCTGCCACCGACTCCGCTGCCCCGCGCCGTAATCGGAGACCCACCTCGCCCTGCCCTCTTCTTGGAACGATGCACTCGTGGCTATCTGCTCCCCTTCTGGGAATCCCGTGAATGCAGGCAGTGGCGAGACTTGCTGGCATCACAGATCTCCTCTCGCCTGCTAGAGTTTCCGATACGTTTAGCGAAGACGCAAGAATGTTATGGTGAGACTGGCTGGCGCCTCAGCCCTCCGCGACACATCACGCGAGTTGGGGAAGATTCTAGCTGGCGGCCTAAGACACTATATATACTGCCGCAACCCAGCGGCCGGTAGTGATTGACGGAGGTCGTCTGGCGATTGTGCGTGAGCGAAGTGAAGTGTGGACGACGACTGGAGTTGAGGGACGACAGCGAGTGAGGTATCCGTGGCTTGAATGGATGAGAGGGTGTGAAACCGACGAGTGAAGCCTACTGTGTGTGAGGGAGCTTGAAGGACCCTAGAACATTGCGAATGGCGGGACACGAACTGAACTGAGGTGGGACAGAATGGAAGTGTAATACTGATTTTATTGTAAATATTTTAACTGTCAAATATAGATGCATAGATTATTAAATAATTAAATAGGTTGATGCACTGTCTATTGGGACTGATCTTTAATTATTTAATTTGATTTATTTCTTTGTCGTAATTATAAATGTTATTAATTGGTATCAGTTGTGAACACTAAGTGATTTCAATTTATTGTGAAGATTTGAGTTCAGATAATTTTACTGTAGTTATTGTAAATAAAATAAGGAAATTATAATTAATTATTTTATCTGATTAAGACCTCCATCCCTTAACGAACTTGGTAAGGCCCACTTAATTTCTAGAGTGAGAAATTGAAATAATACTATCATCATCCTTATCTTCTTTTTCTTCCATAATTTCTTCTGTGCCATACTTCTCTCTAACAATTCAACAAGCGGTTCATCAGCCTCTCCTTTATATTTACCTCACTTCTTAAATGTTGAATCTCCTCTTTTTCCAGTAATTCTAGTTTATACCTCATTTTCTTCATCTGATGCAGCGCAGCAGTTATATCCTTTGAATACTATTCATATTTTCTTCTTACACCGACTGTTTTCTGTAGGAATAGCATCTGTTTAAAATCAGTGTACTCGCTCTTTCTTCCTCCAGAAGAACCCGACCAGACGTTCTTTTGACGTTGGTTTCCTCGGAGTAAACAGCCTCTCAGATTTTCCCATCTGTTTGAAGCGTCCGCCTTAAAAGATAAATTAAATATGGGACAGTTTAGTTATTGAATTCCTTCACAAAATACAATTTATTACACTAAATCATGTAATAAACCAAGCAATGTCTTGTTTAACATTTCATTAGTATGTTATTTAATTAGTAATTTTAAAATATTTCAGGTATCTAGCATCTTCCTTGACATTTATGGACTTTAAGATTATCAACTTGGACATTCTACACTATCAGCATTTGTTTAACATGTATGTGAAGTCTTGTGGATAAGGCTTAATTATACGTGTTTGCATGCTCCCACTACAAAAAAAGAATGGCGAAAAATTGCGAGGGGCTTTCAATGTCGTGCCAATTTCCGTAATTGAATTGTAGCATTATTAAGCCTACACAGTCAGGATTGCTGTTCTTTAATTGCAAGTTTTTGTTCTATCGTACTATTGGGAGTTTCTGATTCAGTTACATTTTTATCTTCGTAGATGTTGGAGCCTTCGGGAAAAGCAGTAATTCAGCAGTTTTTAAAGATACTTCTTTTTATAAAAATTTGGTAAGTGATTCACAATTCCTCGCCTCTTCCCGAAAACAACGCGAAAGATTCTAAATATGTGTTTTTGGGGGATGAAGCATTTCCCATGCACGAATATTTGATGCGCCGTTATGGATGAATAAATCTAACTCAATAGGAGAGAGTGTACAACTACAGGGTGTTGAGGGAGTGTGTGTGTATATATATATATAACCTGTAGTTGTACACTTTCTCCTATATATATTGAGAGTGTATGCCAAATACACACTCAAAAAAATATATATAGAGAGAGAGAGTGTGTGTGTATTTGGCATACTTTATAATAAATGGAGGATCGTTCATAGAGCAATGAATGTAAGTGAGCACTTTACAATTGCTATTGTGAAAGCATGTTATGTAGTGCACAATTGTGTGAGGGATAGGGATGGTTTCAGGTACGAAGATACATAAAATGTAGAGTCTTATACGATATAGTACACAGCTATCCAAGGATAACATCAGGGGGAAATTAGCTCTTTCAACCAGAGATATGTTAGCAAAATACTTTGCGCAAGACGATAAGACGATCCACTTCGTGTCAATACAGATAATATATATATATATAACCTTTCTCGGAAAACATTTGCATAGCCAGTGTGAAGCAGATAATAAGAGACCTATGTAGCCTATGCATTTGACTTGTATTTTATTTAATTTAACTGAAACAGTTAAAGACTGTCTCCTTAAAATGTTTCAGAATTATAACATGTTACATTTATTATTTTTATGTATGAAAAATAAACCAAATTTTCCAAGTATAATCTACACACTTCTAGTACGAAAAATTTATCAACTCTGTACTGCAATTTTGAAATACTTAACTACTATATTTCCGCCATTCCTAAATTAATTCATTATCTTTAATCACTCACCTACTTCGTTTTCTCTGCATCCGGCTACATCCAAAGATGTGCACCAATTCCTCCCAACAGTTTTTCTTCACCTTTCTATACGAATAGTCATCAGACGTAAGGTCCCATATCACTAGCCTATTTTCGATTTCAACGATGAATTTCTGTGTCAAAATGATCCATAATGCATGGTAAGAACACGTTGATGATGCACCTGGCTTCATTGTTGGCATTCGAATGTGTAAGGCTCCACCTCACTTCATGAGTTTGGTTGGTAGCTCTGCCGGCTTGGCAGCGATGCCACATGTGAGAGATCTCATTGCGTTACCTGTTTTGGCTCTGGCAGCTATGCCGTGGTATCCCGTTGTGAGGCAGGGGCCTTAAACTTGACTCCCTCCAGACGGCGGCTTTGGTCAATGGCCTTCCTCGAACAAAGCATTTTGTCTGCGACGAAGCCACGACTCGCAGCTGTATGCACGACCTATTGTGCTAACATTCTCGAGATTCGCTCTCTCAAACACATCAATCCTGCCCGCTTTTGCCAGTCTGGGGACCTGCGTGCATGAAATGCACATCTCCACATTCTTTGCGGTTCACCACGGACACGCAAACATGAATTTGAAATTTTGCCACGTACTACTGCAATAAGAAAAATAAAGAAACATGCATCTTTAACACATACTCCCGACTTTCCTAACACATGTAGCCCTACACGAAGATTTTACTTGGTGCATCTGTGCTAAATCAATCAATGGAAGATTTATTTGACAGAACTATTCAAAAACTATCAACGGGGATAGATAGATATCCATAAGCGAGCACAGTTTTTTGTGCTTTAGATGTACATTTTTGATATGCCCATACAAAGTCCCATTATTCGCTTAAGTTTGCATTACATAGAATTATACAAAATAAAGATGATACTATGGATAATGAATTGCGCAAGACTTAGACTTAGGGCAACTTTTACAATTCCTCGTTATAGTGTCCGTTATAATTTAATGTTCACTATAACGGTGAACTTGTCATTAACGCCTTTTACAACTCCTCGTTATAGTGTCCGTTATAATTTAATGTTCACTATAACGGTGAACTTGTCATTAACGCCTTTTACAACTCCTCGTTATAATGTCCGTTATAATTTAATGTTCACTATAACGGTGAACTTGTCATTAACGCCTTTTACAATTCCTCGTTATAGTGTCCGTTATAATTTAATGTTCACTATAACGGTGAACTTGTCATTAACGCCTTTTACAACTCCTCGTTATAGTGTCCGTTATAATTTAATGTTCACTATAACGGTGAACTTGTCATTAATGCCTTTTACAACTCCTCGTTATAGTGTCCGTTATAATTTAATGTTCACTATAACGGTGAACTTGTCATTAACGCCTTTTACAACTCCTCGTTATAGTGTCCGTTATAATTTAATGTTCACTATAACGGTGAACTTGTCATTAACGCCTTTTACAACTCCTCGTTATAGTGTCCGTTATAATTTAATGTTCACTATAACGGTGAACTTGTCATTAACGCCTTTTACAATTCCTCGTTATAGTGTCCGTTATAATTTAATGTTCACTATAACGGTGAACTTGTCATTAACGCCTTTTACAACTCCTCGTTATAGTGTCCGTTATAATTTAATGTTCACTATAACGGTGAACTTGTCATTAACGCCTTTTACAACTCCTCGTTATCGTTCAAGTTCACGTCAAAGTTTCTGACAAAAACTAGCAGCCACTCTGGGTTCTCGTTAGCTTTTTTAACAGAAGGGTGCCGCAGCCACAAGTCGCCATCTTGAAATTTTTGTTTGTGTTGAAGTTGAGGTTAGAATTTTATAAACAAAATTCATAAATGGATTGAAATTAATGATGTTGTTAAAGGCATGTTTTTGTACAACATGAGAAGAGGACGGCAGCCGCAATATCCAAAGAGAGTCTGGTTTTATTTAAGTGTTTGGTGGCGAAGTTCTTATGTAAAGGTTTCGTCCAACCAATATTTTGTTTTGAAAATCGCTAAATGTTAATAAAATGTAATCTAAGACTTCTGACAAGTTATTACATTTTATTTATATTGTTTTCTCAAATAAATTTACATTGCGATGAAAATATATGCTTAAACTAGATATTGCACAATGACTCGACGGTAGGTAGTGTTGACGAAGGTAGTTTCTAAATGTTAAACACTCATTGTTTACGCATCTATTTGGGAAATATTTTCCAAATCACTTTCCTGGTTTCTTTTTTCCCACGAAACTATATAAAAATTATATTTGCCCTCAACAGTATAAAAACGAGACTGTAAGTCTATATATTCTACACAACTTCTAAAACCCATTGGCCTGTATTGCATTTAAAAAGTACAATATTATTCCGTGACACATAGTAAACATGTAATTTCTATATATTTGTGTTTGCTTTCCAAAGAAACGTGTTAAGTCTATGCACACTGAAAGTAACAAAGGCCTATTTTTTTTCTGCCGTCCATGTAGGACATATCAACAGCAAAGAATTAAAATATATGGTAATTTTCTAATGCAGAGGATTATATATAGAACAGAAAGTTAATACTAACAAGTGGTATGTTTCAACACTGCTATGCACACCGATTTCATAACAATAAGGCCATATAACTGCTACAATCTAAGATTTGCAATAATAGGACGGCTACTACCAAGGAAATTGAGGGGTAAAATCAGTAAAGAAAATAGAGCAAACGAAAAACTACTATATGGCACAATAATGGGTAATAAGTAAGTTACAATAAATAATTCCCAAAAAGTTAATTCATGCAAAATATTAGCACTGCAGCTTGAGCAATAGCAAGTGCAGAGGGCCCGTGACCATTTCCCAGCTTCATAATTTTTTACCTGTTTAATAATGCCCCAACAATTTACGAAGCAGGTACATCGGGGCAGCCCTTAGCACTCAATGTTGCTTGTGCTTCAGGAAGCATATTGACACAGGTTTTGAGTCCCGTACAAACAGGCATGCACTTCTGTTACTGACTTATGTTGACGACAGATACAGCTCCTTGCCAGCAAGCAGGAAGTAATGCATATGTAGACTATGTGTGTGTGTCCTAAAAAAATCATGCTTCTGCAAAGTGTTACTCGTCCAGGTAATTCCCACCACATAGCTGACTCAAAATTTGCTAAACACTTTTTCTTGCCCACTCTATTCGCAATTCACAAGCCTTTACATGATAACGTTATATATTCTCCGAACAAATACGAAAAGGTTCATATTTCCCTATGTAAAAGATATCAGGTGTACTCACAACATAAAAGGGCTGTACCCCGCTTTTCCTTTTGTGAAATCCAAACTGTCTTCATTGAATGATGTAAAAATGTATTATTAAGCATCCTAAGATGTTATGATTATTGTATTGTGAATGAGTTGATGCACCACTACTAATAAAAGTCACACTCACGACCACTGGAACAAACCCAAGGCAGTTTCTACGGTTTCGCAACTTTACAAAATTCTGATTTTATTTTCCCTTTGAAACTTCTCTGCATTGAGAGAGTAGAGTGGCGCAGATTTCTCTATCCTGTATGTGATGGTGTTTGCCAACACGTATAGGACGAGGTCCTTGTCTCAACTGATTCCTGAATGTAGGTGTTTTAAGTTGGAAAACAGCCAAGAGCATCCAAATGATTTCAAAAAAGGGATTTGGGATGGTTCCAGTAAAAAGTTTTGAAAATATTCGTTGCCTTGCGTTTAAATTATAACTTCAAATCCGTTTCATAATAGTCTTTCCCCCGACATCACAATAAGTAGACTTTATATAAAATACAATTTTCCAATTTTCTCACTGATTACATTTGATATAAAAAGTTAATATCAAAAATAATTATATTTAAAACTTCCCCCAAAATTTACATTTTTACAAAATTACATCTCTTTCCAGCTATGTGCAGGTTATATTAAATATTTTCCTTTAAAGCATACTTCACTAAAATGGCAGCAAGCGCCATTTTTATAAGGTTGATGGAACAGCAGTTCCTGCCCCAGTGAAAACCCTGTGCTGTCTCCCCGAACCTGGGCGAGACACCTGTATTTATATTTTATTTGAAAACATCGAGAACCTTTGAAAATGATCTTCACTCCGTCGATATCCGGAAGTCCTGGAAGGGGACCCTGGTGGTACGTGACTGGCTGACTGGTGCCAAGTTGGTGAGGGGCCGTACGAGGGAGGGGAGGTTTCGTGGGCAGCAGAAGCCCCCCGGCGCCCACACTTGCAGACCAACAGTCCCGCCCAGAGGATTTGAGGTGCGGAGCTCTTCAAACACACCCATGTCGCAGCGAAGGTACGCCATCCCAACATGCTCAACATTTCCTCAACTTCATATGGCACCGTCGGTTTAGCTTTCGTTCGATGTGAAGGGATAGCCGTCATAATATTATTTTCTTTGTAGTACCTTATTTAGTAATCTGGTTCACACGTGGATAATAGTTGTTTTGTTCAATGATCTGTAATTTGACTGAATATATTTCAGATAATGGAAACGAATCTTGTGATTATTAATAATTTGTCCTAATATGAGTTGACATATGTAATTTTAAAATTGTTTTTCCTATCGATTGATAATTGTTTGGTTGATTCTCTTTTGGATGTTAAAATAGAAATTCTAATCCCCATAGCCGAGGCATACACGCATGTACAAATATTATTATTCTTGTTGGGCATTTTTTGCATAAACAAACTTAGAAAAAATTTTGTATACCAGTCATAGGTGTTACATACATATTTTAACTAACGCCCAGCCGTGTGGCCGTAATGCATATCTCTAGGAGTTGATACGTATATTTTAATCACCTTCTACGGCTTCTACACCACATTTGATTTGAGTATTTTTTTTATGCATTACATAAAGATGCTCTTTGTGAATATAACTTTGGAAGTTGTAGACTTACGGTTTTGCCTTTATTATAAGAATCGTGCAATAAATTATATTACCCAACTTCTCGTGACCTTAATGTTTTTATGCATTGGGTACTAAGCTGTCAGCATCTTCGCTGGTGAGAGCGAATAATCAGCTTGTGACATTGTTAACAAGTTCGAAAGGGCAACTGCATTCTCGAGGCACCAGTTCGTAAATATTCCAGGAGTGGAACGAGAAATGCTGGAATTGCAGCAAAAAATTTAAAAACATTGCACACTTCCCCCGTGTAGTTGGTGTGATGGACTGCAAACATTATAAAATACAATCACCAGTAAGTAAAATGTGACTTCCGTTCCAGAAAGTGCAGCTAGCAGGGATGAAATAGCGGCAAATGTAAATGCAGTTTCCTTCTTGTGTGTGTGTATGCATGTGTGTATACACACACATATATATATGGTTTTTTCAATTTGTGTGGGAAGTCACCAGGGTGGAAAGTACACCTCAAAACAAAAAGGCAATTTCAATAGCAATTTATAGTGAATCTATTAGTATATTTATATATTTATTTTAATCTAATTTTTCATTGTAATTTAAATCCTTTTTTCACCATGCAAAAGTTTTGTAGGGCATTGCTTGACCTAATCATTTAATTGTTGTGCACATTTCATTGTCTTTTGTTGCATCTGTTTTTTGACTAGTTTCCAAAATTATAAAAAAAGAACGAAAAATTTGGTTATTTGTTAGTTTGTACATATTGTGATATTGGTTTTTTATTTTAATGAATTCTGTGAGTGACTTCAAGAACACACTGGTATACTTGACTGCATTTTTAAACATTCTAGAAGGAATGTGTTTATTAATGCGTGTAATAGTGTGCAATTTGTGTGCACTGCATTATAGCATGCAGGCTCATATACGTATTATTAATGTATTTGCAAGTAGTTTTATCATCATGTATTAATGTCTCATCCATAACATTAGTTGAGATTGGATTTTGTTGAATTATATATGTCTGAGTTGGAACTAAAATCTCTTCAAAGGTGAACAGGGCTGTTCCTAAATATTATAAAACATTAATATATTGTAAGGGGCTTGTTTTGATTATACTGTGTTTATAAACTCATGCTTGTGATGAATAATGGTGCAGCGATTATTGTAGCAGTGTTAGTTCTACATGTGATGGCTTAAGTGTCTGTGGTAAGGAAACAGACATATACACATGGTTTAAGGCCAGGAAAGTCTTTTTCATCCTTAGTGGTCTATGTTTAATGAAACGTTAATAACATACTTACCTTTATCCAGCTGTGCCAGTTTTGGTGGGGGGCCATTATTAAGACGGTGCTTCTTTGAGCATTACTTATAAGACTGACTAAGCACCTTTGATGGCTCTTGGTCTCAAGCTGGAATCTCATTGTGACATTTCTTGCTGTATTCTGCTCCATTATGTGGCGCGCTTCCGAAGATAATGTGAATACATGCACCTCACAATTTAATGTAATTGTTGAAAGCTGTCTGAAAATAAGGTTATGTGTTCGTATTTTTTGTGTATGTATAATTTTTTATTGAGCTAATTGATTTACAACTTAACAATAATGTAAATGTAAATGTTTTTAAGATTTATATTTAAATGCTCTCAAGGTTTCGGATGTTTTATTTTTGCACCACATGCAATCAATTTGGTGACATATCATTTCAATGTACAAAAATTGAATAACTGTGTAACATTAACATTGTACCTATGTTGGATATGTATAAGTTTAGAATGTTAAAATATAACTGTGTACATTTTTTTTATCTTAACAACTGCTTGCCAACTGCACTGTAACTGCTTTAGGACAAAGCAAATAAACTTATTAAATCCGAGTTAATTTTTTTATTCACCTATAACCTTTTCATATTACAGATGCTGAAGACATTCAAAATTAGGGTTTTTTTGTTCCTACATTCTTTATAATATTTACTGGTAAGTAATAACATACTATAAAATGCAATATGTTAATAATTACATTACAAAAAGGATATAGAATACACAAGTAAACACACAAAAGTCGGACGAACACATTTCCCATGCGGGTGCGCTGTTGGATGGAAAATGTGTTCGTCCAAATTGTGTGTGTATTCATGAGTACCAGCGTGTAAGTACTTGTGTATTCTGTTGCTATTATTGATATTTAATTAGTAGCCTATCTGCATATTCTCACAACATTAATATCAATATGGGTAAACACTGAAGCCATATATATATATATATATATATATATATATATATATATATATATATATATATATATGCCTCATGATATAAAATGTGCGTGTATGTCTATTGCAAACTTTCTTTGCAAATGTTCTTGGTAAAAGCAAATAAAAAAAATTGTGCATTTTTGTGAGCAGATAAAGAGAATTTAAGCATTTTGCATAGACAAATACTGAAATCATCAACGCAGTTTCACAACTTGCATAATTAATTCACAATAAATAGGCACTATTGCATTCAGTGTGTGAAAGTGACTTTGATTCTCACCCATATCTTCCAATCCGTTACAATTCTCCTAGTTACCAACAAATAACTAAGATAAACCACAGTAAATGGCGATGACATATCATTCATGCATGCTTGTGAAGATTCATGACTTTATAAATGCCTTGACAGGATTTCTCTCGTATTCATGATGTAACCATTGAAGAACCCAGGGACTGGATAAATAAACTCCCACGAACAGTTTTATATGTAAATCCATTTTATGCAAACAAAATGGTGCATATAAATAAATTTTTAATATAAAGAATTGAGAACTATGCATAAATGGCCATGTGTGACAAAACACACGTCCCCAATAAGTACGTCTGTATAGTAACCAATTACAGGACAAGTATTTCGCAGTAATTTGCAGACCTTTCAAACCTCACTGAACGTCCACTTTATGTAAAAATGAATCATAATTTGTTTCTTATGAGATTCAAAATTAAATATTAAAATACATGTATATGATATTTGTAGGCCTAGCCATACACACACCAAGCATTATTTTAATATATGAAACTGGAAACAGCGGAGTAAAGGCTTGGCTACTACTGCATTGACACTGCAATAACGCATTGCAATAACTCATGAATCAATGAAGCATAATGCTACCGGCTACAATCGACGTTAAATGTTGCCACGACTCTAAATGTCAAACGTAATGCGTTAAAAGTTGGCCAACTTTCAAGTCTGCGTTTAACGTTTAACGCCAGTCAATACGAATTCAAGATGTAGGGTTTTTTAATTACAAACGCAAATTAAATTATTTGAATATAAACACCTACATTCATTTTATTTTTATACCTTTTAGTGTCAATTGTAGACATGTCAGACTTTTCTTATGGTGACTTTTAGCATTTAACGTTTTGCGTCAAGTTGGTTCTATACGAAACTTAAAGCACTCAGACAACTGATATTCTAAAGACAGGTTAATGTTTATGAAATCAAAAATATGTAAAAATTGCTTTTAAATATTCAGAATTTCCTGCTCAATTGACAGACATTTTTACACACCTAGGTTAGTGAAATTCTAAAAAAAAGTGTTAAACACAAATTTATTTAAAGGACAAATAAAGTGAAAATCTAGTGACTAGGTTTTTTGTGATAAGTGAATGTTTTCATCAGTGTTCAGAAGCCGGTAAATTAAAAGTAAAGAAGTGATAACTATTGTTGTAAACATTACAGATTCATTAACTATACCTTCATTAAATAATCAGTATACATTGGCTTATATAAATGATTAATTAAATAATAATATAATGTGTTTCCTCAGCACTCTGCTCTTCTGAGATCAGAAGTAAATGCATTAGTTCTGCTTACGTTTGCACTTGTGATTATAATGGAAGGTTTACCAAAGGTTCACATTCTCCCCATTGTAAGAATATTGTACAGCTAGTAAAAATGTCCACCGAAACTAGTGTGTTAAGTAATAATTCACATACTTCATACACACAAATGGCTGGTATTGTAGTACATATTTGGAAACTATATCTCAACATATAAACTCAATAACTGTATTAAATTACTACAAAGGTTAACCGCATACATCCACACAAAAAACCTATTCAGGTTTTACCTGTATATTGTAGGCTACCATCATATTCACAGTGTGCTTTTATTACGAGACAAAATGTTAATAACAGCGTATGCTGTTTGCAATCATTCTTTAAGTACATTTAAACGAGGACAAGGATTTCCACACATAAACTATGCTAATAGGTTAGTTATTTCATTTCGCACATATGAATTAAAATGAAGGCATTAACAAATAAGTCACCGATAACATTCGATGAAATTTCCATGTGCAGTATCGAGTATTTTAATGCTGTTATTTATTCTCGAACAGTTAGATATGTACCAAGATACAAACACGTGTTTGACTGTAGGGAGTTTTTAGTAAACATTTATATGCACAAGAACCTAGTTGTATAGTTACAACGTACTGCCACTAATATAAATAAACACACCTGGCAAAACTATCTTTATAATACTTAACGATATCACTTCTATTGTAGGCCGCAACTTGAAGGAGTTTTCTTTTTGGACTACAGCATTTTAATTTCTGGCTTTCTACAGCCCTAAACACACTACCACTTTGATTGTTGAACAAGCTGTCAGGCTGATCCATGCCTTATGTTACTCTTATTTTCAATCACATATTTGACATCTGCAATTCAAAATATAATAGGCTCTCTTTAGGGGCATAAAAATTACCATTGCTTTCCCTTTTCGCTTCGTGATCTGTCATTTTGCTGATATAAAACAAAACAAAATTCAGGACGCACGACAATGTTTATGAAAATATGTTTGTTTACACTTAGCAAACAGGACTTCCAGGGTAATAAATGCGCTTCTGCTAACAGTGAATCTACACACTACGATAGTATTTTGTTAACGAGTAGGTATCTTGTGCGGAGTTTGGATTGCATCTACATGTAACTTAACAGACACCACAAAAAAGGATTGTAAAATGCGACACCAACTTTAACGAATGGTTAGGCTTAACGTATGGTTAAGCTACGAGGACTTTAACGGGAAGTTGTAAACATGGCCCTTCGCCTGCAAAATGTTCCAAAACCTGTTTAGTCTCGGCATTAGCAGGTCTTGAGCATGACAGTAAATTCTCCAGCCTACCTTTCTGAGACACCTGTCTCAATTTACTGCAGAATTCGCCCAACATCACGTACCTGTTTAACCAAGACGCCTACATGAAAACTGCTCAAGTTTACCATTTGTGACGTTTGTGAACTTTAAAAACGTATACGAGAGTAACAGGAAACATCCCTGTGTCTATAACAAAACACATTTCCTAAGATTATAATACGACTAACCTCTTTTCCATGTCCATCGTTGATTCTGGGTAGAAACGTTTCTTGTTGACTGCAGAAAAACACAACATCACTAATCACGGAGCACAGATAAAACACGTCCTTCATGCATCACGGATTGCCCGATTCTGAAGACGAGTAACTCTGGTGTTTCACACAGGTGTCGCCGTGAGGCGCTGTCATCGCGGGACGGTAGTTAGCCAGCACAGAGCATGCGCCACGTGACGCCATTTCCGCTAAGTGACTGCTGGTTTTAAAATATTAAAAACTGGTGGAACCTTCCACGCATCCTGATTGGACAAGAAATTAGCGATATCCAGCTAGAGGTTATTGTAAGAATTATCATATAAATAGTAGTGAGACGGCCTCGGCAGACCAGACATGGACAGCCTGGGGTCTCTGACTAGAAGCTAAGCATTTGCACCAGTAATGTTGTAATTAACATAGAGTCATGGCCCATCCGGCCGGAAAAATAACATATACTTGATGATTGTAGGCACTTTAGATAATGGCGCAGATGTATAGTAAATTTATGCATTGCCTATAAATTGACATTTTAAATATTTGTTAATATTTAGTATTTGCCGAAAATATTCATGCAAAGGGTATTAGGTTTTACCCAAGTGGTTTTTTAGATTGAGTCCAGTTCTGACAATTGAGGGTTCATTGTGCCATTATGAACTTTGTGCTAAATTAAGGTCAAGTTACTTAGGGAAAAATTATCTTTAAGGTGTTTTTCTACTTATATGCCAGTAGCAATATTGTCAAAGTATCATTGTCTATGGATGGCTGGCGTATTTTTAAAGGACTGAAAGTTGCACCGCGCCCTGGCGTGCATATAGATTTGGTGATGAATTGTACTGCAAAATATATTTTACATGCTTTGTATTTGTTGTATGATGATATTGTGAACAATATTTTGAACAAAGTAAATGAATCCAAGTCAAATGTTCTTGTCATTCTTTCAGTAATTGTAGATTATTCTGGACAGATTGCATGTTTACAGTCGTTTGGAGTTTGCATTAAGAACGTTTTTCAAATATAAAGTATTGTTCTTGCTTGAATTTTGGGCAGTGTTATGTCCCTTTGCCACGTCCTTGGGATAAGGGTGTCGCACTTCTTAATTTTGTTTTGTACACTTGCATTTTAAAAACATTTTTAAAACGATGCCAACTTCGAAAATGTTACCGTATTGCAATGTTACAGTAATTAGTTTAAACCAAAAAACTTTTGTGTCCATGTTTGTGGTGTGCACTTCCTAATTGGTAATACAGGTGGTGGGGAGTTAAAACTTAAAATATTAATGTTTGAAATATTTATCCAGCCTTATACTTGATGCGGAGCTGAAAGATAAGATACACCCCTCCTCTCGCAATCAGTGGAGTGGCGTGAATTGCAATTCATGCAGACGTAATGTCAAGGTAGAGTGTAAACATTGATTGGTTAGTGATGTTGCAGTAAAAACTGAGACACCTACGTTGTAATGTCCGCGCACACACACACGCCCACACACACACACGCGCGCTCGCGTCGTACGGAGAGTGTTGCAATGGACGAACGCGACTGCTTCGTAAATAACATTTACTTTACACAGAGTACCGCAATTTTGAAGTGATCTAAACGTCGATTTCTTTTTTCTTTCTCTAAATCTTTAATTTGAAAACGGCGATGAACCTAAATATAACAGATAGTCTTCTCTACTTTATTGCAAGTACCTTTAGTTAAACTTTGATGGAAATCTGTCTATGAAAGCTGCCGGTGGCACCATTTTTTATAAATATTGAAACTAATTCGGCACTGATAAAATATAAATCGTGATTGTATTAATAACGTTATTTTCTGCTCTCTGCTTAGTACGTGTGTACATATTGCATTTACATTGTGTTTCGGTAGACTGCAAATTAGATGTAAAAGAACAGCGTGACAGCAAGAAGGCGATGTTATTTCATAAGGGTGAGAGGGAGGAGCGGTAATGTTATTACGGAACAGAGGCAAAGTGTTGTGAAGGGCTCTTCCGCTCGGTGCAGGCCCGTCCTTACAGCGCACAGGCCCCAAATAAAGTTTTTATTTAATAAAAAATATCAAAATACTAAGCATTCATTTGGTTAAGTGTAATATACTTCACGATCAAATTTATATATTTAAACACGTTTATTTATAAAGTGTAAAATATTTAATCAATAAATGGTGAGGCGCGTGGCGGTGGCAATCGAGAGGGGAAAGGGGAAGTAATTTGGTCGGCTCTTAACATCGAGGTCTTGAGAGTCGATGAGAGTGATGTCAGGTGAGTATGGAGCAGAGTCGGAATGAAAGATCGGGGAAACGGGAGACACCGCAGAAAACCCACCGTCCAATAGCATCGTCCGGCACGATTCCAATGTGCGAAAATTCAAGAGCGGCCCCGCCGGGATTCGAACCCGACTCACCCATGCGAGAGTGCGAGTAGTCTAACCACTATATCACCGTGGTCCCACGGGCGCTCGAGAGCACAGAATATTGTTCGAAATGTGATTGCGTTGTGGATAGCGGGGATGAAATAGTTGACCTCTCAAGGGACGGCGCTCTCGCGGTGCAACACAATTGTTTCGTCAGCCAATCAGATCGCATTGCTCAGACTCCTCTTCCATGTTATTTAACGGGTATTATGTTCGTTTTACGGCACGAATCTAGCTTTTAGCAGGTGCACTATTACCCAAGTTATTTCCGAGTATGCATATAATCCGGGAATAGTGGTTTATTTACTGGTATGTGTTCTTAAATGAGTGTAGAAGTTTAAAGCAGCGGCGTGATTAACAACATGGCGTCGTGTTTCATTCCGTATAGTTCTATTTTTACACGTTGTAAACGTTATTTTAATAATTTTGCAAAATAGTTTTAAACGGATCCTGCCATCGTGAATGTCAAAGGTTCCACGATGTTATCAACAATTTTATCATGTTTTATTATATGTAATTTGGTGTTAATAATAATATCCTGCTGCAATCGTAAAATTGCAGTTTCTTGAAAGAGTGCAAAACACCACCACTCATTTCACAAGTAGCAATTTTGCAGACGTATATTTTATGTAAATATATTAAGTCTCAATATTAGTTCTTACTTGCCTCAAAACAAATATGATTTAAATGCCGGGCAACGGTGACTTGCTCCACATAGTTGGGTTGGGGGGGGGGGGGGTCGCCCGCTAGACGTCGTACTGTGCAGGCTTTGCTTTTCTTCAATCATCGCTGTGGAAGGTGGTTGTGTGAGGTGGGTGTGGGCAGGGACAGGCTCCCACATCTAACCTTGTGGCCGCCTCCAGCACCGCTCCAGCTCCAGCTCCAGGCCCGGTCGCGCACACTCCAGCCAACTGCACGGTCCACACAGCCTAGCCGCTACAAGCGGCTCAGACCTTCAACATCAGTTCCGGTTACACAACTTTAACAAGCGAGTTCTCGCTTGAATGTTTATACCACATTAGGAATGCCTGTTCTCATGAACTTGTGTTTATATCTGCCGGAAATTTTTTCTGTGGCAATTTTAATACGAAAATCAATGGAATATGCAGAAAAAAATATGCATTAATATTAAAGGGGTTATTTAAAGTATATAGATTTTGAAAGTAACATTTCTATAACATCTTCATGAAACAAGTAAATTTCATAATTTCATAATTTTTTTTATATGAGGTTAATACGAATCACACACATATATGAAATTGTTCACTCTAGTTTGGATTAAAATCACCTTGCTTTAGGTGCTACACGTGATCACAGTGTATTACTTTTCGAGCCAAATTCCAACTGAAGACACACTTCAAAAAAAATTTCTACCGTTCACACCTCATAACCTTCGACTTGAAACATAAGTTCCAAACTAAGGTTTTCGAAGAACAACGGAAGTCCACTTTCACTTCGCACACAAACTGAACTTTCCGAAACCCATGTTACCGGAACTCGCTCAACTTCGGGGTGATTGTCTTTCCTTTGCCCGAAAACTTCAATATTGCTGACTTCATATGTAAATTATATTTTCAGCATTTTCCTCTGCGCCCTCGTCCTAATAGACTGCAAGTATTTCCTTCCATTTCTTCTTCATAGTCCACTTGCCAGGTTTCGTCACAGAACCCTAGCAGTATTTGTCTCTGTTCAAAATCCGTTATGCAGCCATTCTACCATTATCCCTTACATCGGCTCGCCTTTCACATATATGAGCATAGATTCTTCCTCTTCTGTAATAATAATATTTTTATCACGCTACTCCCCGTGCTTTCTCCAGTTTATGGAACACGTACTTGGCTTTATTAACCATATAGAACTTACTTTGCTTTTCCAGGTGTTTCATTTCAGTATTCTGTCACATTACCTTATTGAGCGATACTTGTCGCACACTCTTAGTAATTCCACATCTCTCGCTGCCTCTCCTTCCTACTTGTATCTGGCCTGTCCTTGCATCTCTATTCAACTAGATCCTTGTAAAGTTTTCTTCCGTCCCGTCGCCACAGTCGTCAAACGTGCTGCAGCTCACTTAATATAAACTGCATTAAATTATTAAAACTGTGTTAGAGCAGACATGATCTCCATATATTCACCACACGTTCAGGCGCTGAACGAATTATCTAAAAACAATTTAGATACATATATTATTTCCCCAGAGTAATTCAGTTAGAGGTGTCGTACATTAATTAAGTAACAAAATCCGACACCGCACATTTGTAATGGGGGCGCTTGCCTCCCACCAAGATGAACCAGCGTCAGTTCCCAGCGGGGTCACGCCTACAAGTTTTGCACGTGGTAGTAGTGCTGGACGAAACCACTAATCGACAGATTTTCTCGGGTTTCTCCCGTCTTCCCCCGCCGCTCATTCCGGCGCTACTCCATACTCACCTCGCTTCACCCTCATCGGCTCTCAGGTCCTCGATTTACGAGACTCTCGCACAGCTCCACTTCGCTCTGACAATTTGTAATGAAGTATCTCAGAGAAAGAAGAATGATAATGGGTCAACTTGGGTATTGGTCACATAAATATTTATATTAAACACTAACTGTGTATCATACGTATTAAAATTTGTAGTGTTTAGAAACCTCCGAATTCACGGTCGATATATTGTACTTAAATGCAGGTCAGCAGAATAGGCCGAACGTAAAATTAACGTACCATGTTTGTACACAAGAGAGGAATGTAAATGAGTAGTAATCGGTTGGCAACGAGGTCGCCAAACCTCATGCTACAGCGTCCGAAGTACAGTAGTGGCAATGGACTACAAGGGTATACATGTCACTGAAGTGCGGCTTCTCGAGAAAGAACCTGAGAAGTTATCGAGTAACTCAAAACCACGTAACAATTTAAATAACCATATCTTCACAATAACACAAAAAAGTTTACACTTTCTACTCATTGGTAATTGTTACAATCACGCCCAACCACAACAATAACCGTGGCCATTTGAATACTCATATAACACGTTGGCTAATTGACCCATTTTACGCTGTTTGCATAATCAGCAGATAAGAGGAATATTAAAGGTGCTTGGTTAGAATTATCCTTTCTCAGCGCCATTTCCAATCGTCTGCTACTGTTGAGACCGCTTGTGCTGCACATCAGTGATCAACAGGAAGTGTGACCTCTCACCAGAAGTTCAGGTATGTAGATGACATCTGTGTGGCTTGGAGTCATGAAGAGGGCAAACTACAGCAATTACTGGACCATTCGAACAGCTTCACTAGCCATATACAGTTCACCATGGAGACCGAAAACCATGGCAAGCTCATCTTCTAATCTTAGTATACAAAAGACAGAACTGACTGCACTTTGGGTCATACAGTCTTCAGGAAACCTACCCATTCTGATAGGTACCTGCAAGCAAACTCCCAACCCCTCCCCCCGGCGAAAAAGAACAGTCATCTCAACATTGATTAACAGGCGAAAAATATATGTGAAGACCAACATCTCGAACTTGAAATGAAAAACCTTACTACTGCTCTAAAAGCAAATCGTTATTCCCACCGTGAGATACAGCTGAGCATCAAGAAGCAGTCCAGGAAAAAATAAAAAGAACACGTTAAAACATAGCTGTACTGCCTTACATAAGAGGAACAACTTACCAACGGGCCCACCTACACAGGAAGCATTGCAAACACACTGCCATAAACATATCAACAAGGTTGATGGCATCTTGGGGTGGGTGAAAGACAAAACACCGCCCGAAGAACAGGCAGGTGTATAGAAAGTTCCACGCACAAGTGGGAAACCAACAGAAATAACAACCAGGATAAAAGAACATGTTAGGCCATTCAAGTGTGAAAATTAACAGTCAGCTAAAGCAGAATATTCCATGTAAACCACACATTTTGAAAAACACAGCACAATAGCTAATATTCCAAAGTACAGATCAAGGACAGTAAGGGAGGCAATACGTAGAAATGTATTGGTAACGGCCGCGAGAGACTGTGATTTTTTTTTTCAAAGAAAGGTAAATTATAAAATAGATAACACAAAGATAAGTTAATGGAGATACTTATACCTCTGCATTATCCAGAAAAAGGCGTAGGTGCGGGGGTGAAATGAATGTGGGACTGGTTTTTGGCTGGCCACGAAAAAAAATCTGCATCAGCGATTGATGAAACATTCACCAGAGACTTATCCGCAGCATCAAAGGATAAAGATAAAGTGACAGTTGTCAATAATCACAGTTCCTAAAAGTAAGAAATGAGTGTACTATTAAAGAATGTAGTGTATTTATGGTACTTGCATGCAATCGTACCGTAATCTACGTTGCTATTGTTGAGATAGTAATGGCAGGCAGCCCTGGTAGGCGGGCGGGAATGCAGCGAGGAGAAAGTGGCGACCGAACTCACACACACACACACACACACGCCTGGGTTGCATAACGCCGACACGCGAGTCCAGTGACGGGTGGACTTACCGGTTCCAGCGGCTAGTGATGCAACCCCGCGTCTGAGTCAGGCGCAGAGTTGTTGCCTGTTCCTTGATCATAACTGTACTGTCGACCTCCGCCTCTTACTGCTCCCCCCCCCCCCCCCTTTTTCTTCCTAGGCTTCACCTCTCAAACCTCACCTTAGCTGTCTCTTAGAGCCAGTTTCCCCAACGAAGATTAACTTTTCGGAATATCCAGATAATTTTATCCAGATGAGAGGCTTAACTTCGACCTTAATATCGACAATTTTTACCACATTTTATCCGACGTCAAGAATATATCGTTAAAATTATCTCGATATTCTGACTTGATAGCGATTTTCTCTATGTAAACGTTGGATATTTTGCTTTGAGATTGTACGAAGAAATCATTTTGAGAAAATTATGGCAAGTCGTGAAGTAATTTTGGCCGTAAGGAAACAACGAAGCAGAAATTTTTCATCCCATGTCAAACACATTTTGTTAGAGTTAGTAACCAAACATTTCAATATTATGGAAAATAAACGAACTAATTCTGTGACACAACAAAATAAAGCGAAACAGTGGCAAACGATTGCGAATAGTTTCAATTGTAAATCCCGGGATCACTACAGGATAGCAGACAACCTGAAGGCGGTGTGGGATAACCTGAACAAACATACGCGAAAAACATATGTAGACAAACGTGTCCATGCTAAGGGATACAGTGTTTTCTGCCCTCCAAATAGCCACCCACGATCACTGTATACTGCCACCAGTAAAGTCAGCGAAATGTAATTCCAGTAAAGACTCAGTTGTCATAAACACAGCTCAAATGAGTAACCCTGCAAATTCATCAGGTAACTATGCCTCGACTGGGTTCGCTAGTGGGAGGACAGTCTCTGCCAGCCATGTGAGAAACCGTATGGCAACATCTCCCTGGACTAGTAAACAGCAATGCACTCAAATAAAAAAGATTAAGTGAGTGCCCAGCATAGAGCAAAAATTGAGTTGAGTTAGCAAAAAAAGTTTGTAATTGAAGAAAACGAGGCAAGGAAAGAGATTCGTCAACTAAAGTTACAACAGTAACAAGAAAGAATTAAACAGGAGAAGCTTCAAACAGAGCTCTGAACTTTGCAGTTCCTAAAACTAAAGACAGAACGAAGAAACCAATGTGTTATCTCTTGTTTTTTAGTACACAACATATTTTTTTTTTTAATATATTCACAGACATTTTTAATTAAAAACACTACAGGTGTTAGTCACATTCTTGACTTGAATTAGGCCTACAAAAGTAACTTGTTTATTTTGCATTTATACCTAATGTTAATGCAGAATAGTTGTAGTAAAGGAAAATAATAAAACAATATAATCTGTTTCACGATAGTGTGTTTGATTTAAACAGACAATCGTATGTTTAATATAAGGCGAAAGTATTCTTTAACCTCATCATCATAAGTTAAAAATAATGTATTCTTTCACGTAAACATCACGGATGATGAACAATAACATCCTCGTTATCACTTACCTCTTCAAAAATTAAATTATTTATTGCCTGAGATATTTCTCTTTATTCTTGATTAAATAACTTTGCCCTCTCGTATCCTTGCCAAAATATTTGCATATGTTTTACAGTTCAATCCCGGTAACATGACTTAAACCACCAAAATCAGAGAAAATCGAGAATAATGTACGTGATGAAACACAAAATACAGATAATCGAGATTATTCGTAAGTTAATCTCGATAAACTATCATTATGTCACGTGGTGAAACGGGTCCTTAGTGTTAGTTACGTACCTAATCTTGTGTTTAAAGAATTACACGATACAGAGTACGAATGTAGAGGTTGCTCCAGCCGTTCACGTCAGTAGAATGGTGGCACTTGCAAGTATCATGTTGGAACTCTGGGTAATATTCTATCTTGCTAACGGCTCAGCCAACAGGGAATATTTTGCTGCATGCAGTAACTAATAAGGAGCAAGTCCCATTCCCATAGCCTCGCGCAGCCAATCAGAAGATCGATACACCCACATCAAAGGAACCACCACGCTGCATCTCGTATCCGTCATTTTGTTTACTTTGCGATACAATGTTCAATACAAGCTGCAGCAGAAGTTTATATGACAACTGCTATCTGACTTGCATGCAAGCAGATGTGGAGGTTTCACGATGCTTATTGCCACACAAGTATGCACATGAATTGGTTTGGATTTTTTATAAAACATACGTGGTTACAGGGCTGACTACATTCACAACTTCTGTACTATCTATTTATGCACAGAGCCCGATTGTTTTATTGTGATAACTGAACCTTACTATGGTAAATACACACGGATGTTTAACATAAATTTTTCCATAATCGTGTTATAGCATGACCGAACCCATAATTAAGACTTTTTTTAAAGCCTAATCGTGGTTTCTTATAACTAAATAAACCAAATAACAACTACCGCCAATACCAAAATCCACCACCCTCTCTCTAATTAGCTAATATTTCAAACTTGTGGGAAATTTTACACAGTAAATTACAAAAAGGTGCATGAAGATGGCCTGCAGTCGCAAAATCTCCCATAGAACATTCCATAACAGCAGCTATGTAAACTTGGATGGAATCTTCCAAGGAAACTACGATTGGGGCATTCGGTTTTACAGTCAGTTGTCAGCTAATTTCTCACCATGTCCCTGCACCACACATGAACTTCGCGCTTTCCGGAGGAAAATAAGTACGATAATATTAATGACAAACTCCCGTTCAACATAAAGTTAATTTTACAATCCATAAACTCTGTAAAGTAGTACGAAAATGTGATATACGTCAAATACCCTGCTTCCATCGCAATTAAAAACTGTCTAAAGCGTTTCTTTGTAGCGTGATAATTCCAATTATTCAAATCTCTTAGACCTTACTGTTTCTAATTTAGGGTGTTAAAAAATTATTTTATTAATTCGGACTTAATTTTAAAATTATTTCAAAGTTAATTGGATTAATTTCTTTCTGGTCGTCTATTATGTCTATAATCTGGGAGTAATACTTTTAGCAAACTGAAAGACGTGAGATGTAATAGCATGAATTCGGTCATGAGGTGTGGTCAAAATGTGCCAGAAAAATATAGTATCTAACAATTTTTGACAAAATATTTCTTGCCCACTTTCTTTGGAGGAGTGGGTCGTGGACGTAAGTTAAGAGCATTTTCAAGCAGGGCAGTTACAAACAGTCAGCAATCGCCCAGTTTGTTTTTCATAGGCACAAACGGAAACGTTCATACAGAGCAATCAGGGTAGCTGGCCTGTCAACAGTTGCACTGAAGCAATCTAATATCTCCATTTGGTATCCGCACAACTACCAACATAAATGTTTCCAGTTGAGTTATTCTCGCAAGCATGGCATATAAAGTTATACACGATGAATATCACTGGCAAAGTGAATGTTGATTATAGTAGTGGCTGCGTGAGCTTCCGGTAACATAATTCATTCAAAATGGTGGCTATTCCATCTGTTTAACGTCTCAAGGCTTTCGGAGAGCGGGAAAACAAGGTGGTGCTATCCACCTCCACACCCCTCCTCTTCTTTCGTGACCTACTTTCCACAGATGCAGTTCTCCCACCCCACCCCCTAGAGGTGCTGTTGGGCTGCGGGTTCCCCGGCCCACCCCCAACGCCTTCTTAGAGGTGTACCCCACCAGTCTGCCGGGTTTGCACATGCAATTCCAACTGCACCAGCAATTGCAATTGAACCTGCAATTGCAGTTGCACTTCCTTCCACCCAACCCCCACCACCCTTCGGGACTGCCGGAGATTTCAGGGCCAGTTTTGGTGGTCGTCATGGATTGGCTGGCCACCAGGATAGGCTTGCAGCTACCGATAATTGCTTCGATCCCTGTTGAGGGTACTTAGATTTTATTTGTGCACTTGCACAATTAGTAATTGCATAATCACATAGTAATTACAAATGTTGTCTGGTTGGCAGCCGGAGGCAGATGCGGAAGATGGAAGGGTAAATGCATTTAGATGTTGTCTCGTCGACAGCTGGATGGCAAGGTATCGGTGAGGGGATGAGGGAGAGTTGCACTTGCATGGGGATATACTCGCGCAATGAATAATTGGATTATTTCATTAGACGAATTAATGGTGCAATTACTTATTATGCACATCGATTTTTTAATTGTGCATTTGCATTATTACATATCATGAACAATTACATGTACAGAGAGAGAGTACATAGCATAAGTACAAAGTATGATTACATGTCGTTTCTCCAGGACAGCCCGAGCTCAATTGAGTTGAGTTTGATACTGTCTAGGGATTTTTCACCCGCTGACATCCTCCATATTGCCTGATGTTTAATTTATACAAGGGGAGTAATTTATTTAAAAATTTTTCATTATAAGTTTGGAAGGAGACTAGATTTGTTCGCATGGGTGATAGGCGTATTCAGTGTGATACAACCCACAAATATATAGAAGTGTTAAAGTGTACTATGTGAGCATCGGAAGTGGGTTCGTATCCCCTAAGGGCAAAAACAAAAATAAAAAGTAATAATGTCACAACTAAGTTGGATGGGGAAGAGGTTTGGAAGGGAGGTATCCCTGCTTCGAATCCCCATCGAGAATAATTAGATTTTATTTGTACAATTAAGTGTAATTACATAATGACAGTATTTACACATGTTTTACTTTCAGCTAGCGAAACATTACCAATAATAATTGATTCATTCATGCAAGTGAAATAATAATAACAAAATAATTAATAATAAATACGCACTTGCGCATTACCTTTTTGCATTTAGAGAGAGAGAGAGAGAGAGTGCATATTTTACCCCATGGCTATATAATGAAATCCCACCAGGTACTTAGGCCCTATTGTGTCCGAGTGTGTTCAAACCAGCCAAAAAGTACTCTGTCCTCGCACCCCACTTCGTCTCCGAACTGGCACACCCTCCAAAACAAGAAACTGAAAGTTCGTTATACACCCGATAGGGGCCAGCACATCGCAAGATCGCGCTCTCTCTCCTCTCTCTCTCTCTCTCTCTCCTCTCTCTCTCTCTCTCTCTCTCTCTCTCTCTCTCCTCTCTCTCTCTCTCCTCCTCTCTCTCCTCTCTCTCTCTCTCTCTCTCTCTCTCTCCTCTCTCTACTGGCTCTCTCTCTCTCTCTCTCATCCATCTCTCTCTCTCTCTCTCTCTACACTACTGGCTTGTTGGATAAACATCCACACGTCTACAAAAATAAAATATGTTTGTGTTAAAAATTTCTGTACGTTCTTACCTATCATAATTTCTTTTTAAATTTATTACTTTATTTCACTTACATAAAGATTCTACGAATTGTGTTTTCAGCATTTTTTTTTTTTAATATATTTTCACAAATATTGTGTAAGAACACTCAAAAAATATCAGCGCTCGCGACTTGGTTAACTGTAACAAAAATTCGAAGGGCTACCATCATATAAATAAAACGCAAATTTATTTTACAAAAGTCCCACTGTAATTTTGGATCCAGTCAGATTCGATTCGGTTATCATAAATTATGTTAGTTAATGTAAATACCTGAAAGTTTATCATTGAGTCATAAAAATACGATACTCAGTTTTAATACGCTATCGACTCATACCATTATTCATATTTAATACATAGTTTTAAAGTCCAACAGCGAGTAACCAAAGAGGCACGATTCAGGTCAAGGAAAGAAAATTTGAGGGATGGGCTGATGTGAATGGCTGCCAATTTCTCTTTAATTGCGTAATAAGTAATGAATAATTATGAAGAATATTTATGTATATATCATAAAACTAGTGTTAGTACTAAGACATCTTACCTGGCACAATGCTCATTTCAACTAACCCAAGATTTTCTAATATTGTAATATAAACCAACCAGGATGTAATTATCAATTGAACTGCAGATCGGATGGCAAACGTTACACCTTTCCTCTACCCATCTCAATCTAACAAAATTTCCTGTAGAAACGTTTACCGCTGCCCAAAACCACCGTAAGGCAACAGGGGACAGCTATCCCCAATCACTCCCTTCCTTCAACACTCTCTCCCCAACCCTCGACATGAGAACAAGTCAATGTGCTCCCGAACTACACAAATCCTCAGGAGACAGGTTTTCTTGAGGAGGGCTCACAAATTCACAAATATTATGCCATCAACTTTCTCTGTGTTTACAACTACACAAACAAAATTGCCTTTCAAGTATTTAACTAACCAAAAAAAAGTAGAAAATATCTGTTTTCAAAAATTAATTTTTTCTAAGTCATAACATAATAAATTTAAAATAATTCAAAATCGCCCAAAAAACCCCTTACTTCACTCAAATCGTGCTTTCTCAATTTTGCCTCGAAAACCAATCATCATTATGACTTTGTAATAAAAGTAAACGTATTTGATGTTACTACAATATTTACCATATTCTTCTCTACATTTCACAAAAATTCCCATCAAGGGTAATTATCTTAAATATCCTAAACTGTACTTCGTACGAGACTATGATTTGTGTTATATAACTGTAATAGTTTACTTTGCGCATTGTTTCCCATAAAAGTTAAAACATATTTACTACACTCACAACAAAAGGTAATTAGATATTTTTACTGTTACAATCTTTAATTCAAACCACATCGAAGTAAATACTTGTATACCAATTAGTAATTGTGATGTTTGTTTAAACCACATTCATCTAAAACATCAAACATTAAATAATTGTTTAAAAGTAATGTACTCTTTAACATTTTTATTTAACAATGTATACATAACAACAACGCAGACCAGACATTGTGTAGATTACTTTGAAACAAGAGAAACACGCTCCAGACAAGATCTCTTTCCCAGACGAACGAAAGCGGATGCATGCCGCAGAGAGATTTGCAATGCCATGTTGAGAGACACGCAGACTTGGGCAGACCAGCGAGAATGAGTAGGGGTATGGCGAGAGGAGGGAGACAAAATTATTTGCACAAACCACCGCTAAGATCGCGCGCCATCAACCCCTCAGTATTTCAGCACTCTCCAACCAAGCATCGCAATCGCCTGGCAAGGCAACCCGACAGGACTTCTCCACGACCCCACTTCAAATTTGCATGTTTACCGTTCGCTACAGAGCACATCTCCCAAGCAGTTGAGCGAGCACATAGCGTACACCAGCAGCCCATCTCTCCACTATAGTTTTTGTAAATGTTAACGAAATCTTACCAATATATAAATTACATATTTATAAAACAGTTTTTCTCAAAATTAATATTTTTTTCTGAGGGCTTACATAATAAAATTAAAATAAATTAAAAACCAAAATGAAATACTCGCTTCACTGAAAACAGTCTTTCACATTATGCTTCAAAAACAAATATATTGTTTACCTTCTATGTTAAAAAAGTAAATGATTGGTTTTGTCCTAATGTTTTCCTACATATAGCCAACAAGTTTGTATTTCAGAATTCCCATCAACGCTAAATCTATTCTTAATGACCTAAACACTGCTTCATACGAGAGCAAGTTTTGCTTAAATCTATCTGTAATGGATTAGTTCTTCCTTTGTTTAACAACAAAGTTAAATCATATTTAGTGTGATATTACTTACTCTACCCACCCATAGAAGGTAATTACATTTATACTAACACATATAGAGAGAAACACTTCGAAACATTTGTGCGGACACATTCTGAAAACCATATGAGTAGGGCATCCCTGCAGCCCTTCCAATAGCAAGTTTAATAAATGCAAAAAATAAATCTTGTTCCAAATTTGATTTTTTTTGTCTATCTTGTTACATACAACACATTTAAAATAAATTAAAATCCTCTACAGTACAAACACACTTAACATGTGATTAACCGTTTATAGGGTAAATATTTCTTTGTTGCCATAATTTTTTTTCCTTACATTTACCAAACATGGTTTCTTTTTTTGAATGCGTATAAACGTTTTGCAAACACGACAGCTCACATCTCGCGAAAATATTCTGCAGTGTACACTATTAACCCATCTTTGTTTTGAATGGTTTCTATTGCCAAAAATTCAGAAACTTCCGATATTAACAACACAAGCCACTCACATACACTATTCCCTCAAAAGAACATATCCCCACAGGGCGGACTGTAACTACATATCCGGTCAACATTACATTTGTGTAAACACCAAAATCTTAAAAAAATCTTTTATACATACTATCACACTTCAAACAAATATTTCGTCACACCAAATAAAGAAACAATATTATCACCAAGCATACATTTATTGCATCCTTAAAACATTACATAATTATGCAGAAATACATATTACCACAAATATGTACTGAAATCATTAAAAACAAAGAAAACTGCTATACATTGCATTTACTTTAAAAATGTTTGAGGAATACTGACTTTCTGGTAAATAATCTTCCCTACATCATACATCGGTGTACATTAGGGTTCTTTAAACAACAATTGCTCCCCATGTGATGATACATAATACTACGTAAAGTGAATAACATCTGACAAAATCGGAACTGATTTCCAGAAGCGGGCGAGATTTCCATACCAACACCTTCGCCATAAGTTGACACATGTTTTTCAAGTCGTATATGAGTAGTAAACACAGGTTGGCATTTATTGCAAGAATGCATCATTCTAACAATGTTTCCAAAACAAATACTGTTTTGGTGACTTCTCAATTTGCAAAGTGGAGTAAATTTCTTCTAACATTATTTACACTGGTGATTGGGTCTACCAATCTAAGGGCGACGACGTAATCGAATCACTACTTGTTCTTATTAAGGAAAATTTGCAAATTATATAATGCTTCCTTAGTGCAACGACATTTATGAACAAACATAAACATATTCTACATCAGTATATTATATCAATTGAGGATTGCTGGAACACTATCTCATTTCATGTCACCACACATAACTATATGCGGTAAATGTTTGTCCACAGAAACGACATACAGGTTTAATTCCCTTTGAAAAATTATCTTTATATACTGCTGTATACCGAGCTAATGTAGAATTCTTTGTAAATGTATGCCTACATGATGCACAGTGATACCTAATATACCTCAGGAATCCTTTCACAGATACTTCTTTCATAATGGTGCATACTGGGACTACACTCAGCTTAAAGTTTTCATTAGAACACTGCCACTTAAACTTAAGCGATGGTTCACCTGTTGCAGGAGTAAAACCTCAACATATTATACCATGTAGGTATAGTTCATCACTAGTATCATACAAACATTGAAATTTCGAACATAGATGTAGATATATAACAAATAGGTTTTTTGTGACAAGAGCATTCATGAGAACATAATTTTCCCTCATCGAGATACTACTTGTCAAAATAACAACACATTTGTTCCGATTCCCTGGTTTACAGCGAAGTTTCTTCTGAAGAGCGCATATCCGATACATTTACCTCTAACATCCCAAACAGAAAGAGCTATATAGCTAAACACATCGAGCTTTTATACTTTTTATGAAGTTAGTAAAATAAGGTAGGACAAAATGACATATATTAAAAGTAATCTCTCGTGAAATTAAACTATTCTTAATACTGTTCATGGATGGTGAAAAAAAATAATATCTGTGCAAAACTCTTTAAAAAAGTTACCGAATGCTAGAAGTCCGATTTGGCGATGGACCATCGGATGAAACACCGACAAACCCGGCTAGCGATTTCCGTAGTTAGTAGTGATTGGAGCCCAGTCGGTCTTTAACCACAGAAGTGTAAACATCTCTCCGAGCTCCCAACCTTCATCGCTTGCTAACATTCCGGTTCGCTTAAACACACCATCCTTTGTTCTACCTTGCAAGAAGTTGGGTATATATGGGAACAAAATATCGCATATGCAAAACGTCCGTTGGGAAATTAAACTAATCTTAAAGCAAGCTTTAAAAATATATATATAACCCTTTACAAAATAGTTTTCCATGCTCAATTTAGGTACAATAAATAAACACAGTTTATATTCTATTCTCCTAAAATGCGGATGCAAATAA
Organism: Dryococelus australis; assembly: GCA_029891345.1. Lineage (NCBI taxonomy): Eukaryota > Metazoa > Arthropoda > Insecta > Phasmatodea > Phasmatidae > Dryococelus > Dryococelus australis. The sequence goes on from CM056999.1 coordinate 176,609,080, forward strand.
TATGCCAAGTCCCACAACGAACTTAGATCGCATGACGACGAATCAGCATCTGACTAACGCATCGACGATTAGCAGTGGGGGAACCTGCCATCATATATTTACCTACTCACCATCACACAGCAAACTTGCCAAATACTCGATTTGAAACAAAAGAGAAAAATTACAAATTTTAGCAACACGTAATGATAGAAAAATACCTGAAGAAAGTGTACTTACATATAGTGACACTAAAAATATCTAAAAAACAAAAATAATAAGAAGTCTGCCTAGCATGTACGTAATAAACACTATGTTTTTTTTTCATTAACATGTATCTAATCACTCTGTAACACATACACTAACTGAAAATTTTGCCCTGAAGAGGAGACAAAACATTTTTGCACTGAAGTGTTCTCGAATTCATACCAGGGACACTTCGTTCTACCACTTAAACAATTACTCTATGGAAGCACCTCCCTCCCCCTCCCCCAAATGAGAACGTTTAAACGATTTACTTAAAAATTAGAAAAAAAAATTTAATAACAATTAAAAATTGGCAAAAAAATTTTAACACTTTCAAAACACATTTCAGCATCCTCACATTTCACACAGGATTTAGCATGGTAGATATTTCACTGGTTCTAAATTTAGAATCATTATAGACAAACAATTAAAATTAAAAAATATATATAGTAAATTATTTTTTCGTACTGTACAGTGTTAGAAACATCTCACCTCATATACAACATTCACTAATAAATTTCATTAATTTACAATTACCAATCCAAATATATACCTTTCACTCTAAAAATGTTTCAGTTTCTTTATACAGATGTATCCTTATTTTACTTATTCACATAATAAAGCATCTATGAACAAAAATTAAAATTAAATATGTTCTCGTTTATAGTTCATCGGGAAGTGATTGCACAGAACCATAGCTGCAAGTTTTAGATTATCCCCTGAAACTAACACACTGAGTAAACAAACACTGACAAATTTATGCAACATTGTAAATTTTCATGAAATTGATAACATTACCACATTACAAAATAATAACTGCCATTGTTTTTATTGTGTATTGATTTGTTTTCCTACATATTCTTAAGTCAGTGTTTTATTTGCTAGAATCAGAGATCTCATCACTATCCCCATATTATTAATTAAATATGTTAACCAGTAATCCCTACTGCCCACTCATAATTAATAACATATCATCCAATTGTATAACCAAATCATCCATTTACACATCAAATTTTTTTTGAAAATAACTCATAATATTTTAATGTCGTATCACGAGTCTAATAGAAAAAATATTTCAACCCCTTATTTCTACATATTGTTCCAGACAAAATATTCTATCGTGTGTTACCCCAAAGACATGAACACACCATATCCTTATTCATTACTTACACCATATCGCTATACTAAACACCTCCCTTCATAACTTCCAGGACAACAAAAACACCATATAAGCATTCCTATGGAGTATTTCAGCGAATAACTCTGATAAACCATTTTATCAAGTAATAGCAAAACACACCTTCAAATAATACCATGCTCCATACACTATAAAACACACCTTCAAATAATACCATGCTCCATACACTATACCCTCGTCTACGGTACAAACATAATGATATCTCATCTTAATAGACCATGCCCCAAACCCATCAAATAAAATATTCCAACAGAAAACCATTTTAACCAACAATGCTCGCAAACCGTATCACACCACACAACTCATTTGTACAAACCAAAGCATCCATTTGCAAAACCATTGACGGTAAGGGGTCGGCAATGAGGTGTCATAGGGGACAGCAGAGAGGATTATAAGTGAGAAGTTTGTGTTTTTTTTCTTCAATATAATGTTAGAATATTTGTATAAGTTCTGCATATAGAAATATGCTTAATACTCGATTTCGCACCAACAGAGATATACTTCATTTTTAAAGCGATACGATCCCATACACCCAAAGTATTGCCAAATTGTTTGCTACTGTGGGTGGATAACATTTGAGATTTTACTGAGGTCATACAACTATTTGTATATACATATTCTAAACATTTACAAATAACTAGAAGGAAACAAATTATTATTTTTTTACTTATGTTCCCAACATTAATTAATTAATAGAGGCTTTCCTGTCTTTAATCACAGTATAGCTATCCTCTGTCGCCTCGAGAGTCGCTGTAGAGCGCTGTGTCTCAGGGAACCATAAACGTTTGTATAGGAGGCTTCGCCCCATGGGACATTATGTTAGACTGAGATAACTAATTGAAATATGTATCGTTTGACACCCGATGTGCAGTTAGCTTGATAATTACAGCCTGGTTGTTGTATATTACAACATATTAGAAGATGTTGATTTAGTTGAAATGAGCATTGGGCTGGGTATGATGTGTAATTGCTCACATTAGTTATACAATATGTAAATATTCTTGTTAACTATTCATTTTCTTATTATGCTAATAAAGGAACTTGTCAGCCATTCACAACCCACCTTCCCTGGGACTTTTTTTCCTTGACCTGCTTCGCACTGGCTCGATTACTCACTGTTGGACTTTAAAACTATATATTAACAATTAATAACAGTACAAGTCGATAGAGTATTAACAGCGAGTGCCATATTTTTATGTCTCACTGATAAACATTCAAGTATTAACATTAAATAACGTCAGTTATATTATGCGAATCGAATCTGACTAGTTCCAAAATTATAGTGGGACTTTTTAAAATAATTTTTCGGTTTATTTATATGATGGTTAGCCTTTCGGATTTTCACTACAGTAAGCCAAGTCACGAGCGCCTATATTTTTTCAGTGTGCTTACACAATATTTGAGAAAATATGAAAAACATGTTGATAACACAATTCGTAGAATCTTTATGCAAGTGAAATAAAGTAATAAGTTAAAAAATAAATTATGATAGGCAATAACATGCAGGAATTTTAACACAAACATATTTTTTTTTGGTAGACGTGTGGAGGTTTTCCCAGACAAGACAACGGTTAGAGAGAGAAAGAGCGATCTTTGCGAGGTGCTGGTCCCTATAGGGTGTATGGCGAACTTTCCCATTTTATCATCTCGGAGTGTGTGCGAGTTCTAGAGACGAAAGTGGGATGCGAGAACAATGATATTATTGGCTGGTTTGAACACGGTTGGACATGTTATGGCCTGCATGCCTGGTGGTATTTTATTACATTGGCACGGTGTAAAATATGTAGTCTCTTGCTAAATGTAAAAAAGAAAATATGCATGTGCTTTTTTATTATCAATTGCCTTATTATTGTTTTAATTGTACAATTAAATAAATCATTGCTCATAGTGTTTTGCTAGCCTAAGGAAAATATGTGTAAATACTCTCATTAATTAATTATGCTTAATTTTGGTAATAAAATCTAATTATATTCTACCAGGATTCGAAGCATGGAATACCTCGTTCCCTAGACCTATCCCTGTCCAACTTAGTTGTTACATGATTGAATTAGTTTTGCCCTGAAGTGGACTCGAACCAAGGACCAATACTCACTTGGTTCTATTTAGCACTGCTATATAGATGCGGGTCGCAACCCACTGAATATTCCTGTCTCACACACTAAACAATTTCGTCTCCTTCCAAACTTATGCAGAAAAATTTTAAAATAATTTCTCCCCTTATATATTTAATCACGAAGCAATATTTGTTTGGGGGGGATTAAAATCCCTTGATAGTATCAAACTCAACTCAGTTGAACTCGGTATGCCCTGTGGATAAGTCGTGTATTTAGACCTTGTTCTTATGTTATGTACTTTATCTCGGTACATCTAATTGTTCATTGCGATATGTAATAATGCAAATGCACGATTAAATAATCGATGAGTGTACTAAGTAATTGCACCATTACATAATCTAATTATCCATTGCGAGAGTATATCCTTATGCAAGTGCATTCCCTCTTACCCCCCACCACCACTCTTCATAACTTGCCATCTATCTGCCCACGACATAAAGCCTAAATACATTTCCCGCTAAAACTTCCTCAGTCTGCCTCTGGCTGCCGACAGATATCATGTGTAGTTACTATTTGATTATGCAATTACTAATTGTGTAAGTACAGAAATAAAATCTAAGTACCCTTAACAGAGATCGCAGCAAGCCTATTCTGGTGGTCAGTCAGTCCATGACGACCTCCAAAACAGGTCCGGAAATCTCCGGCAGTCCCACTGATGGTGTGAGGGGGGGGGGGGGGGGCAATGCAACTGCAATTGCATGTGAAAACCCGGCAGACTGGTGCGGTACATCTCCATTTGGAGAGGGGGGGAGGGTTGGGGATCCCGCTCCAGACAGCGCCTCCAAGAGGTGGGGTGGGAAGCCGGCAGACAACTCCAGGAAGGGGGTGGGAGAACACTGAGGGGGGAGAAATACATCGGGGGGGGGGAGTAGTTCAAGTGGTAGGCAGGGGAGGGTGTGGCACCACCTTATATTCCCGCACTCCTAGAGCCTTAACTGGTTAAACAGATGGGGAGGCCGCCATTTTGAAGAAATTATGTCGCGGGAGGCTCACGCAACCACTACTGATGATTATGTTTCAGAAGGTACAGTATTTTGGGCTTAACGCCTCGTTGACAGCGAGGTTATTAGAGACGGAGCAAATCGCTCAGAGAAAGAGCAACGACGCAGTGGGCCATGCATGTACTAAGGAACCATTCTCTACATTCGCCTGGAGTAAGTTTCGAAAACCATGGAAAAACGGAATCAGGATGTCCGGACCGGGAATCGATCTCAGGTGTCCTGCCGAATGCGATTGCGGTAGTTTCCAAGTCGACCACCTCTTTATTGTGTGTTTCAGAAACTGAGCAATACCTCAGTGGTATGAATAATTACAATGAAGGAATATATTGCAACAAGATAGTATCTCTCACAGGTGTGCACACGCTGTTCATATTTCCTTTTTTACAACCTCCTAAGAATTTTCATAAACAGAAACTCTTCACCTTATTCTTATTTTACCACTCGATGCATGGAGGTACTGGTTATGTATGGTTATCTGATAACATTTGAAGGTAATGCTTAGGGTATGTATATAGTGTATTATTCCACCATACGTAAAATTAACATTGCCATGGGCCTCATCACTTTATTCATGCTTCGGTCAAGTAAAACTGGGAAATTATTTAAAAAATACGTATTTCAGAAAATTTTCGATCTTGCAATCATATGATTTAGAAAGAGACAGCGAAGGAAACGATTGTTGTAGTCACAAATATTTACCTAAAAGTTATAATTCAAGGTGAAAACAAGGAACGATTCTCTCTTCGTCGTTACCAACTTTACTGTACTCATACCAGTCACTGTGCTTATTGAAACACTTGCAGGTTATGGGCAGTGACGTTTCTCAAAGGTTGTCCCTTTACAAATATAACTTACACAAGAAATTGGGAACAAGTGCCTACATACTAGTTCTAAAGGCAGGATTCGGAGTTTATCTCCAGGCCGTAGTTACATCACTAAAGCCGAGAGAAACGTGTTGAAAGCTAGCAGTTAACCCAGTTTCCACGACGTCGGTCGATGAACTCCCCAGAGTCAACATGCAAGTGACATTTTACACTAGTTCTAAAGGCAGAGGTCGTTGTTTAACTTAGTGGACATATAGATAAAAAAAAACATATTTAATAAATGAGACGAAGGGGCAATATTTACACCTCAGAAACGCTAAATTATGACTCATAATTTTTCTTTAATTTTGGCATTTTTGCCGATGTGTGGACGACGCTATCATTTAGAGTAGCTATCGTTAAATAATTAACATATTTTACATTCTTTCTTGAATCCACAGCACAATAATATATAAACTGGATTTACGTTTATGAATATACTACATAAATATGCCTTCTCTTTGAGCTCTCTGGATGACTACTTGAATTTCTTTCTCACAGGAGTGTAGCACTCACCACAATTAAAACCTTAGACAATTAATTAAAATCTAAAGCAATTTTCTTTAATAATAATATTTCTAGTAATAAATTCCAAAATTATATTAAGAATATAAATTTAAAAATACTACACTTCGATGATGAATAATTCGATGGTTAATATTTCGATGGTGAATTGTCCAAACATATTTAGAAATTAGATTTAAAAATTCTTCTTCTAAGTTTTAGGTTAAATCCTTGATAATTATAAGGTATTGTTATAAATTATATTAAATGATAATGTTTACATGCGAATATAATTTTTTTTTCCTTGACTGTAGAAAGCGTATTTACAAACTAAATTAAATCTTATTTCAAAGGTTTTTGTTCATGCGACTCTGAAAATGATTAAAATTTAAATTTATAAATTAAATTTTTAATATGTTTATTAAAATTGCTTTTAATTTAAATTAATAGATAACGGTTTTGAATATATTATAGCTTAATTATATCATATACTAATTATATCATATCTTAATTTTTTATTACATCCTATCTATACTACTCACAAAGAACCACATTCTTAAATGTATTAGATGTATTTTACATCAGCGGTATTCTCGTTTCTTATACAAGTACCTCTTTAAGAGTGAAACTTCCTCCTGTCTATAGTTTCAACCTACTCACCCAGTGTGCCACAGAGGTAGATCATAAACATTAACTCTTTTGTCTCCTTATATTGCAAGCTAACGTCTTGAAACACAAGCTTACTCCGTGTGCGACGATGTAATGTTCGACGTAAGCTCCTGTGGATGAGGCTTCTACGATACCTGCTATAACCGAAAACTGCGTGCAAGCAGAAGGAAGAACCTGTTACACCACCGTACTCGCTGCTTCAAAAGTAAATGAGGGTGCATTTGTTTTGATTTCACTTTTGCAACGTGGTTCAGGAATGGACTTCACTCACAACTTCTACACAGGCCGTATGTGTGCAGATATTGCATTGTTGTTACGTGTCTTGTTTACTGAGCATGTTGTGTCAGGCGGAAGAGAGTGTGACTTCCGTTCGGCAGGTCACAAGCTCGATCCCAGTCGGCTGCACTTAAGGGTGGTTTTTACCAAAGTGGTTGCCCCACCCCCACTCCGGACGAATGCTGGTGTAGTACCTAAATATCCACCCTTCCAATCCTCTATCTATTACTGTACTTGAAAAAGCCTTAGAGCTGTTGGCATGTACTTAATAATAATTACTGAAATTTTGTGGTTAATAAAAATGTTTACTATAATGTTCACATAATGTTGTAATGGAGTGGGTAAACCACATTTTCGCGGTTGTTTCTTTACGATTCATTCTTTTCTTGTTTAATAGAATTGCCGTTTTTTTATATTAAAAAAATAAATAAAATTACCCTACAGCTATCGTCAATACCACCTTCCAACACCCTCTCTCTGATTAACAACATTTGCAGACATTTAGGAAATCATTCACTGAAATCTACAAGCAACCAATTACGAGTCAATTAAAATGGCAAGCAATGGCCTGAATCTTCCGTAGAACAATCCAGACCAACGGCTATGCAAGCTGGCATGTAATTTTCTAAGAAAACTTCCATCGTAGCACAAGGGTTTTATAACAGCAGAAGGGCGCGTATCGATTCAGAAACTCTGAGAAAGCAGGTTGGGCTTAACATGTATTTGACGATGGGAAAGGAACTTGCCCAGGTAATCGATCAGCGGATGTGAAATCGGCGATCACCTACGCATTGCTATAAAGCTCCATCATTCACCTGAAGTATCTTCAGAACAACATGGGAAACCGAAATGAGGATGGCCGGGTCGTAAATCTAACGTAGTATGTTGCCACACTGTTAAAAATAGTTTTATTCATTAACAAAAGTTCTCGAACAACCATTTATAAAAGATATTTTTTGTAGAAGTACAAAATGCTTTCTCCTAAAAAAATCTATAAATATTCGTATTTTTGTTATATTACAAATTATAGACTTGTATTTTAACTTATGTTGCTAAGAAGTAGAAAAAATACTTTTGTGCTTTCGATAACATCAGTAATTAATACATAAGAAAAAAATTGCAAAAGTAACTGTCTAATTGTATTCACGAATTAACACTTGGGGTGTCATGGAGGCTTGACCCGGCTTCGCTTATTCAGAACTTAAACGCACGGAAACTTTGACAACAAGATAAGAAACCTCTTACTCGTATGATATGTACTTATATCATATTGTAAGTTTGTTGAGAGTTATACGGCCCTATGTAGACTTCCTAGGTGTTTGATGAAAAGCTTTCTCTCTCCATGCGTAAATACGAACACTTCTCTACTAATTTAACCTATAGAGGCCGTTCCATAAAAACGCCGGCAAGCCACAGTATGTGATATACAGCACCGAATTGGACATTTTAATTGAAGAAGACCATGTCCGGATATGCGTGGCTTATCCGCTATGTGGCGAAAAGTTTGCATTTCCCTCAGCTGTTTTGTTCGAGGTACTTGGGCAAATATGATCCAGGAGACTCCAGAAACATCTTAGTAAACTAATATTACATGAATCTTCGCAACGGCTGGAATACTTAGCACATAACCAGGCACCGACTTTTGCAAGTTTGCGTCAATCTCAGCACCAGCTATGCACACTTTGTAATGAAGTGTTGAAGGTAGACAATTTTCGCATCTTTGTGAGTAATTGTGAACATGAGATTGAGTTTCTATTGGGCTAGTGGAAGCGTCTCACTAATTAAATTTGTACTTCACCACACGACCTATGTTCTAGTGGCTGGAATATTTTGACGCATTATAGCGACCAAACTATACATTTCTAGACGTGGGTTCCCTCACGTAAAATGTTGAGTTTGTTGTCTTCCGTAAACTGAACCATGAGACGTCCTGTTGACATACAAAAATACTTATTTTGCTGCAACATGTGAATTGTTGCGACAAAGTAAATTTTGCAGAATCACTGCAAAGAACCGCGTTCCTTCAACGAATCTGTGAACCGAATTTTCAAGCAAACAGTGCGGGTCTCGAAATTATGACATTTTAGTTTATCTGTGCCTCAAATGCGAATAACCACCACAGTAGTTCAGTAATATTGTTTGTACTAGTCAGTTGCTGAATTTGAAGGTTAAAAGTAGAAATGTATTGCCGATACAAGCGCAGCGCAATAATTAGGCTGAAAATCCAGTAAATTTCTCATTTTCAAGGAACTTTTTTCAAATCTTCTGGAGACATAATTTAGCTATTCAATTTCATTTTCATTCTCAAAATCAAGCAAGTCAAGGCCAAAATCAAGTTAATTCCATCCGAATCTGCAATCTAAATCAAGCACACTTAAAAAAAATCCCATTTCAGATCAAAATAAGCCCAATTCGCTCTAAATCTGCAAGCCAAATCAATAAGTAAAAATAAAATCACAAAATTAGATGAAATTCTTAAGAGAACTGTAGATCATGGATAAATGTTCCATTTTTAAGTTCTATAAAAACTTCCGTCTTATTTATTAGTTTCAAGGCATTTTTATCAAATATTTCCACATAGCGCTGTGGTAATGAAATTTTAAACTTACCATCTAGAATACAATTAATTTTTTACAAAAATTAGATTCATAAATTTCAAAATCCGTAGCAGTAAACCATTTCTTTTTTTGAGGTCTTCTAGTTTAGTGAATTCAAAGGAATTATTCAACTTGTTGAGCAGAGATTCCATCCGTGATTTATAAAGAGTTAATTCATTAAGAGTAAGAAAAAAAATTGTGATGAAATTTCATCAAGGTAAGATGATTTAGCTTAAATGTGACTGGAAAAAGACACTGCTAAAGGGTCCTGATATATGTTTAAATTTGTTTGACTTTGGCCTTAAATGTTCTCTATTTTGAGCTACAATTTGAAAGATTTTACAGAAAAAGAGATATTTACTTGATTTTGGCTTTAATTTGCTTGGATTGTATCTAATTTAGTGCGCTGTGCTTGTATCCGCAATATACATCTACTGAATTTATAAATAAAGTTGAAACATATGCAATTTGACCCTTTTATAAAAAAAACCGCTCAAATAAAATCGACACTAGGAAAAAAAATCTCATTTGGGTTTAACAAGTTGATTTTTTATTCGCTAAAATAACTTAAATATATACACATCTAAAAATTTGTATTTAACTATCTAAACAACTTATTGTTTCTGTAAAATCGTTAACATCCTCCAGTTATTAATTTTTAAAAATGTATATATTTTCAGTAATTCTCTCTTTAAAATAATCATAAGTTAAATACCGTCGGAGAACAACATTGCAAACTGTTTTTGCACCAACAGCGTTATTAAAATCTACACTAATTTTTATATTTGTTATTTTTTTCATTAACTACAGTTGTTTGTCTATGTAACCAATCAATTACATACAATGGTCTTCGCCCAAAAAATGAATAATAATTGATATTGCCTTCGAAGTTCACAGCTGGTTTATAATAAAGTTGATTATTTCTAGATATAGTATCTAGTTTTGTTTATGAATTTCTAAAATCAATATTGTAACGTAGGAAAGAGTAGAATTTTGGCTTTCACTTCCCAAATGTCACAAATTAAATTTTACTATATATTTTTGCAACTGTTAGCTTCGGAACATTTCAATAGTGAGAAAATCAATCCCCCATTCTAATGTAGGTAACATTACACCATGTAAATTAGACATAGAGATAGTCAATAGGACAAAAGATACCAATATTCAACTAACATGCAAAATAATGATATAATTAATAACCCTTCTTTAAATTACCAACGACAAGGACTAGAATGATGTGAATCTGTTATTTTAATGAATATAAAAAAGAACCAATTAGTATGCTCTCCCTTTACTTTAATATACTTCCATATAGAACTTTGAATCGAATACCGCCTAGGGATGACGATGATCTTTCTTCGGTGTCTGTTGATCACTCAAGCTCTCTGCTCGAACACTGCTCCCTGACCGTTACACTTCAGATGCAGCGATGGATCCCTAGCAGAGGCATACGATCATCCTTCCTCGGGTCATCATCAGTTCCTGGATTGAAGTCATTTCTTCAGAGACTTTCATTAAATCATAAATTGTCCATGTCGGCTAATATCATAACTATCACTTCTATAAATCAGGGCTGGACAGCGGAACAAAATAAAATTCTCAATATCAGTTTGGCACCCCCTCAACATTATTTTGCCCTTCTGAAGACGAGTAACAATATTCCTAAAAAAAAAAACAGAAGAAAAAAAAGCTGATCAAAAACAAGATTTGTCATAAGAATTGTCGTCTCTTTACATTTGCAATACATTTTTAAGTTCATAGAAGAGATCGCAAACATTCCTGCATTAAAAATAAAATATATGGAATAACAACGATTTTGCTAGCATACAGAGACCGTCCTGATTATCATTTTTACACACCCCGCTATAGTAACTTTGAAAACATAAAGAAATTCAAAAATTACTTGCTTATTCGATCTACAATTAACAAAACAAGTACACAAAATATTTACAAATTACCAGATGTAACACTATAAGCAAAGAACATTTTATCACAAAGACCATATTCAACAACTAGATTCCAATTTTCTTTTCGAAAAATTTCTTTTCTACCATTTTAAACATAAATATTTTTCACATTACAATGGTCAAACATAGAAGTGTGGACATACTGTTCAGCACGATTTTTTCTACACATTTGAAAGCCGACAATTAGAAAATTGGGTATGTATAATTATAAATTATTAAACTGATCTTTTATATCAAAGTAAAAACAATTGTTCCAGGAGGAATTTATATTTTTCTAATAATTGCCAATAATCAAAATAATAGCAATTTTAGGGTTTTCGTTTATATTTTTTAAATTACAATTGCTGTGTTTGATTCGTATTCAACAATAAGCCACATAATTTCTAATTTTTGAATAACAATCTTACTTGGATAAGCATATCTTTTCAAAACTTCACCATCTGCATATTTTGTTTCATAAACAAATATACAATTTTTATCAGATGGATTTCTAAAAAAAAAGGAAATTTTATAACCGCCTTTCCAATAAATTGCATTGTTTTCATGAATAAAATCAAACAAATGTCATAGTGGATACATTATTTCATTTGTTTTATCACTATGAACAGATTCGTCCATGTTTTAAAATTTCTTCTCTATAAAACTGAAAAGGAAAAAATTTCGAACATCGACATTAACTAATTTTGCATATTTTGCCTCATTTTCTTCTTTATCCCTTTTGAGTAATCTATATTGCTCATAAACATAAGCATCATTTGGAAAAGAAAAGTAATCTCCTATAGGAATATGAAATTCAATTCTATTATTGGAAATTTTTAAATCCCCCCTAGTTTGATCAGTTGGGGGAAAGGTTTTTCTATCAAAGCGCTCAATACTTTTACAACTCATTTAAAAGAAAAAAGATTATATATAAATGAAAGATTCGAAGGATGTTTCTCGAGTTAAATTACTCATCGAGAGGTGTAAAAATTACAAAAAGCACCATGAAGTAGAATATGAGAGAACTAAGGAAAAAAGAGCTGCCATTAATTCACTAATTATGAGATATTGGTAAAAAAGTAGTACAAGTAAATGAAGAAAATAATAACTTAATAACAACACTAGTTCCTGTTGTAGCAAAACGTTTAGCTTATCCACCAACACCGCAAGAAACATCATTTGAAAGATAATTATTTTCAAAATCCCCTAATGTAGAAGAGCGAATGGGCATTGTACCCATAAAATTTTTGACGCATGCCGTACCTGATTCTACTATAAATCTCGGAACAGAAATCTCTAAAATAATTAATGTTGTTAAAGCACGATTTGGTTTACATGGAGTTGGGTAAAATTTTTATATTGGCAATAAGTAAGATACCATAAACAATGATACTCTATTTGTTGAGGATAACGAATATAATTAACACCAGGACATTGTAATTTGTCAACAGAAAATTCACCAGAAGCTCTTGCAGGTAAATTTGATGCTTAGGAATCCAAAAATTACGCAGAAATGATTAAAACAACCAAGAAAATAATCATTAAAAAAGGGTATCTTCGAGTGGAGGTTGGAAATAAATAAATATAATTAAAACAATTTATGATATTTATGTATGATCATCGAGATCAACATTTTGCCAAAAGAACATATTTGGATGAATGATGTTAGAAATTTAAGTGACAGATTGTTAGTTATTCAATGTGAAGAATATCCTGGTAATAACAATTTTCACAATGAAAAAGTAAGTGTAATGAATATGTTAAACAATGAATTTTGTGATTTTGTTATTAATGCAGGGAAAGGAATTCCTTATCTTATAAGAGTTTTAAATGTAATTCTACATTCATTTTGGAATTCTAAACATCACAGCAAAGGTATTATAAATTGGGCATTAAACAATTTAAATTTGTGCGGAATGCATTTGCTTGGTTATAATTATTGTGGTCCATTTACAAAATTAAACGAAAGTCTAGAAATAGGTGGTAATGGCATAAATAAACTAAATGAAACATGTAAATATCGCGATATTGCTTATAGGGACCACGAAGATCTAGAATCCGCACACGAACATGATAAAATTTTACAAAAAGAGCAAACAAAATTATGTTAGACAAAATTACTCCGACTGGTGAAAAAATTGCATCTGCAGTAGTTACTTCAACAATGTTTACAAAAAGGAAATTAGGTTGGGGTATTAAAATATATATTTAATTATATATATATAACTTATAAATGAAGATAAAAAGCTGAACTTTCGAAATACCCATTGATCAATTAAGAGACATGGGTATAAATAAATATTTAACCAAAGATCAGCTTGAGAAAAAAAAATTAAAAGAAGGTAAAGGTTTCTTAATAACTTTGTCAATACCTATACTCAAAAAGATACTCGAAGAAAAAACAGGAAGTGGTTTACATCATGGAGAATTTTTACCAAATTTAATTGCAGCTTTGGGTGCCCTTGGAGCTTTAGCTGGTGGAACTACTGCAATTTATAATTCTGTCCAACAACTTGGAAAAATATAAAAAAAAATTGGGAGAACAACAGAGACACAATTTAGCAATGAAAAATAAATTAGGAAGTGGCTTAGCTGCAAAAAAAAAAAGAGCAATGCCACAAATATTCGGATATTTTCCCATTATCTAATATTGATATTGAAAAATATGTAAAAATATTAATTATAAAAAATTTCATAAATGTTCATATGATTGAAGATTACCAAAAAGAATGCTCAAAAATGAGTGTGCTGTGGTTAATTTTGACATTTCAACAAATCCTGGCACTCGTTGAGTTTGCTATTTTAATGAAAACAACAAAGTGTACTATTTTGACTCATTTGGAGACAATATTCCTACTAATTTAACGAATTACTTCAAAAGTATAAATATTTATGCCAATGATAATCGAATTCAGAATTTCGATTCAGTTATATGTGACATCTATGTTTAATTGTATTACATATTTTATCGAAAGATTTTAAGTTTAATTCTATAATTTCTGTTATTCAATGACATATATATATATATATATTTGGAAACCCATCAATCATATCTTTAAATAAAATCTTTGTGACTAATACTTTCACTCTAAAAACAGATGCAGATATAAGATACAAAACTATTGCTTCTGTTTTAAAAATAGATGTAAATTGAAAATATAAAACTATTGTTCGTTATTTTAAAAATTATGTAGATTCAAAAAATAAAACCATTGCTTCTGATTTAAAAGAATATTTAGATTTAAATTACAACAGCTTTGTTTCTGACTATGCTTGAAAAACAGATGTAGATTCAAGATACAAGACTGTTTTACCTATTACTTCATATTTGACTTATGCTTATGCTAAAACCACAGATGTAAATTCAAGATTCGATACCATTGTTTCAGATTATGCATTAAAAGAAAGATGTAGATTTAAGATACAATACTATTGTTTCCGATTTTTAAAAAGATTTAGATTCAAATTACAATATTATTTCTTCTGCTTCACAAGATCAAATAAGTAAAGGTTTAAGTTATACAAAATGTTATGTTTCTCTTCAAAATCATATAATTGCTAGTTTAGCTGAAAAAAATATAGCTGATTACACATTTTAAAAATATGTAGATTCAAAATACAACACTATTGCTTCAGACTGTGTTAATCAGATATAGATTCGGTAAATAATGCAATAAAAAAATATATGTATATACAATAATAAAGAGCTATTTGTCAAATTTCAAAATTTAAACCAATCAGTTTTGAATTATTGTGATACACTTGTTAACTTGATAGTTGAAGATAAATCTCATGTATTTAATTTACCTGCAAAGTGGAGTAAAAAAAACTGATGATTTCCCCATAAGAGAGTCAATTTTTCTTTTCTTTTTTTTAAATGATTGTACTGTGTAAAAACTAATGTCTGATAATTTACCTGTTGATACTATAACTGTTATTAAGGATTCTAAAAAATATATATAATACAGTAAGACATTCGATGTTAAAAGAGGTAATAAATTGCTTTTTGAAATTTTTTTAAATATGAGATATCTTAATAAGATCATGGGTTTATGACTATAATAGTAGTATTTGTGATATATAAATATTAAAATATATTTTTTACTATTTAATGGAGAATAGTTGGTATTTGAAGTGTAATGATAGTATAAAAATGAAAATTAAAATAATGTACAATTAGTTCAGAAAAGTAAAGGTCCTAATCGTAATTCTAATAAATCAACATAAAAAAAATGATTTATGTAAGAGAAGGAATAATCAATTAATTATGTAAACCTGCACGAAAAAATTTCCTAAGAAGAAAATTAATTTCATATGGAATTAATAATTTATGGCAAATTGATCTTGTTGAGATGGATACTGCAAATATGAAAGGCATATCACTATATAAATAATGGATACAAGTATATTATGACAATTATTGAAGTTTTTCGAAATATGCATTTGCTATGCCAATTAAAGATAAAACAGCTAAAAATGTAGCAAATGCTTTAGAACCTATAATGACAAAAAGAAAACCGCTTAAAATTCAAAGTGATGCTGGCTCTGAATTTTATACCAAATATTTAATAAACTTATGCATAAATATAACAGAAATCACTGTTCTACATGCAGTGAACTTAAAGCCAGTGTTGTAGAAATATATAATTGTACAATGAAGAATATAATGTGGAAGAAATTTGCTTTGAATGGCAGTTATAAATGGGTAAATATTCTTGATGATTGAGTTACAGAATACAACAATAGAAAACATAGAACTATTGGTATGAAGCCAACTGAAGTAATTAGAAATATGAAAAAAATTTAAGACATGATTTTGTGAATACATTAAACCAAAATTTAAAGTTGGCAATGTTGTCCATGTTAGCAAAAACAAACGAATCTTGGAAAAAGATTATACAGCTAATTGGACAACAGAATTACTTGCCATTTTTTAAGGTTTTAAATTATTATGTGCCAACTTACAAACTGAAATACACCATGGTAGAAGAAATAAAGGGTCATTTTTATGAATACAAAGTTATGAAAACTAACTATCCTGATCATTATTCGGTCGAAAAAGGCTTAAAAAGAAAAGGTGAACAAATTTATGTAAAATGGTTAGGATTTGATCATTCACACAACTCTTGTATTATTAAAACATATGTTTTGTAAATTTAAAAATAAAAATGAGCTTCTTACTTAATTCGGTAAAGATTATTAATATCATTAAGCAATGGTTCTTGAGCATGGTTATTTCAAGGAATATTACAGTAGTTATTAAAATACACGCTGCCACCATTCAATGCTTCTTTCATTCTTTGGTACAAATTAATAGAATCTGGAACATAATAAAATCTCAATAATTGTTCATAATTTGGTTGTTTGTCTTCAAATCTATGCAATTGTATTTGAACACATTTTCTTTGAGTTCTAATGATACAAAAATCATAATCACAATCATCATCAAATAATTTTAAAAGAACAAAAGTTGGATTTAAATATTGATTTTGTGTTTGTGGTACAACAAGAGGAGACATAACTCTGATTTCCTCATTTCTGAGAACTATTACATCTAATGCCATACAAATAAATTCTCTTAAACTTTCAAGATTATCATCTTTAATTTGATTTATATCTCTTAAATGTTCTATATGTTCATCTATAATTTTATTTATATTGTATAAATAATTATTTTTAATTTCGTTAATTGTTTTATCCTGCTTTATTTGGCCTTTGTATAAATGTATTACATCTTTTTTAATATTATATTCACCATGTTTTATAGTTGATAGATGAACTTCCAATTATTCAGCTTGTTTCATATTTGATTTTAAAATTAACTAATATAATCCAGTTATTGATAAATACTCTATTAGGTTGCATATTTGAAGGGGTGAGCGATTTGTTCGCCCCTAGATTTTTTTAATTATTGTGATGTTTTTCTCTAACATGATCTTTAATTGCTTCTTGACAACTTTAATATTTTAAAATTTCTTCAGTATCGATAAAGATTATTAACACAATTTATTAATTGTCAGTGAGTATAATTATTTATGGCATAATAAAAATAGTAGTGAAAACACACAAAGTGACCATTCAGTGTTACTTTCATTCTTTGATATAAATTTATAGAATTTGGAATATAATCAAATCTCAATAAATGTTCGCAATTTTAATGTGTATTTTTAATTCTATACAATTGTCTTTGAACATATTTTCTTTGAGTTCTAATGACAGTGTAATCATATTCAGAAACATCAAATAATCTTAACAGAACCAAATTTAGCTTTAAAATTTGATTTCCCATTTGTGGTACAGCATGAGGTGTCATTTCTCTGATTACAGTATTTCTGTGATGTATTACATCGAAAGCCATATCAACTGCATCTCTTAAATTTTCCACATGTTAACCTTGAATTCTCTTTATATCCTTTAACTGATTGACTTTAATTTTATCAATTTTATCTGCTGGTCTTTTAATTCGATTATTTATTTGTAATTTATATTCACCATGTTTTCTAATTGATGTCAAAAAACCTTCAATAGTCAGTCTTGAAATTTTTTAGCCATTTCTATTTTAGATGTGGCTAGAAACTGAAAAAGACCTGGTTCAATTACAAAATGGTTAGATTTTTGGATACCACTAAGTGTCGGTGTTTTACTAACACCTAATTTGTCATATGATTTTTAATATTTTACTTTTATTTTATTTGATACGGCATATCTTGGTCGTTTATAACCTAGTAATTCTGCTATTTGATTAACATAAAACCAACATTCATTATTATTATATAATATAATAGTTATCTTTTTATCATCAAAAATTAAATTATTTAAATCAAATAATGTAGTCAATTTATTATTATCTTCTAGGTCTAGGTTCTCTAATGGTTTTATATTAATCCTGCCATCTTGTAAACACTGATGATGTATGTAGTAAATATGTGTTTTATTAGCATTATTTTTTAGTAAGAAAATAAAAAACTAAAGAAAATAATTAAAGAATATAGACCAGATTCATGAATAAATATAGAAGATTTTTGTTTCCAACTAACCCCGTTTTGTAGACAGGGTTTAAAATTTTCAGAGCTCAAATTGATATATTTTTCTTCAATTATAGAGGTCTTTCATTTTATTTATAATTATGTTGTAATATTACCACTTTACACCAAACAATGAAATGCTACTTTTAACAACTCTAGTTAATTTCTTTGTAAATTCATAATATTCACCAAAAGTTTCATTGGAAAAGAAATACAGTAAGCCATTTGTATATCTAAAAGCCGACTCTATCATATTTGGTAAATGATGAAGTTTATTGCTAATTAGACCAGCTAATTTATCCAGAAACTACATTAGCCTATTTCACAATAATACACCTTTTCAAAGAACATATAAGTTTTTCCCTAATATGAATTTAACACAGCATTTATCTCTTAACCCAAATGAACAAAATCCTTTTGGAAATCCATTAATAGGATTATAATGTGGATCATCAACCATACAAATGTTGTTGCCAACAAACAGAACTAACTCATCCAAAGATCTTTGGTATATAAAAAATGTTGAAATCACTTGGTAAAAACTCAAGCCATTCTGATAAGAAGATGGTCTATTGATTATTTTCTTGTCATTCAAATGTTTTGTCCAAACATTTTTACTGTAAAAAATATACAATTCGCCATAAATAATTAAAAATATTCTTGTGGATTTGGATTTGCACAAATAAATTGTTTCAATATCATTAAAACTATTTTGTTGGGGTGGGCAATAAAAGTTTTGAATGTTTTGAATATCATCTGGTTGCAAATAGAACAAATCATTGTTAAGAATCGGATAAATGATCACATTTTTATAGTTTGTGACCAATTTCATGAATCAAAACTGCTAGTAAATTAACTTTATTTTTTTAGTGTTTCTCCCTCCATTATAGTGAAGTTCTTGTTTTTTGATATGAATTACAAAAAGACCAGTTTTTTTATTTGGAAAAAATGCATGAGCTAGTGCACTACTATGCCGAAATAACATATAAGGACAAATTCCACATAATCTCTGATATCTATGTTGACCTCATTTGTATGATATAACTATGTTTGGAGATTGTGTAGTGTAAACAAAATTCAAATTTGTGTTTTTGCCAAATTCTGATAGCCTCTTCAGCTAACTTTTCAATTGAATTATTTGTATATGCAAATTGCCATATTAAGATATTTTTGTTCCACATTGTGGTTATTAAAAGGTCAAAAAGAATCTCATCTTTAACACCACATCTCACTTTATTGATTTAATTAATTGTTTCATCATTGAATTTACCATCAATTGATATTCTTGAAATATTCCTAAAGAATTTTCGAACCTTTCAGTATAAATTACTGAAAGCAAATTGCATCTCCTCTAGATACACATATTTATTTAAAAAGATTATAACACATTGTGTTCAATTATCTTTTTTGGACAGCACAAGACTTTTTTGTGATAGTGAGAATGGTTGTGTAAACCTTCATTTGTATACCATAATTATAGAGTTTTTATTTTAAGAAATTGAAAAGGTTTACAAGCAACTTAATGCTGCACCAGTAATCTGTTTATTTTTTGGTTTACAGATATTTCTATCATGCCAGTGACCCATTTTTTCAGCTTTATTTTAGAACCTGCAAAACTCCCATGGAGTAACCCAATCACCTCACCACTCAGCCGGCCTGCTATTTTTATTTATTTTATTTTTTAGCAGAGATGTTTTTGGGTTTTATTATTTTTTTCTATATTTTTGTTTTATGGTACTCCCTATTCATATACTGAGGCGACTTCCACTATATGAATAACTTTGCCCTATGCATACATTTTATATATTACCACATGTATGGAGAGTATTTTTGGGTTGGAGATTGAGGAGTACCAATTGTATGCATTAATACTCATGTATTTAATATATGCGTAAGAGCAAGATTTTTGGCTGAAATTTAGAATGATTTGGTGATCATCTAATAGTTCAAATATGGGTACCTCATATTTACATTATTAGATTATCTTCTCAGACTGGGAGTCGAACCCACGACCTTCACACTTGAAATCAAACACCTTGTCACTGAGCCACTGTGACAAAACAAGTGAGGCGATGATTAAAAGTCTTCATGTGGAGAGTAATTCTTTTTCATGACTGATCAGTGAAGTGTCCTCATGTGTTTAGTAGATAGCATTACAATCACAGTAAAACTTATTCCTGATATGGTGATAGCTTTCTGAAACACTGTTGAGGAAAACTGGTGAGGCATGAAAGTGTGATATCTAGACATGAGTTTAAAACTGTTGGATCTGGTTTCTGTACTTACTACTGTACATTTTTCTGCTCAAATCGATTGTGATAAAACCATAATCATCATTCCAACAGTTTGCACAGGTCTCTTTAAATTTATCATAAGACATCACCACCGACAAATTCATGATATATGTGTTTTTAATTTGTTTCATCGTGTCTAAATATATACAAATAATTTGCATTATCTCTTACTAATTGCTTGGGAACTCTCGAATAAGTCTGTGCCAAATAAAATGCATCAACATTTTGATGTGTTCCCATAGTAAAGTACTCGTGGATAACATCTTGATTTTCTAAGATGACATCACCGAAAATGACTAGAGAATTATTTTCACATTGATCTAGTGGAATCATTTCACCTTTGCTATTTAAAAATATGCCATATTTTCATTAAACTTATTGGATAGTACATCAGTCATTTTGTAATCTAATATATTTTGGTTGATTAAAACGTTTTCAGCAAATATACAATTTATAAGAAATCTAAGCAACCATTATTATAAATAAAATTAATTATCAAATTGATTTTACCACAATCACTAGGACTGACGATAATTGCTCTCATTTTGTCAGGCAAAAGTTCTTCATTCTTTTTTTTTCTAGCATCACCTTCGGAAATAAAAACACCAACACCCCAGTTAACTTTTTACATTTAATTATATAACTTTTGTAGTAAATGGATAATAAAGTATTAAAGTTAACAAATAATAGTTCGGTTCTAAAGAAGAAACTTCATTATGAACTAATTCATCAAGGTAAATCAATAGCTTTGATTAGTTTTTGTTCAAAATTGGTATCGCCCAATATAGACAATAGTACTACAACAACAATTGAAAAATTGAGTGCTGTGGTTAATACAAATGAAGTTATAACAATTCCTAAAGGGCAATATGATATTGGATCTTTAAAAGAAATTATTCATTCAATTGAATAGTTTTCAAATAATAAAATTGAATTAACATCAGACAATGTGAAAAACAGAATATCGAATAAATTATATATCTGATATTAAATTGATGATCGATTATCCGATATTGTTAGGTTTGAGAGAAATATGACTATTGAAAAAGACAAAATAGTTGTAGGTACCATATTAACTCATTTTAATTTATTTAAAGCAATAAATTTTCACTTTTATTTAGCATACAGAATATTCATAAAATATGATGAATCTGACAATTTAGAAACAGAGTAACTATTTTATTTTCTAGTATAATCATCTTGATATCACAATGACATAATGTGATTTTATTAAATTAGATTGTATTTATTTAGTTTCTCTTACTCCTTATTCAATTCATTGTTCTATTTTGTATTTTCTCATCAAACACACACTTCTTACAGTCGTCAAACGTAATTCTATTGTTAACTACACATTTTTCACACTTTTTACTCTTTTGTTTTGTTTATCATCAACTCTATATGGATACACTTTTGCTCTTAAGCGAACAAATTCTTTAATTATTTTACCATTTCTTTCATATTTCAGTTTGCCTAAAACGTTTTTGTTACTTGTGGCATGTTATAATTATTGTTCTTTGGATAATCACTTGTATCAAATTTAGCTAACATCGACTTCATGTCTTCGTAAAAATCTTGTGTTTTTATGTTACAAAAGTACGAGTTGGTATCTTGAAAGCAGAATTCAATTTTACCTCCACATCTGGCTTTCATTGCTTTATAATGTAAAACATACATTAATTCTTTTGATATGTCCAAAATTGACATAACCACATAAATAGGTTTATATAATTTTACATTTGTCTTCTTCATATGAATGGCTGCAAGATTCTCGTTAAATGTAGTACTTTTGTAATGTACTAATTTTTCACAAACTTTTTCACTTGATACCAGCCTTATATCTACTCTGTTTCTTTTATTTTCTGTTGTTTTACCAAACATAATTATTCATCAGTTTATAAAAATCTTTTTGAAAGTAATTTTAAGCATTATTTCTAATTGATGATGCATTTAAATCTATATACTTCTTCAGCCAATCCGACTGATTAAATTTCAATATTCTATGTATTTTAGTAAGCTTTAATACATTATTTAGTAACTTTCAAATTGACATAGTGTATTATATACTTTTCTTTTTTATGTAAAGTTGTTAATAATTTAGATTGATTTGTTCCTGGAACTGCCTTATTTTCACGACAAAATGGAAGATCTTTATGTAAATTATGTAGTTCTTGTGGATATTATTAATCAACTTCTAATATGTAGCCATGTTGTGAATCATCCTTCAAATTTAATATATATTCCCGCCAAAAATCTAAATTAAATTCTGTATAATCAAACCCATTCGAAACCACCAAACTGTAAACATGTCGGAATTGCCCAACCATAAAGATTAATAGCATCGAGATAAGCTAAATAATTAGACTTTTGATTTGAATTAAAATTGTCTAAATATTTGTTATTGGCTTTAACATAT
The DNA here is from genome assembly GCA_029891345.1 of Dryococelus australis. Classification (NCBI taxonomy): domain Eukaryota; kingdom Metazoa; phylum Arthropoda; class Insecta; order Phasmatodea; family Phasmatidae; genus Dryococelus; species Dryococelus australis. Next base: position 176,632,205 of record CM056999.1, read on the forward strand.
AGCTTACAACAGAATTACTTTTTCTACCATTAAAATCATATCATAATCGTGTGATAAATCCAATGGTTATATAGACAATTTTAACATCGAATTCCATGATAAACCTGGGGCTGTAAAAACCATGCAGGGTCTAAGTCACATGCGTTTAATCATTTATTTCGAAAATTTTCAAACACATCCACTAGCCATAATACATAATTTTTAAAATATAAATCATGATAATCCCAAGGATATTTAATATTAAATTGATTCCATATATTTTTTTGCATGCTGATAATCATCGTCAGATATGCCAGATTCATTAAATTTATTGTAAAATTCATTCTTTGGTGGAAGTTCAGTTTCTTTAATTTTTTTTATAACTTTCCACAAAAAAGTGTGCATAAATCGTATCTTAAAATTTTTTGTTTTTTTTCCAGCAAAAAGATAGATATTCTTGCAAACAATGAAGAAACATTGTTTGCAAGAATATCTATCTTTTTTTCAACATAACTTAGCTCTTTAATTAATAAATGAGCATCATAACCAGCTATGTTATGAAAATTAACTGGAACAATTCTGGGTAATTTTAATTGTAGATTACAATTGTTGCATATTGGAATAATGAATTTTCCGATTATATGATTGTGGTAGCGTAATTTTTTTTATTTTTAGCACCATTTATTCGCAATCTCATACAGTACATTTTCGATAATTACTGTATATTGTTTTTTCTTCTTTTATTAGTGGATGCATTGCTTCAATTTGTGAATAAATTTCCCCCATTTATTCTACTTCTTTTTCCATTGCTTCCACAAAATGCTTATGTGCAAATACGCCTCCATATACAACTGAAGGTTTATAATCACGGTAACTAGATACAATATAATAACAAAAACCAGAATCTTCATGTAACTGATACTTCATTGTATATGATTCGTCATTGAAATTTAAGTCAATTGTATTTATTTGTGCATTTGTAAGTTTATATCTTTCTTTAAGTATATCCTTATAAAAGCCATTGTCAATATCATCCTCTGTTAAAACTGGATATTTTTGGATCATATAAATTTTTTATTTCTCTTGGATTTGGTTTAGTTGTTTATATTTTCTTTAGAATTGATTCGAAATCTGCATATATTGCAAAAGGAACTTCGTTGTATGTTTGTAGTTTTTTAAGTTTATTTGTTCGCCTTTTAAAGGTAACTGAATTTTTACTGGTTCATTTTTATAGCAGTTTTCTGTATGTTTAGTAATATTTCTTGGGAGTAAAAAAATTGAAGGCACATATTGCATATATAAGTTTTACTTTTGTGTTTATTTTTTTGTTATGAAAGCAATTTAGATAAATTTTTAATCCAACATTTATGTGAGTATGTAACATTTTTTATATAAATTAAATTTATGTTATTCCTCGTTATTTTTTGAAAGCTTTAGTGGATAAACATTGAACTTGTTATCATCAATAGAGTATACATTCACAGACATATCAATTTGATGTTCTATTTTTGGTATTTTGTCAATTTTAGTAGGATATTCAAATTTATCTAATACTTTGACAATATTTAGACCCTCATTTTTATATTTAGATGCTCGTTGTGGATTTTTTTCTGCTGGAAACAATACAGACTTTATATCCCAAAGAAAGCATTTTTGATCTTCGTTTTTTACTTAATGCATGCTTTTTTATTCCTAATTGCATATAGTAGTTCAATATAAAATGCCTCACTTTATGGATCATACTTGTTTATAGCTAAATGCATCCCATCTATGTTATATAAAGCCCAATCTGAATTAATTTTTTCAATGTTTTTGATTCGTGCGAGTATTTCTTCTTTTGTTTGTTTGTAAATCTTTTAATGGCTCCTTCGTTCAATACTGTAAATGGATGTGATTGAATATCGTCAAATATTCGTATTTCACCAGTTTTCCGACTTCGAAAGAGGGCGACAAGTTTAATGTTAGATTTCACCGCTCTATGTTTTATAAGTTAATCACATTTTATTTTTAACACTTTTTGTTTTACTGAAGTTTAAACATTCCTGGGCAACAGTAATATAAAATTATTTTCAATGTTATATGTAGATAACCTACATTTAAAAGCTTTTTCGACTGAGTAAGTTTTATTTGTTTTTTCTATTTATTTTTTGTTTACATATACATGAGTAGAAAAGGGGAATATTTCTTTTCAATCCTTTTTGGCTTTTCTATATATTAATCCACCTTATGGAAAAGGTAGATTTGCAAAGATTCTATTTATTTGTTCATTTTTAATTATTGGTATAAGAGTTGTAATCAAATCAGCTTTTCTTAGATTAAACCAATATTTGATCTTTAAATCTCTACCAATAAGTCTCAATTCCCGCAATTGTTTTTCTTTCAGATCACTTATTGAGTTGAGAGAAGTCATTTATATACAATAAATTATAATACAATTTATGAGGTTGGTGAATGCTGAACTTTATTTAGAATATCTATTGATGTATTGTGTGATTTGCTATTTTTATGCTTTTTTAAAGAATGATTGTATACATATTTTCCGCATTCGCGTGGTACTTTCTCTTTTTTTTTTTACTCGTAATGGCGTATAGCATATTCGCTATGACATGTTTTGCAGGTGTTAAAATTCTTATCTATTGTGTCTCTGTGGGATGCAAAAGAATAGATAGGTTTATTCACATTGCATACAGAGCATGTCTTAGTTGAATAATCACCTTTTAGAATTTCATATAATTTAGTATTTTTATGTTTTTCAAGATTTGTCTTACAAACATATGTTTCACATTCGCAGTGTACATTCTCTTTATTTAACTCATAGCGACTTCTAGAATATTAATTGTAACATTTTTTGCAGGTGTGTGTGTGATGGAAAACAACTTACATGTAATACTTCACCGCACTTTTTACAATGCTTACATATGCTATTATTTTCCATTTCACGAGAGAGTGGCGATTAAATTTTATTTATAAAGAGATAAATTTTAGTAGGAGAAAGAAAATAAAAACCGTTAACAAACTGCTAGAAATTTAATATAAACCATATTCATTAATAATTAAAATTGGCATAAATAAAATAGACACAAATATAATGACAATGTTTACATTCGATGCTCTACTGCTTTTTCAAACACTTATGTTTGCTCACTATTAATACCCATTTCTCTGTTAAGGCCAGCGTTTTGCCGACCCTACTATTTGCTGCTAACTTAGCTTTATCTTTCATATATATGCTTTTTTTAATAATGGCATTAACCAATTCTTAAAATTCATTTTTTTTGTAAATACAGTATATGCATATAGCGGATCCAAGCGCAGCGAAATAATTAGGCTAAAAATCGTGTAAATTTCCCACATTCAAGCAACTTATTTCAAAATTTTCTGTAGCCTTCATCCATCTCTTTCATCTAACTCACAAAATCGAGCAAATTAAAGCCAAAAATAAGCAAATTAGATCCAAATCTGCATTCTAAATCAAGCATACTTAAAAAAAACTATTGCACAGGATTTTTTAAGTCAAATTTAATATAAATCAAGCAAATTTTTTACAAAAATTCTTGAGCATGGTCCTTTCGGGTTAAAATAGCCCAAATTTACCCTAAATTTGCTATGTTTAGACCAATTATTACGCTGCGCTTGGTACAAGCGCAACTCACAAAATTAAACAAAATTCAAGCAAATTAAGGCCAAATTCTAGCAAACTTCTCAATTTTTGCAAAATCTTTCAAATTGTAGCTCAAAATCAAACCAATTTGAGGCCAACATAAAATAATTTTCAACATGCTTCAGGCTCCTTGAGCAGGGTTTTTAAAAGCCTAATCTGCAAGTTAAATGCTTTTGTTTTAGTCAGTTTTCATCAAATTTTGTGATTTCTTTTCTTACTAATTGATTTGGATTGCAAATTTAGAGTTAATTTGGCCTATTTTAACCTAAATTCGGCCTATTTTAACCTAAATTCGCCTTAATTTGAACCCGAGAATTACCCTACTCAATGCGGTTTTTTTTTAAGTGTGATTGATTTAGATTGCAGATTAGGATCGAATAAGCTTGTTTTTGGCTTAAATTTGATCGATTTTGATAGTAAAATTGAAGAGATGAATAATGTCTCTTTTGATTTTGAAAAAAGTTGCTTGAAAGTGAGAAATTCACTTGATTTTTAGCCTAATTATTTCTCTGTGCTTGGATCCACTATATACATCTACTGTTAAACCGTTATGTCTATGATTTAGAGAATATTTATTTGGTGAGTTACTATTTAGTAAGTTTTGCTACGGAATAAAATCTAAAATATACGAAAGAAAAGTTGTAATACCTCTTATATTTTCCTTTGGTAAAATAAATGTTCTTCGACGTCAACAAAAACGATCTCAAATAACTATTTTTCTTTGCCACAAAGAAAGTAATATTCCCATAAAACAAAAATTAATAAAGAAAATTTTTTACATAGTGAAGTATGTGTACAGAACAACAAACTCGACATTTTACATGAGGGAACTTATGCCTGGCTGTCATACGTCGATTGGACGTACCATAACGATAGACGATAAAAAATTAAAAATAATAATTACCATCTATGTAAACAATAAGATATAGCCAAAGGAATAATTAAGGTTATTTGTAGGCATAAGTTTACAAGTAGTATATAGTACAAATTTCCGCGAATTTTGGTCTCCAGTTTGATCAATTATAAGGCCAGCTATTTTGTAAGGTAAAGAGTTGTTGCTAAGGGAAATTTGTCCCTCGTTGTGTCCCATAGTAGGCCGTGCCACAAGAGGGCTAGAGTACGGCGGCGCAGGGACGGTGTTGCAGCAAGTCCCTGCTGGAGGACAGGTTGCCATGTAGGGCCTGCACAAGTCGCACACCATCTCTCTGTCCTCTGTGGGCGCATACTGGTTCTGGCATTCACTCCCGCCCACACTCACTCGCCGCCACAACCTGCTGTTGCGAGACTACAGAGATCTAGCAGTCGCTTATACTGTGTAACCACACTGGCCAGTACCATGGTGGGACACAGTCTGCCAATCAGCGCCTGGCCAGCAGGAAACACTTAGCAACATACAGTAGCCAATCAGACACGTTCCGAGAGCCTCGCGCAGCCAACGCCAGTGCAAAGTCTGGTCCTCAGAATGCGCGTCTCTGGCTACACTGTTGGTATGATTCCCAAACATTTATGGGAAGTTTTTAACCCAGACACATATGGGAAATTTACCATACATATGTCTTGTAACATTCCAATACATGTATGGAGATTTTCCTATGTACGAATGGTAACATTCCCATACAAATGTATGGTAACATTTCCAAATGTTTAGAAATCATACCATACAACATAAGTATAGTTACCAGACACTTGTATACGAACAATTACAAACCAGATTAGCAAATATACTATACTAGCATTGTACTGTTACTAGACACTTGTAAGGGAAAGATCACATACCTTATTGGCAGCTGTAGTACAGGCATATAGTAACATTACCAGACATATGTATAGGAATCATCACATACCATATTGGCAATTGTAGTTCACAAGTATAGTACCTTTACCAGACATGTGTACAGGAACATTCACACCCCATGTTGGCAGCTGTAGTATGCAATTATGGTACATTTACCATACGTATGTACAGGTATCATCACAAACCATCATATACAAGAGTAGTAGTTTTACCAAACAAGAATAAGTCAGATTGCACAAATAAACACTTCAGGCAGATGATGAGCGATGTCCTGGCACGTGACTGTGTGAAATGCAGAGCTCATCAGTACACACGCTACCGAAACTGTCAGGAAAGTGTAATTAATGCTGCACATTAAAGAAGAATGTATATATTTTGTAACACTGTAAACTATAATGCTGAAATTAAATTATTTTAATATTTAAAAAATCATATACTAATAACAGTTTACTGTTTGTAAAACAATTTTAAAAAAATTACATTTTTTCATACTATAGAAAGCATATTCCAATTCACTTATAAAACTTTTGTGGCTGAAATGGAGGAGCAAAAAATCAATTCACAACAAAAGTTATTATGGTACTCTTACTTCTTTATTTCACGAAATGCACTTTGTAAAGATTATAGCATGAAAACACGACTAAATTTTGATTACAAACAAACTCTCATTACATGATTTTAAAGAAAGATAAGTAAATTCTTGCAATATATTTTACAATTATACAAAATATTTGCATTCTTCTTTCATATGTAATGCAAATGGTACCTTTCTGACAATTTTGCTAGTGTACATACTAACGAGTTCTACACGTTGTACAGTCAGCCTTAGTGCTTCATTGGATGACCATCTCCTCCTACCTGAAGCTACCATGACTTGGGTCTTTTGCATTTTCCTATTACCTTGACTCGGGCCACAGTAACATGCCACACTATACTGCTCATGTTTAATTTCAATTGTGTACTTAAGAATGAGCCAAGGAATATGAAGAATTTTCACGTTCTGTGTCTTAAGTCTTGATTTGTGAAAAACCACTAAAAATGACTGCACACCAACATTTATAGTGTGTCAATCAGATGATACCTGTACTAAAAGTGTATACAGGAAGGAACATACCCTTTCATATAGTTTTTCCACAAAATTACTTGAATGCCGAATATACAGTAACTGCACCATACTGCTACAGAGGTTATTTATTTCCTAAAAAATCATATAGGTATGTAGGAGTAATAAGATTTCCGGTATTGTCAATACATGGATGGCAAATTTACAAGACCAAAATATAGGAATAGCGCATTACCAATTCAGCAATCTGTTCTTTGCACAGTTCTTATCTAGGAACTGTATTTTACACTCAGGAAGCTTATTCCGTAGAAAATACAGGTAAAAATTAAGCACTTTAGATAGAAAATTGTTGAAGTGTGAAGTGATTTAGTTAATACACAATGTGAAGTGTAAGGGATATATATCATCTTTCATTACTGATAATCTAAAAGTAATGCATCCACAATCCACAGATTCTAGCTAAATAAATTAAGCAAACGGAGCAAAAAACTGTGAAGCACAAACTTAAGCATACAACTTGGGAGTATCGGTAATTTATGTATTCTTTGTTACTCTGCAACAGAGGTTTCACTTAACTTCGTATAAATTAGTGAATGGAGTGTACATGATGAATGGAACTTGCAAACTGGAAAGGGCATAATGTACATCTATCAATAAAGATGTAAGAATTCATTGTAAATTTTCCCCTTTACTCAAATGCATCACTTCAAGAAAAAAATTTTATTTTTTTTATTTTTTTGGCTAAGCTTATGTTATTTCAATTTATCTTTTACCAAGAATTGTTTATGTAATTTTTTTCCATTTGCCTTGCATATGCCATATGGCACATTAAGTATATCTCTTATCGATATATATATATATATATATCTGTATGTATATATAATTCATTGTGCGTGAGTAAACCGTATCATCACTGACAAACCACTGGACCAATTGAGATCACATTCATACCACATGTTATTGAGGTGGCGAGTTAGGTTTATAGTTGTGTTTCATTGTTTTTTTTTTCATTCCAACAGGTGACGCTGTAGTTTAACTTCTATATCTGTGGGCCGATATTGCTCATACTTGCAGGAAATGTTTGTTGATATAAAATAAATTGTTTTATTGTGCTTTGCTATTGGTAGGTTAGGTTCCGATGGGTTGCGCTATAGTCTAACTTCTATATTTATGGGCCGATTTTGCTCATATGCATTGAGAAGGCAAAATAGAACGTGAACACGCACGGCGCAAACTGAGTAGGCACGTACACAAGATCAAGAAGCACACAGCACGATCATAAGATTATCACGTGCACGTCAAAACGCGGAACAACGTTCTCACCGGGATCATCTAGATGGCGTTATATATATATATATATATATACATTATTGTAAAAAAAAGTGAAACAACGTTCGCCGGGATCACCTAGTTTTCCCATCAAAATGATAAGTCTCTCTATCAATCACATGAAAAATAATAAGAAGTGCAGGTACAAACAAAAAAAAACAGAAGCAAATACCACAAATGTATTTGATATGCCATGTTTATTTCCACAAGTTGCAAAACCACCAGTATTTTTCCATTTGATAAAAACAACTATTCACAACAATAGAAAAATGTTTAATTAGTTTACATAACATCCAGTGTACTTACAGATGCAGCAAGTAAGAATGTCTGTTTTTGTTGAAACTTGAAAATACATTTTGTCCATTGATGTATAAATTTCTTCATACTACTGTACAGTTTTCTGATGCAAGCATCAAATTCACTGTTGCTGCTTTGCATTCTTACTCCTTGCCATGAATTTATATCCAGAAGCTGTCTGAATATAAATGAATTTAAAATGAGTGGAGAATTTGTATGTATCATTCTGATTATTACAGCTTAAAATAGGGTTACCAGGTATTCAGAAAGGACAAGTCAGTGCATTTGTTGGTGACGTTGCTTTCTTGACTCACCCTAAATTAATAAGGTTTTTATATCTGTACTAAACAGGACAAAATTGTACATATTTTTAAATTTCAAAATATGTTGTAGATTATATTCAATCATGAAAATACATTTCCAGCTATATCTTGGGGCTGTGGAAAGCCAGTTATTTAAATGCCATGAATGTGTTTGAAACAAATGAACATTTCTTCTTCAAAGGATGCTACAATCACTAATTTGCAATAATATTAACTTTTGCTAGATTGTACAGTTGAAATTAAAAATTCTTAACATTGAGCTGTTACAGACAACAATAGTACGGGGAACAAAATTAGCAAAATCTAAATTTTTCTGGGTAAATCTGTACATATGGCTGACAGACCACAAAAACATATCAAACTAGGACACATTACTCTCACCTACAAGTTTATTTATGGTTTATTCACACTTTTTTGGTTTGAATTACAAATCACAATCATTTTATACTTATAATAATATAAAATTATATAAAAGTATGTTACTTTAGTCATATTAAATTTTTCTGTGTATTTTGTCTTTGAATGATGATATTTTGGTGTAACTTTCTATACTTGGTGAAGCTTTCTTTACATAAAGCAGAGCAAATGGCTATAAAGTAGAACTTAAGCAGACCAGGCTTCAGAAAAGTTGGAAGTAACTGTAAAGGCTGTTTACGATCAAGTGAGTACTTTTGAAACGAACCTTATACAAATAGATCTTAAGCAGGGCTTTCAAAGGTGCTCATTTAACCGTGAACAGCCTATAGTAATAATTACACACAAAAGTAAACACTAGAAACAAAAAATGAGCTAACACTATGACGTCGGCTAACAGCCAGCCGTGATAAGCCCATGACGGCACTCGCCACTCACGTGACACGTGGGCATACACGTGCGCAAAGAGGCTCCAATTTAAACTTTCCCATAACGGAATATTAATTTGCAGTGTAAAAGGTGTCTTTTGTTTTCTTTCCAGGGTCAAAGTGTTTTAAGTGTTTAAAAATATTGCACAATGTGTGATTATGAATTCAAAATTCGAGGTGCACAAAGACAGTATTATGCCGGCGTGAACGCAGTTATAAAGGACCTTAAAATAATACCAAATTTCTGCAATTTAAAAACAAAACGTAAAACCATATTTTAATTATTTTTGTACCATTTATTTAAAAAGGTAAAAGTTTTACTCCGCGTGCATAGCACTTCCGCTTATGTGAACCCCATAGGCAGCCATGACAGGTCCGTGAGGCGCTAGCCTCGGCGCAGTCGTTGTCAAAGGTCTGGCGAGGTAAGACGCTGTCACGTATGCTCTTCCAACGTTTTGCACTGATGTAGATTACTATAGTTCATCCTTAGTATACTGGTTAACCTTTGCTTGCGTGCGGTTTTGCCAGATATTTTCCCCAGCATTGTGTCTCCGGTTAACCTAATAATTTGTGCCCTTGTGGCTTTTTAAAATATAATCGAGGAGAAGGGAGGAATGATGTCTGAGAGGCCACATGGCTCGCGCAACTTTGAATCAGACGCCATCCGCCTATGTTAAAGGCATTTCAGTGTAATTTCTGTATAATTGCTGCGTGCAATATTGAGGGCTTTAATTCTATGTATGTATTTGAGGGTATTTTTCATGTTTAATGGTTTTACGGCCACATCATTTGCGACCACGTGGTTCAAAGCCTCCAAGTCAAGATCAGCGCAATTCATGCGCTTTCAAGGTTTATTTGTGTAATATCATGTGCGCCATAATTTTTTTCAGGTTTTATGAATTTCTCATGTAATTTCATGTAATTTATGCTTTTTATGTTTGACCACGCGGTCATTTCAATGTCTGAGTTTCTTGCAATCCGGCGTGTTACAAATCCAAAACCAATTAAATTTGCAAAAGAATAATTTTATCAACAGAAATAATAATTTGTTGGACCAGAATTTGCCATTTTTACGAATAAATACTAAAATTTCACTTGCACCACGCGCTCCGCTGCAACACTTATCCAGCGGCATCCGCGCTATCTAATCTTGCTTTCACGCGCTTGCGTGTTTATTGTGACAATTCATATCGTGTCCCATCTTGTTCCAGTTGTATTTGTATCACTTTGTACGGTGACATTATTTCCATCCTAGCCGGCTATGTGTGTAGGCCACCACCACCACACTAACCACGTGGTGGAAGACGCGTTCCGGCGAGTTTGCGCTAGTGATGTCAAATTATCACACGTGTTCGCTCATTCATTTCATTATTCTCTGCGCCCTGTCTTGAGAAATAATCGTCAGTCCAACCTAGCGGCTGTCGACCCCTTTCCTTGTGAGGATTGTGTTTTCTAACACCACAGAGAAGTCATCCATCTAGGAGTGCGCTAGATTAATGGCGAGCTGGGGAGCACCCTAACGGAGTTGGCTACACACGTCCGAGTGTAATTCATAAACTTAAAAATCCTGTCACGATTTTGTATGAGTGGCAAAATAAAAGCAAGATTAACAGTGCATTAAGTATTTATTTGTAGTTACAGCAACTTCCTGCCAATTTTTCAGTGTTCAATATTTAGTAAATGGCACCAGTGTTTTGTAAGTACGCTCTGGTGAGATGGACACACAGAACCCACAGCATCCCTGAGAACTCTGAGTCTCAACAGTGCGGTGACTGGAAAACCCCACTGGCACCCATCTACCGTAAGTTTATTGTGTCACCGTTCGTTTCGTGTCTCTCCTGACGGCGTCAACTAATCGAAACATAACTTATGTATGTTTTTAATATTACACCGTAAAACTAAGTATGTGGTTTTGCATTTTTAAGTACTCTACACAACTTCAGCTTGAAAGGGCAGAGACTTTTATCACTGGTGAAGAGAAAAAGTAAACTATTAGCGAAGCGTATCCAAATATCACACTGCACAGTTTGAATCTGGATGATGCTGCAGCATTCAACAACTTGGTGATACTTGCTTTATGTGTTGACAGCTAACTTAAACACACACTATTTGTGGAGGTAAATCACTTTATTGTGAATTAATACATTTAATTCTTAACACTTTCATCTCTACCCAAAGGGAAGTTTAGAGGTGTTGAGCCCAACCTATCAAGTATAGGTTGGGCTCAACATCTCTAACAGCTAGGTCATTAGAAACTAAGCAAGTTTCTGAGAGAAGCAGGAACTGCTCTCTCGCACTCTCCGACCATTCACCATATTTGTTTACAGTGTTTTGAGCCTTTGAATGTTGTTGTAGTAGCTTCCCAGGCCAAAATAACATCACATTTTACTTGTTTGGAAATATTAGCTGTTTTAGTCAATGAAATCACTTGCATAACATGCATTTACAAACATGTAGAAAAGGATTTCGGACAAACTTTGTTTTAGCAGGTTATGTATTTTTGTAACTTTCGCATAGTGTGCAGTTACATACAATAATTGCTGTTTACACATTGAATACAATAATTACTGTAACACGACAACATAAATTTGCAAAACAAAAAATAGCCTAGCTGTATTTTACCACAACAGTTATTTCAGTTGTCCAATAATTATTTCTGAAATTCTCTGAACATGTACAAAGTACTTCCAATAGCTACAAACAAAATTATATCTTAACATGATTTTGCACCTTTTGGCATCAGCTGTGACAGAGAGATTGGTTGTCTCAATTTCACAGAGCGAGCATATGAAGTAATGCTCTCGATAGATTGTGCAGCAGAGAGCTCTTTGGATTGAGACATGGCCTTAGCAATGACTGCCTGTGAACGAGTGTTTAGTAATTTGGGTCGACGTATCAAATTGTATGTATAGCGATAACATTTCAACCTTGCTTGCTAGGGGCCGCGGTGGCAGAGCGGTTAGCCCGTTCGCCTCCCACCAAGACGAACTGGGTTTAGTCCCCGGCCGGGTCACCGGATTTTTGCACGTGGGAATCGTTCCGGACGATGCCGTTGGTAGGCAGGTTTTCTCGGGGATCTCCCGTTTCCCCGCCCTTTCATTCCGGCGCTGCTCCATACTCACCTCAGTCACCCACTTTGGCTCTCAAGACCACTATGTTAAGAGCCGCCCAAATTCCTTCACTCACTCAGTTATGAATAATTCTTGTTCGGGAATGAAATGTTATTTATGTTTATGGAGTTAATTCAACACCAATTGTTTTAGGTGTTGTAAGTGAAATAAATGAGATATAAATGAGAGTTTGTGCCGCTGCGGCTAAACGGGATGCGGTTTAACGGGATGGCAAAACACACGTTGTAAATGCAAGGTGTCACGCTAGTGTAATCAGGGCCGTATTTAGGCATGGGCCTTAAGTAATGAAATATATATATATATAGTGGGAAATTATAAATGTTTAATGCAATTTTTGTTTACAAAAATATTGATGTTAACACATGCACATTACGAACTCAACAACGCTTAATACAACTCTCTGTGCTTTGCAATTGAAAATGATTTAATTGTGAAACTTGACTATGACGATGTTATAAACAAATTTGCAAATGAAAAATCACGACGTAAAGCACTTACCTGTTAGTTAAAATTGTTCTGTTGTTGGACAAACTGTGAATAAATATGTGTTATGTCAGTTATGTGATAAGTTTGTTTGTTTTATAAGAGATTTTGTGCCCATAGCAGAAAACAAATTTGGGGGGGGGGGGGGGTTGTTAAATATTTCCTTGGGCCCTGAGTGTGACACCTCGCATTTACATCAATGTGTAGTACACAAAATAGAGCCACTGCATAATTGCTATCACGTAAACACCAACAGAACGTGCACATAACAGTTAGGTTATGATCGCACGTGTTGGCTGAACGGTTACTGAAAGAGGATAAGCTGGCTGGACAGTAGCAAATACAGAATTTGACAGTAAAGTGAGATACGGGCATGCACTTTCACAATCGATACTCACACTGACAAAATTATCAGAATTTTATTTCATAATAAAATCACAGGTTCAAGTGTAATACGAAAACTGCCAAATATTTTTTAATGTCGCACATTCAGATTCAATAAGAAAACGACCTTTCGTTTTCAAGTACAACATTTTAGATGAAAACTCTTCATGAAAAATGACATATTTAGTAATTATAATGATGAAACATTCATTACACTTAAGCGAAATGATTTTTATATCTAATGAATAGTTTGGCTCCATATTAGCCGTGATTTTGACAAAAGGGCAATTAAGAAATAAAATAAATTTAATTACACAAAACACGAGTCCCTGAATCATTTCTATTACAAAACTACCAACAAAATTGTGCCAAACTAACTAAGTTATTATTGAACGAGTTTGCAATATAAGTTATGAAATAGAGGTTATGTTGGCTGGATGATAGCATGAGACGTGAGCAAACACTTTTATGATCTATAACATTGTTCGTGGAACAGCTCATAATGGCGCTGGGTGGAAATGCCCAGTAGGATATTATTATTACAAGGTATCGTAGATTTTAAATTGATTGAGATGTCATTAAAATAACATATTTATTATCTTTTAATCCTAATATTCATTTATTGTGCACGTCAAGTAAGTTTTTTTTATCACAGCTACCAAACTTCCGAAAAAAATTATTATATTACATTACAGATAAAATGAACACATTATAATCGCACACACAAAAATATTTTGATCTCAAATGTGCAATAAAAACAAAATAAAATAATTAAAAAAAACAGTAAAAAAGTTAAGTCCTTAACAATGAATTCCAGACTTGGTTATTTCCCTTTGTTTCAACACCCATTTAGGAATGTAGTAATCATGAACAAATAATACATTGGTGTTATGTATCATTGTAAATATCTTAATTTCACCCGATTTGTGCATGATGTCAGTGTAGAAATACACATTTACCTCATTTTCACAACTCTTGTAAACACAGCTATTATATACTGTTGACTGTGAACTGAGACCTTTTTAAAAGACTTGTTTAAGACGTAACTGTATGCACATTGCATATTTTTACACCATATGTAAAATTAACACTGCCAATGTACCTGATCACTTCTTCCATGCAGGGACCACAGTGGTGCAGTGGTTAGACTAACCGCCTACCAAATATATGAACCAGGTTTGAATCCTGGAAGGGTCGATCCTGCATTGTCGCTTTTAGAAATTAACATTGCCAATGTACCTGATCACTTCTTCCATGCAGGGACCACAGTGGTGTAGCGGTTAAACTACTCTCCTTCCACCTAGATGAACCAGGTTTGATTCCAGGCAGGGTCGCTCCTGCATTGTCGCTTATAGAAATTAACATTGCCAATGAACCTGATCACTTCTTCCATGCAGGGACCACACTGGTGTAGTGGTTAGACTTCTCGCCTTCCACATATACGAACCGGGTTTGATTCCCTGGCATGGTCGCTCCTGCATTGTCGCTTATAGAAATTAACACTGTCAATGTACGTGATCACTTCTTCCATGCAGCAACCACAGTGGTGTAGCGGTTAGACTACTCGCCTCCCACCTAAATGAACCAGGTTTAATCTATGGCAGGGTCGCTCCTGTATTGTGACTTATAGAAATTAACACTGCAAATATACTTGATCACTTCATCCATGCAGGAACCACAGTGGTGTAGTGGTTAGACTACTCGCCTTCCACCTTACCGAACCAGGTTTGATTCCACGCAGGGTCGCTCCTGCATTGTCGCTTATAGAAATTAACACTGCCAATGTACCTGAACACTTCTTCCATGCAGGAACCACAGTGGTGTAGCGGTTAGACTACTCGCCTCCCACCTAGATGAACCAGGTTTGATCTATGGCAGGGTCGCTCCTGTACTGTGACTTATAGAAATTAACACTGCCAATGTACCTGATCACTTCTTCCATGCAGGAATCACAGTGGTGTAGCGTTTAGACTGCTCGCCTCCCAATTAGACGAACCAGGTTTGATTCCTGGCAGGGTAACTCCTGCATTGTCGCTTAAAAAAATTAACACTCCCAATGTACCTCATCACTTCTTCCATGCAGGCACCACAGTGGTGTAATGGTTAGACCACACGCATTCCACCAAATGAACCATGATTGATTCCTGGCAGGTTCGCTCCTGCATTTTCGCTTATAGAAATTAACACTGCCAATGTACCTGATCACTTCTTCCATGCAGGGACCACACTGGTGTAGTGGTTAGACATCTCGCCTTCCACATATACGAACCAGGTTTGATTCCCTGGCATGGTCGCTCCTGCATTGTCGCTTATAGAAATTAACACTGTCAATGTACCTCATCACTTCTTCCATGCAGGGACCACAGTGGTGCAGTGGTTAGACTACACGCTTTCCACTTAGATGAACCAGGTTTGATTCTTGTAAGGGTCGCTCCTGCATTGTCACTTATAGAAATTAACACTGCCAATGTACCTGATCACTTCTTCCATGCAGGTACCACAGTGGTGTAGCGGTTAGACAACTCGCCTTCCACCTTAACACACCAGGTTTGATTCCTGGAAGGGTCGCTCCTGCATTGTCGCTTATATAAATTGACACTGCCAATGTACCTGATCACTTCTTGAATGCAGTTACCACAGTGGTGTAGGGGTTAGACTACTGGCCTTCCACCTATACGAACCAAGTTTGATTCCTGGAAGGATCGATCCTGCATTGTCGCTTATAGAAATTGACACTGCCAATGTACCTGATCACCTCTTCCATGCAGGGACCACAGTCCTGTAGTGGTTAGACTACACACCTTCTACCTATAAGATCCAGGTTTGATTCCTGGCAGGGTCGGTCCTGCATTGTCACTTATATAAATTAACACTGCCAATTTACCTGATCACATCTTGAATGCAGTGACCACAGTGGTGTAGTGGTTAGTCTACTCACCTTCTACTTATACGATCCAGGTTTCATTCCTCGATGGGTCGCTCCTGCATTGTCGCTTACAGAAATTGGCACTGCCAAAGTACCTCATCAATTCTTCCATGCAGGGACCACAGTGGTGTAGCGGTTAGACAACTCGCCTTCCTATATTCGAACCAGGTTTGATTCCTGGAAGGGTCGCTCCTGAATTGTTAATTATAAAAATAACACTGCCAATGTACCTGATCACTTCTTCCATGCAGGGACCAGAGTTGTGTAGCGGTTAGACTACTCGCCTTCCAACTATACGAACCAGGTTTGATTCCTGGCATGGTCGCTCCTGCATTGTCGCTTAAAAAATTAACACTGCCAATGTACCTGATCACTTCTTCCATGCAGGGACCACAGTGGTGTAGTGGTTAGGCTACTCGCCTTCCACCTAAACGAACCAGATTTGATTCCTGGCAGGGTCGCTCCTGCATTGTCACTTATAGAAATAAACATTGCCAATTTACCTGATCACTTCTTCCATGCAGGGACCACAGTGGTGTAGCGGTTAGACTACTCGCATTAAAAACAATATGAACCAGCTTTGATTCCTGGCAGGGTCGCTCCTGCATTGTCGCTTATAGAAATTAACATTGCCAATGTACCTTAACACGCCTTCCATGCAGGGACCACACTGGTGTGGCGGTTAAACTACTCGCCTTCCAACTATACGATCAAGGTTTGATTCCAGGCAGGGTCGCTCCTGCAATGTCGCTTAGAGAAATTATAACTTCCAATGTACCTGATCACCTCTTCCATGCAGGGACCACAGTGGTGTAGTGGTTAGACTACTCGCCTTCCACCTAACGAACCAGGTTTGATTCCTGGGAGAGTCGGTCCTGCATTGTCGCTTATAGAAATTAACACTGTCAATGTACCTGATCACTTCTTCCATGCAGGGACCACAGTGTTGAAGTGGTTAGACTACTCGACTTCCACCTTTACAAACCAGGTTTGATTAATGGCAGGGTCGCTCCTGCATTGTCGCTTATAGAGATTAACACCGTCATTGTACCTGATCACTTCTTCCATGCAGAGACCACAGTGGTGTAGCGGTTAGACTACTCGCCTTCCACCTACACGAACCAGGTTTGATTCCTGGAAGGGTCGCTCCTGCATTGTCGCTTATAGAATTCAACACTGTCAATGTACCTGATCACTTCTTCCATGCAGGACCACAGTGGCGTAGAGGTTAGACTACTCGCCTTCCACTTAAACGAACCAGGATTTATTACTGGAAGGGTCGCTCCTGTATTGTCGCTTATAGAACATAACACTGCCAATGTACCTGATCACTTCTTCTATGCAGGGACCACAGTGGTATAGTGGTTAGAATACTCGCCTTCCACCTATACGAACCAGGTTTGATTCCTGGCAGTGTCGCTCCTTAACTGTCGCTTATAGAAATTAACACTGAAAATGTGCCTGATCACTTCTTCCATGCAGGGACCACAGTGGTGTAGTGGTTAGCATACTCGCCTTCCACCTAAACGAACCAGGTTTTATACCTGGCAGGATCGCTCCTGCATTGTCGCTTATTTAAATTAACACTGCCAATGTACCTGATCATTTCTTCCATGCAGGGACTTCAGTGGTGTAGTGGTTAGACTACTCGCCTTCCACCTATACGAACCAGGTTTGATTCCTGGCAGGGTCGGTCCTGCATTGTCGCTTATAGAAATTAACACTGCCAATGTAACTGATCACTTCTTCCATGCAGGGACCACAGTGATGTAGCGGTTAGACTACACGCCTTCCACCTCTACGAACCAGGTTTGATTCCAGGCAGTGTCGCTCCTGCATTGTCGCTTATAGAAATTAACACTGCCAATGTACCTGATCACTTCTTCCATGCAGGGACCACAGTGGTGTAGCGGTTAGACTACTCGCTTTCCACCTATACGAAACAGGTTTGATTCCTGCAGGTCGCTCCTGCATTGTCGCTAATAGAAATAAACACTGCCAATGTACCTGATCACTTCATGCATGCATGGGACCACAGTGGTGTAGTGGTTAGACTACTCACCTTCCACCTAATGAACCAGGTTTGATCTCTGGCAGGGTCGTTCCTGCATTGTCGTTTATAGAAATTAATTTTGCCAATGTACCAGATCACTTCTTCCATGCAGGGACCACAGTTTTGTAGTGGTTAGACTACTCGCCTTCCATCTATACGAACCAGGTTTGATTCCAGGCAGGGTCGCTCCTGCATTGTCGTTTATAGAAATTAACACTGCCAATGTACCTTATCACTTATTCCATGCAGGGACCGCAGTGGTGTAAGGGTTTGACTACTCTCCTTCCAAAAAACGAACCAGGTTTGATTCTGGCAGTGTCGTTCCTGCATTGTGGTTTATAGAAATTAATTTTGCCAAAGTACCAGATAACTTCTTTCATGCAGGGACCACAGTTTTGTAGTGGTTAGACTACTCGCCTTCCATCTATACGAACCAGGTTTGATTCCAGGCAGGGTCGCTCCTGCATTGTCGTTTATAGAAATTAACACTGCCAATGTACCTTATCACTTCTTCCATGCAGGGACCGCAGTGGTGTAAGGGTTTGACTACTCTCCTTCCACCAAACGAACCAGGTTTGATTCCTGGCAGGTCGCTCCTGCAATGTCGCTTAAAGAAATTAACACTGCCAATGTACCTGATCACTTCTTCCATGCAGGGACCACAGTGTGTAGTGGTTACTCTACTCTCCTTCCACCTATACGAACCTAGTTTGATTCCAGGTAGGGTCGCTCCTGCATTGTCACTTATAGAAATTAACATTGTCAATGTACCTGATCACTTCTTCCATGCATTGACCACCGTGGTGTAGTGGTTAGCCATCTCGCCTTTCACCTATACGAACCAGGTTTGATTCCAGGCAGGGTCGCTCCTGCATTGTCGCTTATCGAAATTAACACTGCCAATGTACCTGATCACTTCATGCATGCAGGGACCACAATGGTGTAGTGGTTAGACTACTCACCTTCCACCTAATGAACCAGGTTTGATCTCTGGCAGGGTCGTTCCTGCATTGTCGTTTATAGAAATTAATTTTGCCAATGTACCAGATCACGTCTTCCATGCAGGGACCACAGTGGTGTAGTGGTTAGACTACTCCGCCTTCCACTATACGAACCAGGTTTGATTCCTGGCAGGGTCGCTCCTGCATTGTCGCTTATAGAAATTAACACTGCCAATGTACCTTATCACTTATTCCATGCAGGGACCCAGTGGTGTAGGGTTGACTACTCCCTTCCAATAATACGAACCAGGTTTGATTCCGGCAGGTCGTCCTGCATTGTGGTTTATAGAAATTACATTTGCCAAGTACCTGATAACTTCTTCATGCAGGGACCACAGTGTTGTAGTGGTTAGACACTCGCCTTCCACTATACGAACCAGGTTTGATTCCAGGCAGGGTCGCTCCTGCATTGTCGTTTATAGAAATTAACACTGCCAATGTACCTTATCACTTCTTCCATGCAGGGACCGCAGTGGTGTAAGGGTTGACTACTCCCTTCCACCAACGAACCAGGTTTGATTCCTGGCAGGGTCGCTCCTGCAATGTCGCTTAAATGAAATTAACACTGCCAATGTACCTGATCACTTCTTCCATGCAGGGACCACAGTGTGTAGTGTTATCTACTCTCCTTCCACCTATACGAACCAGTTTGATTCCAGGTAGGTCGCTCCTGCATTGTCCTTATAGAAATTAACATTGCCAATGTACCTGATCACTTCTTCCATGCATGACCACCGTGGTGTAGGGTTAGCCATACTCGCCTTTCACCTATACGAACCAGGTTTGATTCCAGGCAGGGTCGCTCCTGCATTGTCGCTTATGAAATTAACACTGCCAATGTACCTGATCACTTCATGCATGCAGGGACCACAATGGTGTAGTGGTTAGACTACTCACCTTCCACCTAATGAACCAGGTTTGATCTCTGGCAGGGTCGTTCCTGCATTGTCGTTTATAGAAATTAATTTTGCCAATGTACCAGATCACTCTTCCATGCAGGGACCACAGTGTGTGTAGTGGTTAAGACTACTCACCTTCCACTATAGAGAACCAGGTTTGATCTCTTGGCAGGGTCGCTGCTGCATTGTCGTTATAGAAATTAACACTGCCAATGTACCTTATCACTTCTTCCATGCAGGGACCACACTGGTGTAGTGGTTTAGGCTACTCCCTTCCACCTAACGAACCAGGTTTGATTCCAGGTAGGGTCGCTCCTGCATTGTCACTTATAGAAATTAACATTGTCAATGTACCTGATCACTTCTTCCATGCAGGGACCACAGTGGTGTAGTGGTTAGACATCTCGCCTTTCACCTATACGAACCAGGTTTGATTCCAGGCAGGGTCGCTCCTGCATTGTCGCTTATAGAAATTTACACTGCCAATGTACCTGATCACTTCTTCCATGCAATGACCACAGTGTTGTAGTGGTTAGACTAACCCTTCCACCTAACGAACCAGGTTTATTCCTGGCAGGGTCGCTCCGCATTGTCGCTTATAAAATTAACACTGCCAATGTAACTGATCACTTCTTCCATGCAGGGACCACAGTGATGTAGCGTTTAGACTTCACCCTTCCACCTATACGAACCAGGTTTGATTCCTGTACGGTCGCTCCTGATTGTCGCTTATAGAAATTAACACTGCCAATGTACCTGATCACTTCTTCCATGCAGGGACCACGTGGTGTAGGGTTAGACTACTCGCTTTCCACCTATACGAAACAGGTTTGATTCCTGGCAGGGTCGCTCCTGCATTGTCGCTAATAAATAACACTGCCAATGTACCTGATCACTTCATCATTGCAGGGACCACAGTGGTGTAGTGGTTAGACTACTCACCTTCCACCTAATAATTGACCAGGTTGCCTGATTGCTGCAGGTCGTTCTCCTGCATTGTCGTTATTATAGAACTATTAATTTACTTGCCAATGTACTGATCACTTCTTCCATGCAGGGACCACAGTTGTAGTGGTTAGACTACTCGCCTTCCACTATACGAACCAGGTTTGATTCCTGGCAGGGTCGCTCCTGCATTGTCGTTTATAGAAATTAACACTGCCAATGTACCTGATCACTTATTCCATGCAGGGACCACAGTGGTGTAAGGGTTTGACTACTCTCCTCCCACCAAACGAACCAGGTTTGATTCCTGGCAGTGTCGTCCTGCATTGTGGTTATAGAAATTAATTTTGCCAAGTACCAGATCACTTCTTCATGCAGGGACCACAGTTTTGTAGTGGTTAGACTACTCGCCTTCCATCTATACGAACCAGGTTTGATTCCAGGCAGGGTCGCTCCTGCATTGTCGTTATAGAAATAACACTGCCAATGTACCTTATCACTTCTTCCATGCAGGGACCCAGTGGTGTAGGGTTTGACTACTCTCCTTCCACCAACGAACCAGGTTTGATTCCTGGCAGGGTCGCTCCTGCATGTCGCTTAAAGAAATTAACACTGCCAATGTACCTGATCACTTCTTCCATGCAGGGACCACAGTGGTGTAGTGGTTATACTACTTCCTTCCACCTATACGAACCAGTTTGATTCCAGGTAGGGTCGCTCCTGCATTGTCACTTATAGAAATTAACATTGTCAATGTACCTGATCACTTCTTCCATGCATTGACCACCGTGGTGTAGTGGTTAGCCATCTCGCCTTCCACCTTTACGAATCAGGTTTTATACCTGGCAGGTCGTTCCTGCATTGTCGCTTTATTAAAATTAACACTGCCAATGTACCTGATCACTTCTTCTATGCAGGGACTTCAGTGGTATAGCGGTTAGACTACTCGCCTTCCACCTTTACAAAACCAGGTTTGATTCCTGGCATGGTCGCTCCTGCAATTGTCGCTTAAAGCAATTAACACTGCCAATGTACCTGATCACTTCTTCCATGCCTAGACCACAGTGATGTA
Source organism: Dryococelus australis (assembly GCA_029891345.1). Taxonomy (NCBI): domain Eukaryota; kingdom Metazoa; phylum Arthropoda; class Insecta; order Phasmatodea; family Phasmatidae; genus Dryococelus; species Dryococelus australis. The sequence goes on from CM056999.1 coordinate 176,654,388, forward strand.
GCGTTTAGACTTCACGCCTTCCACCTATACGAACCGGTTTGATTCCTGGCAGGGTCGCTCCTGTATTGTCGCTTATAGAAATTAACACTGCCAATGTACCTGATCACTTCTTCCATGCAATGGACCACAGTGTTGTAGTGGTTAGACTAAACGCCTTCCACCTATACGAACCAGGTTTTATTCCTGGCAGGGTCGCTCCAGCATTGTCGCTTATATAAATTAACACTGCCAATGTAACTGATCACTTCTTCCATGCAGGGACCACAGTGATGTAGCGGTTAGACTACACGCCTTCCACCTCTACGAACCAGGTTTGATTCCAGGCAGTGTCGCTCCTGCATTGTCGCTTATAGAAATTAACACTGCCAATGTACCTGATCACTTCTTCCATGCAGGGACCACAGTGGTGTAGGCGTTAGACTACTCGCTTTCCACCTATACGAAACAGGTTTGATTCCTGGCAGGGTCGCTCCTGCATTGTCGCTAATAGAAATAAACACTGCCAATGTACCTGATCACTTCATGCATGCAGGGACCACAGTGGTGTAGTGGTTAGACTACTCACCTTCCACCTAATGAACCAGGTTTGATCTCTGGCAGGGTCGTTCCTGCATTGTCGTTTATAGAAATTAATTTGCCAATGTACCAGATCACTTCTTCCATGCAGGGACCACAGTTGTGTAGTGGTTAGACTACTCGCCTTCCATCTATACGAACCAGGTTTGATTCCAGGCAGGGTCGCTCCTGCATTGTCGTTTATAGAAATTAACACTGCCAATGTACCTTATCACTTATTCCATGCAGGGACCGCAGTGGTGTAGGGTTTGACTACTCTCCTTCCACCAAACGAACCAGGTTTGATTCCTGGCAGTGTCGTTCCTGCATTGTGGTTTATAGAAATTAATTTTGCCAAAGTACCAGATAACTTCTTTCATGCAGGGACCACAGTTTTGTAGTGGTTAGACTACTCGCCTTCCATCTATACGAACCAGGTTTGATTCCAGGCAGGGTCGCTCCTGCATTGTCGTTTATAGAAATTAACACTGCCAATGTACCTTATCACTTCTTCCATGCAGGGACCGCAGTGGTGTAAGGTTTGACTACTCTCCTTCCACCAAACGAACCAGGTTTGATTCCTGGCAGGGTCGCTCCTGCAATGTCGCTTAAAGAAATTAACACTGCCAATGTACCTGATCACTTCTTCCATGCAGGGACCACAGTGGTGTAGTGGTTAGACATCTCGCCTTTCACCTATACGAGCCAGGTTTGATTCCGGCAGGGTCGCTCCTGCAATGTCGCTTAAAGAAATTAACACTGCCATTGTACCTGATCACTTCATGCATGCAGGGACCACAATGGTGTAGTGGTTAGACTACTCACCTTCCACCTAATGAACCAGTTTGATCTCTGCAGGTGTTTCCTGCATTGTCGTTTATGAAAATTAAATTTTGCCAATGTACCAGATCACGTCTTCCATGCAGGGACCACAGTGGTGTATGTGGTCAGACTATCACCTTCCACCTAGATGAAACCAGTTTGATCTCTTGAGGTCGCTGCTGCATTGTCGCTTATAGAAATTAACACTGCCAATGTACCTTATCACTTTTCCATGCAGGGACCACACTGGTTAGTGGTTAGGCTACTCGCCTTCCACTTTACAACCAGTTTGATTCCAGGTAGGTCGCTCCTGCATTGTCACTTATAGAAATTAACATTGTCAATGTACCTGATCACTTTCTTCCGTGCAGGGACCACAGTGGTGTAGTGGTTAGACATCTCGCCTTTCACCTATACAACCAGGTTTGATTCCAGGCAGGGTCGCTCCTGCATTGTCGCTTATAGAAATTTACACTGCCAATGTACCTGATCACTTCTTCCATGCAGGGACCACATTGGTGTAGTGGTTAGGCTACTCGCCTTCCACCTATACGAACCAGGTTTGATTCCAGGTAGGGTCGCTCCTGCATTGTCACTTATAGAAATTAACATTGCCAATGTACCTGATCACTTCTTCCATGCATTGACCACAGTGGTGTAGTGGTTAGACATCTCGCCTTCCACCTATACGAGCCAGGTTTGATTCCTGGCAGGGTCGCTCATGCATTGTCACCTATAGAAATTAACATTGCCAATGTACCTGATCACTTCTTCAATGCAGGGACCACAGTTCTGTAGTGGATAGACTTCTCGCCTTCCACCTTTACGAACCAGGTTTGATCTCTGGCAGTTTTGCTCCTGCATTGTCACTTATATAAATTGTGCAAGACGATGCTACTATCAACTGGTTTTCTTGGTGATCTCCCATTTTCCCCACCCCTTCATTCCGGCGATGCTACATACATTGTTTCACCCTCATTGGCTCTTAGGACCTCAATTTTAAGAGCTGCCCAAATCTCTCTACTCCACTCTATCTATGTATCCATCAAGTAAAAATGTAAAGTTATAAAAAAAAATAGTTGTCCAATTTTCTATAAAAAAAACTGAAAGCAATAGAAACCGTTTCAGTATTCACAAATGTGTAAATTATTTAATTCAGCTGTGAAACATGCAACTGTCACCCCTCCGTCATAAAAGGCTGTTCACGATAAAGTGAGCACTATAACAATCAACCTTTGAAAAAAACCATGGCCTTAACTCCGAATGTATAACCATGTGTCACCACACGAACTGGGGATGAACACACTCAGTTATGTTGGCAGTGAAATTTGAAAAGTATAATATAATAAATAATGCTGTATTGCAATGGTAATGTTTAAATTTATGACTACTTTAATTGTTTGAAGTTTATTTTATATACTTTATATTAATTATCATCTTAAAGACAATGTATTTACTGTAACTCATTGTGTCACGTGATCAGCGCAACGGTCAAAATCAACGATCGATTGTACTAGTTCCTTCGTACTTCTTGCTTGGCTTTGCATGTGTGGAATGGCTGCGAGGCAATCTGCAAAGTTGGAAGCTGGAAGTTGTGGTTTTTTAATATTTCTCTTTTTTTTCAGCTTATCTGCAATCAGCATTGATTTTATTATGGGTTGTAGTGTTTATTTTTGTTGTAGTAGTTTTGTGTAAAGTCAAGAGTTCCAGCAAACAACGTACGAATATTCAGCGTCAGGAAGACATTATTAATCTCTTCAAAAGTATTTATTCTTTAATTCGTCGAGGAGAGATGAAGCCGCGCATGGTCATCGAACGATTTGCAGAAATGCTGAAAATTTCAACTGCAGCTGTCCGTAGGGAGTGTAAGCGTATTTTCCCAGAACAGGTTTTCCCGAACAGGTTTTCCCGAACAGGTTTTCCCGAACAGGTTTTCCCGGATAGGTTTTCCCGAACAGGTTTTCCCGCCTATCCTCAGTATCCCCCGCCTATGTTAGTAAAGTCAATCGTAAAAAAAAGAATAAAAATCAGACAGTTGGAAATGTGATTTTATACACGGAAAGTTAAATATCAATAATGAAAGTTAGTGAACGACAGCATAAAAATTACATTAATATATTCATGTGAATTTGCGAAGTACATATTATATCCTAAGTTTGACAAATAACATAAAAAGTAATGTGTACTTGTGTATCTACGCCCATCTGTTTTAACCTTTCTTTTAAATCTGTCTTGATAATAAGTGCACATTTTGCCGTCAATAATCATACGTTAATCTTACACGTTTTTATTTCACTGTGTTGTTTTGTAATGTAGGCCTAACCTGAAAACATCTGCACTTATATACATACGCCCATCCAATTAACCTTTCATTAAATCTACCTTGGTAACAAGTACAAATTTTGCAGTCAATAATTATACAGTAGTATGTCATGTTTTGATATCACCGTGTTGTATAGTAATTTAGACCTAACCGCAAATTAGTGTTCATGTATTTATTCATCCCAAGTGCGAGTGGTGTAAGCTTTACTATTGTTAACATAACATACAAGTCACAGTTTTATGTTATACCACAAATGTTATAACAATTGAACTATACCATCTTGAAGTTGGTTTGTTTAGCTATACATTTAGACCTATAGCTGTAATTGTTGCCAACACTCTTTCTTGATGCAAGTGAAATAGTTTTATATGGTAACGCAAGTAAGAAAAATTAGAAAGTATTTACAATTAATTGTCAACAGATATAAAATAATTCCATGTTTACATTTCGTAATGGATGTTCCAAAAGATAACTTACTACCTTTTGAGAAATATAAACTAAGGGAGTATACATTCTTGAGTAGGCCTAATTGTTTGTTATACCTGCCACATTGGAAGCAAAAAAAATTTAGGCATTGAAATTTAATGTGACTGTAAATTTGAGAGCATAATTAACAATCCAGACTCCCAGAGCTCCTGATTACTTGTGAATGCACGTTTTATATAGGTTAGATTACGTTACGCAATGTATATGTCAAATTAAGTATTTCTAAAGAAGCTGTATGAGCTAGCTATCAATAAGAGCTCGGCTACAATTGACATATACCTAACTCATTCACAGTTATAGTGATGATCACATACAATACACCGAAGCATAATGGCCTGGCTACTATGATATAACGATAGTAATATTAGTTTGTTTATGTTGCTACATTTCTACATTTGCTACATTTAAGTACTGTACATATAGTTGGTAACGGGTTTTAAAAAAAACATTCAATTGATCTGAGACTTTTTAAGATTATAAATTATTTACATTTCAATTTTTATTATTAATATTGATGGCAGCTAACAGCCAGCGGTGCTAGAGCCCATTACGGGGTTTAACCCCGCTCGTGTCATATGTACATGTACGTGCGCAAAGAGGCTCAAATCTGAACTTTCCTAACGGAATATTATTTTTGTAGGGAAAAATGTGTCTTGTTATTTTACTTTCAGGATTTGAAATGTCTTAAAATGTTTTTAAGTGTTTCCTGTCAATTTGAAAATGTTTGGTTATTAATTCAAAGTGCGCGCTGCACGGAGACTAAAAGCAGTATTATTCAGGCGAGAACGCCGTCATAAGAAGACTCTAAAATAATACAGAAAATTAACAAGAAAATTCTAAAATGTAAACAATATTTAAATTATTTGTGCCAATTTGACTTTTCAATAATAAAATACTTTACTCGGCGTGCATAGCACTTCCGCTTATGTGAACCCCGTAGGCGGCCATTGTAGGTCCGTGAGACGCTTGTATCTGGACAGTCTGTCTAGGAGAGCTGGCGAGGTAAGACGCTGTATACCGGTTAACCTTTGCTTGCATACGTTTTGTCAGACATATCCCCAGCAATACTCTTCCACTTAACTAATTTATTTCTCCGTTGTGGCATTTTTCAACTTAATCGAGGAGAAGGAGGAGAAAGATGTCGGCGAGGTAATGCGACCCACGAAACTTGAATCAGGCTCCATCCGCTTCTGCTAAAGGCGTTCCATCGTAATTTCTCTATTATTGCTAAGTGCAATTTCAAAGGGATTTATTTTCATGTCTGTATTTAAGGGTATTTTTCATGTTTGAATATTTTACGGCAACATCACGTACAACCACGTGGTTAACCGACGCCAAGTCGTTGCGCCATCATTGCGTTTTCAGAGCTTATTTATGTAATATCATGTGTGCAATATTTTGTTCAGGGTTCTGTGTTAGATTTTGTCAGGATTCCATGTAATTTCCACATAAATGGATGCTTTTGTGTTTGACCACGCGGTCAATTTAATGTTTGCTTTTTCCGCCATCAGCATGCTAGAAACCTGTAACCACTTCAATTGCAAAGAGAATAATTTCTCAACATGTTTATTGTGAATACTCATTTCGTTCTCCACCATCTTCTAAGGGTATTATGTAATTTTGTATTTTGTGTACAGTGACATTACTTCCATCCTAGCCGGCTTTGTCTATAGGCCGTCACCTCACTACCCCCGTGCTGGAGGGCGAGCCTACACGAACTTGCGTTAGTGATGCCAAGTAATCACACTTGTTAATGTATCATCAGTGTTTCATTTTGTAATTCGCCGTGTCCTATCTTCACGGAAAAATCGTCAGCCCACTCTAGTGGCTGTCGACTCTCTTCCCTTGTGAACATTGTGATTTCATACACCACGGTGAGATCATTCATCTAGGTGTGCGCTAGAGTAATTTCGGGCTGGGGATCACCCAAGCGGAGTTACCTAGACACGACCGAGTTGTATCATTAAATTTCATGGCACGTGATTTGTACTCACGGTATAAATAAAACAAGTCTCACAGTGACTCATTCTTTTATTTTTTAGTGACAGTGTCCTTGCCACCTGTGTTTTTCAAGTGTTAAAAATATTTAACATTGAAGTGTAGTATTGCAAAGTGTATAGTAAGTACGCTCGGGTGAGATGGACACACAGAACCCACAGCATCCCTGAGAACCCTGAGTCTTAACAGTGCGGTGATTGGGAAGCACCGCTGGCGCCCATATAATCAGTAAGTAATTTGTGTCATCGTTCATCTCGCGTCTCACCCGACGGCGTCAAAATTAGCTAAAGGCATTACAAAACTTCCGAAGTTGCCATTATCAAGAAATAAACAAAAGAAAATATCTTCCCGAGGAATGAAGCCAAAATACACACTTTGTTTATTCGTAAATAAGTTTTTCAAATGATATCGTAGTATATGTGTCACAGTTTTTATATCTTAGAAATTAAGTTTTATAATAATATATAATTTTGTTACGTGAGTCGGTCGTACACTTGATAAAGTAACTTGCCTGTTAAGTATTACTTTTATCATTTGTCCTTTACATTATTATTTTGCTGTCATTTGTGGACATGCATTGGTTTTACATTAATAATAAGACATTTGTTTCAGCTTTGTGTGGGCACGCATAAACAATTTTTTGTAAGTATAGTAATTTCCTTTAAATACTTTTCTCATTTAAGTTTTCAGTTTTACTGCAGTCATCGTAATGAAGTCACCACGACAATGATGAGAGCCCATGCACTTTACCTGTAAAATTGGTTTTTCGAGGTCTGTGTGTTTGACAAAAAGGAAATGTTGTACTCATTTGGGCCACGAGAGACACCTAAAATGTAGCCATCACCGGATCAGTATTCCACTTAGCTATAAATAATATAAATGATTTTTAGAATTATTTTGTGTCATCACAAATGAAGGTGGTGCCAGTTACAAGCTTGGTATACCCTTCTGTTACTACTTCAATTCACAAAATAAATAATCAGTTTTTTTTTTGGGGGTGGGGGGGTGGTCTCAGAAGGGTATGAATACAGAGTAACTGTGTCAGAAAATATATGTACATTACATACATGCATTTTTTGTTATGTTCATATTTTTTAGTGTAAATTAATTAATTTTATGCAGATGTAACATGTCAATATATATTTATGTATATTTATAAAGGTGCATATAAAACTATTCTTATAATGCACATATACATACACATATTATATATCTTTTACTTTTTATATACTACATATTTTATATACTGCGGCATTAGAGCAGTCACATTAAGTTTATTAGAGCCATCTACTTCTGTCCAGTCATGTACTCTTTGCTCGGCTCAGATCCCCTCGACTTTACCTCCAGGTTCTGCCTCCCTGCCTTCCCCTTTCCCCTTCGTGCGTCACTATTTTTTTGATTGGTCGTGGTAGTTTATTTACGGCCTTGCATGGCATCGGTGCCTACTTCATGAGCTTCAGACATCTGCTACCGGTACCTTATAACTACAAGATCTTTGTATTTTACTTATGACTTAATTGCACTTCACTTCAAACAGCTGAAATCAAACACAGTAACCATGTTTTCGAGCTGAAGTTTTACTAGTCACGCTACAGAGCGATGGGACTCTTAGAAAACGGTGAGTTGTGGAAAAAGTTAAGTTTGCAGTAGCGTTTATAAATGTTTGGTAATTTGTGTGGCAAGTGGTGTTGTACATTGGGTGTGCAGAAGTACTAGTTTTTTCAAAATCTGGTTTTGGTTGCCCTTCCAAATTATGTTTCGGCTTATCTATGATGTCGTGTCGTGTTATTCCTTGTCCAGTGCCCAAGTTTAATTAATGTTTGCTATTTCACTGTTTCCACGACTTCATTGCTAAGGCGTTAATTTTTTAAATTCGTTTGTTCGTTTTGTAAATTTTTTGTCAGTCGGAGATTTGACGGGACCCAGACGGTTATATAGATTACATATTGTATATTTTACATGTATATATATTATCATGTTACAAGATTTTTATATAGTATGAATATACATATACACACATTTACACACTTCACAGGTATTGTGTACTACAATTATTATGTACTTAGTTATCATCTGTTTCATATAACTTCAATAAATTTTGACAGTTCTCGAAAGAAGTGCGGCCACGATGTATCCCTCCGCCACAGCTATTCTGTCGGTGAATAAACTGATATTTGTAAACAAACTAATAATCTAATGGCAAACATTGAAATACTGACAACTTCTGTCCAGTAATTAGGCTACTATAGCTGGTTGTCATTCCCAACTGTTTTATTTTTGTTATGATCACATAATATACTAGTTAGGGCTCTGTTTTATTTTATTGGTGGTGTGGAGAACTATAGTTTTACGTCTTTCGGGAGACGTGATTTTTTTGTGGTTCTTCTTATAATAGAGTGGCGCTTGGAATTTGCATTTTTTGATGATGCATTGCAAAATTTTGTTTGTACGAGATAGCAATCAATTTACTATACCTCAAAAGTTTTGACTTTATCGAAAGAGCTAAATACGATAAATGTGTCGTTGTTCATACCGATGCGAGAAATGCTCAACAGATAAATATCATTGCATTTTTTATATAACTAACTACACTGTAAGGGCGCTTATTTATGCCACGTACATTTGAAAAGCTCCTGCAAGAACAAAACGTAATAAATACGTCACAGTTAATACCGATGTGCGAAATGCACATTGTAAACATGTTAAGCAAATTTAACTTCTACGTAAAAATCGTTAGAGTTTCAATCAAATAAAAGTCCAAATACATTAAAAATATTCTAACAACAATTTCAGAAAACATTATTTACAAAACACCCAAACTTACTGTTCACTTCGTAATTCTTAAACACGTACCGAACTTTGAATGATTAATCACGTGTCGGCTACTGATACGAAATAATTTATTTGCTGATTTATGAAATTAACAAAACACTTGAACTATTTCTTGAACCCAACAAATTCACACTTCACGACGAAAATAATTTTTCGCTCGCGCTTCACGATGGCCACAGAAAATGGCGGACCACAGAACACAACAAACCATTTTACAAAGCGGCAGACACGTGTCGATAATTCATTTCACTGAGGTGACTGTTCCAAAAAGGCTCCTACGACGAACTATACTTAATTAAATACGTAAATACATAATTAATTAACTGCATATATAATATTCCGAGCACAATGGCTACAATGGCTTTTCACCGGGTGGGTGGAGACTACAGACAACAGACTCAACAGAGATTGGTGGAAACCTTTCACATAACCGTGATGTTCGCATTCTGTACCATAATATTTCTAAATACTTGTAAAGCCTTGTTCTATAGCTCAGAAAAATTTCGTATAAGTCTATGAGCGTAATTTTAACCATAATTCTTGTACTTATCATTAATTTTCCACGTTATAATTTTTAATTCCCAGTACTATTTTCTTTTACAATCATCGCCAAGAGCACCAACATAATAACACGCATACTGTAACAACCATCAGCTGGCACAGTACTTTGCAAATGGCGGCGTTTACTGTTTACATGCTGTGTAGGTTGGTCACAATGTCTGTCAACTTTTATTGAAGTTATATGAAACCATGCTCATCACTTAGGGTCTAAAACATTTAACCAGTTCTGAAATAAAAACATTGATTTTAAATGTAGTAATCACATGACAGTCACATGCAATGTCTGTTTACATGTGGCGGAAGGATACCTAATGGCCAAGAAAGTAGAACTTTAGCAGGGCTTTCAAAGGTGCTCATTTTACCATGAACAGCCTATACCAACTTTATTAAATGCACGCCACTCAGGGTGGCCGTTAAACGTATGTATGTAGGGTAACTGACATTTTTCAATGGTTGAATTCAAAATTGCTCACTTCACAGAGAACATTGTATACCAAGCCAGCTGGCATTGTGCATGTTTTTGCAATTGGTTTTGTTAATGAAATTATAAAGTAATACAGTTTTACTTATGCAATCTATACTGTATTTTTATCATTTTACGTCTAAAGCATCTCGTTAAGCATAACTCTATAGCATATATTGATAGTCTTTGTTTTAGAAATAGTTATATAGTTCAATAAATAAGATGGTGGAAAAAGTATTCTGAAATTTTGGTATTGTTATTAAATATTTACAAAATTATCAGCTTAGATGCTGAGTAAATGTCAAACTTATGCTAATTAATGTTTTGCTTGCAAGATAATATGGCAGATATAATATTGGGCAACAATTTTTGAACAAACTAACCTAAGTGTAAAAAATTTAATAAATTTCTATTAATACTACAGGTATAACTATTTTAACATGTAAGGCAATACACATGAAGCATTACTCTTGCCTTTTTTTAAATCTATTGCTGAGGGTTTTTTATTAGGCCTAGTTCATTGCATGTTGTAACATCTGTACTGAGGTCAAACGTCTGAATTTGGCGCCTACTCCCATAAGCGCCAAAAAGGTGTCCATCTTGATGAAGTACCATCTGTGGAAAAATTACAAAGTTCGTTACCATCATATGTCAAGCAGCTGGAATGTTGCTACCACTAAATAAGTTTAGTAAACAGTTGCTTTTCAAACCACTGTAACTAACACTTTGGGAGTTTACTTGATCAAACTTGCACGAACAGGCTAAGCTATGTATGAATCTGGCTTCACTTGTGTTTACCAGTCAGATGCATTACACAAGTTAATACAGTTGGTGTATCTTGTATTACTCTCCTACACTCAACAAACATCAAATAAAAGTTGTTGTCACAATAAATGACGTTTAATTGCAGACATGCAGTTTGAGTACAACAAAACTCACGCCACACTTATTTAACCATATATTTGTTCCTGCAGACTTGTCTTTATCACTGGTATTATATTGTTTCGTAATTATATACTCTGAAAATACATCAAATGTATAACTCTTTAAATTAGAAATTTTTTAATTTGAGGAGTAGTATATGACTTTGGTGACATGTATTAGCTCCCCAACTTGTGTGTGTGGAAATGTAAAGTCTGTAATTAGTGTTTTCACATACAAAAGTGTTTTTTATATTATCGTGTTAAGTAATTCAAATAACTGAAGTCAAATGTTAAGCAGAGATACCGACCGTTTTCCAAAGCTATCGGTAGTATTTTATATAAAAATCGGCAGTTTTAAATTAAGTTTCAGTTATGATGACAACTATCCTGCCATTCTTGACAAAATCCCTACATAAACCAACTGACAGCGCCAGAAAAACAGTAAATCCAAATTAACATTAATGACTCTTTATTCTCAGGATTTTACTACATAACATATGAGTAGTAGTAAAAGAATATACATTTAGTAGGCTTGTGATTTACGAGGGCTATTAAGTGTGTTTCGTTGTGATGTCTTCCATCTGACTTCTTTAATCATATTACTGTACGAAAGTAATGTGTTTCTTTCCAACTATGTTGATATGAAGTGTTAAAATATATTTATTGTACGTAAATAAGAGAATTTGTGGGGTTTCGACAAATTTAATAGACATTAACGTGACCTATATAAGCCTTATCACCAATAAATCACCACTTACATGGGTGAGTACATAACGAAATTTATACTCTAGTTTTTGCGTGGAAAGTAAGTGTAGTGAATTGCACTGTGCAGTATTGCATCGAAAGGCTTACGTACTGATTTCGCCAGCCATTCAAAATGCAAAATACCTACATAAATTAAATCTGATGTCAGAATAGGTTGTAGTTTTTACTGTGATCCTGACTAATTGATATTCAAGCATAAACACCTAGCACTGAAACATACTGTTCAAGCTTAGCCAAAGATTTTGTACTGAGCCAGAGTTCTAGCACCAGCAGGGGAGTTAATCACCAAAACAGCAATTCAAGTCAAGCCGGCTGTTGTCGTTTTTTTTTTTTTTTTTGTTAGGTATAGAGCTTGAAGCGTTATTGCATCCACAGAGCTTGGAATTTGCCATATAAATAGGGGTAGGTATTATTCGCGAAATTATTTACAGCCATGCTAGATATCAATATCCACATCCACAATCACAACTTCTTTGTTATTGGATGCATGTCTACATGAGAAGACATTTGACTGAGCTAATCATAATGAAGTGCTCCGATACTGGTTCGCGGACAGACACTCGAGTCACATGACATTTAATATCATCCATCCTCTAGAGCTCGTATGAACAAAAGTGTTTTAGGGTAAAACTGATCTTGAAATATTAACGTGAAAAACAACTGTCCCTACATATAAACTAAAATAGGATGTGCGTTTCGCTGCACTACGGCGCTTCGGTACACACATGGTCATTCTTAATAGGGTTTTTTTCCCCGGAAATCAGGAAAATAATACCTGAATATGTAAGATATGATTATTAGTTATCATAATTACTAGGGATTTTGGAGAGGCTTCAAGAAGTTTTCTGTAAAAAAAAAATTAAATGTGATATGGAAGAGGGTTATCAAGATTGCTGTTATTATGCAATAAAACACGTATATCCTTAATTTGTGTAGAATATATTTATATCGGGTCGTCGAATCGTTTTACATGTAAGAATACTGTTTGCAATGAATACCTAATGTGTAAAACCTCATATACGAGGCATATTTATGCAGCGACGCCGAGGTTATACGGGTATACAACATAGGTATCAAACAGTGTCGGAAGATTGTGTAATTCTGGTGAATTACTGAAGGCTTACCTGGTCTATATTCACGAGAGGAATGAACTACGTAATTTATAACTAGTAGAATCAAAAATATACATAAAGTTCAACATTTACGGACAGGTTCCGAAATGTTTATACACAATGTGCGTCGCCATTACGCATTACACTGCACAGTGCATTGTGGGAATTTTTAGAACAAATGGTGGACATGTAACGGTTGTAGGTGTTTAGAACAGTTTGAAAGCATGAAAGTGAGTTTTAATGCAATTCATTTGGTTAGATGAGTTAAATAAAATAATCGTGTGAAAATACAAGCATTTATGTGCTAATGTATACATGGGGTTATTTAAATTATAATATTTGTTCAGTAATGCGAGTGTGTGTGGAAATTCGTCGAATATGATACACACTGTGTCGTGGATACAACGTAGTAATATTGATTGTGTGAGTAACATAATTATTTCATATTTCTGCAATTCTTAAGAATAGGGGGTATTTCGAAATAATATATCGTGGAAAGTGGTATAATTCCCCTCTACTAATTACACAGAACACAAATTTACTAGGGACATCAACGTTTGACCAATAGCAACTCCAGAAACAATATTGGGGAGGGCTATGAAGATCAGGGAAATTGTGGGGTACATAATATAATATTAATTCACGAAAACATGTTAAAATTGCGAAAAGACTGTACAAGCTTAGCCAAAAATTATGCACAGAGCTAGAGTCCCAGCGTCAGCAGGAGAGTAAATCACCAAAAAAGTAATTCAACCTCGCGGAAATTTTTTTTGGAGGTGACGCGAAGTGTCAAGCATCAGTGAAGCTTGGATTTTCGCCATTAATGATTTTCATGTGTAGCCTATTTACACTGACAAATAATACGTGTGTGTTTTTGGAATTAAACATTTTCATGTGTAGCCTATTTACACTGACAAATAATACGTGTGTGTGTTTTTGGAATTAAACATTTTCATGTGTAGCCTATTTACACTGACAAATAATACGTGTGTGTTTTTGGAATTAAACATTTTCGTGCTATTTGTAATATTTTTGTAATATTGTATGTTGAAAACATGTTTAATTACAAAAATATTGAACTGAAAATTATCTAAATTTACAATGTGACCAATACAATTTAAAAATACGATAGTGGGGAGGGCAATAAACTAGAGGGAAATTAAGGGGTAAAATTTTGTCACGTAAACATATATAGGCCTAGGCCTATTTTAAAATATTTTTTTACCCCAAAATTTCGCTGATCTTCATAGCCCTGCCCACTATAGTTTTTGGGGCTTCTATTTGTAAAAAGTTGATACCCCTAGTAAATTTGTGTTCTGTGTAATTAGTAGAGTGGAATTGTACCTCTTTCAGAGATTTTTTTTTTTTTTTGTTCTTCGAAAAAGCTCCTATTCTTAAGAATTATCCGCACACACTGTTGTTATCCAACAATAGTGAAGCTATGCACTTAGGTTACTGTTTCCTGTATTTAGCGCAGCAAATCAGATGTGTATACATAAATTATAACTACAAAATTATGTGTTTTACCCCAATGCTCCCAATCTTTGTAGCCCTCCCCTCACCATCGCATTTGGTTAGTATGTACTGTGAATGATGCAATGCCTCTAGTAAATTCGTGTTCTGTGTGATAAGTGGTACCATTATATGTATATCATTTTCTGGGTTGTTTTTCTTCCCCCCCCCCCCCCCCTAGTGACAAAACCACCCTGCCAGAACACCCATATTCTGAATAATTAGACTGCACACTTGATTCAAGTGTTAATTTTTGCAGTTGCATAATCACTTAAGATGAACTCGGGTAGTAGAGGTCTTCAAATATAGGAAAATGTAGGAAATAATATGCAATAAATAATTATTCAACTTAAAAAAAAATAAAAACTGGCAACTAGGTATTTACTAAAGCAACCCATATAAACACCAAACATGTATTACTGTGCCCTAGCTCAATTTCTCACTCAAGCAGCACACAGCGTACTTAACAATAACTGCATCCACTTTCTTGATGAAACAATGGACAATTCAAAGTAATTCTGTCGTTCACAGGGGCTACAAAAACAACCCATTTGGTAAATCTGAAGTATTAGCCTATATTTTGAATTCATGACAATTTCTTTGATCAGTAATGAACAATAATAGCCACAGTCCAAGTGACTAAGCAAAAGCTTAATATTATAACTAAAAGAAAATTTTGTTACTGTCAGACTTTATTAATGCTGTTCATCACTAATAATCGTAACTGCAAAAACTGTATTCTAAATGGAAAATTTCTAGAAATGGGGGAATAGTAATTGATTTATTTCAACAAAATATGGCTCAATTGCAACAACTTATCATTAGGCTACTCACATGAGGCCTACTGCTTTAGGATTTTTTTAAAAACAATTTATTTTTAATTGTTATATTACAGTAAAGTAACAGTAAAGTAATTTTTCAGGGCGTACCGGAAACGTTATACAAAGAAAATAATAATTCCCCAACTAGGCCTATCTTAGCATATAGGTAGGTAGCTAGGCCTACTTCAATTTAAGATTATTTTGGACTCCCCCAAATTAATTTAGGTTAACTTTAGCTGTTATACATTGAGAAATTATAAAAGTTATGTACACGGTTGTGTGTGTTTTCCAAGTATTAAAATTATATATTTTTATTTTACTTTTTATAGTACTAATTTTCTTTGCAACTTTTTCAGCTCCCGGAATTCAGTTGTGTGGGAAGTCTACGAAGGCGAGATTTTAAAATCATTTTATTATTACTTTACACGTTCGCCAACCAATCTAAAGAATGGAAATGCCTTTACAAAATTACATTTAACTAAATTTACAACACTTAAAGAGATACAAACAGATAAACTGAAGGCATGTGTTCCTACATTCTAACATGCATTAAGCATTTCTACGACAAGAAAGATGTGAGAAATATTATAAATTATTATTAACTTACCTAAGGCAACCGGAATTCGATGAGAATAACCACTACTCCATCAATCTTCTAAAATACTTGTTCAGTTCAGACATGTCCACGCTATTAATACGGGTCATGGCATCTTCGGTCTAGACTGGTCACTCATTCCTGCGGCAATATTATGAACTTCGCCAAACAGAATAATGTGAGAGGCTGTGAGCTGATTATAATTCTCAGGTAAAATTTATGTGATCATTTACAAAACAAATAACTTATAAAATGTACCTTGAATTTTGTCACGTTGATGGACGAGAATCAATGTTGTGGAGGCCTATTAAACAATCTGAATATACAATAGGATATCATGATATTATATGATATGTAAAAACTCATGTACGAGGATAATACTGCGTCTGTCTGTATATTAATTCCGCATTATTTCCGCTTCGCGAGTGCGAAACCAAATATACAGACGTGACAAATTGCAAATTGAAGTTTCGAAGGCGGGTACAAGACGTGTGAAAATTTGCTTGTTTTTCTCAGGCTGCTCCTTGAACGAAACTGTGAAGCGAGTTCTCGAGCAAACAGTGTGGGTCTCGGAAAAAAATCTCAGTTAAGAACTTAGTCTTGTATTAGACATTCTTTTTCCATTCCCAGGTTTTTATGAACCCTTTACTTAATATTATGTAGCAGTGTTTGCAGAACATAAAATAAAGTGTAATAATTACATCTATCATCACTGTTGTTTGCAGACTTTCTTGATACCTCACAGAACTTCCACATTGCCGCAGCTTCCGTCATTAATCAATTAAATGAGTTTCGAGCAAAAAAAGCTATCGTAATTATTGACCCAGTGATTAATCGCCTTTATGAAACGGAGTTCAATACACGCGGCGTTGTTTTATTGAACGATCATAAGAACTGAGGACCTGTATTGAATGCCTTTAGCTATTGCGTTAATCTTCAAGCTCTATTGTGCCCTCCCCTTTGTCCGAAAAGGTAATGACATGGTTATTTGTATAATATGAGTTATTTTGCTCTCTTAATTCACGAGAGGTGGTTGTGATTATTTTATTATAAATAAGAGCTGTACGAGAAAAATGATTTGGGAATGAGCTGGAGTTATCCAAGAAATATTTTCCTTTATAGATTACATAATAAACAGTTTCATTCATATCGCACTAGGCATGTCAGAAATAGCGCTTTACAATGGAGGAAACTGTAAGAATCATAACAGTTTATTCCTTATTAGTAAGTGCAAAAGTTCTCATTTTAAAACAGTTTTTAAATTAGCTTTGTGCACCTGCTTGCGGATCGAATAGTAAACTGTGTTTATTTCCCGAAGTTTTGTATAACATTAACCTAATTTTTCCATCGCATGTAACATAATTGAAACATTTTAAACTAATCCACTCATACTTACACAAGCCGAAATGTTTAGATGCATGCATTTTTAAATGCAAATTTCCCTACTCCTACCTCCTTTACTATCACAGCAGGGACCGTGCTATGCCAGTGAACAATGAGGGCACCCATCTTCTCAGAACTGTTTAGATATCTTAAGTCATGGAGCAAGAGAACCATAAGAACGAAACTCACAATACTCACCCCAGTATATTCACCCTTAGAATAAGTGATTATCTGAACAACTGTGGTGGACGTACAACATTGCAACAAGCTGCTGAAGTCGCAGAAAACCTCATATATAATAAAATCAAGGACGCAAAATATAAATTATGATTACAAACGAACCAGAGTTAAATGTTTTCGATAAATATGATTATTCTTCATATAATTCCATGAATAAATATAGTCCTATATCGCAAATAAAAACGACTCAACGCAACAAATATGTAACAAACATACAATTCAAAACAGGAATCTAGTCAGTTGTCACAAAAAAAGACACAAAAAAAACCAGTCAGTATGAGAATAAAAAAAAAAAGAGAATGGTTAATAAAGAAAATAGCAAAAAAAAAAAATTGAACGACGCAACGAAGAAAACTTTACAGACAAACAAAATGGCAGGAACATATGTATACAATACACAACGAAGGCAATGCAGACGAACACAATTGCCGGAATGGAGTATACAGTATACAAGAGTGTAGTTCAGACGAACACAATTGCCGGAATGGAGTATACTGTATACGAGAGTGAAGTTCAGACGAACACAATTGCCGGAATGGAGTATACTGTATACGAGAGTGAAGTTCAGACGAACACAATTGCCGGAATGGAGTATACTGTATACAAGAGTGTAGTTCAGACGAACACAATTGCCGGAATGGAGTATACTGTATACGAGAGTGAAGTTCAGACGAACACGATTGCCGGAATGGAGTATACTGTATACAAGAGTGTAGTTCAGACGAACACAATTGCCGGAATGGAGTATACTGTATACAAGAGTGTAGTTCAGACGAATGCAGCAAGCTTCCATCGACGACAGTTGCGGCGACGCTTCAGAAACTACTCTCATCTCCAAGCACACCCACATTCTGAGTACCAACTAGAGATTGAATGAGACGTCTGCAAATAATCAAGTGTTTGTATAAACAGAGTTATCTCTGGCTAGATTCTTTTCCTATTCTTATATTTTGTGACTTATCTTATTTTTTACATTGAAGGGTGTTTGCGACTACAATAGTCGGTTTCATGTGCGTATGTCTATGCCATAACAATAGATCAGATAATCAAACGCCTCGGTGCGTTCTCGCGCAGGACAATAAAATGGCATGCGGCGTCCAACCATCGCAATCGAGAGTGACCCTGCGATTTTATTGCTGGAAAATCTGTTGCAAAGCGCAGTACAAGTATGTAAATATTTCTGTATATGGGCAACTTATATTCAGGTACAGCAGTCAAAGGAAAACCATTCACATATTCTCGGTTCAGGAACTCAAAAAAATTATGTTTCCAAAATGAAAGAGGTCAATGTGCTGGATATATTCCCAGTAGTTGGCAAATTGTGACCACCTATGCCAATAACAACACTTATTTCTTATAACCATTATGTCATTATGTTCCGGGTCAGTATACCACCTGTAGTCTGGTTTTGGTGATTCTATGTTATGTTTTTGTCTCCAAACTTGGAAGTGCATTTACTTTCTCTTATAAATTTATGAAAATATGTAACAAATATATTTTTTTAAACATAAGGATAGGGGGAGGCCTCGTATCTCCAGACCGGTGAGTCTCACATCGAGTTTGGGAAAAGTAATGGAGAGGCTGGTGGTGCAGTATGTGGTTGGGGTTATGAACAATAGGAGTTGGTTGGAGAAGTCCCAGCATGGTTTCAAGAGAGGGGATACTCATGTGAGACTCAGCTGCCTGGGTTATTAGATGATCTGGTGTAGGAGTTGATGAGGGGAAGCAGGTAGATATTTGCTTCATAGATTTTGAGAAGGCATTTGATAAGGTGCCCCATGAGACATTGATGAGGAAAGTGGAGGCGCTGATACCAGACAGGAGGGTAGTGGAATGGATAGGGGACTTCCTCGGGGGGCGAAGGCAGAGGGTGAAAGTGGGGGAGGCAATATCGGAGGAAGAGGAGGTTATGTCAGGTGTACCACAGGGAAGCGTGCTGGGTCCTCTGATATTTACCATAATGGTAAAGGACATTGGTTTGGGGATTACGGGAAAATTAAGATTGTTAGCAGACGATTGTGTTGTGTATGCTGAAGTGGGAGGGGGCGAAATTTTGCAGGCGGACATTCACAAGGTATGGTTGTTGACCAGGAAAAACAAAATTAAGATAAATGTAAGAAAAACAAAGGTAGTGAGATTAACAAGGAAGAAGGTGATAAGCAGGAACATGTACAGATGGGAGGGACAAGAGAAAGAAGAAACAGCAGAATATAAGTATCTGGGGATTGTACTGCAGGGAGACCTCAGATGGAAAACAACAGGTAGAGAGGGTGGTTGCAAAGGGAAGAAGGGCTCTGGGTAAGCTGGGAAGGGTACTGAATGGAGTCAGCTGTGAGGTGAAGGAGAAGGCGTATGGCACAATGGTACGGCCATTGTTAGAATATGCTGCAGCAGTATGGGATCCATATGTGGAGATGGAGGTGAAATAACTGGAAAAGGTGCAGAGGAGGGCAGCAAAATGGGTGAAGGGTAGGAGGAGAAGGCAGGTGCACGATGATGAGGAAGAAGGGAACTATAGGCCATCACTGATGATGGAAGAAATGGGGTGGAGCTCATTGAAGGACAGGAGGAAAAATAAACGGCTAGTCAGGATGTACAGGATGGTGAATAAAGATGGAGGATGGGGAGGGCTACACTGCAAGCTAAGTAAGGGGGTATTTGTAGGAAGAGGAAACAGCAGTGAGAAGTTTCAGAGGATGTGGAGGAGAACGGAGCGGGGTGAGCAGTCCATGCTTGTGAGGTCTGTGAGGGAGTGGAATGTGTTAAGGGAGGAATTAGTGTCTGTGAGAGGAGTTGGTAAGTTGAGGAAGAGAGTGGAAAAGTAGTTGGTTGGGTGAATGAGAGGTGAGAGAGCTCGTCACCGGGCAGTAGCCTAATTGCGAGCGTATGTATATATGTCCGCGACATAGTACCTTTTGTAAAGTAAACTGTATAGCCGTGTGTCCACGATAAGCTTGGTCTGCAGTCTACTTCACGCCAAAAAAAGTATTATATTCGAGCAAGAATGTGAACGCCATAATTGCGATGTCTGAAGTTTGGTTTCAGGAAACTGGGAACAAAAACAGTAAATTCATTACATTGAACAATATTTAAAATATTCAGTTGTTATATTTTTAGGTTACTTTTTTGGATGTTATGCAAATAACGACATCACATTGTAATTACTAATTCAAGTATTGCATTAAGTAGTTAAACAACTATTGTTTTTCATTCACAACTCCTGTTTTTGCATATTAATTCGGTATTTTATTCATATCCCTGCAATATCCTTTATGAAACGAACACAGTCATTAGTAATTTTGAACTGATGTATGAGTTTGTATTGTTAGTATTCACTGTATGTATTTTAATGTTTACATTGCAATGATTAAGTTTTTGGCGTGAAATAGTAAACAATTCTTTTTCTTTACAACCGAGGACACAAGCAAGAGTGGTTAGTTGATGTTCAATTAGACAAATGAATGAGAGACGCAAGAACATGCGAACGTGTGAACTAAAACAAGTGACATCAGAGGGTCTGGTGCAACAATGCTCGCTCTGTATTTTTGTTTTTAGTCTGCGGACCAAGCTTATTGTTGACCAGGCCTACCTATGTGCTCTTTATTACGGGCCTTGAACAAAATATCAAAGTAACTTTCACGCCAAGTAAATACCCCTGATTGAATAACAAATTGTTTGACACATGTAAATACTATTGTAAACTGAGAATTTCAAAAAATTGATATTATTTTCATGGAATAAAAAACCACCTGAAAATGCCACTTTTATGGTAGACAGCCTATAGGCCTACTAGTGTTAATTGTTGTTGTAATTCGTATTTCTTTAGTACGCCCTTGTGTTGTAATGTCATTCTATGTGCTAGAATTTGTAGTACTCATTCCATGGAATTCTGTTAAGTGAATTGGAACAAATTATTTCAGCTAACATTATAAATTAAACTAACCAGAAATTCGTATTTTTAGTTTCACGTATAGTAATTTGTATTTTGCTAAAAAGTTTTTTTTTTTTGTGTTTTATTAATTTCAAAAAATTTACATTATTAATTCGTTTTGACACTTGTTAACTACTGAATTGCAACAAAAACCAATCGTGCTACCATGGATCATTAAAGAATACACTTTTCAGAGTAATCTCTATCAAATTCTGTTAATTTTATAATTTGTTTCAGATGAAACATTTGAAGGAAGTAATACAAGCACCGGTGATACAGGATATAATTTCTCATCAACCCTTTCTTCAGAACAATGGGCCATAAGTGAAATTATTAATAAGGTTATCTGGGACCAATCACAGAATCTTGGAGAAGACATATTTCAGAATGATATTTGGAAAGATGATAGTATAGAAGAGATCAATCAATTTCAGCAAACAGTAGGCAGTAAAGAAGTAAGTGAACAGCCACCGACCGAAGAAGGAAGCAAAGAAGAGGACGAAAAGTTGCGGGATAGAGAAATATACACAGAATATGGCAAAGAAGTGCAGAACAGAGAAGAAAGCATAGAAGAGAGTGAAACATTGCAATATGAGGATAATGAGAGCAGGCAAAGAATGAACACGATTATTGTTGATATAAAGCATAAGAAGCCAGATATTTCTGTTAATTTAGGAAACATAATACCATCAAACTTCCACAACATCCAGAAAAACAAGTGACAATTCGTCTCAGTATTAAGATATGAAGACGAGTTTTGGAATGACCCAGACTGGGAACCCGGCAGCGAAGAAGAGAGTGAAAAATAATGTGATGAAGAAAAGAGAAATACAAAGAAAAGTAGGAAGAGAAAGAATGCTAAAAACCACGATAAGAAATCCAATGTAAACAAAGAAGTAAATTTGACCACTGAAACTTCACAAAAATGTCATGTTGAAGGAAGCTTACAAGTAACTCAAGTTAAAATTCGTGAAAGCCATGTACAAAGATCATGTACAAAGAAAACAAGCCCTGCGAGAAAGAGTATGTTAATATGAATGAATGGGAGACACCGAGTCATACCTGAGGCAGGGAAAGAGAATGTGAAGGAACACAGAAATTCATGTCCTGTTGTGGATTCACACTACACCAGAGAAAAGAGTAACAGGAAATACCTGTAAGAAGGTTTGTCAATAAGTAAAATGTACAACATGTACACTGAGTGGGAAAAGGATAGTTCTGGCATCCATGCAACATTGAGGCAATATAGGGATATCTTCAACAATGAATTCAACCTTGGGTTTTTTATCCTAAGAAAGACCAGTGCGCTGTATGCAGTGCATATTCAATGTACGAGAACACTAAGAAAAAAGAAGAGATGGCTAAAGAGATTGAGATGCATATGAAAAATAAAGATTTAGTCCGGGAAATGAAAAACGAAGACAAAACAAGGGCCCAACGTGCAAGTTCATTGTGTGTGACTACGTTTGACCTTCAGAAAACGTTAACAATTCCCACAGTCCGAAGTGAGTCTCTTCTATTACAAGAGAAAATATGATTGCTACAAATTTACTGTATTCGATATTGGAAAGTCACGAGGCTACAGCTGCTTTTGGCATGAGCAAACTGGGAAGAGATGTGCTAATTAAATTGCAAGCTTTATTATAGATTTCATTAAGTTCAAAGTTGAAGAAAGCATTATCGAGTTCATATTCTGCTTAGACAAATGTGCCGGACAAAACCGCAATATGATTTTATATGCAGCATACACATTAATATCTGAAACTCTACACATTTCTATCACTAACAGATTTTTTGAGAAAGGGCACACGCAAAATGAAGGGGATTCGACACATGCCCTCATTAAAAGGAGGAGAAAAGGATAAACTATTTACGTCCCTGATCAGTGGGTTATGCTGATACGTATGGCAAAAACAAAGGGCGAACCATACATGTTGAAAGAAATTTCTCAAAAGGACATCAAGAATTGCAAAGAACTTTTGGTTTTCGACAACCGCAACTGGGCAGTAAGCGAAAATAAACAGCACACACATTGGAACAAAGTAAAACAGATTCGTATGGAGATAGAGAATCCCACAACAGTTTAGATCAAGTATGACCATGGAGGTGAAGAGATGTCTCTTAATCTATACCAGAAACGCCAAGGAAAGCCAAGATCAATACACAATCTGGAGCTTAGCTATGCATACAAAGAACTGCTGCCAGTAATTGCAGAAAAGAAAAAGGATTTGCTGTGTTTGTGTGCGCATGGGCTAATCCCAGAAGTGAACGCACGTTTTTATGAGACTATGAAGGCAGGTGTAATCAAACCAACAAATAAGTCAAGGGAAATAAGCAGCGATGAGAACATGAATTAATAAAACTGTTCAATATTTTGGGGAAAACAAATTAAAACGTGTCAGTGATGTGCGAAAATCACAGACCCTTCAATAAAAACATTTTCAAGCAAAGTGCATGTTTGAAAAAAAACTTTAAATTGTTGGGGAAAAACAAATGAAATAGGTGTCAGCGATTTGAAAAAATAAGACTGTTTGATTAAAAAAATATATCACGCAAATAATGTTCTACTGGAAAATATGGCGTGTTTGTAAATATTAATAAACCCCAAAAGGAGAAAGTTAACATACTAAATAAACAATGTGTCTATACCCAACTAGCCCCAACTGAGTTTCTGCTGTTGCAATATATTCAGCTTTAATGATACTTTGGTAAATTATTATTACTGTAAATATTATTAGCGCATTAATAGTGACAGTAACTTAATACTTACTACAGTATACCGTGTTACTATGTGATTCAAATTGCCCATCAATGTCAAATTAACATGAGTTAACATGTTATCAATTTATATAGTTCCCATTAAGAACATCGTAACTTAAGTTACGATGATATTAAATTGAGTTTTCCAATATAATAACACCGTATCTACTCAAGAAAGGGTTAATGGATAAAATTCAAATATGAAATAGCATTTAAACAACTCTTTGCCAGAGATGTTATGCTGTAGCTGGTAAATACAGATGTCGAAAATCAATCCGATTTACAACAATTTTTTAAACTTTAAACTGCTCTCCTGAACATTTTCCATTTTGCAGTTACGATGTTCTTAGTTGGATGGTGGCAATTTGCCTTTCGTCGTCTGAAAACACCAGCTTCTTCGATGATAAAAAAGTTGAAGTGATACGCATTTAATTTCGCTGAGAAATGGTTTTTTTTACTAACTCTTACACTATATGTCCGTCCTTTGCCATGCACTATGATAAAACAAGTGATTGATTTATGTGGTTTATTGTAGAATATTGGTCCTATAAAGGAAGTGGGTAATGCAAGTCGAAGAAAGTGTAAAGTAGATGGAGAAATGCATTATAAAATCATTCAATTTCAGTTCCAGACAAACGCTTTGTATGCATAATGAACAATGAAGAAGAGGACAAAGGAAATGATTATGAGAGTAGGATAGACTTGAGTTGAGGGGAGAGATTTGGGCGGCTCTTAACATCGAGGTCTTGAGAACCGATGAGGGCGAAATGAGGTGAGAATGGAGCCTGGAGCGTCACTGCAGGTAAAGCCGTTCCAGTAGGATGTGACGTAAGGACTCTTAGCTAGATTCCTCGGTCGTTGGTATCATTGCTAAATAATGTAGAAGCTTGCAGAGTCAGATAAATTATAATCACCCCCGGCGCAATGTTAAGTAGTAGTTATAATGTGTTGTACGAATCTTATTGTAAGAGATATTTATGGTTAAATGTAAATGACGGAATGACTTTAATGTGTGTTTTACCTTGAGTATACGACGTCCATACAGCTTGTGTTATAGCCCATCAGGCTAATTACAACATTGGTGGAGGCTAGGGCTTTCCCACCTCTTTTAGCGTGCAAAACTCCGCCAAAACCCGTCAAAGAATGTTTATAAATTGTTTAAAAATTGAAAGGTTTAAATTTCTAAAATATTAAAATGTTTTTGCAAGGGATAAATTGTTAACCACCTCCCCCTAACTTAATTAGAGTACCCCCCCCCCCCCCCCCCAACCATGCGAAATAATATAGTGCTATTCTGTGACAAAATAAATCAATTTTAAATTATATTTATTCACCTAGTGCAAAACCAGTAACTACAGTGAAAAGTAATAGGATGCCATGACGGTAGATATTAAAGCCTCTGTGTGCAAAGTACGTGCATATAAATCATCGTCAGATTAAAACGAGAGCTGAAATATGAGTTCGCATAGAAATTAGTGTACAGAAAATAGCGTTAAATGTGTAAATATTAACAGTACGTGAAAAGTGGTAGTGATAATAAAGGCGGCTAGTATTTAAGCCTGCCATATGTTTGGTTAACCAACGGTCGAGTGACACCGCAGCGACGTGAGCTTTTGAAACTTGGCAAGGTCAGTGCAATGCAAGCTGTTTGTACGTGTGAGTAGTATGCATGGGGGAAAAAGCATCATGGTAGACTTTTTTTCCTTTACATATTCCCCTTTAAGCACCAGACACTCTCGAAATTAATTTTCATTATATACTAATATCGGGCACACTTAGAGGTCAAACATATGGTTGGTTTCACGCATGAGCGTAGAAACACACTGTGCACATGTCGGGAACTGACCCGAATTTAATAAAGCCTGGGAATATGTATATTGCTATACTGTCCTGTGGTGGAGCTCCCAGGCAGTGTAAGCGTTAGAATGCACTGGGAGTTTAACTGTGGATCCCACACATATGTGATTATGCAGTGTGCCACTGAAGGCGCTTAAACTAGGCTACAATGCGTCAAACTCTGCGCAGCACAGAGAAAGTGTACGTCCCGATAATACCTGAAATGTAAATAAGTTGCGATATAGTTAAGCCAATGGAAAAGACGTTTAGAAGATAAGGTATGATATGTAAATAGTTTTATATGTTACATCAGATGCCAAACTAAACCTTTAGATGAAAAGGTAGTTTATGTAAATATTTTCTATGATGAACTAGAATAAGCTTAAGTAAATAATTTTATGTCCAACTAGAATAAGTGTGTGTAATTAATTGGCTATGTTAACCTATAGACTAAATATTAGGCTAAGTACTAATATATAATTATAAGTGTAAACAGCGCACACAGAGAGCAGTATTAAGATATAAGTAAAGTATTATAAATTACACGTAAATATTTGAGGTAATGCCACAGTAGATCATAAATAACAAAATCGCTGCGAGGATTCATCAAATAATTATAATGAATATTAAATATTCGTTACAATATAAATCTTAAGGTGACAGTAAGTTGTACAAGTGGCCATGAGTTCAACAATGAAAATATAGATATTAAGAATTATATTTCGTGAAGTAAATTATGAAGTACACATGTTTAAAGGTACGATAGTTTTAATGAGAGAAATCAGTCAGTTGTATTCGAACTTAAATAAAAGAAAGTGCGTATTTAGAAATGTTATTCGTAGAAAGTTAATTAAAACTTATTGCGCTTTATTGCGATGGCAAACAAATTCAATAGTGAAATTGTGCTTTAGAGATTAGAGCACAAAAGCAAATCATAATATTTTTACGCAACATGTAATTCTATCGGTCAGAGGAAGGGCAGAACAAAGTACGAGATAATTACATTTAAGTAAATAAATATAAAATTGTATATTGCCCACATGTTCAATATAGAGAAGTAATGATAACAAGTGGTTAAAATAATGTAAGTTATTAAGTTAACTATGTTATACAGTAATACACAGTTATAAGGTATATTGAAAACTATAGTTTAATAAAAGTGCATTCTCGCAAGCCAGAGCGGCTGTAAGGCGTGCAAAGAAACACGTGAAGGATACAGTAATGCGAGGCGTCCGATGTTGCGTGCTTAAACAACAATCGTAACTAACGCCCCCCCCCCCCCCCCCCCCCACAACAAGTGGTCATTCTCGCTGTCCGACACCAGAGACGGTGTCAACATGGCGCATTTCCTCTCCCAGCTGCTCTCCGTACGGTGCAGAGTTTAAATGTACACACACTCGTTGATATACTAATTTAATGAGAAAATCGGGATGACATGGAAGATAATAATTGAATATAAAGAGCATTTGCGAAAACGGGGAAAATGCTCGAGACAAACCCTTTTCACCATGTCGAGCGACTCCATGTTTGCCCACGTCAGATACGACGTTCCAGTGGTTAGACAGGAGATCAAAATAATTCTCGCGAGAGCTGATGGGGACCTGACGACGTAGCCAACCATGCAGAATCGCCTACGGACAGTGTTTCGCACACGAGTGCGGCCGAAAGGCTCAGACGGGACTCGAACCTGATATGAAGATGGAGCCTACACATCCTCTGTTTGTCGAGGAGTCTCCAAACAGAGGGATTAGAGAGATGAGAGAATACATTTCCTGCTAGCCAATAGAGGAGCCTCTTGGTAGCGAAGGAAGAGGCTGTGGATTCCACTATGGTCCACCCCATGTGACGCAGTAGACATAACACTTTGTTGTGTGCCAATGATGCGACACAACAGTGTAGTACGAAAGGAATTCCTACTATGGTTCGTGTGTACTACATAGTAGACTCCGCATGTGTATCCTGAGAGCACATTACATTGCATGGACCTCCTGTGGCTAACCGAATTAGAGTACATTCCCCAAACACAAATATTATGAGCGAAGCACACGTGTTGTAATATGTTGTGATACGTTCTAGTTTATTGAGAATACGGAATAGTATAAGCCAACTGTGCTATGATAAGGGCGTGACACTAATGAGTTGATATTAATACGACAGGGCGATGTATGTTGTTACTGAAGGTCAGCATAGTTTCTACAAAGAGTACAAATTTCTATCAAAACAATAAATGTGTAGAATATTTTGTTTCTTCTATAGTGAATATTATCAAAATAATAATTCAGAGAGAAAGGTCTATGCGATAGTATAATTGCATATAATTGTTGCGTAATTATAAATTATATATTATGAAAGCACAGTATTAAGTTAATTGTATTTTAAGAGCAATAAATGTGCCAAGGTTTACTAAATATCGTAAATTAAATTAATAATTAAATGCATATAGAATGTAAATAACGCAAAGGCATATAGTTTTATGTTACTTAAACGCAACAAATAGGCCCTAATAGTTAACTTTGAAGTAAAGCAATTAAAAAAAATTATTATATAAACAATTAGCGGGACACTTGTACTAAAATAACAAACTTTAGCTACGCCATATAAACAAAGCAGATACTTCGCCTTGTTCGGTAGGAAGAATTATGTGTAGTTATCATTATAAGAAAGGCAATTTGGTTTAAATTATGTGTAGTTATCATTATAAGAAAGGCAATTTGGTTTAAATTAAATGTGTACAAAATTGAGTGCTAAGACAAAATGAAAGTGTTACAGGCAGGCTAGACACAGTGACAGAGATTCCAGCACCACGCCAGCATAAGACGGAGAAAACTACGTCACAGCACTGCGCACCAACGGGAACAGCGCGGCAGACAAACGTCATGTTGACGGCGCCATCAACCATGGCAGCGCGGCGCAGCGCAGCGAGCAGCCAGAGCGCGCGACGAAAGTTAATAAGGCAGCATAAGGTAAAAAGTCTCCAGTTTTTCACCTCACTAACATAACATTGAAATACATCTGGATCCAGATTCACAAACAAATACACACCACAAACAGCTAACAGCACGCGCGTAGTATATTCAAACAGTGTTGCTGCAAATTAAATATAAGTGAGTTGGAAATGTTAAATTTCAGAAGAAAAAAAAGTGCTTTAAATTAGTTAAACTTTGAAATTGCATACATTTAATATGTATTTAAAAGAAATAAAAGTATGATGCGTTCTAAAGTTTGAGAAATGATGTAAGAGTATTACATGTGAATTAAAAATAATGGTCAGTCAAAATACTGAACTAAATAGATAAATAAATAGTAAGACAAAGCAAATAAATAGCAATATATATTTATTTAACTCGAATCAGTTTCATTGTCAATAATTCTAATGTGTGTTTCAATGAAGTTTTATGTAAACAGTTTTAAAAGAGGAGATTGTAGAAACACATTGTAATATTTCCGCAGAGAAAAATATTCATAAATTACAAAGTGTTCAGTCTTCAAGTAAAAACATAGCTTGTTGAAGGCCTATAGCAGCTTAAGGCCCACGAATTTCATTTAATGTTAAAGTATTGAATTTATATGTGTGCAAACAAAACTTCATTTATTATTGCAATATATTTTCTTACAGCAAACCAAAAACATATGTATGGTATAAGAACCAATTAAAAGACTCAGTATACACATAGAGTGACACCTAATTGTCGCATTATGCTAGGTTTTCAAAGCTTACTACAAAAGCACATATATTAGTTAAATATTATAAGAATATTGAGAGCTTAGAGTAAGGTACAATCAATTTAATCCTCCCTTAGTGCCGAGGCGTAATGGGGAAAAATATTTGAATTATTTTAATTTTAACATTGAGTTAACATTTAAATTAGAAGAAATTAAGACTCAATACGTAATTCCATCTAATCCCAAATTAAAAACACGGCGCTAAATGTAGTGCCTAGTAAGTTAGTAAGAAGACATACAGGGCGTAGTAATTATTGTTGTGTAATTAATATTGGCACTGATGTCTATGTTTAAATATGAATTTATTCAAGTGTACATGTAGCACAAGTTCACAAACGAACTTGTAAAGCGTTTAAAATATTAATCAATTCTTAATTTGAGCATCAGAATTTTCATTTTAACAGCACACATGTTCAAATGTATAGGTATTACAAATATTTTTCATTCTAAAACATGTATCATTTAACTTCATTTTTAAAACTATTTGTAAAGGGAGGAGCACATGATAGGATAATGTTTTAACATATTGTTTTGTAAAGTAAAAGTTTGTTGTTGTACAACAATTTTAAGTGTTATATTAAAGAAACTCGTATAATTGCAAACCATGGCCGATTAGGTAGACTTGAGACCTCAAGAGAGGCTGACGTGATGATACCGCCATCGTGGTGGCAGCCACGGCAACTGCTTGGAAGACTGTACACCCCTTCTATGCAACAAGTTCACGGCCAATCACATTCATTCGCCAGTACGCAAACAAACAGTAGTACGTTGGAACCGCAGTCCAAACAAACATTTCGAGGGCGTAGCTACAATCAAGAAAGAAGACAGGACAGTTCCTTTACCCCGCTATCCTTGCGTCATACTACTTTCCTACCAACAATTTCCCACCGTACCGAAGACGATTCTTCAACCAATCTTATTCCTGCTGCCAGGAAGCAAATGAAGGATCCCCGCATCTTTTAACAGCTTCACCGCTCCATAAAATAATATCTGTATCAACCACAAACCACTCCGCGAGATGAGGACATCACGCTTGTTAGAACAGAAGAGCAATGTTGCGGTGCGGCCAAGCGATAACATGAAACCACCTCCAACGTAAAGTAGTAGTTATAATGTGTTGTGCGAATCTTATTGTAAGAGATATTTATGGTTAAATGTAAATGACGGAATGACTTTAATGTGTGTTTTACCTTGAGTATACGACGTCCATACAGCTTGTGTGATAGCCCATCAGGCTAATCACAGCACTTTGTGACGAAACAAGAGGCATGTAAAATATTGCATTGTACACATGTGTAAATTTTGTCGTATTGTAGCAAAATAATTTTTCTTTACTATGTGAGAAGTATTTCCATATATATGTAATAGAATTTCGCCCAACTTTGCTTAGGCGAATTTTTTTACAGTCAGGGAATATTCATTTACTTATTGAGTGAATTTATCGCAAATACACACACATGTATGACAATTTTCCTGAACATGTAAATGTAATTTTATTTCCTTACATCTATAGAAATTTCACCTCATTTTGTTACAGCGATACTTTTGAACACAATAAATTTGGTTTTGTAGAATAAATTATCAGTTCTGCATTTATGCTACCAACACTATTCACTTTTTTTATTTTATTTCAGGTTCTTCTACTCTTGCTGAAAACTCACCGAAGGAAAAAGTTGTGGTTGATGTGAGAGATACGAATACCTGGCAGGCCAGGGACAGTAATCTACCTGATTCTTCTTTCATCAAAATACATTTATCTTTCCTACCAGAACCGACCGAATTAGTCGTTGAAGCATTAGTGGTTTAGCAATTACGAATGGCTTCACTATGATAGTGTAAATGAGAGTGTTTTGCGCTTCGTTTGCATTACGGCATGCAACATGGTCGGAAAGGGAAACAGGCTGTGGTAAAGTGATGCACTAGCTTTCATTTCTGTAGACTTTCGCTCCTGGAAGGATGCTATAGCAACATTTGCCGGTCATCAAAGTAGTTCATTCCCCAAGAAATGTTTGCATCTTATCAAAGGAGAGAAAAGTCAATTCCGATTAATTCTCAAATGTCAGAGGCTCATGTGAGCGAGCAAAGAAAATCCCAAATGTGATTATTTGCTATAATTAGCTGTGCAAGTTATTAAATGCGATCTAGAAGTGATGTACGAAGTCACGAAAGTGACACTGGAATATTGTCTTGATCTTACAAGACAGAAAATAAGAAATTGGTGAACTGGAACTGTGACTTAGAAAGCGTTACAACTACCTGAGACTTGAGATACAGAACGAAATAATCTAGTTTATGGCTCCCAAGATTATGCGTGAAATTATAGCAAAAAATTAGAATTTCTCCATGGTTCTGTCTAATTGCAGATGGGACTAGTGATCGTGCTGGCCAGGAGCAGTTCTATGTATATATTCGGTTTGTTCAGCCACAAACTTTAGTAGCGAAAGAAGTGTTTGAAGGATGATACAACCCTCACGATAGTAAGGGGGCGACACATCCTGCGGCCATTAAGATTGAAGTAAAATAACTGCCTATGGATCACTGCACCCGGCTATACAACGTGAATAACTCATAAATAA
Organism: Dryococelus australis; assembly: GCA_029891345.1. Lineage (NCBI taxonomy): Eukaryota > Metazoa > Arthropoda > Insecta > Phasmatodea > Phasmatidae > Dryococelus > Dryococelus australis. The sequence continues at coordinate 176,686,605 of CM056999.1, forward strand.
AGTAGTAGAAACCATAAAAATTATCAGAAAGGTGCGATTTACAATGTATATGAAAGAAAAATGTATATATTTTGCAACATTATGAAATATTTTACAAAAATATACCTTTTAAATGGAAAAAAAACGGCCAAGCCCCACAAGATTGTGATTGCCTACCTAATTACAAACAGTATTACAGTGGTGCACAATGCTTGTGCACAGGATATATTTTGTTTTAATTAAAAATCTTTTGATGAGTTACTTGATGGAATTGACATTTTTTTATTAGCAACCTGTAACACAAGATGTACCAACATTTAATTTATCTAAGAGCAAGATGACTAAGAACAAGATGACTAAGAGCAATGCGACTAAGAGCAAGATGACTAAGAGCAAGATGACTAAGTGCAAGATGACTAAGAGCAAGATGACTATGAGCAAGATGACTAAGAGCAATGCGACTAAGTGCAAGATGACTAAGAGCAAGATGACTAAGAGCAAGATGACTAACAACAAGTTAACTAAAAGCAATGCGACTAAGAGCAAGATGACTAAGAGCAATGCGACTAAGAGCAAGATGACTAAGAGCAAGATGACTAAGTGCAAGATGACTAAGAGCAAGATGACTATGAGCAAGATGACTAAGAGCAATGCGACTAAGAGCAAGATGACTAAGAGCAAGATGACTAAAAGCAAGATGACTAAGAGCAATGTGACTAAGTGCAAGATGACTAAGAGCAAGATGACTAAGAGCAAGATGACAAACAACAAGATAACTAAAAGCAATGCGACTAAGAGCAAGATGACTAAGAGCAAGGCGACTAAGAGCAAGGCGACTAAGAGCAAGGCGACTAAGAGCAAGATGACTAAGAGCAAGATGACTAAGAGCAATGCGACTAAGAGCAAGATGATTAAGAGCAAGATGACTAAAAGCAAGGTGACTAAGAGCAAGATGACTAAGAGTAAGATGACTAAGAGCAAGATGACTAAGAGCAATGCGACTAAGAGCAAGATGACTAAGAGCAATGTGACTAAGTGCAAGATAACTAAGAGCAAGATGACTATAAGCAAGATGACTAACAGCAAGATAACTAAGAACAATGTGACTGAGTGCAAGATGACTCAGAGCTAGGTGACTAAGAGCAAGATGACTATGAGCAATGCGACTAAGAGCAAGGTAACTAAGAGCAAGATGACTAAGAGCAATGCGACTAGGAGCAAGATGACTAAGAGCAAGGTGACTAAGAGCAAGATGACTCACAGCAATGCGACTAATAGCAAGATGACTAAGAGCAAGATGACAAAGAGAAAGGTGACTAAGAGCAATGTGACTAAGTGCAAGATGACTAAGAGCAAGATGACTATGAGCAATGCGACTAACAGCAAGGTGACTAAGAGCAAGGTGACTAAGAGCAATGTGACTAAGTGCAAGATGACTAAGAGCAATTTGACTAAGTGCAAGATGACTATGAGAAATAAGACTAAGAGCAAGATGACTAAGAGCAAGGTGACTAAGAGAAATGTGACTAAGAGCAAGATGACTAAGAGCAAGATGACTATGAGCAATGCGACTAAGAGCAAGGTGACAAAGTGCAAGGTGACTAAGAGCAATGTGACTAAGTGCAAGATGACTAAGAGCAAGATGACTAAAAAAAAATGTCTATGAGCAATGTGACTAAGTGCAAGATGACTAAGAGCAAGATGACTACGGGCAATGCGACTAAGAGCAAGGTGACAAAGAGCAAGATGACTAGGAGCAATGCGACTAAGAGCAAGGTGACCAAATGCAAGGTGACTAAGAGCAAGATGACTAAGAGCAAGGTGATAAAAAAGAGCAAGCGACTAAGATCAATGTGACTAAGTGCAAGATGGCTAAGATCAAGGAGACTAAGAGCAAGGTGACTAATAGCAAGATGACTAAGAACAAGGTGACTAAGATACAGGTCACTAAGAGCAAGATGACTACGAGCAATGTGACTAAGTGCAAGACAACTAAGAGCAAGACGACTAAGAGCAAGGTGACTAAGAGGATTGTGACTAACTGCAAGGTGACTAAGAGCAATGCGACTAAGAACAAGATGACTTAGAGCAAGATGACTAAGAGCAATGTGACTAAGAGCAAGATGACTAAGAGCAAGATGACTAAAACCAATACGACTAAGTGCAATATGACTATGAGCAAGATTACTAACAACAAGGTGACTAAGAGCAATGTGACTAAGTGCAGGATGACTAAGAGCAAGTTGACTATGAGCAATACGACTAAGAGCAAGGTGTCAAAGAGCAAGGTGACTAAGAGCAATGTTACAAAGTGGAATATGACTAAGAGCAAGATGACTATGAGCAAGATGACTATGAGCAATGCGACTAAGAGCAAGATGACAAAGAGCAAGGTGACTAAGAGCAATGTGACAAAGTGGAAGATGACTAAGAGCAATGTGACTAAGTGCAATATGACTATGAGCAATGCGACTAGGAGCAAGATGACTAAGAGCAAGGTGACTAAGAGTCAGATGACTAAAACAAGATGACTAAGAGCAATGTGACTAAGTGCAAGATGTCTAAGATACAGGTCACTAAGAGAAAGATGACTAACAACAAGATGACTAAGAGGAATGTGACTAAGTGCAGGATGAATAATATACAGGTTACTAAGAGCAAGATGCTAAGAATAAGTTAACTAAGATCACTGCGACTAAGACCAAGATGACCAACAGCAAGATGACTAAGAGCAAGACAACTAAGAGCATGATGACTAAGAGCAATGCGACTTAGAGCAAGATGACTAATAGCAAGGTGACTAAGAGCAATGCGACAAAGAGCAAGATGACTAACAACAAGATAACTAAGAGCAAGATGACTAACAGCAAGATGACTAAGAATAAGATGACTAAGAAGAATGTGACTAAGCTCAAGGTGACTAAGAGCAAGATGACTAAGAGCAAGATGACTAAGAAAAATGCGACTAAGAGCAAGATGACTAACAACAAGATGACTAAGAACAATGTCACTAAGTGCAAGATGACTGAAATACAGGTCACTAAGAGCAAGATGACTAACAACCAGATAACTAAAAGCACTGCGACTACGAGTAAGATGATTAAGAGCAAGGTGACTAAGAGCAAGGTGACTAAGAGCATGATGACTAAGATACAGGTCACTAAGAGCAAGATGACTAAGGATAAGATGACTGACAACAATATAAATAAGAGCAAGATGACTAACAACAAGATGACTAACAACAAGATGACTAAGAGCAATGCGACTAAGAGCAAGATTACTAAGAGCAAGGTGACTAAGAGCAATGTGACTAAGAGCAAGATGACTAAGAGCATGATGACTAAGATACAGGTCACTAAGAGCAAGATGACTATGTGCAAGATGACTAAGAGCAAGATAACTTTGAGCAAGATGACTATGCGCAATGCGAATAAGAACAAGATCACTAAGAGCAAGATGACAAAGAGCAAGATGACTAAGGACAATGCGACTAAGAGCAAGATGACTAACAACAAGATGACTAAGAGCAATGAGACTAAGTGCAAGATGAATAAGAGCAAGATGACTAACAACAATATATCTAAGAACAAGATGACTAACAACAAGATGACTAAGAGTAATGCGACTAAGAGCAAGGTGACTAAGTGCAGATGACTAAGTTACAAGTTACTAACAGTAAGATGACTAACAACAAGATGACTGAGAGCAATGTGACTAAGAGCAAGAAGACTAAGATACAGGTAACTAAGAGAAAGATGACTAACAACAAGATAACTAATAGCAATGAGACTAAGAGCAAGATGACTAAGAGCAAGATGACAAACAACAAGAAAACTAAGAGCAATATGACTAACAGCAAAATGACAAAGAGCAAGATGACTAAGAATAAGGTGACTAAGAACAATGTGACTATGATCAAGTTGACTAAGAGCAAGATGACTAACATACAGGTCACTAAGAGCAAGATAACTAACAAAAAATAACTAAGAGAAATGCGACTAAGAGCAAGATGACTAACACCAAGATGTCTAAGAGCAATGTGACTAAGTGCAAGATGACTAAGATCAAGATGACTAAGAGCAATGCGACTAAGAGCAAGATGACTAAGAGCAAGGTGACTAAGAGCATGTTGACTCAGAGCAATGCGACTAATAGCAAGATGACTAAGAGCAAGATGACTAAGAGCAAGATGACTAAGAGCAAGGTGACTAATAGCAAGATGACTCAGAGCAATGCGACTAAGAGCTAGAAGACTAAGAGCTAATTGACTAAGAGAAAGATGACTAAGAGCAAGATGACTAAGAGCAATGTGACTAAGTGCAAGATGACTAAGAGCAATGTGACTAAGAGCAATGCGAATAAGAGTAAAGTGACTAAGAACAATGCGACTATGAGCAAGGTGACTAAGAGCAATGCGACTAAGAGCAAGATGACTAAGAGCAAGATGACTAAAACCAATACGACTAAGTGCAATATGACTATGAGCAAGATTACTAACAACAAGGTGACTAAGAGCAATGTGACTAAGTGCAGGATGACTAAGAGCAAGATGACTATGAGCAATACGACTAAGAGCAAGATGACAAAGAGCAATGTGACTAAGAGCAATTTCACAAAGTGGAAGATGACTAAGAGCAAGATGACTAAGAGCAAGATGACTATGAGCAATGCGACTAAGAGCAAGATGACTAAGAGCAAGGTGACTAAGAGTAATGTGACTAAGAGCGAGGGGACTAAATGCAAGATAACAAAGAGCAATGTGACTAAGTGCAAGTTGACTAAGAGCAAGATGACTATGAGCAATGCGACTAAGAGCAAGGTGACTAAGAGCAAGGTGACTAAGAGCAAGGTGACTAAGTGCAAGATGACTAAGAGCAATGTGAACAAGAGTAAGGTGACTAAGAACAATGCGACTATGAGCAAGGTGACTAAGAGCAATGCGACTAAGAGCAAGATGACTAAGAGCAAGATGACTTTGAACTAGATGACTATGAGCAATGCGAATAAGAACAAGATGACTAAGAGCAAGATGACTCAGGACAATGCGACTAAGAGCAAGATGAATCACAACAAGATGACTAAGAACAATGTGACTAAGTGCAAGATGAATAAGAGCAAGATGACTAACAACAATATAACTAAGAGCAAGATGACTAAGAATAAGATGACTTAGAACAATGTGACTATGATCAAGTTGACTAAGAGCAAGATAACTAACATACAGGTCACTAAGAGCACGATAACTAACAAAAAATAACCAAGAGAAATGCGACTAAGAGCAAGATGCCTAAGAGCAAAATGACTAAGACAATGCGACTAAGAGCAAGATGACTAAAAGCAAGATGACTAAGATACAGGTCACTTATATCAAGATGACAAAGAATAAGATGACTGAGAGCAATGCTACTAAGAGCAAGGTGACTAACAGCAAGATTACTTTTAGCAAGATGACTAAGAGGAAGATGATTAGGAGCAAGATGACTAAGAACAATGCGACTAAGAGTCAGATGACTAAAACAAGTTGACTAAGAGCAATGTGACTAAGTGCAAGATGTCTAAGATACAGGTCACTAAGAGAAAGATGGCTAACAAAAGATGACTAAGAGCAATGTGACTAAGTGCAGGATGAATAATATACAGGTTACTAAGAGCAAGATGACTAAGAATAAGTTAACTAAGAGCACTGCGACTAAGACCAAGATGACCAACAGCAAGATGACTAAGAGCAAGACGACTAAGAGCAAGATGACTAAGAGCAAGATGACTAAGAACAATGCGACTAAGAGCAAGATGACTAACAACAAGATGACTAAGAGCAATGTCACTAAGTGCAAGATGACTGAGATACAGGTCACTAAGAGCAAGATGACTAACAACAAGATAACTAAAAGCACTGCGACTACGAGTAAGATGACTAAGAGCAAGGTGACTAAGAGCAAGGTGACTAAGAGCATGATGACTAAGATACAGGTCACTAAGAGCAAGATGACTAAGATTAAGATGACTGACAACAAGATAAATAAGAGCAAGATGACTAACAACAAGATGATTAACAACAAGATGACTAAGAGCAATGCGACTAAGAGCAAGATGACTAAGTGCAAGATGACTAAGAACAAGGTTACTAAGAACAATGCGACTAAGAGCAAGATGACTAACAACAAGATGACTAAGAGCAATGTGACTAAGATCATGGTGACTAAGAGCAAGTTGACTATGAGCAATGTGACTTAGTGCAAGATGACTAAGTGCAAGGTGACTAAGAACAATGTGACTAAGAGCAAGATGACTAAGAGCAAGATGACTAAGATACAGGTCACTAAGAGCAAGATGACTTAGAATAAGATGACTGACAAGATAAATGAGAGCAAGATGACTAACAACAAGATGACTAACAACAAGATGACTAAGAGCAATGCGACTAAGAGCAAGATGACTAACAACAAGATGATTAAGAGCAATGTGACTAAGATCATGGTGACTAAGAGTAAGATGACTAAGAACAATGCGACTAAGAGCAAGATGACTATGAGCAATTTGACTTAGTCCAAGATGACTAAGAGCAAGGTGACTAAGAGCAATGTGACTAAGATCAAGGTGACTAAGAGCAAGATGACTAACAACAAGATGACTAAGAACAATGTGACTAAGATCAAGGTGACTAAGAGCAAGATGACTAAGAACAATGCGACTAAGTACAATGTGACTATGAGCAAGACGACTAACAACAAGATGACTAAGAATAAGCTGACTAATATTAAGATGACTAAGAGAAATGCGACTAAGAGCAAGGTGACTAAGAGCAAGGTTACTTAGAGCAATGTGACGTAGTGCAAGATGACTAAGAGCAAGGTGACTAAGAACAATTTGACTATGAGCAAGATGATAACAACAAGATAACTAAGAGCAAGATTACAAAGATCAAGATGACTAAGAAAAAGATGAAAATAATAAAGATTCAATTTCGGGTTATGCAAGCAGTTTACTTGTACCAAATAAATATCTCACAATTTATAAACATGAAAATAATCTCTTTGGTGACACCACAACAAATAAATTTTTGTTATAAATAAATATTTTTGTTCACTTTGTGTGTAAAGCTACGATATCCTTTTTTATATTCTGTATTTATATATTTTACTTTACCATGTTTATGGAAAAAGGGGACCTCGATAATTTGTTTACAATTTAAGCCAAAATTTCAAATCCTTGCAGAATAATTACTTAGTTCTATAGTTTTAAACCATATAAAAAATAATTTTTATTTAAAGCAATAATTACATGCCCATGGCAAAAGTGGATTACTTGAGAGTATATAAAAGGTGAAATGTTGTAGTTGAAAATGGAAAAAGGCGACCTCAGCGCCAAAGAGTGCAGTGGAATATTCCCCAAAGAGTACATCATAGATGTAACCAACATTTGACTAAATGACACTCAAGCTACGATTTATGCCATTATTTTATAAAACAAGAACATTATCCTTCTCTTTACAATTTATCATTCTCTTTACTATGCCGACATTCAGGGGTTCGGAAGCGCGATAAGAAAAACTCACCAGAACCAAACGCCCCCGAATACCGACACAAAACGAAAGGCGAACAAAAGTTATCAGAATTGTCCATGGACCTGTTTGTGATCATTGCGTTTACTTACCAAGGGTTAGCCAGTAGTATGCAAGTCGAAATTTACTATAATTTCCAACAGCTTTACAAAATACCAGAAAATACAGGGCCGATCACTGGCCCATTCCTGTAAACTTACACTAATTTTCATATTGAATATATTTGTCTGCATTGTCAAAGTAGTTTTAAATTATGATTTTAATTTAATTAGGTTAAATGCTAAAACGTGATCAAATAAAAAAAATCAAAGATTTCAAAGTCACGCTCTTTAATCAAATAAATAACTCCGTAATATTGAACACACCTGCATATAATCTCTTGTTCACTAGACAATTGGCCTATATAATATAATTTACTCTTAATATCATTCTTATTTCATACTCATAAACGGAGTCCCGACTACATAAAGTAAGTATTTTATGTTACATTCTTTAAAAGGTTAAGGTGATAACAACTGAGAGCAGAACACAAAATTTTTAAGTTACATTCTCATTAAGTTTAAGTTGGCACAATGCCAGCCAGCGCTGAAGCAGATTTTCTATAATCTTAAGTTACATTTTCTTCTTTCTTTATTTTTGGTATAATTTTTAAAGTTCAAAAGTTATAACTGGTTGAATATTTGGAATTGTTGCAAAAGTACGGTCGGACTGCAGACACCAGGCAGAAAAGTTCAAATTAACGAGTAGGTTAGTCAAAAAACATGCTTAGTATAAAAAAATATTTTTGGCCTGAAAGCAGCAGTAGGAAGTAGGGACACGCCCGCAGCCCTGGGTGGTCCTCAGAAAGTAGCAGTATTATTGATCCATCAAGAATGCGAAGATGGACATCAAAAACAGGCTCATCACTTCTTAAGCCAAGTTAAAGATATGCCCTAAACGGGAACCGTTAAACAAAAATTGCAAAACACATAATATAACAATGGTCTGCCAAAACTAAAAGGATCAAAAGTTGCCACGCAAAAAGGACTACAAGCCATACGTAGGTTCAGAACTAGCGAAGGATCATCACGATGGAGAAGAGATCACGTTTTAAAGAATGTCACGCCATGTTTTAACGATGTAGAAGGAGGAAACGAGGCTGGCGGAAGTGGTCATAGACCAGGTATCGATTCAGGCAGTAATGGCTACAAACGATCTAACAAGTTACGATGATAAAGATAATAGTCACGTGATTTAATTTGGACACAAAAGTTGATGAACTAATAAATATAAAGACCAGAGTAACATACTTGGTCAGAGGAACAGTGACTATCAAAGTTAACAGTGATTAACAAAATATATACAGTTTTACACACGAACGAGTCAAAATACTGAAATTAGATGTTAGAAAATGAAATTGAGTTTATCAAAATATCGAATGAAACGAACTTCACGAAAAGGGAAACTGAATGTCAAAATAGCTAAACAAGATTATACAAATTACATGGGATGCACCAAAACCACTGACACACACACTAACAAAACAGAACTACGCAAGTCCCGATAGGTGTCGCAACCAGCAAAATAACGACTTAATAAATCGCAACACCTGGTAATACTGGGGCCAGTAAAATACTTACTAAAACGACCAAATACTGGTTAGTACTCAGGGATAGTACACAAAATAGGTTATGGAAAAACAAGGGGAAAATTAGCTCATCCAAGAGGAAATAGCACAATATCACAAACTGGAATGAAAATAACAAAGCTAAAGGTTAAAAAATTCGAAATTCTTAGTAATACTGAAGGGAATTCTCTAAGGTGCCCTGAAGAGGGTAGCGTTGCTTTTCAAAGCGGCACATTAGAAAATTGTACAATTACATTTTAGAACTTTAGTTAGTTATTATGTCAAACAAAATGCAGCTATTTCTTTGCCCACGGTTATGTTTGAAATTCACATTACAGAGAAATCTAGAGGCAAATGCTGGAACCATTATATAAAAATTTTACTATAGAGTCGCAAACAAGTTCATTTCTCTTGGTAGTGTTAATACGATAGAAACATCGGTTAAAAAAGTTAAACTATCTAATTTATGATTATGAGTTACTTATTTCTTTTTTAAATATCTGAAACCAATAGTTTATTAATAACCCAGACCTGAGTAGAGTAAACTAATAAGTGGCACTTTGCCACTAAAACTTTACTCAAAATTCACAGGGGAATACAAAAATGTATTAAAGATACGTACTGGACAAGCTGCACATCAACCCCCATGCAAAACAGGCCATAGGGTGGGATGGTGACCCCATGACCTTAAAACAGGCCATGGGGTGGGATGGTGACCCCATAACCTCAAAACAGGCCATGGGGTGGGATGATGCCCCCATAACCTCAAAACAGGCCATGGGGTGGGATGGTGACCCCATAACCTCAAAATATCAATAACTCTTAGTAACAATTAAAAAAATCACAAAACTTCCCATACAAAAATACCACAAAAATTACAATTACTATAACACCTTTAAAACACACATATTATCTCTTTATCCCACCGATTCACTAGAATGAGAAGGTAGAGAGATCACTGTAGTCCTTTCGGCACTTGATTACACAGGAGTAGAAGAAGATGATGAAACAGGAGTAGGGCGTTACTTGAGCCAAAGCCGAAAGCAAAAATGTAGGCAAACTAACAAGGTGAGACAAGGTAACACAAAGGTCGCTATGTTAATTCCTACATTAGTTGCTAGCTGGCATGAAGGACGTAAAAGTTTAAAAACATAATGGAAGTCAGATCCACGGGGTTGTAAGATAAGTAGGTTATCTAATTCTTTAATAAGGGAATCAGTGTGTGAAAGGTCAGGATATTGAACAAAATGTGTAGGAGTGATGTTACTAGATAGCTTAGTTAAATACACCATGGATAAGGATACATTTAAATGGAGAACAGAATTTACTGATCCATATGTTTTGAAATAAGGGCTAACAAGATCACAATGGACAGCATTATTAATAGTTCCAGTGACATTCAAAGAAAGGGTGAATGTAAAAAGAGTCACTAGTAGAACGACACAGAAATGTGACTTCGATAACAAACTTAGTAGAAAAAAACCAGAGCGAATAGTTTTTTTTTTTTTCTAAAATAGCGGTTAATTATTCAGAAAAGTATTATCAATTTAATCTACATATTGTTTGTTCAAAAACAAATTATACTCACAATTGACAATATGGGCATCAAAAAGGGAAACATTGATGGACACAAAACAATTCCATGTGTTTTACAATCTACAAGGGCTACAGCAGCAAATCATTTTCTCTCAGGACTAAGAACCTAATTATCACTTACATGCAGCAATAAATACCTGTTTAGTTATGGAAACAGAAATGGAATCGGGAAATTCTGTAATTCTTAAACAAACCGTCTTTATCTGCCAAAGGTACACTCATAACAATATTGAGGGATTTCGTGAATACAGCTGCTTGACCAGTACTAAGTCCATAAAATATATAAAGGTTTTCAGGTTTAATTGCTGCAATCATATGCAATGGCAATGAGATAAGATGTTGAATTCTAGCCGAAACCTTTAAAAACATTGGTACTTTTAACAAGGTAGAGCTTAATTTACTGTGTACGCGATTGCATACCTCAAATCGAACAGCTCCAATTTCTCATTGGAGAGAGCTTGACTCAATATAAGCAACATTGTATAAGAGTCAACTTTAAAACTAACCATTACCATCATGTGCATTACTTCTTGTGTAGTTTTATTAACAAGCTGGTAAAATTAATTATATTAGAGCAAATAATATGAGGCTAATTTCTGAATTGCTTCGGTACTCTTAATAACTCGGTCTTCTAAATTTTTAACAATCATGATATTATTAGCTACGTTTTCTGAAATGTCTTCCTGTGTGTCAGCATTAGAGTTAAATATATTTTCTAAAGTTGAGAGGTCTTTAGCATCCATGGTACCAAAAAGTGTTTTTAATATTTTCCTTCCTTAATAGAAGATACCTTTTTTTTCTTATGTACTTGATGGCAGCAATGAGGTAAGTGAAGAGACTTCTACTTTAAATTACAATGCATATTCCTTCAATTGATCAACCGCAAATTAAAAATTTTGGCTGAAGGTAAAGTTTTCTCGGGTGATCTCAATTTCTGGTTCATGAGCGGAAATAATGTCCTGTATGAACCCATCTAAATCTGAAGCTTCCTCCTCTAACGCGACAGAGAAAAAGACTGTCAGAAAAAATGATGTCATCTCTATTTTCAAAGACAGCACCAGAAACAAAATTATTTGCCGTTATTTCGAAGAAACGCAGCGAGCAGAACACGATGATCAACAACGCCACAAGCATGATGAATGTGAGAAAGAAACACTCTCAAGGAATTTATCTAAAACAACGGATGGTGCCTCTTGCAAAGTAAAAGGAGGTCCACGTAAATTTAGGCAACTAACACACGCACTATTATCCGTACACTAATACTTCAAAAAATGTTTTTAAAAATTGATAAAATCCCCTAATGTCAATGACATAACAACTTAATATCACTTGGATCACTTTTTATATTATAAAATGTTACACAATACGATATATGACTTAGCTGCTAGTATCATGATTTTTTTCAGAATAGGTATACTTGCGAACAATGGTCAACCTAGACTCCGAGTGGGTGATTAGTCCACTCGTTGAAACTGAGTCAGAACCAAAAGGGGTAAACCCTCAAATACAATTTTGAAAGAAATGGCAAAAACCAAGACTGTACAGAAAAAGAGTTTGGAAAGTAATTGGAAAGTTTGGAAGGTTGGGAAAGTTTGGAAAGTACTTTCCTTAATCGCCAACAATACAACACAGGTAGAGCCTGCAAGTACTCTTAACTCTGTACGACAAATTGCATTGAGAGTGGGAGATTAAATATCTTTAAATGTGCAATATTTTCACGTGTTACATAAACACCAGTGTGTACATTGACTAGTCGAGCTGTCACAGGGGAAGATAAACGTTGGCTCTTGTGTGGTCCTGACCAACAAAATTACAATTTAGCCATTCTTTTGTCCGCTGCTTTACTGGTGGGATTAGTCTTCAACAAAACAATGTCTCTAAACTCGAATTGGTAACTTTTCCTGTTCTTATTATACTTGACACGGGTTTTCTTATGAGTCCATTTGAGATTTGTGAGGGCAGCTGCCCAAGCTTCAAGAATGTTTTGAGTATCATCGGAGAGAAGGTCACTCAATTGCCACAAATTTGAGAGTGGATTATTTGGTAAGTATGTGAACATCAAATTGAAAGGAGTCGACTTGTGTGATTCATGCCGAGCATAGTTGAAAGCCATTTGCAACCAAGGTAAATGTTTGTCACAAGATGTCTGATCCTTCGCATGGAATTCTATTAAAGCTGAACAGAGCTTGCAGTTGAAACGCTCCGCATGTGAAGGTGGAGAGTTATATGGCGACATGGTGATATGCTTAATACCATATGAAAAACACATCTCTCTAAAGAGCTTGGATGTGACATGGAAACCATTATCCGAAACAATTGATGAAAGTACACCAAAATTTTGAAAAACATTGGCCTGAAGTGCTCGTATCGTTGATATAACATCTCTCTTATTAAGAGGTACTAGACAAAAACATTTTGAAAAAGCAACAACACAAACTAATAACATGTTGTGGCCAGTCTGCTTCTAGATAATGGACCCACGAGGTCAATGAAAAGCTTTTGCGTAGGTTTTTATGAAACTTCCAATACCATTAGGCCTAAATGTGTATTCTGAGCAGGTTTGTTCAAGGTTCATAGATGACGCGTCTTAACTCTGTCAGCAATTTCTGAGTTCATCCTTTTTCCAAATAAAATGCTTCCTGATTGCTTCTATGGTCATATATGTTCCAAGGAGTGCCCCTACTGGAGAAGAATGGTAGTACTCAAAAACCATAGGTCTTAACACCGAAGGCAAAACAATGCATCTCTGATTTCCGTTTGTGGTACAGTAGAGCACACCCTTAGCCAATAAGTAGGGTGTCTGCTCTGTTCCATAATTGAGGTTTACAATGATGACCCTATTCCTGATGAGAATGGATACTCTCGAAAGCTAACCGAGATTCAATCAACATATTGCTACTTAAACTGTTATCATTAGGCTCAGGAAAAACTAGATTTTCAAACACGCGAGACAATGCATCTGCTACAATATTTTGCGTCCATCTAAAGTGTCGTACTTTTAATTTCTACGAAGAGATCCTTATCACCCAGCGACCTATTTTCCCTAACTGTCGGATATGGGGCTAAAGCCAGGACAGTGCTTGATTGTCTGTTCATTGCAAAAATTTTTGGGTGTTCCAGACACTGTCTAAATTTCTCGATAACAAACACAAATCCTAGATATTCTAACTCGTAAATAGTTAATGCTTTTTTCTCTTGTTGTGTGAGAGAACTTGCTGTAAAAATACACCGTCAAAAAATGCTTCATTTTACGGAAAGTTCTGGTAAAAATTTATTCAGAAGTGCCCGTTAACTTTCCGTAAAATTACGGACACATTGATTTTCACAAACGTACTTCCTGTAAAATTCACGGAACTTCTCCGTTAATTCCCTATTTAGTTTTCTGTACTTCTAATTAAAATACTTTTTAATATCTATTTTATTTTATTTTCATTATGTGGGTGTTCTACTGCGCATAAAAAATATATTTAAAAAAGTAGAATTTTCTTTACTTAAGGAAGATTTGAACCCGAGTCAAAATATTACAAGTTCACGGCACCTGACTACTTACCTACAGTACTCATGTGGAGAACATGGTATAACTTAAGAATTTCTGTATTAGGCACAGAAGCAACTTTTTTAGTTTTTGTTAAAGTTAATGTATTTTAAGTGTTGCTATGTGTTACATACGCCTGTTGTTACTTTTTAATGTTTGAAAGAACCGCTCTTAGTGACATAGATAACCTTAATTGCCGCAGAAATTATAATTTTCTGGTTACAGTATGGCGAAGAAAGTTTCGTGTAGACTCGGCATTGTTCGTCCCCGAAACTCGAAGTTATAGGAAATACGGAGATTTCCCGTACTTTGTATTTACGCACTTAACTGCGTTTTTCGTCATTACGGATTGTGTTACCGTATATTTATTGTGCATTTTCGTAAATATTTCCGTAAAGGTACGGAAAATTTTAACAGTGTACGGCATCTAATACAACTCTTGACGCGTCCGCCTGAAGAACAAACTGCTTAGCATAAACCGGGTATTCTAAAGACTGGTTAGTTTATAACGTCTTGTTTGAGTGTCTCATATGCATGTTGTTCAGAGTCCCACTCAAATTTAGCATTTTTCTTTCGAAGCCTATTCAGAGGAGCTGCTTTTTCTGCAAGATTAGGAATAAATTTGCCAAAAAACTGTATAATACCTGTAAATCTTGATATAAATTTTGACTCACGAGGCTGTGGAAAATTTCTTATGGATTTAGTCATGTCATGATCAAAGCCACTCTGCATAATTAGTTAGGTTTAGCAGTTTAATTTTATGTAATGATAAGCTATGTTTTAGTTTCTCTGACCTAAACTAGCACTCAGCAGTAAGGAGATAGTATTCTTACTCGACAAAAAAATGACGAGGGATGGAATCTCGCCATTCCTTCAGAAAAATGTATTTGTGTCATTTGTGTGCTATCTGACGCAAGTTCTATTGTGCTGATTTTGTCTTATTAACTTGTGAATGTTTTTTATCCACAAAGAATAATTTATAATGATAATTGCTTTGTTTTCCCCCGTCAAGTCAGGTCCATTATAAGATAAAGAAATAAATGTTATAAATAAACGCGTTTTGGTTAAGGCGCTATTATACTTGGAAATATATATTTGTATGACAGTATACTCTTTTGCTCTTGATTATAGTACAATAATACTGGTTTTGAGTGAACAGATCTCCAGGTTTGATAAAGGTATATTTGTAAAATTCTTAACTAAAACAAATTTTATCTTAAAATATTATAAACTCTACTAGTGGCATATTTAGTGTTTAGGTACAAAAAATGTTTTAATAGCACCATTTTGCACCTTGAAATCCAAAGTTTTCCGGGGAAGAATTCCGGCCGCCCCCTTTATAGGGTGATATACAATCACTGCTTTGCCGCTTCCCCCCCCCCCCCCCCACCTTCTCTCCTGCTACACTCTCCATCGTTCATAAAATATTCACATCTTACGCGCCTCTTTACATTGTAGTCATCATAAAAGCAAAGTTTTCAAAAACAAGAAAACATGTCAACTAATAGAAATCGCTCTCCATTTTCAACCAACATAATATCTCACTAAATGTATTACTATAACCCATTTTAGTAAGTCGAAGCAGCCAAAACTTAAGAATATTATTCACCAACAGTGACAACTGATGTCTGACTCGTAAAATTTTATTGGCTGAAACTATTACTCAAGTATTCAATTGTGAATAAATTTCTTACAAGGAATCTGGTCGCATGCGATGATCTACTATTGTGTCCTATGCTCTGTGTTTAATGTTTCTGATTGTGAACCCATCATAACTCTAATCATGACTGATTGCGCGAAACTAGCCATCTAGTGCCGATGTCCATTTTGTTTACAGCGACAGTGGTGAGTATATCATTTCTCTCTGCATACGGTTCTTACTGTGTTATAACGTTTATGGTTAATAGAGCACTTTTGAAAGCCCTTCTTGTATGCACATGTATTCTTACACCATATGTAGAGTTAACATTGCCATGCGTACGCATAGTGGAATTTTGAAATTATATTTGAAAAAAGTAAATGTTTTATAAATTTCTTAATTCTTACATTTATATTAATTAAAATGGCAGTTAGGAAAATAAATCATTTCAGCGATCACAATTGTTTATCTAAGATTTTCTACTCTTAACGTCAGTCTGTATATGGAAGTGCTGTCGTCACAGACTTAGCTGGGCGCGCGCAGGTAGTCTGCAGGCCCAGAGGTGACGTCACATGGCTGCACCTTGCTGCAGTGGACGTGTTGCAGGCGAGGTCGTAAGCAATCCAGCCACGCCTTCGCGCCAGCCACTCCTCATCTACTCACCATGTTGACACCGCTCTTCAACATTACAGTCCACAATTTCCTGAAGCCCTGCTATGGATCTGCTTCAAGGATATGCCTCCTCCTCGTGCAAACAAAGCTTAACCCAGTCTAGAAATTGACATCTAAAATAGAACGCACCGCTTTAGTACGCACTCACTGTAATAATATTTTGTTTAAGAACGGTTTCGTACCAGCCATTGCCAACACACCTATTCACTATCGGTTTTCATTCATATTAATTATAAATCAAATGTTGCAATTTTTAAATGAACTAAGTAAAAGTTCAATTTAATTAAAAATATGGTACTTTTATGTTAATACAAGTTTAAAACCTTGTGATAATGTGGCATTTTTTTGGAAGCAAGAATACGCATCATACATAGGGTGGTTTTTCAAAGGATTGATTCAAAAATGTGTGAAAAAACTGCGAATATAGCAGGCATTTATACACGTTATAAATATGTAGCTGCTGTTCCCGTGTCCAACACATACACAAAAGGCACTGTGCTACGTTTCCGTCATCACACTGCACTCTGATAAGTAACACTGCCACTTTGTGACTTGCAATGTAATAAACTACGACTGTACGCTTTCACTTTTCTCTTTCCTCTTCAGAAAAATGTGCAGGCAAGCGATGAAAATACGATTTATTAAATATGTCAATACATATAATAAGATAACTACAAAACGGCGCAGTCTTAAATGATTGGTTTGTATCTTTTCTGGCAAAAATTAATTACACAACGATATTTATTTGCTGAGATACGCGCAAACGCACAAAAAAAAAAAACTGAAAATAAGTTGGAACTACAAACACTTAAAGCTCAATTCACGACGACTTGCGCGAATGTAACAGACGTTTTCTCTTCATAGGCCAAGGATGTGTACAGAAATGTGTGATTCATAGTAAATGTACTCTCCTATATTCGATCAACCAAACACGACTAGAGATTAATTAGATTTTCTTGAAGGAGTCATTTATTAAATTACGTAATTTAAACATGATATTTAAATGAGAAAATAAAATTGTAAGTTTACTTTAGAAATAAAATGCTACAATAGTGCAATAGATTACTTCCTATTCTTCTTAAATCCAGAAATGTTATAGGCTTAAGGCGTCATTCACGTTACACAACTAAAATGTCGCAATTTCATACATGTTGACAGACGAGGATGTCTGTACACAACATGTACACAGCGAGCGGCCATGTACAGTTTCGTAAAAATACCTTCTTTCATTCTGGTATCGTGAGTTCAACCTAACTCTCCAGCATTAGAGCATTATCTTAATAAATATTCAGAATTTCTGACTATAGAAAATCCACGTTTTAAAAGTATCTGAATGCACTTTTTTACTTAATTTATCTACGTGGTTGTTGAAAAAAACAGAAACGTATTGACATTTTTAAGTACATTTGATACTCTTTACGACAAAGTTGTACGTTTATAGTTCGGGTTTCATGTCTGCACTGCGCAATAAAATAAATAACCAAATATAATTTTTTCTAAGTTTACTTCCTAAAAATTTTAATCAGCAGGAAATTAAAGAATCCTATTTAATGGGTGATGCTGAGTCTCAAACATAATTGATTTTCAACTGCCTGATGCGTAGCTTTCGCAGTAGAGGAAGAAATGGTGGAAGGATGGCATTGTACTTGGAACCCTGTGGTGTTCATCCGGGGGGGTTTTGCTCATGTTATAAATAGCATGAGAAAGCTCAAGCGTGATAACAGACAAAGAACAGTCTGCACCACGAACCGAGCCAGTGAAGTACGAACAACAGGAGTGCCAATGGAGGAGATACAGACCAATCAGCCACTGGAAGATGAGATTGAAAGGGAAGGCTTCTTCCATAAACAGCTAATCAGGAAAACCGAAACTCCAGATGAGTTGAGAGCCATGGAGATAGACTGGCCGGATGAGAAAAACATGGTGGACACATCTGCGCAGGCAGACCCGGAGGACCCACAGAGGTTGTACGACGAAACCATTCGGGGAGCGATGCTCATGAGGCTGGAAGATCCATTCACATTGATGTCGGCTCTAGTCCTGGTCGTAAGGAACATAAAAGGGGGAGGGGACAGGATTCTGTTCCCTAAGATGGAATCAGTGGACAGTATTGTCGTCGCCCAGGCGGGCCTGCCCACAAACCCTGGCGAGATTCTAAAACTCCTAAAAGAGTGTTACTGGCGAAGAGGAGAAAGATTCATGGAATCTGAGATCCTCAAGGATGCCATCCGTACATACGGGGGGCGTACCTTTGACTACAATAAGCCCTTTAGTGGGTACACTGTGGTCAGCTACTAGTCCTTAAATCACAGTTGGCAGACTAACATAAGACTTGGAATTCGCCACACCAAATGTGACTTGCTTCCCCTTAGGGGGAGGGGGGTGGTAGGGCGCAGGGAGGTACGTGGGGAGGGCGACTCGAATAAGGAGCAACAAGCCCTTATAGGAGGAAGGAAGAACAAGTAATGGAAGAAAACAGCTAATCGCCCTCCCACTGCCCAGCCAGAAATACCAGATTAGACAAAAATCATGGATGAGACATAAAATCCCCAGCAAAGACAACTCGGATATGACAGACAAAGAGCAATGCTCAGAACCCAGATTGAACAAGTGTATGAAACATGCTTGAGTTTTATGTTACAGGATCAAGACATGGAGACCTTCAGGTGTCCTTGGTTGACGAGTTAAAGAATTGAAAAGAGGGGACGGGACACACACACGCACAGGCACACACCCATACACACATACCCACACAACACAGACAGGAAAGCGATCTCATCAGCCTTTCCTTTGTTCGGAAAGTAGGCTAAATAACACTTGGCGCGTAACACCCCATATAGAGGAAGCTACAACTGAGAGGAGAGGGATAATCTTTGATACGGAATATGTACACGTCTTAACACTTTTGGGAGCTTATTCTAAGTTTCGTCCGTAACTGCCCACACCGGCCCACGCCGTCATGAAACTACTGTATCGCAGCCGACAAGATTATCGTCGGATCCAAAACAGTATTCAGAGTTATCAGTCGTTTAGCACTGGCTCACAATCGGGCATCGTCGGCTTACCGACTTCCCCCACTACAAGCTAGACGATTGTTTCTGTCTCTGCGCACGGTCGACAACGTACCAATAAAATATTACTAGCATTGTTGTTTTAAAATTTCACAAATCTGTTGAAAAAATATTACTTAAAGACACGAATAGTAAACTTTATATTTTCTCGCTCGTAAACAATAGTGTATAATTACAAATGCACGTTTTCTAATTAAATAATAGTGTACAGTTTTCATTGTTTTTGTGAGTAGTTTGAGGAACTGTGGTTGGTGGCCATCTTGAACAGAATTCTTTCCCCCTTCGTGAGATATAGATGTTTACGTGTTACGGACGAGGGAGGCCCGTGTGTTTAGCAAACTATTTGTGTACGTAGAAAAGAAAATATTTGGCCAAGTCTAAGTGGAGGAATGTTAGCAGATGTTAATTATAGATTTCAAGTAAATGTGTCCGGAATAACAAATAAATGTACACGTCTTAAATCGATTATATTAATATTCCTAACCTTGGTGTCCGCCGAAGTGTACTGCAGAGCCATGGAAACCTCATGTTCAAGTGATTGCGAATATTACAAACAGTAAGTTTGTGTGTTTCGTAAATGTATTTGTAAACCGTTAATATAATTATTGAAATACACGTGGCCTGAAAAGGCCCCACTTTTCATATTTTTGTATTGAATTAATAATGTGTGTTTATTTGTCTATATCGTAAATTCAACAACTGTAAGGTTAACTTCGGTCAAGTGTGTGTGTGTGTGTGTGTGTGTGTGTGTGTGTGTGTGTATTGCTGCATCTATATGAATACGAACACTGATGTATATGGATCGCGTTTCGTTTTTCATTAAAATTAAATATTCGAAGTTAAATAATTTGAATATTATTGCCATACAAACAAATTTTTACACTGCTCCATCAAAATAACTAATATGCAAAACAAAATGCCGCACAGTCGTAAGGACATCAAAATAATGTCGTCTCCCAAAATACGTGAATATAAAGTGCATCCCCCCCCCCTCTTACGAAGAAAGCATCACTGTTTCCTTTTCCCCTCGAACCAAAATAAACATAACCCCAACATATATAACTTGGTAATTACAAAAATTAATGAATTTGGAATGCCAAGATAGCTATAATATCCTACATTTATTACTATACTGTAGTTTTATAACGTTAGTCTTTCAGTCCCCGTCACAACAGGAAACACGAGGAAAAAGGAAAATGCAAGTATGCATTGGACTCAAGCATTTCTTTACAAACGTCTTTTTTTCTTTTCACGGACAAAACAGCTGTGGTGGAAGGATAAATTGTGGCCATGCTACTTTTCTAGAACTGTCAAAATTTGTTCCACTTACATAAAATAGACTATGACAGAGCCAGCTCCAAAACATTCCAAACTGAATGCTATTTGGGCCAAAATACAAATGTACACAGCTTATAAGGTTTCCTTTTTTAAAAATATTGTTACTGCATAACAACACATAACTGTATTTCACATATTTAAACAAAGTAAAAATAATACAGGAGAAGAGTTTCGATATCGTATTATAGTTGCTTGTGTTACAAAGCACGCAACTTAGCAGCTAGACCAACTTTTTTTTTAACCTTCATTTGATGTTGTTGTGACATTTTTGACGTTGACGAAGATCTAGTAATAACGACTTATTGACAAATTCCCAGTGCGACAATCGAGCTGAGCATCTGCCACGTCAGAAGTACCGGGGCGAGAACCCGCGACCCTCCGACTACTAGACGGCCACCCTACCCCTGAGCTACGAGGGCATATATATTTCTATGCCACACTGGGGTAATAGTCCTCACCCATGTAAATATTGTTGGCTTCCACACGTTTTCAACAAAAATATACATGTCAGGATCAACAGCTCTAACCGCATGCATGTCATTGACAATAAAACATCCCATGAAATCGACAGAGTTATGAAGTACATGGCAAGGTCAAGACCGTAATGAGCCTAACATACAGTCCTGAAATTCTTAAAAACATCAGCCAGCAAACAAGTGCCCACACATAAGTAATGAATAGCATACTGCAGCAAGTTTATGCAGTTGAACACACCCCATGTAGCTTGGGCATGTGCGTAATCCTCATCGTTAATGCCTTTGCCTCTCATTACATTATGAAATGCGTCCTTTGGTGGGAGTGACTGGCACATCAGACTGTCTGGCGACTTAACAAAGTCATAAGGAAAAACTCCCTTCTGTTTTGCCAACTCGAACTGGGTGTTGTCTGGAAACATCGAGCGGGCGATACTCAATTGCGAAAGTAGTAAATTACCTTCCAAAGATTCCAGAGAGACACTCATGAATTGGAATGAATCAATAAATCTTAACTTGAAATATTGTAACTTTCCATTGCAATCTGTCCCATTGGGAATCTGTTTTGTTATACATTTGTATTTTTCAAGGGTCATTCTAATCCCTTGAATTTCTCCAGGATTTTCAATCACCATGGTTCCGTCGTGTAATGTTACATGATTTTCAGCCAAGAGCTTTATAAGAAAGTGAGCATCGTAATTCTGCAGCTTATAGAAAACAGCGACAGGTTTTTTTGGACAGTCTGAAATTCAAGTTGCTCTTATTATGTGTGTGTGGCCTCTGATTTCGCCCATCAGAAGGTCATGGTCGACCACAATATCATCTGTGCCGAGCAGTTCTTGACAAATGTGGCAACTTTTCTGAGCTGCGGCCTAACTTCACAAGCAGGGGATTTTGGCTTTATCGGAACAATAATGATGTAAATTCCTTCAACCCACTTTGTAAGTTTAACTAATTTATCAACTAATTTGTACATATAATCAGCACCCACATACTCGAAATACTGAGATCAACTTGGATTGTATGAACAAACCAACAAAATTCCACAAGCATATGAAAGATGTTGGTTTGATGGTAGTTGTGTTACTCATTTCATCTTTAGGCAAGCAAGTGGACATGGGTTTCAGGCAACTTTCTACATTGCAATAGGCGACGAAACCCAATATCTGCTGTTTGTTGTTATCTTTAAATTCCAAATACTTGTTGTTCCCAGTCGGGAAAGTATTGCGAACAGCTTTATGTTACTGGCAAAGAATAATGTGACTTGCGAGTTTCTCCTCACTAACAAAGTACTGGAGACATTACCGCAAACATGTCTTATGTGTTGTTTCTTACTTGGCTGACTACCAACCAGATTTGAGAGATTTCTAATGTAGACAAAATGCAAATGAGCGGCTTTTCCACTCGTGCGAATCGCCAAAATATGTATGTGTTTCTCATGGCATAGAGGAGAAATACGCATGGGTACTACAACCCCACCCTTTTCGCAAGTTACGTAAATTATATTGCTGTCTTTGTCTACCACACAGTAGACATTGATAGAAATAGAATTGTTCTCATATTTTCGAATATCCTGTATGACTACAGGTGTCGACAAACCTTCGATATTCAAAACCTGGTGAGTATTTAGATATGAATTAATTCTCTCGGCATGTCGTGTGGCAGGACACAAAGATGCTACAACGGTATAGTGGAAACACATTCCCTCCAGGCAATCTACAGCGACACAAGCTTTCCTGTTAGCAATAAACTTGGGCAGTTTAGTGTGCATAGCACCGATGGTGAACGGCTGATATTGACTAACATGGACGTCCATGTATGTCAACATTTGGAGAATCCAGCTAGAACCACGCCCACTAAACTCCTCAAGTCTGTTTGTGAGATAAGGAACGATATCCTCATCATAGATTAAACCCTCATCGGATGAATGGAGGTCAGGGAGTTCTTTGCTTTGAAAATAAAAAGTTTCTGTAGCACCTTCTTCCGCCGTGAGGGATTTCTTCCGCCATCAGGGATTTCAATTACTTACCTGGTACAGAAATGGATAATCTAACTGGCTGGGGTTATCCCATTAATAAGCTAATTAAAGGGACTTTACATCTCAAAGAAACAAGAAAAATCTGTGTCAGACTCTAATTGATCATTACATATCCATGTGTAATTTAGTCTTCCTGCGAATGCCGTATCCAATAGCTGGTACATTAGTTCTGGCAAAGCTTCCACTGAGGCTTTGGAATCAGAAAATTAATTATTTTCTAGCTCCTTTGTCGAAGTATTTTTAATCGACTCGAAAGCCAGTTGTGAAATGGATTGAGCACTTTTCGAATCACAAGAATCTTCCGAGTCTGATAGAAATAGGTCGTCATTCAAAAGATCAACCTTCTCATATTTGGGGGAAGCAGACACGTTTTGGACTTTTGGTTTTGACAATCTCTCCATAAGCGAATCGGTGCTCGAATCACTTAAGTAGAGATCATCCTCCAAAAGGTTAACTTGTGTCTGCTTAGGCAAAGGGACACTGTCTCGACAGCTTGTTTATCTTTCCGTCTGTGATTCCGAATCGGAATTGCTTACATAAAGATATTCAAGCACGTTGTCAATACAGGATCGCTAACGCTCACCTATTTTCACCTAACTAAAAACATTCTTTTGTTCCTCCGATATAAAAGTTTATACACCACAATAAATACACTGAAGTAACCCTTCGTTCTGAAAAATAAAACATTTAATAACACACACATACACAATATATCATAACATCCCAGAAAAATGTTTTTTTTAAATGTTTGTTGGGAAAAGATAGGAGCAAGAACTGTAACTAAAAAGGCAGCAAAGCACGAATACTTTTTAATGTGGAGGAGAGTCAGGTAGCTAGCAAGCTAGGAGAAACACAATAGACAACCACAGTCTTGGCCACTCGACAGTGAAACAAGGCAAGAACTGCCTAACCGGGCCGGTCCATGTGGGTGGGCGATGTACATAGCATGAAACGGGCGAAAGAAAGGGAACTCTAGTACACTAAGCTGCTGCTAGTGCCCGTGTGTACCACCTTATGGTCTCTCTACCCCTCCCATGCCAGCTCGACAATTTCCCCTTCTCCCCCGCTGACATGCAAAGCCTGTTGGTGGCTACCCTTTCCTCTCCAATGTCACATCACATAAACCCTGCAGGCATCTCTGCATTGTGACAAGGGATGGGATATGGAGAAACTTGTCACTTCCCCTCCAACCCTGCCCAACAACTTCCCCTTCTCCACCATTGTTGCGCAAAGCCTGTGTGCATGCATGTGCATTCATGGGAGAATGGGCATTTCCCCTCTTACCCCACCACTCTGTCAATTTCTCTGCAGCGTGAATTTCTTGTGAAACACCCCGTCTCTAGGAATGAATTGACTGTATCATGGGATCTGCCTCGCCTATTTTTCCCAGTGCAAAGCTTTTGCATTTTGTAAAAAGCAAGCAGACCGTGTTTACGATATTGCATGTCAGTTTAACCCCACTTCAATCGTTATTTGTGTGAGAGGACACTTTAATTTAAAAAATTCAAATTTCTTCAGCATTAAAAATTTCAAATTTGTATACCATCAAAAACTATTTTAAGTAGTGATACACCATCAAAAACTTTTAAGTAGTGATATGCCATCAAAATGTTTTAAGTAGTCTCACACCGCCAAAAACTTTTAAGTAGTGACCATAACAAAATGTTATGGATATTATAAATTTTTCGAAAATAAGTTTAATAATGAAAGATTTAGCAAGGGGAATTAATGTGTTTCACTCAATGCATTTGAAACACTTGTCTAGAATTCAAACATATTTTATGTTATTAACTAAACATTCTTTAAAAAATTCTTAGAATTCAAACATTTCATGCTATAAAACTAAACATGCAATACCTAAAGCAAACCTATATATACATCTAATACTCTTACAAATATACAAATATGCATTTTGGAAGTAAAATGTTTCTGAAACTTACAAAATGCTTGAAAAATCTCTCACTCATGCTCGCATTTACCCAATGACTTTAAAAAGGAAATGTCTAAAAATTAACTTATTTACCCAAACCACCCCGTCACATACCCATCAAAAACATTTAAATTGTTAGAAAACCTCAAGGCTCATATATTCGTCATCATACTTCCTTCTCCAGTCAACTCATACCGAACAAGCTTGGGAGCTGAAATTATGCATCTCTCCTATCACACTTTGCATGAGGGGCATAGTTCTTCTTTGTTTTCGCAATTCCATAGTTTATAACTCATACACACATCCCTCCCATAAAAATTTCTTATAACTACATACATCTAGAATTAAATTTACATGGCATTTGCCCTGCACGCACACTCGCAGTCATATAACTACCTAATGAAAATTTCTCAGAGTACTTGGTAATAAATTTTAGATGCTTTTTCACATACTTTTGCGAATATTTAAACAGTGAAGAGAGGCTGTAGGTGCGTGCTATTGATACGAACTAATTCCATATAGAGAAAGGATGCATCTACTGGTGACAAACCTCTCCTCTCAACTTTGCTAAATAAACTCGAAAGTACGTGAAAAAATTATATCTGGAATTAAACATATATGACTTTTTCCCGCACTCACAATCACAGACATACAACTACCTAACCAAAATTTCTCAGAGTACTTTGTCATACATTCTAGATGCTTTGTCACATATTTTTGTGAATACTTAAACAGTGAAGAGAGGCCAAAGGTGCATTTATTGACATGAACCATATTCCATATAGAGAAAGGATGCATCTACTGGTGGTATACCTCTCCTTTCAGCTCTGCTAAATAACATCAAAAGTACATGAAAAAATTACATCTGGAATTAAATTTACATTACTTTTCTCCTGCACTCACGCTCGCAGTCATGCCCATTCATAAGTAAAACCCATCATTAAATATACACCCTTAAACATCGCTAAACACCCTTAAAAACTTAAAAAAATACTTAACAAATATTCTTAGAGTGAAACAATTTAATTTGGCTTTAAAGAAAAATCGTTCAAGTTTAACAATTTATAAACAAATTTAATTTATTTTAAAGAAAAATCATTCAGTCATAACAATTTTCAAAGAGAAATCATTTAGGTCTAACAATTTTCAGAGAAAAGTCATTGAGTTAGATAAAAATTTCTTTCAAGTCTTAGCAATTTTTAATGAAAATTCCTTTATTTGTAACAATTTTGAAGAAAAGTCATTCAGGTCTAATGATTTTCAAAGAAAAATAATTTGGTTGTAACAATTTTCTTAAAAGTTTAACTAAATTAATTTTAATGTTTTACATTTCCAAAAATGCATCATTCAAATTGATAAAAAGTTTAATGAGATCATATAAACATGCAACATTTTATCACATAACAATTTACTAAAAATGTTTCTGAAAAAAGATGAAAAATTGTAAACGAAATACCAAAAACCCTAATTTTTTTATATTCACTTACTTAAATTTTTGTAGCGAAGATGTTAGTTTATGAAGGAGACCCGAACCCAGGTCAAGCTATATGAGTGTTACCCCGCTCTGTCAGGTAAGCACCGGGGTGGGCTGGCGGGCGCTCACAATCTCCTCGGGAACTCCGTGTGAGCCTACCCCGACAGGCAGGCGAAAGTCTTAGGTGTTTGCTCCAGCACATGTGCGGCCGACTGAAATCCCGAGGAAGTGGGTAACTGGTCTGGTAGGCAAGGAGAGTTGTTGTCACCGTTGCTGCAGAAACAATGGGCACGTGGGCAAGCAGGTCCCTTGCTCACAAAGCCCCGTCGTGTCAGGTCCCAGTAGCGGCTTGTGGATGGGCGACAGGTGCCTTTGACCTAGGCACTGCGGACCGGTTCACAGTTGAGACGATACACCAGTGCACTGGAGGGGAAGTGTTATATCCATAGAGTCACTCGAGCAAATGAGCTCCAGTGAATGGGAGGTGCTATTTATAACCTCACCAGACTCCCTTGTCACATAAATGAAAATAATGCCATTTGCCTGAAATGGATATCAAATAGAATATTAATACTTTTTAAGGCATTTTGTCACTTTTTTAAACAATTTTAATGCATTAAAAAGAATTTCATGAGATTTTTTTTAATTGGCAAGATTATGCTGTATTTTAGCCTTTATATCTGAATTTAACTTGTAATTGTCCAGTTTTAAGCCATTAGGTTTGAATTGCTTTCTTATTTAACAATTTCTTACATGAATAATTGTAGTTATAATATGATCTTTTTGCATTACGAGGTGAAATCAATTTAATGCTACGATTCAACACTATTTTTACATATACGAATGAATTCCTCTTTTAACTATCATTTATATATAATTTAATTGATAAATACTTTTAGTTAATATGGTCAGTGACTTACAAATGAGCTATTATCATAAAAGACCTAGCCTGGAATCCAACCCAGAATATATATCTACCCCACACTGAAAGTGAGAAATTATATTACATTCGAACATGAGTTATGCAGGATTCGAACCCATCTTATATCAACAATATCTTAGCCAGGAATTGAACCCACAACATCTATATTCGAATTGACCATGCCTTACCTGGGATTCGAACCCAGGGCCTCCTTGCCTAATCTGATAACTATGGAGGCAGGCAACATTTAACAACTTATTTTATGTATTTATAAATTTCCCAGCAGACATCTTTTTCTCAAATTCAAATATATGTTTATCTGATTAGTATTTTTTTTTTTGCAAAAGTAAAGGTCTGTTTTATTTTCTTTTAAAAAACTCTTTCTTGTTAATACAGCATACTTTTAATAGAAAATTTAAGAATATATATATATATATATCTCTCTCTCTCTCTCTCTCTCTCTCTCTCTCTCTCTCTGTGGAGAAAATATTTTTCTTACTAAAACAAGTACACTTATAATAAGGAATAGGTTAAATAAATTTTATGAAATGAAATCATTTTCTATCATATTTATTTACAAAAATACATACAAACACAGGATGATCCAAAAAACGATTTTAACACAAGCGAGTACAGAGTGCACCAAAACAAACACATATTATACATACTTATTTCAACACAATCAAGAACAAGACATCCCAAAATACTACCAAGTAGAATTTGCTCCAAACATTTCCATGATATACAAACACAAATTCATTCACAATATATTTAGATTTTTTTAACATTAGCAAATATAGAATGTTACAAAATTATTTCATAAATACAGGTAGATCCAAAACTTGTTGTACAACAATTATACCTTGCTCCAAAACAACTGTATGATAACACAAAACACTTTAACACTATTAAAAAGAACATTTTTCTTTAAAAACAAAACATTTTTTACAAAGTATTAGCAAATTCCATGAACAAACTTGTCATGAATTTTCTTAAAATTGGAGCCAGATCCCCTTATTGACCGCTGCTTTCAAGGAGTGGGTGTTCATTACACCATGGTTTTGATCTGTCTGTTTATACACTAATGTCTTTGCAAGTAGGAGCGTGTAAAACAATGCTTTCAACCAAATCAGGATAGGATTCAACATAATGAGAGTACATATCTTCAATACTAGATGGAAGAGGTGTGATGCAGTCATACAAAACACTGGATATTTCTTATTATCACCTCACAGGTTTCAGTAAATTCTCACAAAATTCTCTGACACCATAGGGCATAAGTAACATTAGACTTTCCTGGTTTGACACTGACATAATGATTAGCAGAATGGTAATACATCATATTGCTCCTATGACATTCAACACTAGGCTGAGAACATTTAGCAAGGAACAATGCATGTATAATGATAAATTCATTCTCTCTTAATTTTAAAGTTGAAATGTGTTTCGGGCTAAATTTTATTTTTACTAATTTTGATGAATCACACCCAGTATGAGACATGTAACTAAACTTATCTTTGCTATAATGATATAATGAATGAAGATTATTCTCACATTCTTCAAAATACTGATAAGGCAAAACAGTGTCTGTATTATAAACAATATGTTTCAAATATTTTTCTTCCTCACAATATGAAGTTATAATGTGTTTGCCCTTAAGTTTGCACTTACGATATGCCACATGAGGTCTGTACTGGTTTACAAGACGTTCAGAACTGTTACAGTTAGTTAAAGTAGCATCATGAGTATTTGGTTTACTAAGTGCTGACAAAGATTGAGAGAAATACTTACATTTGAAATGAATGTCTGACTCACACATTTCCTTTGCAACAAAATGTGAATATAATAAGCTGTAAGTTACAGAATGCAAAACTTCAGTAAAAAAAACATATACTTGTATTACATTGGATACAGTAGGAACATTGGGACCATTATTCTGAATTAGCCACTTCACATGCATATCAATCACGCATTGAAGGAAATACTAATCCTGCTTGTTTGAAAATAAAGTTATGGATGTCCCCATCGCAGTTCTTCCAACGAATGATGATTCCCTGGTGAGGTCTGATGAGCTTGTACTTGATTACTCCATATCCTCATTCCTCTTATATTTCCTCGCTAAGACTAGCAATTATAAAATCTTCTAAGAATAATGATAGGTCACTGTCGGGGTGAAGATATCTCACAGCACAATGGTTGCATGCTATTTCTTCACCAAAGTGACTGCTGAGACTATTGTCGAAAATGTAGCACCAATGTTCTGTATTTTTGCAGATATGAACTTTTTGAAGACCGTCATATGGTTTAAAGAATGCTCTTCTGTATCCAATTTGTAGGACCTCGTATACATCTGTAGGCTTGAAGATCCTAACAATGACTAATGATTTTATACTAGGCACACTCCTTTGTATAGTCTGGCAGATGTTCTTGCTTTGAGAAACATTGCATTCCCACATGCCACAGGGAGAAGTTAATTTTTGGTCACGAATGTACGTATAATGTTGCTTGTTGTTGGATTGTTCTGTCTAAACAGCAGTAAGAGAACAGCAACTACACTCCTTCTGCATAATGTATTTGATTTTCTTGTAGGACTTTCATTTGGTAATGTAGCCACTGTGAGCTTCAAATTCCAGTTTACCTTTGTTACAAAGTATCTTGCTGCCAGGACGTGAATTATACAAAGGACAATAATTTCGCCCATGGCGTACATCGAACACTTTAAATATTTTTGTTGGACTGTTCAACAAGACATGCCAATGTTCATCTCCGTTGCTCATCTGTATCTGTAGTTGACTATCTTAATCTTCAATTCTAAACCACACTCGCCTGAATACTGGATAATACTAGCATACTGAAGTGATGAATCGAACATCTCCATCTTAACAGAAGCTCTTCTGTACAATATTCTCTCTCTCTCACACACACACTCTCGCTCTCTCTCTCTCTCTCTCTCTTTATATAGACATATGTTTCTTCCAGTTAAAATTAGTTCTTCAACAACAACCTATTTAATGACGAATTTACAGACACAAACAATAGTGTTCCAAACCTCACAGTCCCACATTCTGCATGGTGCTCTTAAAAGTCTGCTACCACATTGTATTTGTGTGATGTGTTCCTTATTATTACATATTTCAGTCCATAAGGTTTTGGTGGTGTCGTAAAATTCTCCAATCAATTTACATTTGATTTGATGAAAACCTGGTAATTTGGTTATTTCTGTACTGCGATTTTAAAAACATAGGTCACAACAAGAACAGGGTAGTTCACTGTCGAGCCTCATATTAAAAACAGGACAGTCTTCTTCATCCCACAGCACTCATTCTGTATACAGGCTTTCACCAAAACTTTTTGCGAAATTCCAATGTTCATTTCCATTGCACATCTGTGTTTGAAAGTATATGTTGCCTATAAACTGGAACCATACTTTCTTGTGTCCTCGAAAAATAGTTGAGTACAGCTACTCTGAGTCGAATTTCTCCATTTTTTCGAAATCTTGCATTACCTGTAACAAACCATTTTTGGAAAAATTAATAACTCTACACATAGGTACTATCTTGGTATAAATATTATCTTAAAGCTTCTTTTTTACATTGTGAGCAGAATATTTTCCTCGCAATGGTTAGTATTATAGCATTTGACAATTGAATTATTCCTTGAACAGTCATGGTATCTTCTTATATTTATTAATGCTGCATTTGTTAAAGTTTTTAAAATTTCCTTTAGTCTTTTTCGAAGTACGTATATGGGAAAGTCTTCGAGTAATGCATCATTTACATATTCAATACATTTTTCATAAACTATATTACCAGAGTCCCATTTCAGGTTATGTATCTCATAAGTCTGTTCCTGAAACATAATTTTAACTTCAGGTTTTAAACTATACCAAGGTCTGGGAGATTTAAAGCATAATACTTTAGAGTCATTAGCATTGGTTGCATAAGAAATAGCAAGCTCCTTAATTACAAAGGAGTTGTGTTGATAGTTTTCAAAACCTTGAGCATAGCACATCATTTCTTACATTATTTCTTCTTACACTATTTACAAAAAAAGTCTCTCTCTCGTATAAAATTATAAAAAATTAAAGTGCTTGCATGGAATCTACTTCATTGACTCTGTAATCATCCATTACTATAACTGGAATAATACTAGCTTCAAGCATCTGTTCCAACCTGCACGACAGACAATCCCTCTGCATATGCTGTAAGTTCTCATCATTAGCAAAGTTAGGCATGCTGTAAGGACAGTCTTCACAAGGTAAATAGGATACGATGTCCTCATAGGCTTTTAAATGTTCATCCATAAATGGATATACTAATTTTATTTCATGACCTGCAAAACAAATTGTGAATTATTTTGGCAACACTTGCAGTTGGGAACACTCTAGACTTAATAAGGTTTTAGCCTTCCCATAGTCTAAAATAGCTTTGAAAGGTTGAACACATTCAGAGTCGCAATTGTCACAGAAGTGAACTTGATGGATTGTACCTGATATAAAGATGAAATATCTCGCAGATTCTGCACTGATGATGGTGATCTAGATGAAGTAGTAGGTGTCTGGCATTGTAATGGATGCCTGGAGCTATAGTAGATGTGATGGAGCTGTAGTAGACCTGAAGAAGCTGTAGTACTAATGATGCACATCTGTAGCTGTAGTAGACTTGATGGATGTTTGCTGTTGTAGTAGATGCCTGGCATTGTTGACATTATCGATGCTTGATGATGTAGATGCTGTCTGGATGCCTGTAGTAGATGCCTGACATCATTATCTATGCTACTCGAATTCACATGCAGGCACGCAAAGTGGCCTTCACATATTCCGAGTTAAGACTGAGAAAAAATTAATTTATTCCACCTTATATACTGTATGGATTCAAAATGGCCACAATGTTACCATGAATTTACAAAATTTCGGATCTTTTAGTAACAAAGTAAGAATAATGTTGAAATTACTACTTTCCAACACCAAAAAACATGATTTCCGCCTATATTCATAATGTTTAGTTAAACTTACATCAGAAATTGTTAAAATATTACATAAATTCAAATATATACATTTTACATAACATGGAATACATTTTTACTGAGAAAATTTTTTGGTTGGCCATAAATAAATGGAATGCATTGGTTAGCATACTCGCCTCCCCAGGCAGGTCACACCCTAAAAACAATTTTTTTTTTGCAATGTGTGGATGTTGTGTTAAATGGTCGGTGGATTTTATCGGAAATATAACTCTCATTTTCCCTAGTCTTATGTATACATGACTCCGCTCTTCTCCCCTTGCTTCACACTCATTGGCTTTCAAGATATCGATGTTAAGAGGCATCTAAATCCTTCAGAATTTTTTTCTCTCCTATACTTCGAATTGGCACTGAAAACATTTCTTAATGTGTGAATATTTGTAGAAATTAGTTCTCTTTTAACAAGTGAATAAAATAAGTCTGCTATTTTTGAGTGATTTTACAAGTCATAGTTTGCTTGGTTGAAATATTCATTTGTTGTTGTTTGACTTTTAAATCTTGGGGTTTGTGTTAGGAAATTGATTTCAGGTACTTGTAAAAGTTTTTGCACTGCTCATGTAGTCTACCTGTTGTGTAAGGTTGAAACCACAACAAGACAGGCCAAATCTCTCAGGGTATGTATTCAGAGGGTCGGCGATGTGAAGCAGGGGAGCCAGCAATAGAAAAAACATATTCTGAATACTCTAGTGGAGGGCATGTTGTCTTGAAACAGCAACTGCTAGGATGTCGAACTCACAACCAAATACAAAAAAAAGCCTCCTTGGGGCTGATGCTGGGGTGTGTAAAACAAGTTTTTGCAAACTCCAGACTGGATCGATAGTACAGGTCTTCAGAAAAAGTCGCCTTCAGGAGTAGATGTGGTAGGGGGCATGTTCCTTTGGACAAGAGCCAGTTCTGAGGGGTGTATGTGGGAGGGAGTGTTTGGCATTGTGGAGTCAGGTCAGTTCTGTGGGCGAGGTGTGGAGGGTAGGGCAGCTACGAGCAGCCTGCTCCTGATGTGCATGCAAATAGGCAGTTGTCGCCATCTTGAACGAGTGGAAATAAATGACAATCGAGGATAGATACGTGACACCCCCAGGACCTCGCACTCTGGCATAGGGTGGTAGGGGGCATAGAGGGCTGGCATAATGAACTCGGGCTGGTTCTGAGGGGTGCAGGGTAGGAGTAGGAGATTGGGGTGTGATAGGCGGCAGGCAGGCTTCCTCCAATGTGAGCAAAACTAATCACATGATGCGATCTTGAGAAACTACCAAAAATATTAGATGATCGTGGGCAGCTTGGGGCAGCACACATTGATAAGGGTGGAGAGGGGAAAGAGGGTGCAAGCTTATTTCTTGACCTCAGGGTCCTGCAGACACGGTCTGGAGAGGAGGGGAAATGGGGTTTAGGGAGCTCTGGAGCAAAGTGACCTAAGCTATCCAAGTCGCCGCCATAATCAGTCTTTAATCAATGCTTGTAAGAGACAAACATGCTATTTTCTAGCTCCTTTATAAACACTGTACCTCTAGACACTTGGTGGCAAACGAGCTTACGATCCGGGGTTACCACAGCTATGGGCCATCTCTAGGGATAGTCGCAATTTAATATGAAAGTATTTTATCAGGAAAATATAAAAAATTTAATGTGTTAACTTATTTTTTTTTCAGATTTATATACAGTGTTTGTGATAAATAATTGATTTCTGTGTCCAGCAGATGAAAATACAATTTGCATTAACAAGTGTGCTCTATCTACAGAAATTTGTAGTATGTTAGTTATTTTAAAAAATAATTTTCACTTCGAGGAAGTTTGTGCATTTTTTCCCTTATATATAAAGTGATGTAGGAATGCACTCTATGCAAGTTGGGGTAATATTTTCTTTCATTATATATTTTACTTATCAGAATAGACACATGCTATTGTGTCTGGTTTAAATCATATTCAGGGTTTCTTTGCCATAAGATATCATTGGCCAGGCTGAATCGTGTTATTTATTCATACTGACTAGCTGGATTTCGTTATACTTGTCTCTTGTGTTGTTCATTCATATGCAGAACTCGTTTAAAGACTCTGTCTTGTGTAATTTCATAGCTGGGTTTTGTTTAGTGAGTTTGCACTTGTCGATATCAGATGTTATTCATGTAGTTAAGATTCTCTCTTGTGTAAATTGCATTTCTAAGCTCGAGACTCACATTACGTTTAAGGCCCACATAATTGCACTTATTATTCACATAGTCGTTTGAAATTTGCAATTCGATGCATGTAATTTATCATACGTAGATCACTCTGAAATTCTCTAATGTTTAATTGCATTCCGAAAACAGATTGTTTAACACATAAATAGTATCTTTCAAAGTCGCCTATCTCCCACCACAATCTACAAACAATATCCCCCCCCCCCCCAAAAAACATACTATTTACATTTAGGCCACACTTATAAATCGTTTAAACACTCTGAATTTTGCTGGTGTGTTAAATATATTCGTAAAAATCGCCTATATACCATCAACATCCCTCCAAACACATCAAAATTAGAAAAACAGAAAAATTAGCCTTAGCCCACTCTTGCACTAAACTCTAAACCTATATAAGACATTGCAACCCACATCTCTGATCAGTCACCTCGAGACACCACACCATCAACATTGTATAGAGCTCCTGTTATCCCCTCCCCTAACCAAAAATAAAGAAAGAAAAACAAGAAAATCAAGAAAAAAATTAATCCTTTCAATAAATTTAACCCTTTCCATTTTTATTGTATTAAAATCTTATTATGTAATTTTTAATCGGATTAAGATCGAATTAAGAATGTTTTATTGGAGTATAATCGGATTAAGGATTAACCCTTTCTTCAAAAACCCTTTCAATAAATTTAATTAGCCCTTTGATATGAAATTGATAATCCGATTAATCAAAAGTGAGGTAGGACCGGCGCGCCCCTGCTATTGTATTTATCAGCGTTCACGTGACCTGAAAACACGAGCTGTAATAGGAAGTTCGCGGCAGTGCAGTAGAGCGGAGGTCAACGACAGTCTACACACTATGGACAAACGTCATTTTCTGGTTCATATTATATATATATATATATATATATATAGGAGCTGTCGACGGCGTTGCTTCTCAGACAGTATGCAAGCTTGGACCAAGGATGTAATTGTAAAACTACTTTCACGCTAGTAGATATCCAGAGTATCCGCCCTTCGCAGCACGGACAGCAGCTAGACGAGCTGACGGCGACTCAGTCAGGCGCCAATATATCTCCGCGGGTATCTGAAGCCATGTTGTCTGCAGTGCCTAAGTGCTTTCTTCACCTCTTACAACACTGACCTCAACTCAATATCTTAAATCACGAAACATTTTTAACCGCAATACGGTTCTTAGTATTAATCTTTGAATGGCTTAATTTTACGATTTACTCCTATCAATGTGGTTGATAAACAGCTGGTCATATGATCAGCTCAGAAGAACCAAGACAATTGATTGTCCCGTGTGACTTGCATTGAAGAATATGATATGTTCTATCTACATCCTGACCTCGCGCGAGATTTACCTTGCAAGAAAATGTTTTAGACGAAATTTGAAGCATGGTCTGCATCTTGCAGGAGTTTTGTATGCAATTTGCATTGTGTAAAAGCTGCTTAGAAAGGCTTGTGCAAGCCTGCGAGTCCAACATATAACAGTCACTAACTTGTCGAGGCAACCTTAATACCCAGGGTAAGATTAACAGCAGCGCTACTGCCGTTTGGCTTTTCAGAAGCTAGTCACTAAGCAGTTTGATCGCCTTACCTCGCACGCTACTAACCTTAGCTTGACGTCTGGTATGGGATGCGATTTTGGCTCGCTGCTGACCTTAACGTGTTCATAAAATGACTGATTTCTTCCGATTGAGGTTAATTATCGTGTGAAAATAGCAGAATGAAGAAGAAAAGTTCCGAGAAGTGGGTAAATATCAATGATATCCCATGTAGCTAACCACATATGGCCCATTGATGGTTTATAGTCGGATTCCAAGCCAATAAACAGTTGGCCAATAGCTGGCATGCACCCGGCACCACTAACTTAGCCATACTCTGTCCATAACTGGCCCAGGTGTTGTGAACACAAATGGCCCAAATATGGTGCATGTGTTTACAAAAGCAATGGCCCATTGAAGTACCATTTCACAGCTACCAGATGGCCTACTAATGGCTAGCCATGCTTTTGCCAAATGTCTATATCTATCTCTTAAAAATAATTATTTTCACCATTAATTTTTACTTTTCTTTGTTTTTAATGTCCTTTACTTCACTATTAAATACATTGTAAGACATGAAATTCTAATGCTTACCGTTGCAGGTGAGGGGCCGCTAACCTACACCCCTTGCATTGACAGACAAGCATGCTAATCATTACTCCACCGTGCATTCTTACATTTAGATGAATTAATTTAGAATATATTATGAATTTAATTATTACAAACACTAATATAATATAACATAACACCAGTAATTCCATGGACTTAAATTTTCCATGCAAACAAATCAGTTTTTAAAAAGATGCAGATATAATATAATAATGTCGTTGAGAGACATCTTCCTACATGAATAGCGATATTACCCAAAAACTGCCTTTTATGTAATCTTTCGCAGTATGTATGTCACTTGGAAGCTATGCATCTGTTTTGGAATGCAGTCGCCAGTTATGAATATTTTAGTGATGTGAGACAACGAAAACCCTTCAAAGTTAATTTTCTAAAGGTGGTTGTCTATAGTTTTTTTTTTTTTTTTTTTTTTAACTTCTCATTTTAATTATATGCAGTCATACATGAAGAACATTAAATATGTCAAATTATTCAATATCTGTCACTCTATTTACAGCATTTTGCCATATATATGTCCATCAATATATATTAACAAATAATCTATAATTATATTAGACACGCACTTATATACAGATACGTGTGTGTAGTTTAAAGAAGCTATCTGCGAAAAGTGGGCGACATAAAAATTCCCATAAAAAGCCAAATTGCGCCAGTAATGGTCCACCGATGTACCACTTCACAACCGTCAAATGGCCTATAGATGGCTACTCATAATTTTTCGAGCAATAAGTATATGTAAAGTGCAGCCATTGCAGGAATACAGTTGGCAAGCCATTTATGGGTCATTTATAGGTAACCTACTCTCAACCATCGGTTTCAATTCCATCAACTTTCCATCAGTGGGCCATAAATGGCATGCCAAGTGTCCTGTTGCCAGTAGTCATTCATAACAGGGCCATTAGTGTAAACCCATAAGTATTCAGTGCCAGCAGTCACCCAGCAGTGCCAGCAGTAAAGCCACAGTTGGGCGACTGTGGTTTACTACATGGGATATTACTCTCACTATGAAAATAAGATGATGTTTTATGTTCAAGATATTTTATTACATGTCTTTTAAAACAATATATTGAACTGTTTTGTCTCGATTCTGCACATAATTCTAAGAGTTTCCATTTGATATGTAATTACTTTCTTTGCTATGTAGTATACTTAAATAATCAATAAATACACGTCAAATATATCAAAAATATCACACTTAATAGTTTACATTTAGCTATCACAGATCGTGCAAAGATCGGAAAAATAATTTCTTAAAACTGTACACATTTTGCTTAAATTAAAACGAAAAGGGGTTCAATCTTAAATACTTCTTATTAAATGCAATTTTTCAATGCTATTCATTGTGTAAAAAAGTGAAAATTAAATCAAGTACTTCTAATCACTTTGTAATGTTACATTTAATCATAAGTAATTATTTGAAAAAATTATGTCGTAAGGATTTCGTCGGTTGTATTGTAAATTTGCAATCCATCGCACGCGTTTACCTTGTCCATTGTTTATAATATTTGTAGCATGTGCTGTACTTGCAAACTGGCAAAAAGGCATGCGCAAATTTTTTACTTCGCCCAGAACGATACAATACATTCTGGAGCAATATTTCTTATGGGAAGAGAATGAATATCTTTTTCTTTCAAGTCTGCTGTTCACTGCTTATTTAATAGTCCCGCAATACAGTTATATGCTGGTATTCATGCAGACAACAGCGATATCAAGGCCATAATGCTGTGCTGCAAAATAAACTATCGCTAACCGTTACGATTGAGGAGAATTCCTTAACAATAGTGCGCAGTGAATTCCAAATTCAAAATGGTGTTGTTAAGATATTCAGTGTGTGCAATTACTGACCTTAACTGTCAAAAGTTAGTGAACAAACAGACCTCCAGTTTGGTAAGTGGATGCTGGTTGCTCTGCTGTCCGGACCTGATTTAAATGCTGCTCTGCTGTCCGGACCTGATTTAATGCGAAGGAAGAGATTTCTCACAGAGTTTATTTCTCTAGAAAAAAAAAGACCAGGGCAGTTTACGAAATCGTTGGCATATTTATGAAAAATTAAATGCACAGTAAATAGTTAATTTCCAACAAATGGTTTGTTATAAATTTTTCAACCATTATATGAGCTCAAGCGTCCAGTTTATATTCATAAATATTATAATTTTACACTAAACCAAATTTACATGTCAATAGGGTAACGGTATCAACGATTGTGTTCGTGACTTGGCCATTCTGGGGATTAATCAATGGCGGCAGATCGGAGAGTATAACTTCGAGATGTGGAGGTTTTATCATAGCACACCGCTTCCTCCATCGTGTACATTCTAGTTCTGCTCCGTCATCAGTTCTTCCTCGATGCTGTCCAGCAAGGATAGCTAGCGTGCCTCTCCATCCATACGTACATCAATCACCTCAGTTCACTAGTTTACAAGGGCGGTATTTATAATTTAGTGAAATGGTTGACATCATAAACATGAATATTTTTCCGGCATTTACTGCAGAACTATAGTTAACTAGCCGCCAATGTATATCTGAGTCACAAACACTCAAATTATCGAATTTCACGTAACAGAGGTCATAACAAACGATTTCCACAAAGCGGCTTCTACTGCTTTTAATATCGTAGGTTTAACGTTCTAATTAATGTTCAGTGACGTCAGGTACGTGCTTCAGAATCCATCGTACGTGCTTCAGAATCCATCGTACGTGCGCCTCTCAAATAGCGTTCCTGCATGGAAGTTCAACTCATATGAAAACAAAAACTTCCAGTAACTAAAGATCACGACAAAAATGGCTGTGCTGCAGATAAACACGCATCTTCTACAGATGGCTGTGCTGCAGATAAACACGCATCTTCTACAGATGTACGTGAAGTCACGTGTCATTACCCGGGCGCGCATACTCGAAACAGTTTCCCACGTTTGAGGACCAGAATTACGGGAGCATTAAGGGCGACACTGCCGCGTGCATCAAGTGCACCTTCGCCGTTACATGCAAGGTCATGAACTCTTCTCGCTGTGCTCTGTGTACCTATGGCGGTGAAACTTATAATTTTATGCACAGAATATTTGAAGTAATGCTCAATGAAAAGCCCTATACAATTTTAGCAGGAATTTGCCTAGAATATGTTAAGATATAGCATGTTGTAAATGTTGGTTTTGTCTATGTTGAAAATGTTGGTTTTGTCTATGTTGAAGAACTTTAAAAAAATTTCCAATAATCTTGATATGTTGAAGTGTGTATTCCACTGTAGTCTGGAGTGTTGTTTCTTTTCGTGTGCAAACAGATTGTGCACACATGAAACAGTTTGTTGTAAAATCGTATATTACAAAGGAACTGTAAACCAGTTCTCGTGGCAGGTAGATGTGCAGAGCTCCAGGAAACCGTACAACGTTTCTGAGCGAGGTCTGCTTACGAATAGTATTTAAGAAACATTATGTGCCTTTATATAAGTTTTTCAGTTCCTCCATTCTTTCTAAAGTATTGTTTTTGTGATAGTGAAAATGGCCCAAACGGGTGTTTTCGCTGTAATTTTAAGGCAAGAACATTCCGATTAAAAATTTTAAAAAATGAATAGGAGTGTGTATCAAAACTTTATTTATATTATTACGTCATAAAATGGCATGGTCTCTGTTGAAAATTTCATAGAGGTGCATGTCTCGGTCGCCACTGGCGTTCCACGCTATTATGCCTCAGAGTGCAAAATTTCGTCAACCAGGCGACCACCTTAAATATTTCCTTGGAGTGTAGTCCAAAGTCGCAGTTCTCTAGGCCTGCCACGTGGCAACGGGGTGGATGTAGTACCTGCGCCTAGTGTGTTCACAACATCCTCCAGTCATGGAAGTGCTAACTCCACTAACCTCTGACTAGCTCTTCCTCCCTCCCCCGCCCACACTACAACTGCCACACTTATCACCGTATTTTCGAACTTAAACATGGTACGAAGAAAATATGAGTGTCTTGAATGAACAGCAAAGGTTCTCTTTGGCGGCTGTTTGTAGAAAATATCTGCAAACGGAATGGGAGCCCTATGCTACGTCGTGATTTGTTCCCTGCATAGATGCAGTTACTAGAAATCTGGTGCAATATTGCTCTGTTATTATATTCACGTTTAACTGCACAATGAACAGAACAATCACAGTACAATTGTTTCATATTTTTGTTGCAAATGAAGATAGAAACTACAAAGTATGTACACAATTTTAGCACACCATAATTTTACATCGCGTGAATGAATATTAGTATACGTAATGTACGTAGTTTGACTATACTGCAAACTACTCTGCACATACGTTTTATAGATATACGTCTCCCATAATTAATGACACATTTGAAGATACGTTAGCTTTTTAACCTAACTTTCTGCACGTCCCCACTTCTAATTCCCTTCAACGTGGCATCACTGAACTAAGTGTTTGTGCTACAGACAAAGTGCATCAGTGGCGGATCCAAGACGTTGAGGAGGGGGGGGGGGTCTAGTGTGCTTGAGTGCCTCACTTTGATCTTTATTTTACACAGGGTAAAGTGAGATTATTCGTGAAACCAAGTCCATAAAGGCTATTCATTGTTCACGATAAAGTGAGCACTTTTGAAATCAATTTTAGAAAAAAGTCCCTGCCCATGCCAGCATAATATACTTCAACGGGCGCACTGAGTTACATTCGCCCGGTAAAGTTGATAATGATAGATGGAAAGTAGTTCCACATCTTAACGTCGAATAAAAACTGTTAAGTAATCATTTGTGATAATTTTAATTATTTATTTCGCTTTCTGTTTTTTTTTTAATGCATCAGTGTGTGAAAATTAGCAGATTTATAAAATGTTTACTTTTCTAACAATTCCACAGTTTCACTTAACCGACGCATGAATAAAGTCGTGAGGCTCATGGTAATATAAATTTCACATAAGGTGAAATAATACATAACGTGCATACAAGTAGAACTTAAGCGAGTATTTCAAAAGTGCTCATTTCACCGTGAACAGCCTATAGTAAATAGTGCAGCATTAATACATATGCATAGTGCAGAAATAGGTGATTTTAAAACACGTATAGATGGAGACGAGTAAGCATGTAGTTTGATCGTAACGCATATTGCCACATTCTTCAATTATCCGCCCTCTGTAATGGGTTTCTAGATACGCCACTGCATGCATTTGATGCACGAGACTGACAGGAAATGGAAATCAGAATGATGCTCAAGCTAAGAGGGATCGGAACAAGTATCTAGCCCATACTGCGGATTGCGGAGGTAACGGGTCTCGGCTGTGTTGCCTCGGCGCTGGTGACGTGGCGGACGGGCAATACCAGTGGAGAGCAGCGGAGGAAGTGTGGGCAGGACCGCCCAGTTTCAAGGTCATTGTCCGGTCGAGCCTGTCTCGCCGTGGGTGCCATGAGCATGCAGCTCTCCGCGCCGAGACACACTCTATACATGTTGATTCACAGCTCCCGTGGAAACAACACGACACCGGAGGTTCGCGAAAAAATTGTATTAACTATACCGTATATGAATCATCGACTGGTAGTAATTCCATTGCCCCGAACATAACGGCGGTAGAGATACGGGAGTGAGCTCTGAAATTGCAAATGGAAACAGGGGTCGTATATGGTATCGTTGCATAGATCGTCAAAAAGGAAACTACATTTACTAAGACTGTTGGTTTCTTAAGCGCATAGTTTATGCACAATAAAATAAATCATGTAAGCATATGATTTGTGACGAGCGTAGTTTACGTACATCGAAACGAAACGAAATCTATTTTACTCTTACTACAATCAAATCGAAATTAACAAAACATGTCTTTTTTCGGGCGTGCATGCTTAGATTACGCACCATCAAAAGGACGTCGGGTGTACTGTAAATACCGATAGGGTGTGAGAGAACTACTTTGAAATGGGAACTGGGAACACTCATTCACACACATCGCGCTTCATAAGTGTTCGAAATGTCGACCATCCTTTATTACAATAGACTCTGCTCTCCTTGCGTTCGCGGTTGCTCGGCGGACCTCAGCACAGCTGAGGGATCCACATTCTGCTCTGATTCTGTATTTCATGTCTTTCCTCTTCTGTGGAGAACAGGGACCATTCGTCCGATCCAATGTCTGGGGAATAAAATGTCAGAAACTTGTCGAGCTCTGCGTGAAAAGTGAGCAGGACAGACATCCTGTTGAAGCCACATTGTAAATCTCAGAGCGAAAGAGACATCTTCGATCAGCTGATACAAAATATTCTCTAGGAAGTCTGAATATGCTGGACCATTAAAATGCCCTTCAAAACAATACGGTCCTATGACACGATGTCCGAGAAGGCCATACCAAGTATTAAGGCTCCACACAAGCTGGTTATCCCCTTGACGGAGCCAATTTTAGTTGACTGAATACCAGAAACATTATAGTAGTTGGAGCATGCCGGTTATATGACACAAAGTACAATATTAAACAAATAAATAAGAAATACCGACAAATTAAATAAACAATAAGTACACACAACGAGACATGAATAACCAAGTAAACAAGTACCTAAATCCTAAGTGCCCATTGTCCCAGTCCGCTCGCAACTGAACTAAGAATGTATTTTATTTCCATTAACTTTGAACCCCGGCCAGCAAAGCCCGCATGCCATGTGCCGAACAGCTTGGCATACGATCGCTCATTTACCAACCTGTGTTAGCCTTTTCGTAACTGTTACAAATGAAGGACCGAGCAATGATATTAAGTACATTTACCAATTAAAATGAGACAGTTTTGGTTCGAACCCCATCGGAGATACTTAGATCTTACCTTCCAATAAAGAATCGATTGATTACAATTAGAGTAATTACACACTAAGTACAAGCACCAGGAGAGTAATTACAAAAGCTAAGTGCGTGTCAGCACCCTGCCGCTCATATCTGAACTCAGATTGTATTTGTCATTAATTATAACCTCAAACATAAATGCCCTTACACTTGTTATTTCAAATATTAAATGTTGTGCATGAATATTCAATAAAAGTGTACACGACTTCATACGAGAGTCTTGATTAAAGAAAGTTCCTTCTTATATATTTCACTTGTTAAAGTATGAGTAGAAATGTTTAGCGACCACTCGGCTAGCCTAGCCATAAATGTTACAATGTAAATCAAATATATTTATTAAATGAAGACAAATATTTTACTACCATACTAAGTAAATTTTACGTAAAGTTTGTTATAATATTTCCCAACCACATGTTTGTAAACACTGATTCTTAATACTGTTCCAACCTGTGACATACAATTTTGAGTATCATGTTACCACTATAGTCAACTTTACGCTGTAAGACTGTTTTCCATCATTTCAATTTAGTAAAATTTAACATATTCCTTCATAAATATTCAGTAAAGTGTAAGTTTGAATAAATACTGTTCAATCATGTAAACTGATATATACTACTTGTGTAGTGCAGAC
Source organism: Dryococelus australis (assembly GCA_029891345.1). Taxonomy (NCBI): domain Eukaryota; kingdom Metazoa; phylum Arthropoda; class Insecta; order Phasmatodea; family Phasmatidae; genus Dryococelus; species Dryococelus australis. The sequence goes on from CM056999.1 coordinate 176,731,219, forward strand.
CAATACACAGCTCCACCCCCGCTGCTCTGCAGCGTCGCATGAAGAGATGGTCGTGCAGTGCGCCCCACTCGCTACGTCACCACGTAAAAAACAAACTAATTATTTATTTACATGGTTCTTTCATATACTTTACGAATGCGTCAATTAATTTCTACACATGTATTGCAATATACACATCTTGTTTTTTAAGTTTCAAAATTCGTAAAAAAAATTAATAAGAATTAATCATTTAATTTATGAATAATATCAGTAATTACCATTCAAATATATTCATAATTGTTATAGCGCTCAGTTGGATGTCGTCGCATACTTTTTTCATAATTATTATTAATTTTTATGTGTAAAAATATTGGACCAGTCAGAGTTACTTTCAAGTTATGTTCCTTGACACATTTTTAAACAAGAAAATGAATAAATTATTTTGTTGTCTGCATTTAACTGTAAAGATTCCTATGAACGGGAGAGAGATTCACGTCTTACTTTCACCCTCTTACGTCGCACCGCTGCATCAGAGTATTTCATGCCCCTACAGTCAGAGAGAGCTACTAGTTATTTGTTTCCCCCTCTCTCTCTCACTTCCTCCACGCACATAAAGTCTCCAGCCGATATCGAATGCAAAGGTAATCTCCCTAGCCAACTGCGTTAAAAAAATATTTAGAGTTATGAACGCATATATATATACATTTTAATCATACACATGTAGTAATCACTATTTATTGTGTAAATCTTACTCAAAAATAACGATGCACAAGATAATTTATAACACTGAGAGGCTAGCCAAACATTTAATATAAGTCTGATACCACCCAAATTCGTTGGGTGCATTGCAAACTGAGAATAGTGAGTGTTAATAGTTTAACAGTAAATACCGCAATTCAGATCGAGGGGAAACGAAACATTCTAAGCAATGAATAACTACACATCTGTTTCAAATTGTAAGACAACTTCTGCTTAATAAAACAAGGGTTCCAATCATTGTCTTTGTTCCCGAAATCTCATGACGAAAACATGTCTTGCTCAGCGCACTCGAAATTACCAATGGGATATAATTATTACTATGGCTGGAATACATTAGAGATTATTTCATATGTCTGGCTAATCTATAAAAATACCTATACGAAAAGCATTGTCAATCATAAAAGTGCTAGAAAAATTTAAACGAGATGGTGTAACGGTCTCAACCACCCCTCTTTAGAAACATACTAACCAGTAAACATAACCATCTCAAACACCTCTCTTTAGAAACATATTACCCAATAAACATGTCAAAAGGAGCACCTTCAAACAAACATAGCACTCTAATAGAGTTCAATTAAGATCACACTTTCCGACATAATATTCATACAAATGTGCTGGGGTAATAAAAACAACAATTAACAGCACATAAAAGGACTCATAAAATCCACAGAAACTGAAGTAAGATAAGAATAGAAAAGAACTCTCAGATACGCATTAAGAACAGGCTTAAAGATAATCTTAACAACTAACAACAGTTCAGAAAACCCAGCCCCATGGTAAAAATAGCATCATGACCTCTATCGACACATGTAAATATCATCGTGTACTCCTTAAACATTATGTGAAACCCCCAGTTACAATGTTCTTGCACAAAACGTTTTCAATACACGTGACATGTGAACGCTTAGTGACATACTTGTTCGCAGGATCACCCAAAAGTACTCTCACAGGGGTGAGGAATTTAAACACTTCGTATGGTCCACTATACGCTGTAGGTAATTTCGACGACACATGAGAAGCCTTGTTACTTAACACGACCTTTCCACACACCACAAGGTCGCCATAATCTAAAAGTTTTTCAATACGACTACGATTATAATTACTGGCCACATTTTTCATTACCTTTTGCAAACTAACATAATCTTCATCTCACAATTTGTTCAGAGTTCCCCGGTCAGTATCTTCGAGCGTCGCCGGCAGAGTACCCTAAATGTTCAGCAAGGCAAACAGGAGTTCACGGCCCAAAAAAACCTTTACTTGGCGAAAAACCTGTTGTGTGCGGGACTGAGTTAAAAGCCAAGTATAATTCAGAAATACTTTCGTCCCAACTATGGTGGTCATGATTGTGAAATATACTCAATGCTACTTTGACATTCTTGTTCACCCGTTTGACTAGGTTTGGAAACTGATAATAAGGGTCAGTTGTTATATGCTAGGTCCCCCACTCAAAAAAAAATCTCAAACAGTTTACTCATAAAATATTATGCATTACCTGACACTTTATGCTCAGGCCCCCCGAAGATTTTTCACACATGCTCAACAAGAGCCGTAACGAAATTCACAGTTTTTACATCCTATAAGGGCAACATTATCACTAACTTGCTGAAGGTGACAATTATAATCAAAATGTAATATTTCCATTGCGGGATCTCGGCAATGGGCCGTACATATACACAATCACCTTCTCCCAGGGGCGGACCCAATTTACTGTTTCTTGGTGGTTTAACCAACTGGCACTCGGAATAACCTGCTACATATTTACTAATGTTGCTTCTCATATACGGCCTGAAAAATTCGCTTTCGATATGCGCACGTGTTTTCATAATACCCATGTGGCCGACTACCACAGCATAATAGAAATATTTAAGAACATATTGCGCGCTTTCTCAGGAACAACTATCGTTTTACCACCTCCCCCTTTTCAAAAATATAAGATTCCCTTTTCTATCTTATAAATGTGATTTTGAGACTCGTCGTCTTGTGCTTGGCAATTTGCCACGTCGTTAAAAGCCTCGGGGATAAATTTCACTATAGCACAACACTGTTCCCCGCTTCCTACCAGACCTTCCATACCCTGACCATTTCCTGTTCGTCAATATCATAGTACTTTTCATTAAACATTCTAGATATACAGTATGCCACTGTATTCCCCTTACCTTTAACATGAATTATCCTAAATCTAAAATGATTTAAATGAGCAACCCGCCGGCCTATTTTTCCAATCTGTTTTGGGTGTGTATACAGCCATGCTAACGCTTGGTTGTCGGTCATCTAGTCGAACTCTTGGTGTTCGAAATATGTACTGAATTTTTCTACCCCTCATATACACACAAGTGCCTCTTTCTCATATGTGCTTAAATTCCTTTCGGTATCATTCATCAACCTACTTGCATATGCTATTGCTTGGTGTCCTTCACCTTGATCTTGTAATAAAACTGCACCTTGCGCGACAGACAATGCATCAACTTGTGAAATAAAACGCAGATTGAAATCAGGAAAGGTGAGCACCAGAGGATGTGAAATTGCATGTTTTCAATCATTAAACGCTCTCTCTTGTTGTCCGTCCCATACGAAAGGTATATCTTTGTCCCTTAAGTTATTTAGGGGTGCACCTAATTCTGCGTAGTTATCAATAAACCATGCGAAATATCCTAACATGCCCATAATTCGCATGACCCCTTTAATATTTTTGACCTCGGAAAATTTACTATTGTGGTAATTTTTTCTGGATCCATAATTAAATTTCCTCCTGACAAACTGAATCCTAAAAAAATAACTGCAAGTTTAGCCCACGTGACCTTGTCGGGATTGACCATGAAACCTTGTTCTCGCAGCTTCTCCAGTTCTAACTTAATGTGTTCCAAATACTCATCTATTTTATTTGAAAAAATGAAAATACAATCTAGGAACCACATTACGAACTTGAAATGATAATCTTCAAAAGCCTTACGCAGGATCCGGGACAATCATTAACCCCCAAAATGGACACCAAAAGGCACGTGCGTCTATTCAAAATGTCCCCACGGTGTGATGAATGCGGTGTTTTTCCTACTATTTTCTGCCAAAACGCATTGGTGAAATGCAGCATTTAAATCGATGACACTTAATAGGTTAGCTTGGAGCACGTTTTCGATACTCGGCATAGGAAACAGGTCAACACAAATTTTCTTATTTATCAATCTGTAATCTACTACCATTCTATACTGCCCTGGTTTTTTCTTTGATAACAAAAAAGCTGGAGAAGCAAACAATGAATTCGATGTACGTGCAATGCCTTTGTCAAGCAACTCTACCACTATTTCTCTAAAAGCACTTATCTAAGGCGATGCTGATTGATATGGTTTTAAACGTACTGGTTTTTCATCGGTCACGTCAATCTGATACGGCATCGATTTACAGCAGCCTGACGTTTTGTAATTACATCTGAAAATTCATTCAGCGTTTCATTCAACTTTTTCTGCTGCACTGCGTTTAATTCGTCCCCTGCATTCTCTAAATTGGAACACGAAGCCGCTTTAAGTTTGTCTTTCACTACTTTTATTCCCGGTGTCTGGGGCCAAAATACAAAAGTTAACATATTGATATGAAAATTTATATTAGCCTTAGTCTCAGCAAGAGAAAAAAAACCAAAAACCATAGAATAGATTAAACCTGGTATTATCCAGAATTCCTTCGTCCAGTAATAACCTGCCAATTTAAAATGAATCCGTAACTTCTTTTTCACATTACAACATTTTCTATTCGCTACTAACAGTTGAAACACTTCATCTTTACTTAACTGACTTTTCAGTTCATAATGTTTCTTAACTAACTATCTTGCAAAAGATTGGCTAATAAAATAACTAGTTGCGCCCGTATCTAATAAGGCTAAAAACTGGACCCCCTTAACTTCTATAGGAAAAAAACAATTTCCTATCACTACTTTTACTTTTAACTATAATTGCATCTTCCTCGGTCTGTTTTTTGTTCTTATCACTACGAGCCTTTTTATATTCCCGGGGATAATGCCCCTTCTTACCGCAAGAAAAACACGTGAGACTGTCTTTCCTGTTAAAACATTGGTGATCCAAGTGTCTGTCTTTACGGCATTTAAAACAAGTACGCGAACTCACCCTCTTTCTGCCCGAAATATTTCCTGTTACAGACGCATTATTACTGGCTCACTTACGCATCTCATTCAAAGTCCCTGGAGTATTTTGCCCCACACTATGCATTTTAACCTTGGACAAAAGATTTTCTAAAATCACTTTAACAATTTCTGGCTCATCGAAGCTCTCTTTCAGTGCGTTGGCGCATCCCACCACATACTGCAGAAATTCTAGAACACTTTCATGGTTTTTTTTTTTTTTTTTTCATCTATGGACATATGTTTTGAGCAGGTTTAATTTCACTCTACGAAGGCACAATTGCTCCCACATTTTAACTCTGACATTTTGCCATCCTTCCCCGTTAGATATGCACATCAATAACATTCGCAAAACCAAGCCATTACATTAACTAATTAAACACTGTAACATACTCGCATCAGATTTAAAGATATTCATTTCGCGTAACTTATCAGGGTGCTGGGATAATTGCAAGATGTTTTCTGGTTCACAATCGCGTATTACTGTTACTACTATTACAAAATTAATTGCTGTTGCGTCTCATCTGAATTTTCCACGTCTCCCAACTTACTCACTTCGCCCTCGTTGGCAAAATTGGCCATTTTCTTGCGTAGAGTATAAATCCCCTCCGTCTCCTCCGCCGGAATATTTGTGGCCGCCAAGTTGGCGAGCAGAGATGCCTTATATAATTTGTAGATCCAGGTTGTCATGGCGGCACTATAACACAAAACCAGAGGAACAGTACTTCGCACAAAATGTTAGAGTGGCACTGATTTAAAACCCCCAGCGTGATGTGAGGGGGGGGGGGGGGTCCAGTATACCTCACTCAGTTTGCCAAATATTTATACCAAACCCTCTCCCAACCCCTTTACACCTAGACCAGGGATTTCAATTAAAAGAAAAATTAATGCGTGGGGACTTTTCGTTTAATTTAACTTTATTTCCCAATTAAATGCATAGTCACAAAACACATCTCCTTCAGGCCAGCTGAGCGGCGTAGTAAAATTGAAAGTTATTGAGCTTCATTAAATTATTAAAAACAACTTGAGTCATGGCAGGCCTCGATTCCAAATGGCCCCGCAAAATATGTTGCCAACTCAGTACCTACAAGTTTGCCGAACATCGACAAGTTCGCAGACCCGTAGCACGCCTCCATGCTCGAGCTCAGCTGGTTGAAGTCAGCTGCCGAAGACCATCTGTCTGGATACCCGAAATAAACAGCTCCTTGGTGACCCCAACGTGACGGTCCACAGCAACCATAAGAGCCTCGCCGATGTCCGGCAGTGTTCTTCACCAAAGTAGATTCCGGTCATGCCGAACAAACTACTGGTGCCAAAATTAAATTTTATATGGCAGCGACATTTTTAGCAACCAACTTATTTTGTAATTTTCCTTTCCTTGTTAATATTGCATACATTGAGCTCATCACAACTCGAGCTTAAACTGTAGCCCATTTTACCAAGCCATTCTCTCGCCGGCACACACCAAGTGACCAGCGCTGGCATTGCGCACTCTCAGCAGGCTTTTAGCAAAATCTAAACTATACAATATGTAATATAAAAACATATGCTAATAAAATATATACTATAAATATTCGCCAAAAATAAATATGAAAATGATTATTATGACTGGAATACCTAAGGGAATATTTAATATGGTTGGTCAGCCTATAAATATGCATATACGAACAGTATTGTCAATCATATAAGTGCCACCAGAATTTAAACGAGACAGTGTAACTGTCTCAAGGTGAGGGACGATGTCATTGTCATACAATTCGCCACCATCGGATAAATGCAGGACGGGAAGGGATTTACTCTGAAAGTAGAATGTCTCTCTAGCATCTTTCTTAGCCGAGGTAATGATACAGAGTTAATTGTTAGGGAGACAATATTTAAAGTACCGGGGTGTTGCCGAAGTTAAAGTCAGAATGGATGCTTTACACCTTGCCAGAAATTGTGTAAAGTCCACGTCAGTTTGGGACCTATCATTACTGATACGCGCGTCCACGAGTCTAGCAACAAGTGCAGCGTCCAAAAAGACGTATTGCAGGTTGGGCAACCACAACGATTCATCGCTCGAGAACGAGTTGGAAGTTGGATCAATTTCCGACCGCTCATGTCACAATAACTCTCTGTATCAGAGTCAGACCAACATTCTGTATCTGATATATCTGAGCCAGAAATAGTTTCTGTATTCGACACATAGAATTCTTCCAACATGCTATCGACACACCGATGTTTTGGGGGACTGATTGCAATGCCTAAATGTTACCTTCCTCTACACACCGATAGCTGCGCCTGGAACAGTATCTGAAAAAAGAAAGAGAAAAAAACATTATGGACATTAAAAATGACAGAATACCTTAAAGAAAAAGTGATAAGCCACAAAAAAAATTATATAACTAACCCTGAAGAGGTGATACCAGGAATGTTTCAACCGATTACATAAAAGATTCCAATGTTTAAAACATACAGTTAAAAATAATAAAAGCGCGACAAATAAAATTCAATCGTTATCAAATTCTCGTTAAAAATGGATAACATACAAGTAAATCAATATTATTATTAAAACACAAGCTGCATAAAATATATGAAAGCATTTTCAACTTCTAATAAATTCCTGGTAAACAAAATCTAAATTTTCAAAAGAAATACTTAAAGCTAACATGTTATATCACGAACAATTTAAAAAATCTAAAATGTTGGAAACCGTGACAAAGAATTTTATCATGAAAATCCCTTTCAAAACTGATAAAACAGAGGTATATTTCCTAAACCATTACGAATCACTGCCTCTGTAACACATTTGTAAAGTCCCGATGAAAATTAATTTACAGTTAAAATGCGCTTAAATCACTGAACAATAAGTTACACTTTTAACAAAGGATTCAAAACGGGATTACAAAATATTTTAAAAACACATCAAAAAGTATTTGATGAATTTTCAAATATATTAACACAAAATTTGTTAAGATAATCTAAAAGTTGATAAATACAAATTAAAAATATTGCAAACGAGTTACAATCATTTTAGAAGTTTATTTATGAAAGTAAAAAAAAAAATATTTAGAAAGTTATAACTTTCCACTCACAAAAAGTTAGTAACATTTCGACAAGATTATTGATGACACACATAAAATTTGCGATAACAATCTTAAAATTTATTAAAAAGAAGTATTTAATAAATTGCCATTTATAAATATTTAAGAATCGAAACACATTAAGAAATAACTAATACATAATTTTAAAATGAAATCTCAAACATCTTTAAGAAATTTAAAGCGTTAAAAAGCCATCACAAAATCTAAATTGTTACAAAAAACCGAATAAAATTGTGTCAAAGAAAATTCCATTTATCATTTTAAAATCAGACACAAAATTGAGAAAAATTTTATGAAAAATTTTATATATATATTTGTTGATAAAATTGACTTACATTAAGGAAGAGATAATACTTGTTGCGGTTGTACAGGTAGTTCAAAGGTAGAGTTACAGGCAGTCTAACGAATGAACTGCCGGCAGAACCTTAGAGTCAAGCGGTGAAGTTAAGACTCGCGAGAGTCTTGTCTTGTCAGCGCGGACTACAAGCGATCACTGAAACACGAAGCACGAGACACATCAATTTATTGCGGTAGCTAGGCCGAGACTGATGCAGAGCAATTTTTTTTTCTGGCGAGCCCCCCAAATCCCGCTACGCCAACGTGAGCACTTTCACAGTTCTGTGTGCCCTCCGGCATGCTTGTTAGTAGCTAAGTCGGTCGGAGAATGGGATGCTTCTCAGGGTAAGCCCTTTACGCCTTAGGTCGGGTTTATTTAATAAATGGGCACATGCTTCGCCGCTGTAGCAGTGTAGTGTGGTTCCAATGGTCGCGATTGTAGTCATGGCACCACACCCCGAAAGAAGAAGGGTCTAGATAAAGAGCTTAGCAAACCAGGCAAAGCGGAGAGGGCTGTGGAAAATCTACGTGAAAGTCGCGAAGGATAAAATTAATTTCCTTTGGCTGTATTAGAGCTGGAGAAAGTAGGGTAGTTGTTAGTTAGCGAAGATAGATTGTATTAGAGCTGGAGAAAGTAGGGTAGTTGTTAGTTAGCGAAGATAGATTGTATTAGAGCTGGAGAAAGTAGTGTAGTTGTTAGTTAGCGAAGATAGACTGTATTAGAGCTGGAGAAAGTAGGGTAGTTGTTAGTTAGCGAAGATAGATTGTATTAGAGCTGGAGAAAGTAGGGTAGTTGTTAGTTAGCGAAGATAGACTTTGTGAGTTTGATGCAAGGTGAAATGAAATGAGGCCAGAGATGATTCATAACCAGAATCGCGCTATGTGGCCCTGGTGGTAGGGGACAGAACTGAGCCACCCACCCGACAGATGCCAGCCATCTCTCGGTAACACAGGAAAGATCGTTAGTATGTTACAGACATAAGAGGGAAACTTATAATTAGAGGTAATATTACTATCACCTTGTCTGCGAACTCGTGTGCAGCTGAGTGTAAGGTGTGTGATTTTGTGAGTGTTGGTGTAGATGCTGGTCAATATTAATGTAGGAATGCAACTTCACTGACCTCGCCATCTGCTGCAAAGAGCACATTATGGCACAGCCTCCTTAGTTGATGATAAACAGCCAAGAGGCCGCCTTGGAATCAGCAGTGGCGACGGACCCCACTTACAAACAGCTGTTGGATGAGAGAAGCTTTGTAGCACATGTTTGTGTGGTGCAGTGTGGCTGTAATGTAATTCACAGGGCCGACGCCAGCCAGGGGCTATACAGCGTATATGTTGCCTTGTTCCGTGATCACATAATGCTTTGCTAGTTATTTGTTAATTATTTTGTCAAGTAGGGTATTTTGTAATTGTATTTATTGCATTAATACGGGTTTCCGGGATTAATGTTATTCTGGTGCATGGTCGAGGGCCTGCATTACCAGTTTTAGTGATTTAAGGCGGTCTGTGAGGCAAACTGCTCTTTGGCCGCTTATATTTCTGAGTTTCGTCGGGATCATATACGGAGAGACTAGATATTTTCGGATTGGTATTTGTGGCACACTCTGTGTAGAATTTATCCGCCATTTTAATGAAGTGCTCATATATTTTTTGAATTTTTTAGTTCGTTATGCAGATCTGTAATAGGGCAGTATTTTCGCGCATCTGCCGCGATTCGCAGGAATTTATTTTGCATAATCTGCAGACTCTTTGTATGCGTCTTAGCTGCATGTGCCCATGTGGACGCAGCATATGTGATGACAGGTCGTTCAGCATAGTACATAGTATAAAGCAATACAGCTGTGTTTTCCGTAACAGCACTTTGTCTGTTGAGAATGGGATAGAGGGTGGAAAGCCTGGCATGCGCACTTACGCATGTGGCTTATACGTGTGCTTTCTAAGTGAGCTTTCGATCCATATGCAAGCCCAGATATTTGACATCTTTATGGGGTATGGGTTCACCAAATAGTGCGATTTGGGAGCGATTGGCGGCTTGAGGTAGCGCCCTGAGTGTAAAAATAATCGCCTCGCTTTTCCCGACATTGATTTCAATCCGCCATTTCGTGTAAAATTCCTTGAAGGCTGTTATGGCAGTTTGTAATCTTCGTGTTTCCAAGCCGATGTCGCGTGTGAGCGACTAAATATGACAGTGTCATCTGCATAACAACTGAATTGCACCAGTCAGTGATCAGGCTTCGGCAAATTACACACACACACACACACACACACACACACACACACACACACACACACACACACACACACACACATATATATATATATATATATATATATATATATATATATATATATATATATATATATATATATATATATATATATATAAAATAATACATGGCCAAGTATAAATAGTGTAACCATTACAATTATTTTTCTCTTTTTAGTTCATATATAAATAAAAGGTTGGTTTTAAAAGTTTTTTTACGTTTATTTTATTTTTCACTTTTTAGTCTCCAACCATGTGTTTGTATCACGTATATGGCTTTCCCTTGCTAAGAAAGATCCACATGATGTATCGTGATAGACCAGTAGTTCGCTTTCATTCCGATACGGGACATACTGTAGGAACAAACTATAATAATAGTTTTTAAGACCATTTGCCGGTACAAAATAGGGCACGCGCCCAGCAGCGACACTTGTAATCTCCATTTCACTGTTATCCGATTCTGTAAAACAAACTCGATACGACATTTACTGCATTTAGTTGTAGAGTTCCTATGGCCACCTTCCGGCTCCATAGTCAGATCAGTTCAGTGGTTTCCTCCCATTGTATTGCCATCGGAACTACACATGTTTGCAAAATTTCAGGTCAATTGGATAGCGGGAAGTGGTTTAAAATCGACTTGCGAGATTTCACCCGAACGTACAAACTAACTAACAAGGCAAGTTAAATAAAAAATGGTAAAAATACCGCGACCACATAGTCCTTCCAGTTAAAGGGATGATTTATAAAATCACTGGAGTGCTTTGTCAAAAGCCGAACTGCTCTTCAGGAAGTATATTATTATTACTGACGCGAGCATTAATCGGTCTTAGGATTATATATTCTGCCACTTTGGAGAGTGTATTTGATAGGCTAATAGGCCTGTAATTTTATTCTTGCGGGATTCTAGCCTGAAACTTTTGCCTTGGTTCACAGTGTTTGAACATGTCACGATTTAGAAACCAAATGGTCCAAGTGAATTACATGTCGTTCACGTCTTCCAATACTAAATTTTTATGGATCACTAAATTAATAGACATGTTAGTATGTTCCATTTTTGCATGTCGTTTAAGGTTGAAATATTTCGTGGTACATTACATGTTTTGGAATGAATCAAATCAATTGATTTACAAACCAAATTAACTGATTTACGCACATACTATGTGGTGGTGTGGAGTAAATTACATTTATATTATTTAATATATCATAAATATCCCATGAAACTGTTTTTGTGACACTCAAGATTGAAATATCCTGCAGTTATTTTAATTACACAGGTTTTAAATGTTACATGATAAAAGATGTAGTATTTTATACGACAGTATAATTATAGTGTGTTAGCATCACACTTTTAAAATGTATCGTTTTCTTGCAAGTCTGTATTTTGTGATGCATGTCGACAAACTTTTATTAATTATGTATAGTAATAATGTTAGGTTAGTGAATTGTTTCTGTAAATGTAGGGTGTGTGCTTCACATTTGTTGTAAAGATTTAACTATCAATTTACAATAGTAATAATTTACGTGTGTATTTATGTCCTGTCTGTGTTAACAACAGCGTGCATAAACTGTCGGGTAAAAAGTAACACACTTATCATATTAGCAATCTGCATGAACAAAATTTTTCACTCTCTTTTAAACTACAATATTTTGCGATTATAACAGTTAGAATTATTCATATCAGCAGCTATGATGGAGGGACCCATACATACTTTGTCATCACAGTATTTTAAATAATTCAACCTTCAATTATACATTGTTTCACTCTCTTAGTGTTAGGGTTTTTAATTTAATTGTTAGTCTCTTGTTTGATTCATACATTTCATTTTAACTAGATATAAAATATTGTGTTATCATTTCTGATTGTAAAGTTTACATCACGTAGAATGTCTTTACTAAAAATACGTTTTCTGTAAGAGGAACACTTAAGTGTATAAATAGAGGTTTTAAATTATAAAAATCACACATCTCATTGTTAGTGGCCTTGAGAAGCCTAGTACCTATGAAACATTATAAGTGATTTCATTTGCTTTGTTTTTAAAATAAATTCACACACTTTTTTTTAATGAATTCCTCTTTTATTGGAATTATAGTTTGAATCACTTTGTAAATGATTTCTAGTAATGTTAAAAACATAGTTTCATACAATTTTAAAAAAAAATGTATCGCACTGGGTAAAAAGACAGAGAAACAGTTATTTTTTTCAGCTATTTTATTTTGTAGAAGCTGTCAAACATTCACATATAGTTTACAAGAGTTGCCACAAATCATGTTACGCATCAGGCATTAAACTTTGAGAGCACATGACATACATTTTGATTACAGACAAGTAGACTTTACATTTGAAAACGTTACAGGGTGCAAACCAATTACACTTTGAGACTGTATGACATTTCACTTGTGTCAATTAAAGCACGTACAAGTTGCATCACATGTTACAATTACACAAAATTATATATTACAGAATCACATAACACTTTCATTACAGAAAATTAGACATTACACTTTAAAGAACTACAGGGTGCATCAGAGAGTACATAACATTTGAAAAAAAATATCGGATGTCTCACATAAATATTACACAATGACATAACTGCCAAACTTTGAGAGTGCAAAAAGTACAGGGTGATTGTCAAGTTACTTAACCTTTTTTAAGACATTAGAGGGTGTTGGCCACCTCACTAAACACAGCTTTCATACATTTTCTTCAAATTAGTTCTAGATCCTGTCCTTGAAAACTAGATTCAGGAAGCGAGCCTTTCTTATGCCCTGGCTTAATTCTCTCGATTTTAGTTTAAGTACTGACATATTTTCATTCAGGCGAATGTAGAATGACACGTTGGGTTAAATCTGTAAATATCTCTAAATAATGTGAATAAACATCATCTATAGATTCAGGTAAGGAAGCGGATCCCTGTCATATAAAATACCGAACACTTTGCCATGTCGGAATACTGAATCATTTCATGAACCTTTTCTTCCCCCTATGGAAAATGAATCACTCTGAAATGGAACACTCTATCACAGCTAGCTGTGAATTCTCTCAAAACAACATTAGACCAAAACAAGTAGGAAATGTTAGACCTTCCTGTCTTAACACTGATATAAGGATTCGCAGGATGGAAGAAAGACATGTTTATAGTACGAGATCCACCACTCGACTGAGACTATTCCATAAGCGACAACATAAAATATTATTTTTAAACTTGGACACCCTCCACAATTTTAAGCTGAACAATGACTGTGGGTTAAACCTTAATTTACCTAATTTCTGCATTCTACGCAAGTAACATTTAGATGAGGCACAACCAGTCACTAATAAGTAACCAATTTTATTATTTTATAGTACAAGTGTATGTATGCCTTTATCACATTCTTCAAAATACTGAAATGACATAGTATGAGGTGGTATTCATGATTCAGACTTTCACATTCAGTACAATAAGATGTAACAATGTGTTCGTCCTTAGTTTTAAAATTACATCTTCTCTGACATGTATGTTCTACACTTATTAACATGACAATTTGAACTGTCACAATCAGTTAAACTAGATTCAAGTACCACATTGTGATCGGGTGAGTTGATAGGCGGTTACTCCATTATCCCATTCTTCTTCTATCTCGTTGCTATAGCTAGATATCATTAAGTCTTCTAGCTCACACAGCAATTCACTGTCGGGATGGAGATACCTCACAGCCCAATAATTATGTGGCAAGGCCTCACCGAATCTAATGCCGAGGTTAGAACCTAAAGTGTAGCACCGATGTTCAATATTTAGGTTGGGGCAGATAAACCTTGCAGAGAGGTGCAGTTCCGACAATGGAACTGCACAAAGTAGTGATGGAGCAAGGCCTGGATATTGTACTGATGCAGGAACCATACCTGCTCAGGCGGAGAATACCAAGACTCCAAGGTCGTTTTGTTTTGTATTGAGAAAATGCTATGGCTGGAATATGGGTATGTAATCCCGAGATTAATTACACCCCTATCGAAGCTCTGTCAAATACGCATCACGTGTGTATCAAATTGGAAATGGGAGGAAGGAGTATGATGATTGTATCGTCATACTTCCAACCTCAAGACCCACTTGAGAGACACCAGAATCAATGGGATCTGATTCTAAACACAGCAGAACAGAGCATAGTATTTGGCACTGACATCAATGCCAAATCAGGACTATGTAATTTTCGAACAACAGACGACCGAAGGAAGGAGGTCAATCAGTATCTCCTCGACCGAAACCTGCAGGTTGTGAATCCACCCGGCCACAAAGCGACATACTTGTTGCCTGCCCACGATACAGAATCTTATCTAGATGGAACAGTGGCGACAGTGGGGGCAGCTGACTGTGTTGGGAACTGGAGAGTTTCTGATGAGGTCGAGAGCGACCGCAAGATGATCATGTTCACCATCCGGATGGATGTTAAGGGAAAGTCTAGACCAGAAAAACACCGATACATAACAGCCAAGGCAAACTGGCCCCTCTTCGACAGAGTGGTGCTGCTCAGAGATCTGAAGGGCTACGGGAGGAACTTGGAGAACATGACACTAGATTAAACAGCACAGAATCTGGTAAGAGTAATAATGGGGGCCTGTGACGAAGTAATTACCCAGGTCACCAGAAAAGTGCCTCATCACCCCTGGTGGGAACTTGATGTTCTCCAGCAAGAGGTAAAATCCCTATGGAAAAGGTTCAAAAGAACATACCAGTTCGAACCAAGACAGAGGACAGTTGAGCATTACAAAGTTGCAGGAGCAGTGTACACACATAAACTCAAAAAAAAAAAAAGACAGCAGGCTTGGAGAGAACTTGTTACATATAGAGGAAATGAAGACGCATGGATTATGGTCTACTGGATGGTGACAGGTAAAGTAAGAAGCTCAGAGGAGCTACCATCAGTCGAGGCTGATAGACGTCTTTTGTAGTCCTTTGAAGACATCACAAGTCATATGATGGAAGTCTAGTTGCCGGATGATACCCAGATTGGGGAAATGGAGTATCGCCTCGAGATGAAAGCAATGAAGGATATGGTGATTAAGACGGAAGAAACAGCACCCTTCTCTCTGGAAGAGCTGAAAAATGGTGTCACGGAGACAAAATTGAAGACGGCCCCAGGAATGGACGGATTGACAGGGGAAATGGGATCTATAAGGGAGGAGTGAGAAACCCGAGAAAAGCAAAGCCATACACACCAATTACACTCTTGTCCATGATGAGGAAGATATTAGAATTTCTAATCAGCAAGAGGTTGATGGAATACCTGGGCCAAGGTATCCATTCAAAGCAGTATGGCTTTATGAAAGGCAAGAGCACTGAAATGGTAGTCATGGACATAGTCAATCAAGTCAGAACATATGATCAGACCTATGTGCTTGTGGTATCTCTGGACATATCTCGGGCATTAGACAATGTGTGGTGGCCGCAGATTCCATGGCAGCTACGCTTGTTGGAGTGCCCCAGGAATATTTACAGAATCACAAAGAAACTTCCTGGCAGAAAGAATGTGTGCTCTAGAAATGGGAACCCACAGGGAGGAGAAAGTGCTGAGTAAGGGTTGCCCGCAAGGATCTGTGCTCGGACCTATACAATGAAATGTGATCTTCGAGGGACTGCTGAAGCTGGACCTCCCGCATGGCTGCGTGATTTATGAATATGCTGATGACGGGCTACTCCTGATTCCGGCCTGGACTAGGAGCGAGCTTGAGGAGAAGGCGGTGAGTGCCCTCCAGGGAATAGACCAATGGGCCAAGAAATTCAAACTAGAGTTCTCGGTAGAGAAGACTAACTGTGCCCTGTTGAAAGGCAACTTAAAGTAAAATCCTATTGTCAGGTTTAAGAACATGGTCACGTGTGCTTTGTGGTGAATAAGGTGACGTGTGCTTTTCAATTAATAATGTGGTTGTGATGTTCCAGAAGCTGAGGGCTGTGGCACCTGCGAACTGGGGTCTTGGCTACCAGATATTGAAACTCATGTACAGATCTGTTTTTCTGTCCATCGTCACATACGCATATGGAGTGTGGTTCCCAGAGGCGGAGAGAGTCCATGAAAATGGAAAGCTAAGGCTCATCAGTGCACAGAGAGCAGCACTTCTGGGGATCACCAAGACTTGCAGGACAACTTCCAATGATACACTACAAATGGTTACCAGGGAAATCCCACTAGATATCCTAGTGATAGAGAGAGGAGAAATTGCCAGAAGGAAATAGGAGGTCATTCTCCCCGAAGAACTAAAAGCAAGAAAGTAAGCACTTTGAGCAGATGGCAAACTAGATGGGAGAACACGGATAAGGGTAGAACCACTTATGCCATCTTTCTGGATGTCTGGAAGAGGCTGCGGTTGGGGAAGTGGCTCTTGATGGGAACTACTCAGCACAATTCTTTACCGTACATGGGAACTTCAGGGAGAAGTTGTCCTCATTTGGCTTGGTTGACCACCCTGACTGCATGGTGTGTGGGGTGCCAGATACCCCCTCTCATGCGGTGGAGTGCCCCAAGATAGAAGACCTTCGCTTGGAATTTGAGGGGAAACATGGACTCCTCTGACTCTGGAACATGCTCAGGGACAGGATCTTAGCATCTGAGGTGCTGCAGTACCCCACATCAATAGGAAAGATAAGAGAGGAGTTCGATGTCAGGTGTTCGAGTCGCATATTGAGTGGTGAGATTGATGACAGTTCGGAGGATGGGGATGATGTGAACAACCATGAACATATATTCCCCAAAGTGCTGGTACTATACGAGTGTGAGGGAAGCCCTCTCACCTCCTGCTCAAGACAAGAAGCAGTTCTGTCCACGGACAGAACACTTCTTGTTCAGAATACCAGTGTGGGGAGGGGGATCATAAAGGTGTCCACAGGCCCCCCTCCCGACTGCTGCCTGACAAAAGAAGAAACAAGCAGAAAAATAGGAATGAGCTGCCTAAGGCCAGGTCTATAACCCGAGTTATATGTGTCTGGAATCCAGTGGTATTCGTTCAGGAGGGCTTTGCCCGTTTGTCCCAAAACATGAATAAGCTCATGAGAGACAACAGATGAAGAACAATCTATGCCATGAACTGTGCCAGAGAGGTATGGGAAATGGGGGTGCCTATGGAGGAGGTCAGAACTGTGCAGCCGAGGTAAACCGAGGTGTACAAGGAAGTATTCCTCCATAGGCAACTTGTGAGAAGAAACGAAGCTGCCCCTGCTACTGAGAGAACAGTGACTATCAACTGGCCGGACGAACAAAACATGGTGGATGCGGCAATGCAGGCTTGGCCTGTAGGGTAACACCCGGATGAGCCACTGTGGTTGTACGATGTAATCATAAGAGGAAGTACCTGTCGAGGTTGGAAGTACACAAACTCTGATGGCAGCCCTCAACACGGTAATCAGGCAGATGGAGGGGGAAGACAAAATCCTCTTTCCCCCGAATGGTGGCAGTAGACAGGCTCGTCGTCACCCAGGCGGACCTGCCAACCGAAAGAGATGCACTCCTGAGCTTGCTCAGAGAGTGCCACAGACAAAGAGGTGAAAGATTCTCAGAGTCAGAGATCTTCAAGGATGCCGTCCATACATACAAGAGGTGTACCTTTGACTACAGTAAGCTCTTTACGGGGTACACTATGGTGCGGTATTAGTACTTCTTCCCGGTCGGCATCCTAACTAACCAGAGCTAGTCCCGAAAAGAACAGTAGTTTTCTCCTGTGGGTAAGCAGTCCTAGGTAGGGATTCTGTGAGGGGAGGGGAATCGGAAAGGGGTCCACAGTCCCTCTCTCAGCTGCACCTGACTAAGGATTGAAAGAACAATAAAGGGAAGAGTTACCACCAAATTAAGATCCACATACCCCTCCCCATTCATTAAATACTGATCACAACAATATGTGGATATGTCCCCTTTCCCTGGATGGGACTTAGTATCAGCAACAGAATGTGAGAACGGAAGGACAACTCACGGAATGAAAGATCGAACCTCAACAAGGCCACCAGCAGGTTGTATTGAATGGATGCATGTGTAAATGAGAACTGTAAAGAATGATTCCAGTGTGGTTTCACTACGCCCTTTGCGCCTGGGGTCGAGGTGGCGGGGAACAATTCTGGTTACCGGTCATTCCCCAAAACTAAGTTCATACACATTCAAGCGCACTGGGCTGCAAATGCAGATAATGGGGTACCGTCATGCTTAAATTTTAACATGAAAGAAGGAGAAGCATGGGCGCTGTAGTTAGTTGTGTGAGTAAGTAGTTCAGTGTAGTGTTACTTTAAATTTTTTGGACAGCATGGCGGTTTCAAAAATTGCAAAGTTCCCGGTGCACCCTGAAGATCAAAGAGCCTATTTAGGTTTTGCTTTGTGGGGGTTAAAGTAAAGATTAGACAGTAGTGCTCTATATATGACCTATTAATAGGTATCGGCCACCTAGAGGGGAGGATAGAGAGGCCAGTGCCGGTTCCACCGGGAACTTTATAGATGTAACATGTTCCTTGTTGTTACATTTTTCACTCCATACTACAGAATAAAGCAACAGTTGTTTTGCATAATGTATTTAATTTGCTTGTATGTAATAAGTTTTATGATGTCTTTACCTTACGCTTAAAATGCTAGTTCATTGACACTGCAAGGCAATACGCTATCAGGATGCAGATTATACAAAGCCAAGTGGTAACCATAACAAACGTCCAGTAATTTGAATGTATAAGTCGGACTAATTAAGTAGAATCTCCAATGCTCTTCCCCGTTGCACATTTGAAACAGAGTTTTGTCTTCTACTCGAAACCCTACTTTCCAGTATTCCAGCACTACACTTGCATAATATGATGTGTATCAACAAGTGTGCTAGCCTGATTGCGAGAGCACAAACATACTACAAGGAAGTGGACCAAAGCCTTGAGTGCTTAAAAACAAACCCCTGCAGGTAGTGCCAGTTGTTACTAAACACTGGCCAAATATTATGGCTAGAAACATGGTGCACGGGGTCTTTGTCATCGAGACACTGCACCAGGAAGACGTCCAAAGATGGAGGCATGTCATCCGCTGGCATTCGTCTAGTCATCAGCATGCAACATTATGAACAAGGTGAGGAAATTCCTTAGAAACTATTCAGAGTATCTTTAATGTAATTGAGTAATTAAATAATAAATAATATTAATCATTAACACAATGTAATCAATTAATATAATAAGAGCTCGTCCGATTTATAGACTAACTGAAAGGTTTGTAAACAAGATATAATTTGTATGATTTCAATACAGGACAATTAAGAGGTAATTATTGTTCACCTTTGAGTTGAACGTAACCCCAACTTGTGCATTATCATAAACTATAGATGTCTACACCATTGTTATAAAATGTAACACTGGTGGACGCGCTTTATGGTTCCACCGTTTTTGCGTGCTTGCTGAGCGGTAATAAAAAGTAAATTAACTAAGAAAGTTACATTCTTGTGAATTGCTATAAAAATTAATTATAATTATCAATAAATAGAGTGTGTTACAATGTTTAATGTTAAATAAAGGATGATTCAGCCATGCTAAATAATGTATAATTAAAACTAAAATTTTAAACCAAGCCTAAAATTTTAAATCATTCAGTTTTGTGTATTTAAAACCAAAAATATGATAAATCATAACTCTCATTCGATGCAGGGAAGATATATTTCAAATGATTAAACATAAAAATAAATTACAACCTGGCCTTGTATGTTTATGTATAACAGTAAAGTAATTGTCAGATTGATATCTAAAGAGGTAATGTAGTTGAATATAAATAAAATGATTTGTATGTATTGAAATCATTCTTGACTAACTAATAATAATTTTAAAAGTATTGAAACAAGTAAACTGAAATAAAAACTCAAAATATCTGTGTGGGCGAAATAAATATTTTGGTATTAAAAATAATAATTTCTATACAGTGTAATAAAACATATTATATTGCTTAAGATTTTCAGACAAAATAAATTGATAGGAATAATTGAATATGTATAATAGGCAATGTCATGTATAGCAATACTAAAGCTGTATTTAATTCCTGATATAAGAATTTTATTATGCTCATGGTAGATGCATGTGAATATGACATTGCAGTTTAATGCTGGGCGGTTGTTACATATAGTTAATATGTAATATTAAAATGCTTCCGTATATGACATGCATAAACGCTCGTACGCACCAGAGGGGCCAGTTTAAAAAGTTGCCAAATGGCAGAAGCGCGACCCGGTTCGCAAGTGTGAAATAATGCGTTGAAAACACACCTCCCCCTGCAGGTGACTCAGCATGATTGTGTGGCCGACTGCCATGGTGTTTACAAACATGTGTCTGAGCACGCGCTGCTATTGTGTGCACATACATTGTTCTATAGCTAAGAATAAATAAGGGCTTAATTGCGGAGAACATTTTTATACACTTCACTGATTTTAATGTTAATAGGAATAGGGATTGAATGATTACCGTCCAACCCAAGCAGTGCGGCGATCCGAAACTACCAACTTCCATGGTGCCAGCCGTACTAGAGATATGCTGGACCAGTCATTAATTTTATGTGTCATCTGTTGGACGAGATGTGAGCATGGAAGACTAGTGAAACAATAAGGGTATTAACGAATTGGGAAATAGTGCCATAGACATACCCGCTTCTGCTGTGAAAGTCGAATACATAGAGTATCCACATAACAAAATTGATAGATAGTTTTACTCAGAAGGTCACTATTTTCTCTCGTGAGACACGGGAATGGGGGCATATGGCAGCTAGTCAACTGACCAGTATAGCACATTGTGTTTTGCTCACAAGTGCAGGACTCGAGGCTCTGTCGGGAGTCGAACCTAAAGGAGATTTGGGAGCCTATCTAGTATTTCTCTGTGCTGTCGAGACGCCTCCAGCCAGAAGGAAGAGATGAGAGTGATTGTATAGAGATTTGGACTTTAACTGTGGGTCCTGGGTACTACACAGTTCAGGAATTGGACTTTTTACTGTGCATCATGCATATTATACAGTAAGCCACGAGTATGCCAATACCATGGGGGCACTTCACAAATTGGAACTCCTGGGAGTAAAACCATTGAGTGCAGATTCCCTGCAAACTGGGATTTTATTGTTTCATGTTTTTGGAAGTGCTGATAAATATTATAGAATCTTTGAGTATTGTATGTCTAAGATAGGTCAATATTTAATTTTATTTACCATTTTGTATTTCAAAGTTTGTGTTAAAAGTGATTTATAATAGTGGTAATAATTAACTTAAACTGAATATATTCACACACAGCACACATACAATATGAAGTAATTAGTTGGATGATTTAATAAATCTGTAAAACAATTGTTAATGTCGAGAATTCAGATCATAATTAAGAGAACTATTTAGCTTGAGAGAGTATGTATTAACAAAATATTAAAAGTCATAGCATGCGCAACCCACAATAAAAATAATCAAAGAAACCTAGGCTACTGTAAAATATGTCTACACGCACAAACACACACACACACACACACACACACACATATATATATATATGTATGTGTGGTGTGTGTGTGTGTGTTTTATATATATATAAATTTTATGCACACTATAATTTAAGTAAAATGTAGTAATAAAGTATTTGTAAGCTTCAGCACAGCCAAGGGAATCGCAGCCATTTGCGTGAAACAGCATGTCCACGTTTGTGACGTCATGGAATATGTTACCAGACCCCTCCAGAGCGGGAGGGGGGGGGGGGGGAATAACGAAAAGCGGTCTACACGATGTCATGCAACACGATGTAGCTTCGCGCTTCAGTAACAACACACGAGTAACAGAATTGCATTAAGTTTTTTTACATGCCATGTAACACCCAATATATATTATCACACATAATATTACACGCATGGCCAGGTCAGTCAAACAATCAAACATACAAACATGTTACACAAAACCTGGATACACAAACAAGAGAGATTTGCAATCTAACATAACATACAGTTCATCCGTACTCTACATACCCAGGAGTGATTATTTAAAACAATTTTTGAACATATTTCAATGCAATTATTAGCCTTATATGTGTTTTAACATGCCGGCGATCGGTGGATAAACAATTTCTATTTTAAACTGTATAGATAGGGTACAAGTAAATTAAATATGCGCCTTAGATAAATGTTGCTGGCACAGATACAACATTATTATTTCATCTTGTGAATTGACTCGGTACTGTGATGAAAACAAAATAATTAAATAGTAACAAAAATAGAATCATATATACAGAATGTTATTGTTTACAAAAATTCAAGGGAATTTCATACAATAATGTGAAACTTAGTTATATAAAAAGTAGCAAAACAAATTATAGTTTGCACACATGTGTTACCGCATTAAGGAAATTATATAATATAAATATATTCAAAAGAATATTTTGCATTATTGATACTGGTATTAAAACAATGTTTAGTAGTATAAATATATAGTTGTGAGTTAATTTAAGGATTCCTCTCAATCCTTCCTGACATATTGAAACATAGTTTGCTATTAAATTCTCGAATTTTTCATATTTTTAAAGAACTCTTAATATAAACTTAATGTACTACATTTCATATACAAAATCCTTCCACATCATAATATTGTGACATCACATACATTTTATGAGTAAAGTATAGTTAAATTATCATATTTTGTTACACGTTGTTTATTGTGCATTGACATGATCTAAAAAAAAAATTTTTTTCAGCTCGTACTCATAAGTGTATAAACTTAATATGTTGTAATAGTGGGAGCGATTTACTGTAGTTTTATTTTACAACATAATATGTCAATTGAGATTTCAAATTAAGAGATTAAAAGTAAATAAAAACTTTAACTTTTCTTGCAATTCTACTAGTAATTGTTAAGCCATGTATAATGTAGGGCATTTAAAATCTCAAGAGAGGCCGACATTACGCACATCGTGTGCGGCAGCCGCGAGTTGCGAACAAGACACTTGCACGCCTCTTGCAAAAAGCGAATTGCAATACCATCCGCCATTGAGACCTCAGCACTTACGACGAGCTGCCTGACCATGATACGATCCCAGTGGCAGTTCCCTATACATTTTCCTTTCAGGTCACTCTTCATACTTTAAATATCCTATCCTCGTCCATTTTCCTACTGCCAGAAGAAGTTGCAGTAACTTAATAATTGGCCAGTTAATTATTCAAATAAATTGGCATTACCATCGTCCGCCATGCGTGATGAGGACACCATGCTTATCAAAGGAAGGGGATAATGTTATGTACAGCAACAGGCATGCTAGCCTGATTGTGAGAGCACAAACATACTACGAGGAAGTGGAACAAAGCCTCGAGCGCTAAAAACAAACCCCTGCAGGCAGGGCCGGTTGTTAATAAACAGGGTCCAAATAATACGGCTGAGGGAGTCTTCATCGTCGAGACACTGCACGAAGAAGATGTCCACAGATGGTGGCTTGCCGTCCGCCGACATATTTGTAGTCATAAGCCTACAGAATAATGAACAATGTGACGATGTTTCTTAAAACTATCCGGAGTGGCTTTAATGTAATTGAGTAATTTATATGAGTGCAATTTAGGGAGATAAAGATGTAAGTATTGTTGACCTTTGAGTTACACCTAACAACTTGTACTTTAATATGAACTGCAAAAGTACACAACTTTTTTTTATAAAATGTAATAGTACTTGACTGTTCAGTCGAATCTCTCCATCATAATTGAAGCTCTACCATCTTCCCCTTCCTTTAGATAGACATATCGGCCATCTTGGGTTACTAATCACTCACTGGCATCTTGGTTAAACCGAAACTGCAGTTGGAAATGTTGTTTAGCCATACTTTACAGTTCCACATTCCACAGGTAGAGAATAGGCAGTGACTGTCCCCATGTATTTGGGTGATTTGCTCATTATTAAGCCCTACATATTTCAGTCCACATTATAGCCGATGTCCTAAAAGTCTCTCATTAATATGTACTTTATTTGTTTATGCCCTGAATCTTTGGTTATTTCTTTACCTCGAGAAATAAACCTTAACTGATGTGGAGAACATGGCAACTCATTATCGGGTCGCATATTGGACAGTCTTCTTCATTACATAAGCCCCATTATTCGTAAGTATATTCGAACTTATTTTTGAGACATTGCAGTGTTCTTCCCCATTTCAGAGCTGGATTTGCCATGGCCTATTGATAGCCCAGAACCTTACTATTCTGTATCACGGCACTACTCTCTCGTACTTGCCTGAAGGGTTAAACATCTCCATTGCGATGTCAAAAGTAAACTGAAGTAGAAACCCGAGGTGCTCCTGTATTTATACCTCAGGTTCCCCCTCCACCACCACTACTTCAGGTTGTGTCAAGCAGTGAAGTATTACATTGTCTATTGGGGGTTCCTCTCCAGCCGCTTGCTATCGGCTATTTCAACATTAGTTTCGAATTTTCGCCTGTTGAGAATAATGGCGATTTATAGCCATATATTTAACTTAGCTTTTTGAAAGGATAATCTTTCTCTTGTAGTTACATCAATAAGTTTACATGTACTCTAAAACAATTATAGTTAAATATAGCAACATCTGAAAAAAATGACATACAAAAATGTTGTGTATACCTAGTAATGTGTAACTAACTAACCATGTGTAACTAAGACCCAACCCTGTACATTAACATAGTTGGTATATACCTGAAGGGGTGATATCAGATTTACGACTACTCTACCGAAGCACCCCCAACTTTAGAATGTTTAAAACGAACAGATAAAACCAAATTTAAAGAGATGCTTCCCTCTTCTCATGACATTGAATAATGTTTGGCAATCTAGGATGAAAACAAACTCATACTTACACAGTCCTTAACCAGAGGTAAGTTTTTAAAATTGTGTTGTTAATTCCCAAAGGAATATTTTAGTTATTATATGAGAAAAGGATGGGTCGTTGGGAGGGTTTAGAACAAATATCTGAAGACATCGAAGTAATATTTGCAAAGTGTTACTCAATGTATTAATAAAACCATAAAAACTGTTTCCTTTTATTTGTATCCATACATTTTATACAACATGAATCCAAGCACATTTAAAACATAGACATATGAATACGAACATACAAGAGTTAAAATTTACAACATGAATCATAATACAAGAGAACATAGTATTTATACAATCACTTACATCAAGACTTTTAATACAATCAAACATAAGATAGGTTTTGGTACATATATTCTCTTAAAGTTTCGCTTTTGTACTGAGTGTAAAACATTTATTTTTAACATTTGTGAATATTGTAATGCTTTACTAAGGAATTCGAGTTTGGACATTCATAGAACCTTCTAACATTTACAACTTCAGCTTTATTTAAAGTTTTGATAAGATTCTTTTCAGTTTTTCCCAAGGCATATTGGAATCTGTCTTCATACTATGAGGCCAGATTCCCATTTCAAATCATTGACTTCGTATATCTGATGATGATACCTACTTCGAATTTCTGGACTTAAGACAGACAACAGATCAGGTGGTTTGAAACTTAGGAATTTTGTGTCATCATCATCATTAGAATACGATAGTTCATGTTCTTTTACAATAAATTAATGATTGTAATGGTTTACAAACCATCGCATGCAGCAGAACATGGTTAGAGTGAAGATCTAGTCTTTTAAACACATAACAATTTATACTTTGAATTAAATAGTCGCATCAAAGAATATTAATATATACAATTTTTCCCCTAAGGGAATCATTAGCACTTTTTCAAAATCCGAAAGCCAAAATAACATTAAATACACTTTCGCACTCTTCATTAGAATGGCCACAATAGTGCCCATTATGCATTCTAACCTTGATGTGTTTAACAAAGACACTATGGCTTCCACTGCTGTCTCGGAACTGGAAGGCCATCTGCGAATGCTGCTGTGGATTGGTCTGCACTACACAAGTAGTATATATCAGTTTACATGATTGAACAGTCTTTATTCAAACTTACACTTTACTGAAAAATTCATGAAGGAATATGTTATATTTTACTAAATTGAAATGCTGGAAAAACAGTCTTACAGTTTAAAATTTACTATAGTGGTAACATGCTACTCAAAATGGTGGGTCACATGCTGGAACAGTCTTGTGAATCAGAGTTTACAAACATGTGGTTGGGAAATATTATAACAAACTTTACTGAAAATTCACAAAGTAAGGTTGGAAAATATTTGCCTTCATTTTATAATTTTTTTTTGTCAGTGTAAAATTTAATGCTAGGCTAGCCGAGTGGTCGCTAAACATTTCTACTCATACTTTAACAAGTGAAATATATAAGAAGGAACTTTCTTTAATCAAGACTCTCGTATGAAGTCGTGTACACTTTTATTGAATATTTATGAACAACATTTAATATTTGAAATCTAAGTGTAGGGGCCTTTGGGCTTGGGGATATAATTAATGACAAATACAATCTGAGTTCAGATATGAGTGGTAGGGTGCTGACATGCACTTAAGCTTCTGTAATTCCTCTTTTGGTACGTGTACTTAGCGTGTAATTACTGTAGTTGTAATTAATTGATTCTTTATTGGAAGGTAAGATCAAAGTACCTCCGATGGAGTTCGAACTAAAACCGTCCCATTTTAATTGGTAAATATACTTAATAACATTGCTCGGTCCTTCATTTGTAACATTTACGGGCAGGCTAGCGTGGGTTGGTAAACGAGCGAGTTTTCAGCTTCATAGAACGAATGGAAGTTAGTGTGCCTGGGGAGAAACGTTGGAGAACCGACACCCTGCATCCATTGCTGGGCGAACACAAGGCGGTGAGGGCAGTGTTATGGTCTGGGCAATGTTCTCGTGGTATTCTCTAGGTCCCATCATCCATGTGGAAAGCACTCTTGATCAATTGGGTTATGAATCCATCCTTGGCGATCGTGTCTACTCGTACATTATGATTGTCATACCTTGGGAGGATGGGATATTCGAGCACGATAATGCGCCTTGCCGCATGGCTAGAAGTGTCTGCGCGTGAATGGATTAGCACGATCAAGACTTCAAAGTTCTTTCCTGGCCCCAAACAGGCCCGATCTCATTCCAATTGAACATATGTGGAATACCTCAATCGTCGTGTTTGCCGTCTGTCTCCTCTGCCACGCACCCTTCAGCAGTTGTGGAATGCACTGCAGACAGCATGGCTCCAGATACCCGTGGAGACCTATCAGCACCTGACTGAGTCACTTTCAGCTCGGCTAGCTGCTGTCTGTGTTGCAAAGGGCGGTTACTCTGGATACTAGCAGGTTGTCATAATAAAGTGATTCGACTATAAATATATAAGTAATGCCATATCGTGTTGCTAGGCCTACAACTTTAAAACTGTGTGAGTAAATGGGATTCAATTACAAAAAATATTTTTTGTTTAAATATTTCGAAATCATCATCATCTTATCTCATGCAAGAATGTGTTCTGCTGATAGTTTGATCTGTGTACCCGTTTCTCACGCGAATTCTTGATATTTGCATATGAAATTTCGAGATCATCATCATCTTATCTCATGCAAGAATGTGTTCTGCTGATAGTTTGATCTGTGTACCCGTTTCTCACGGGAAATCTTGATATTTGCATATGAAATTTCTCATACAAAGTTATCTGTTTAGTATCATGTAAAAGTAGCTTAAATGATCGATTTTGAAAAAGGTCACTGCTCCAACCTACAAGTATTTGAACGTGAAGACGATGTGGAGTGCGTCCACAAGGCCCCCTGGCGCTACACAGGTGTCCTTTAATAAACTTGCTGCATTTTTATCAATATAAAAGTCAGTCAGGTGGATTGGGCTAGCCCCACCCGACCTGGGTCTGGAATAATGATGAAGTAATGAGAGGATGAGAGTCCCCAGAGGAAGTCCACCGCACTGATGGTGCAGTGTCCCGGTGACAACATGCGCCCAGTGATGTACGTTAACAAAGCGACGAAGCGAAAGTAATTCTATGTCATAACATGTAATTACAAGTTTTACGTAAATATGTATGCACAATGAAATGATTCCTTTTGTTGTTTTTAATACAGATAATTTGAAGAATCACTTAATTAAAAAAATAACTTTTATAATTGAATGGGCGATCGCAAAAACTTTCTAACCATCACTGTGTAACAATGACGGAAAAGAACATTTGCAATCACGTAGAAAAAATGACCAGTGCATAAATTAAAATATCGTCTGCAGTTTGTCGTAGTACATAACATATTTCTATGTGCTCGCTGCTTCGTATCACTTGCGAGGGTTCAGTCAATCCATAAAATTTTAAATCGAATCACGTATTCCAGGTTCCAAAGTGATCGATGAAGCTGTATCATTGGCTTGCTGTGAATCTGGCAAGAGAGATGTCGCAGAAGCTTATAGTAGGAATATAGTTTGGAGGGCAAGGCACTGCGGACAGCGGCGAGGCGGAAACGAAGAGTGTCCTTGAAGATTGTGTGGCAGAGGCAATGCACGTGTCACCAGTTGGGCGAGGAACCAAGGTGAACGATCTCCACACGTCCGACACAGATGTGTGGACATAGTTGAGAGCTGATCCTCTCCAGAATCTCCCGCTGACGTCACGGCCAGCTCTCTTCAGCTCTGGTCTATGTACGCCATATCAGCCACCGTGTGTTTCAGCCAGTAAGACTGAGCCTTCGCCTGCATACACCGCTAGATTATTACTCAATGTGTGCATTTAGCTAAATATACAGGTAAACAAGCTTATTGGGGAGAGAGTGTTAGGTGGCTTACACATTTGTAAACTAAAGCAGTAAGCAGAAGATTTCGGAATTAAGTAGAAGGCTAACAAAAATTTAGTATTCTCAACAGCAATTTAACTCCGGAAGTTTAGCCAATATATATGCATTCTACAAGTATGTTGTTCGAAATTATCACAGAATTTAAAGTTCATTCAGGTATTATTGCTTTCTGTATTAATTTTATTAATTTTTATTTATTCAGCAGAACACATTTCGAAGTTCGTTGTCCGGAATAAAAATAGAAAAGTGTGTTCACTTCGATATACGATTTTTATGTAACTGTCTATATAAGCTTTACAAATTCTTAAATGTTATAATGTAAAACTTAAGCGTTGGACAGTAGTAGATCAATTGTGCACACTTCGGTTTTTGCCAAGGCAGTGGATCAATTTTTAATCTTTACTGCTAATATTCTTAATTGTGTTAACCGTCAAACATGTTGTTTAGAGTTACATGGCACTACGCAGTACCATGAATATGTACGTATAGTGGCTTGCTCCGTTGTCACGTGGTTATTGATGTGCATTATATCTGAAACCAGACATGTCCAGTCGAGTCTTTGAATGAAAGGTCACCTGTACCGGCTGGGGTTTCCATTTGAATGGAGACATTTCTTGCAGCCATGACCGCCTCTATACCGTCGTTGTTCGGCACGATAACCGAACACACCACCGAGTCGAGTCATTGACTACTAGAGTGTGAGATATCAACAATGTGTTGAAAGTCTAGCGTGTTCAATTCGAGATCCGTCAATAAATTTACATTAATGGGATTTAATATCCCACGATCCATCTTGGTGAAGAGCAAAAGTATCGGTTTGTCATTTGGCATTATGCGTGCAAACCACTCGATTCCTCCGAGCAGAGAATCCAACTCAGAGTTCAATTCGAAAGAATAGATGGGGGACACAAAACTTAGCGGGAAATTACTGCACCAGCGATACGCTTGCGAGATAAAATCCAGCTGTTTTTTCAATGTGGAATTATTAATTTTTTTGTTCACAGCAGCCACAATCGCTTGAGATTGATTTTGTGCATCAATTGTAAATCATTTTTTGTGTTTCAAAGCGCATGGAAAATGATTTGCAAAATAGTCAGTTAAATAGTTGTTTAGTGAAAGGTCGGTAAGGGAATTTAGTGGGCTATCAATTATACGATAAGTTGCCAAAATATTTGCGAGTAATTGGAAATGCCGATCGGTTAAATTGGGTATCTGCGACAAGATTTCGTACACCTCAAACAGCTTGAGTATGGGCTTCCCATTATCCGCGCACGTCATTTCCACTTATATTTCTTTTAGCCTTTAACCACAACCGAAAAAAAATTATTATGTATGCGGCAAAACCCAAAATATTGACCCCACCGATAAAAATTAATCCGTAATACAAATACCGAAATATGTTTTTCGTATAGTCGAATACATCACCGCCAAAAGCCACAACATTCTCCACATCTTTACCCAATATATCGGCGATCGCATCCGTCCACGAGGCATTAACACAACGATATTCCACGTTGATGTCGGTCACTGAAGGATCGTTTCGAGCACTGTCATAATGAACGCAAACAACGTCATTATCCGCCCCCAAACACCGGGTGTTTTTTACCTCGTCGCATGAAACTTTATCGTCGCATAAATCCAAGTAACTATGGTTTAAAAACGTCCGACAACTGAGATGATTTACTTTAGACACTTTTCCCCTCGGAATAAATTCCGTTTATGATTTTCGCACCAACGCCTTATTTACGCCTAATCATCGGGCCATCAAATTCCAAAATGGATAGAGGAGTGTCGGATTTCACACCGATCGATACTTTTTTCGTATTCACATCCTCGATAAATTATTGATCGTTTTCGAAATACAGAGTGTAATAATAGGTTTCGATTAAATTCTCCGAGATGTTTTGTTCGTTGTCGGAATTATTGTGAACCATGCTGAAGGCAACCACATCGGCAATACTGCACTGAAACGAATCAAAACTTTCGTTATCTTCAGTTCAAATTACTTTGGTCAATTCCGGAGTACCCACATGCACAAACGAATAGTTTTGATCAAATTTGTACTTTGGCATCGCATTGAAAAAGCGATTGAAAGATGTGATGCATTTACCCAAATTTGCTGAAACTTTTATGGGATCGCGATTAGTCCACGACATAGACTGTACTATATAGGCGATGGTGTTTCGTTCACTAAAATTAATTCAGTCAATTTTAGTTGGAAATTGTTTATCGTCCAAGCATTATACATACCAATGACGGAATCCAAATGGGCAATGGACGAAAAGGCATTTTGCAGTATGAACGTTGTCGTGGTTTCTGTTGTGTTCGGCATAGACACTAATTGATAGATTATGCTAATGACTGTGGGATAATATGAGCAAAACTTTAGGCGAACTTTCGTATCGGAATTTGCATACATAAATATGCGAGCCATTGCCCAAAATTGACCCCATTTATTATAGGTTTGGTCGGATTCGTAAAAACAGAGTTTGGAGCATTGGCCACTGAATTGCAAACATCCATTTTTCCGTCTTGGCCATTACTGCTTTTATCGAATCAATCACAAAGAAACCATAATCACCTCTATCTCGAGATACCAAACTCGGCGTCCTCGTAAACATGGGACCGAAATGTAATGGGATTGTCGAATGCTCCAACATCCATTTCACTTTATCAATCACCGCCTTTGAATCTATATTGAAAAATTCTGGCAGAGCGATAAAATCCTGAGCTGAATAATATATGTATAGCTGTAGGCTCGGAGAGTTTCGTGCATTTAAACTTACAATCATACACCCCCCCCCCCCCCAAATCCCAAACTACCCACTTTCAAAAAATAATAATCGTGGTCTACTATAGTTGGTTGTTGATTTCCCCCACTCCTATCTTCAACAACCGATTACATTGCAGCATTTCATTTTTCCTCCCTTTCCTTCATTTCAGTTTTCCTATATGGCAGTGAGATCTGGAAAATAAGACTTCAGTCGACAGAGAGAGATGGAAAGAG
Source organism: Dryococelus australis (assembly GCA_029891345.1). Classification (NCBI taxonomy): domain Eukaryota; kingdom Metazoa; phylum Arthropoda; class Insecta; order Phasmatodea; family Phasmatidae; genus Dryococelus; species Dryococelus australis. The sequence continues at coordinate 176,763,463 of CM056999.1, forward strand.
TAACATCAACCTTCCTTCTCTCCAGAATAAAAGAGAAATAAGGGAAGAATAATAAGGTAAGTAAATTAATATGTGTGTGTGTGTGTATATATGTATATATATATATAAGAGAACTAAGGTAAGAATAATATGGTAAGTTAATATATATTAATTTAAATATATATTTACTTACCATATTATTCTTACCTAGTTCTCTTATATTCTGGAGAGAAGGAAGGTTGCTGTCGCTCTGCCCAACTCTCGCCGTTGACTGAAGTCTTTTTCCAGATCTTTCCGCCATATAGGCAAACTGAAAAGGGGGGAAAGAAGGGAAAATGAAATGCTACAATGTGATTGGTTGTTGGAAATAGGTTTGGCCCGGGGGGGGGGGGTTGATGCCAATAATGGAGCGCTCTGATAAAATCACACAAAACTAAACACACTTATTAATTAGTTTCTATAAAACAAGTTCATATTCAAAGTTTGTCTAGTTACTGTAAAGTGAACAGTAATGTAATTTAGGATAATGTAATGTCATAAACTTTACGTCAACTTGGTATCAATACTGCATGATTTCATGCCTATACTACTGATCTGAATGTCTGGACTCATGACATCACTCATGCATGGTTGTTGTTTTTTTGTAAATTATTCTTTTTATTTTTTCATTATTATTTGTGTATTTTTTAAATTGTTATATATATTAAAGTCAGTAATTTCCTTTACTCGAGCTTTGTGACATTTGATACAACAACATTCTGAAAACATTATCCGACTGGATTGAGCAACAATGAAAAAGAAATAGCATGCACAATCGGCAAACTCATTAGTGTTCCGATATTCAACTATTTTATTTATTTAAATAACCAATGATACGTCATCGTTATATTGCCAACGGAATACTATTTATCTTTCCGATTACATTATATTTTGGCTGTTGGATGTTAACTGGTTTGATAACAATACCAACTAGTCATGAAATATTTTTGCTATCGCCAGATCTGGCAACTTGATTCCCATTGCTGGTATATTGGCTGATATTTTTTTTATTATTATACATAAAGAGGGACTTTTCCTTTATTCTAGATATAAGATTTGCTATGTTTGGTACGAAATGCGAGAGCGGCAACAACGAAAATCGGGAAATATTCTCGAATGGATTTCCACATGCCCTCGAAAGGTTAATCACGAATCTGAGTTTTCAATCCAACAGCCCATCACCCTCGCAAAATTTAATTAGTTTGTGTAAAATACTGAACCTACACTGATTATAACTTTGTACAAATTGTCATAAGCCAACCATTCTAGTCATGAACATTGAAAGTTCGCTTCTGTATGTATTTTTCAACTTGCAAAAAAAATACACCGTCGATACTTTTGGTTACTTAAATATGACAACTGGGACTTTGTTTTACAGAAACATTCTCCAAAATACAACCAACTAATGAAAGAACCAAAAATTTTACAGAATCACATTGTATTTAAAAAATTGGAAAAAACAAAAACGACTAGCATCAATTTCCGCACAATTCATGACTGCATGTTCAAAAAACTAAATCAATAAAACTGTTATACTGTCAGCATCTCAAGACTACCCTTATGTGAACCAAGTATACACATTGAATCACTTGATTAATTCGTTGAGACATATTGGAAGGAAAAATAAACTAGAATACAATTACAACTATAGATTATTTGCAACAAATTTGTATACTCGAAGTGGCTTGAATTTCCTAATGCCTTGCTTTCGAGAACTCGATGCGGAAACAAACTGGAGGTTGAAGCGAAAATTTTATTTTAATCAGTTTGCATACGCGATAATGATGCGCTTTTTAATTTTTTTTTAGAAGATATTTATTTTTGTGCATTTGTAGAGAAAAGGAATCCTATCAAAGTAGAGTCTGATTTGCAAAGATTGTTTCTGGTAGAAATTGAAAAAAATGAAGATGACGATTTCAAACTACCATCCACAGCCAAAGAGTTTCTATCAGATTTGATCAAATGTGAGTCGTTATGCAGTATTTTGCATATCCGAAACATAAACCAAGAGAGACATTAATGCCGCCGTTTAGAGCGATCGATACGCGAGGTTGGTTTGAGGCTTATAGATCGAATATCGCACCGATTGAAAATACGTTGGTTTATTTGCAAAAAAAATGGAAAAAAATTGAAAACTTCGTTTATCATACGCTTTTCTCGCTATCGTGTCGCTTGAGTAAATGCCATCCTTATTTTTTAATCATTCAATATCATTTTGCCGACATTCACTTGTCGTAAGTCGAACAATTGGTGACGACAAAGGGATATATTTCCCTTACGAAGGTGTTTTGTTAATGTAAAAATAGGTGACAAACCACAAGAAAATGGACCTTTGATAATGTTTGTAACACCGACGCATATCTCGTTGTGTTTCAGGCAGAACCCTTCAAAACCCAATTTAGAAGATTCGTTTACTCCATCGTTTTTGATTCGAGTCAACGTGCCAAAGAAAAAAAAACAATGTTGGTGATGGTGGGGGTGGTGGTGACAAAATAATATTACGTTTTAATAAAAAAAACTTTATTGGATCCAAGAGTGGGTTTCGTGTTTGCAAATGTGAATTTATGGTTTTACCATGACGATGATATAGAACATTATGTGTAAAATTCTCTCGAACATATCATTAACTCACCCATCAAGTTGTTGAAAAGTCATTGCAATGTGAAACAATATTTTAATAAAATATTAAATATTGAAGTGGTAAAAATACAAATTTCATTTCGCACGAAACTACGCAATCTGATCGTCGCATTGACATTATCTTATTTCCCAATTAAAATAGGTATGCTGATTGGCCAAGACTTAAAATCGGAAGACAAACCCGAATTGTTATTGGTTTTGTACGATAATTACCAATCCTGGTTGAATCCACCAATTTCAGCACTAGTTCATTTGTGAATATAGTAGGTAAAAAAATACAAACTTTTTAAATTATTTTTATTATAATCATATTCTTTTGCATAAGATTCACAAAGGAATTCCAAAATCCGAGAGCAAGTGAACATCATGACGGGATGAATGTTATAATCTTCAGTACACATGGGTTATTTTTTAAAGACTGTCCCAGTGATAGTTCCTGGATTGAATCGTAACGAGCTTTGAATATATAAGAGTGTTCAATTTCTTCGTTTTCTTCTTCTGGTGTAAATTGGACATAATTTTTCGAAACGGGATAACACCAATTTATGTTGCGAACAAAAACAAAGAGTTTGACAGTGTTGCAATTTTTTTGCACAATAGATTCGAGATCCAAGGTGCAATTTCCACGCAGTTCTTCCATCTCGTTTCCACTATCGTCATCGAAGATGTAGAACCGACAGACGTTAACATCTTCATCTACATATCCATCTACTCTGTCGTGAACATAGTTAGTTCTCGATATACCCTTCATCTCTTGAAAAAAATACTAGATAAAAGATTTATTTTATTTTACTCTTGAAAAAAAACGTGACATGAAAAAACTCTTTCTCTCTCTCTATATATATATATATATATATATATATATATATATATATATATATATATATATATATATATATATATATATATAACACCTCCCTTTTAAAATAGTTCAGTTCTTCTACAACCATGCACAGGGAATTCTTCTTTTGCCGTTACTTGAATCAGTTCAACGACTGTGTAGAATACTTGGCTCGTAAACATAATGTGACTTTTCAGCCTTGTCTCAAAAATACAATTCTCAAATGCAAACAGATTGGCATTTGTGGTATTCCATCGTGATCTCGTTCCAATCACGTTTATTTGGACTTGTGCCATTATCACAACTTGAACTATACGACTTGTATAACCATGGAGGATCGCCATATCTGCAATATATTTCCCGTGAAGCTGGGATCTGATTTCGATTTGAGATTACTCCATCATTATCGTGGTTATTGCGATGGCATCGAAATGACATCATCACCCTCGTCATCATCTCCATCACCACAATTGTTTCACGAATGTGTGATGGAATATTTTATGGTGATATATTCTAAAAAGAGGAGATTAAAAATGGAAAACTATTCCACGAAAAATTCCCAAAGTCGCGGTTATTTCGTCGAAAACGGTCGTTTGTGTTGGGTTCTCTACATATTGGCGAATAATCGCAAAATTACCACACATTCGAGTGAGGCGAACACACAGTCATCGCTTTCGCATCAACAAATACAGTTACACCCAAAAAAATAAAGGACATTGTTTCGAACTGACTTTGTTAGATAAAGAACCAAATGAGTTTGTTCACCATAATCCTGAAGGTGAAAGCTTTGAAAATTATCTTGATTTGTGTACTTTACACTCTTTTGAAGTGGATGACAAATACATTGCAGGCAAAATAGATTGTCCTGATTGGCAATTGGTGCAAGCTCGTTTCCATGACGAATACGTACAAAACGAAAAAAAGAACAACTATTTCAAACTTGAACCGTAAACCATTGACTCCTCAGATCAGCGATCGAGATTTCTCTGGGCTCGTCGTCAGACATGTAACAAAAAACATCGACACATCCACAATACCCACAGATTATTTGGGATTTTTGTGTCTTTTCGAAAATAATGTCGCCATCGATTCGTTCAATCGTGTTTACTCCCTAGTCTCGGACATGAACCTGGCCATGAGCACCGATTCGTGTAGGATCGACAAACTGATTTCCAAACAGATTGCTAAAGGGTACTGGTTGCCGCTGGACGATCGCTATATCGCGGATATGAAAAACAGTACTATTACCTGTCACTTGTGCACGTTCAACTAGATATTTCCCTTGAATTACAAGTTGAATCCTAAAGTTAAAGTGAATAAACTACGCTCAAAGATTCGACGCTGGTTTGCTTTTATCGAGGTGCACGTGTTTGAAGATATATTCAACTTGAATCATTTCCAAGGTATGCCGATCAAGATATTTGTGGACGAGGTGACGGGAAGAATATGCACCAAATCCGCGTTCGAACTGACCATGGACGGAGATTTGGAGCGTGTTTTGACTCTGGATAATTGTTTCGCACCGCATATAACAGAACATATACGATCTATATTCCAATATGGGATAATGGCCAAGCTATTCACCGCGATAAACTACTTGAAGACGAAACTGAACACAAAACCTCTTGTTCGTTTTTTCGAGCTCGGTATAGAAAACGTGGGTATTTACCTGGACGTTGCGGAACGGAAATCACGGGACGGCGAAGGAGAACATTTAGTGGCGGAGGGGACGATGCGAGGTTCCTGAAATTTAAAACGGTCTCTACCAGTCATCCGCAACTCACTGAAGACGTGTATGCGATCAACGCCGGAAAAGACATTCCGACCATACACTGTCGTCGTTTCCGGATGATTTTCAACTACGATTCCAAAACCAGATTTCGCATTCGATTGAGTAACGACTCGGTGCCCGTATTTCTATCATTTAATAAATCCGAGACAGTATTTGTTCAAATGCATGTGTATTGTGGCGATGTTCATTCGACCGAGCCACTGGAATATTTCAATAATCCACACTTTAACGTACGTGTGTCGACAAGCATGTACAGAATATCGTTGGCGGTTGACGACAGCAACATTCTATCTCCGTGTACGAAAATCGAACGTGTAAAGACGAACTTGTATTTCGTGCATAATAATCGTCTCATTTTCGAGGTTGTTGTAGAGTCCCGGCATCGATTCTACGATGGTTTAAAATTGAGTAATACATCATCACAAAAGGGAATAGCCGTGCCTATGCCCATGAAAGATGATTATATCCATTTCATGGCTTCGATCTACTCGGTTATCGGTAGATCGCCGCTGATGTAGTTGAAATAAATGAGTATTAATCGAGAAAAAAATTTCCCAACAAATATATTTTGCGGTAAATCGTCGACGACTGTGTTGAAAAACATTACATCACATTGTAAGAGCGTCGGTTTTATGAAATTCGACAATTTGTAGATAAACAACTTGGAGATGTACGGGTGTAATGCTGCCATTTACAATATTCTCCAGCGAGCCTATTCGTCAACAGAACGGTACAAGTGTTTGCCGTCAGCAAACAAGAAACTATTTCAACTGTTTCTAATGTTGAAAAAGAACGTAGAATTTACCACTACAAAAGATGTTTCTGGTAATGTCAAGTTTGATTTATACGAAAAATATTTGGCTTGTTCGGACATAAAAAAATTGCACGAGTTCGTTTCATTTTCCAATTTGTAATTTTAAAAAAATATATATATATATACGCTATTACAAAACTGCTGGGATGTATTCGGAACATTGGTTGATTTTTCTTTTGACAATTGGTATTTTTAGCCCCTCCACCCCCATGTAGTTCAAACACAAAACATCAATGTTTTGATGGAGTGGTTTGGAATTGATGATGGCCTGGACGTCTCTTAGGTACTGATTGTCCAACTCAACATTTTGCATGTTGCCCAAATCGTGTCTGAGTCCAAATCCCGTACCGTAAACCAAGTTTGGGTTGAAAATTTCGATATTTGCCACGTTGATATCGCATGAGCGAAGGTAGCTTAGCATTGTTAAAATGTCAAATATTGGAAACGGTACCAAAGGAACCAAATATTGTATCATTGTTTTACCATCCTCCATAGCGACTTCCGTGCTTAGCAAATAGGTCGTTATGTCATGAATCCATTAATTTTGTTTGACCATGTACATATCTAGATATTCCTGGTCGAAAAACATATTCCCTTTAGCCTTCTCGATACACACTAGATCCAAAACAGAAGCCCACGTTAATCCGTGGTCTATCATGAGTTTGGTAAAAAGTTTGAGTTTATCGGTAATAGCGGTGTTTTCGGGATATGTAGAATACTCGAATAAAGTGGCCAATTTCGACGAATCGATAAATTTACGGTTGTTGTTGGAGAATAAATTCATGAACGTTTTAGCGGAGGTTTTCAATGGTTGTCCGAACAAGGATTTTATACAAGGGACTTTGGCCCTACCGAAATGCTCGACTTTGAGATGGGGCTTAATATCGCTTTGTTGTATTTTCGAAATAAATAATAATCAACGTTGCAGAAATCTGACTTGTGAGTCTCGCACAATCCACCAATCAACAACTGTTCGCTAGCTGGTGTGTTTGCACCGCATTGTTCATTATTCAAGAAACAAATGGCCGTCAATTCCATATCGACGGAACTGTTACAACCATTACTGAGGTTAAGTTTTTGATGAACGTAAATGAGTGGATAATATCGATTAATTTCATTTGATTGATTGAGATTAATATTATGATTTGATGTTTTTGATTATTGCTATCAGGTTCGTCTTAAAGGTGGAAAACGACTCTGCGATGCACCTAGATGCAATCTGAATTATCCCCGGGGAAAAACACGCACATCTCGAGATGTCGCTAAAATATTCAATATTGGAGCGACCGCTGCGATGCATGTATGTTGGTTCATCAAGAAGTCTACCTGTTGGGAATAGATGATTATTGGCGCGTAAAAGAAGGCACGATTATTCCGCACGTAAACACGATAGGAACTGGTTTTGATGTCGATTCTTCGCCGTATGTGACAGAGATGGGTTATGAAACAATACACTTTCGTCTAAACTCGTATTATTGCGATAATGTTATCATATCTCTGGCAGGTGACGAATGCACGAACCATTTAGATAGTAAAATTACAGGCTTTTTAAACGGAAATTACTTATACAAGATTATCGAATATAGTTTCGTAGAATTGGCTCATGGAATCGATCAGTACGATGTAAAGAGCCCGCTAGTACCACCAACGGGACAAATGCCCAATTACGTCGCGGAATGGAATAACTTCGCCAATCAAGAGGCGTTCTGCATAAATCCAGACATTAAACTCAGCGACATCGGCATCACAGAAAAAAAAATACCTAGACATTTATTTTGGACCACAGAGTATGGGGGAGGGGATATGCTTGTGGAGCCTTTGATACTGACCCGCGGTGTTGAATCCATAGTTTCCGATAAAGATACTCGGGTTCGAATCATTGAAACGGGTGCAAAGATCTTGAATCGTCAGTTGGGAATTTATTTATTCAGAGCCTTGACGATAGAATTTGTTACGAGAGCTGTGATATCGACTACTTTGAAAATGGTGTGATTCGCAGTTACAGCATTTGCTGCAGTTTTTCTTTCTTGGGTGCCCATACTTGATCATGACTGCAGTCGCCGATGTTCGATCCATTCAACTTGCAAAACCTACAAGGTCAAGATTATGTAGACGATATATGAAAGCTGGAGTTGGAATTAAAACAAAATATTTGGGGTTTTCGAACAATGGAATATACACCGATCATGTTCGTGATGCTGTGGAAGAACGTGCATGAAGGAGTTGTCGATCTAGCGAGTCATGTTTCCATCCAACCATCTTCTATCGATAATTATGCCGACACCGGTGAATTAACGACCTTTTCAAAAAAAAGATGCCATATTTAACCTACCTATCACGGGTATTCATCCTACTAAAGTAGTAAAAGAAGACGATTTCAAAACATTATTGTAATTTCGTTTACAATACCTACTGGCTCTCAAAGTCAACTCGAATGAATCTCATATCTATTGAAACAATACGAGCGGCAAATATGATACGATGTTGTCAAATCAATTGAAAACTTTTAGTGCACAAAATCCAGATCAAGTTTAGGTCTTTACACTCTACACATCTAAAATGAGTTCTCTAATAAACATTGCTGGGGGTTTCGATACTAATCTTGGAAACTAACTGCATTTTTCACCAAAAAACAATACATTTATTTATTGCATCAGTTATTTTTTTAGTAATGCGACTTTTATACAAATGTCTACCTTTTATCAAAATTTATAATAGCTAAATTGAGAAACTTTCTTAATCGGCAGTTCTTCGTCACGCGTGAGTAGAAGTAACAAGTCATAGAGTTAATCAGTGTGATGTAATTGTCGATCCTTGGCTAATTTGAAAATCTCGCAAACTGTGTTTACATATACCTTTTTATTTTTTTTCATACCTTTCTTGATGAAGGTAAAGAAATATCCATCTTCTTTGCATGATAAAACATTTTTCGTCAGCCTATTGATGAAAAGGGCAATTGATTCATCATCATCCTTATTCCGACTTTGTTATAAGTCGTTTCGGTCGACTCTGCGATAATGTTGACGTTTATTTTCGTAGCCATCTGGAGCGCTTTGATGTGTTTCTTTACTTACACCAACTACAAATTTGCTGCAACACTCTGAATACAACCCTATATATACACAGAGAGAGAGAGAGAGAGAGAGAGAGAGAGAGAGAGAGAGGGAGAGGGAGAAGTAGAAAATTTTTTTAAAAAATAATGTTTTTTATTTATTTATTTCCAATAATGACTGACATAAATGAATGCAATATGTGCTAAAAATATCAATATGATTATGATTTTTATAATCGTTGTTATCTGCGTTATTTGCATAAATACGATAGTCATGAGGGTCGGCGTAATCATATATTTAAAAAAAAATTGCCAATCGAAGGTGTTGTTTTGTAAATTTTCGTTTCCCAATTGCAGCTTCTCTTTACGTTCAACTTTAGTGTTTAAAGTAGAAGTAGATGTTTTAGTTTTATAATCATTTGCATTTTCAATCAAATTGTTGGAAAAAGTATAACTTTTTTTAACAGCTGCTAATATCTCGGCAGCCGCCATGTCTTACTGTTATTGAGTGCCTTCGAACACAACACAACTTACCACCTCATCAAAAAGGTCAAAATTACAGTTTTCTTTCACCCGAAAATTGTTTTTAAAGTGAAATGTGTTATTTGTAATACGTAAAATATCTTTCAAATCTTTGTCGTTTTCATGCACGTATAAGTCTATGTGTAGTGGGTGGTCGTAAAGTTCTCCCAGGTTGATGGATAACAATTTTGTAGTAAAATTTATTTTCATTATATTTATAAATTCAACCGATTATATAAATTCAGAATGCGAAATATCTTTTTTTTTTCTCAACGCTTTTATTTAGCAACTCTCTAATCGCAAAGATAAAATCACAAGGTATTATTGTTTTTTTCGTAGTGTAATATTTTTTATTTTCATTATCTAAGTGCCAGTGAAGACACCATGAGGGCCAGTGAAGACACAATCATAGCCAGCGAAGACACCATCAGAGCCAGTGAAGACACAATCATAGCCAGCGAAGACACCATCAGAGCCAGTGAAGACACAATCAGAGCCAGTGAAGACACCATGAGAGCCAGCTGTGACAATCAAGACTTGTTTGACGAGAAGGAACTGCCAATGGTGAGTTTAGTTGCCTAACGTGGTAGGCTAGATGAACTTGTACACATGAAGGAGATTATATTGAATTTTGAAGAAAAGGATTTTGGTGGTAAATTTCCAATTCAGCGAGCGGGAATTTGGAAATGATAAAATTCCTAATAGAAGAAGGTGTCAATGTTTTAGCCAAAGATTCAGCGGGAATTTCCGTATTGGGGTATGCCAATTATTATTTTGAAAATAGGCCCGTACTTGTGTATTTGGTGCAAACATTATACGCTGTAGTGAAAGGGATCCACAAAGACTGTAAATTGTTGGTGAAAGCGGCTAATGCAGATCGTCGAAACATTGTGCGTTACCTAATTAAAAGAAGTTTGGGTGAACTGGTTTTCTTAGAAAAGGATTTGTTACTGCATTTCGCGACCCAAGACGGCATCGTGGAAGTGCTAGATTATCTACTAGAAAACGGAGCAAATATTGGTGAAACTGCAATTATGTGGGATACTAAGAACGAAATTTGTGAAATTTTAATTGAACATGGGGCAAAACCCTAAACATGACTAAATGATGCCAATGTTTTATTTATGGATATGCCAGTAGGTATCTGTGTATATTTTTTTGAATAAACATTGTCAAATGTTAACAAAAATGTAAAAAACATGTAAAAAATTATGTATCTATACATGTTATAAAATAAAACTATAAAAATGTGAAATTCTGTTTTAGTTTTTGTAAATAAACAACATACAAAGGTAAATTATAATACAAAATCAGAACCATATTTCTGATACTTTCTTTTATTTGTTTTTCTAAGATTGTAACAAGTCTTTCAGGCTGTTTCTCGCTGCAATTCACGGCGAGAAATATCAGTGATCTTGGTTGGTTTAGCATTCTTTCTTCGTTGGGAAGGGAGGGGGGCGTCTGTTGTTGGTATTTGTCTTGAACGATAACTCGGTGCTTATTTTTGCTTCGCACGAGTGATGTCGGGTGCCGATTTGCGCTGTGTGCCTCTCTGTTGATGGACATCAGAAGTTATTTGAGGTCGCGACTGGTGGGAAACGACTGTAGATCTGTGCCTTTCCGATCTTCGAACAGTTCTGTTGGCAAAAAAAATATATTCTCAAATATAAAAATTGCATTCACATTAGAAAAAATATTTATAGTAAATGCCAATCATAATTACATAGATTCATTCGAAGAAGTAGTTGGTCCAGGGAAAGAAGCGGTTGATGGGCCAAAGACTGAAGAGGTTGATGACTCATTATCTGTAGCCAAAAATGTAACATCCATTTCCTCCAGATCCTCTGTGTTTGTTTCATCCTCCATTTGGCTGGAACTCGAGAGATTCACCAGGGATCTGTGGGTGAAAAATTCAAAAGACCGGTGATTATTTATTTAAGTTTTATACATACACCATCACTTTTCTATAAATTACCTCAACACTCGAGACTGGCAGGTCCAAAGTCCGCGAAAGCAACAACGTATGCAATTGCATGCGCCGCCGGCCGAACCGGTTATTGCAGACACGACCGTGCTATTTTCGGGATCGCGAATGAATGTAATTTTTTTTAAAATAAATTTACCTCAATAATTGAAATTGGCAGATTCAAGTTTTGCGGATGAGACAGATGCAAGTACATCCGTCGTCGCCGGGCGGACACATCATGACCCACTCGACTATTTTGGGCTTTTTTCCAGATTGCGAATAAATGTTTATACAAACAGCAACTCAAATAAACTTTTTTAAAACCAAAACAAACGGCATGTTAATCACACTTTTTTTTTAACTGAAACAAATAGCTACACTGTCTTACACGCACCTGCAAATTAAATCAAACAGCTACTAAATTAAACATTAATTTAAACTTGAATAAAACAGTTACTTAATTAAACATTAATTTAAACTACAATCAAACAGCAACTCATTTAAACTTTTTTTTAACCAAAACAAACATCAACTCAATCACACATTAAACTGAACAAACAGCAAGTCAATCACATTTTAATTTTGTACGGCAATGGCAACAGCAACTGAATAAACTTTTTTTAAACTTTAACTGCAACGGCAACTCAATCTCGCTCGTGCCTGCTAATTAAAAACAACCGTAACAAACAGATACCTGTCGAAGCTCGGATAGCCTTCGCCGCCATCTCCTCTGCACCTATTACGATGGTGCATGTCGGCGGTGTGAATCAGCAAAGCGTGAAGTCGTTCTCCTTACCTATGATTCTTTTTCCAGATGTACTCGGCCAGTAAGCCGACCCAAGATTTTTTCCGTCGGCCAAAACAGGGAAGGCTGTATCGCACAGAACACCAACTTCGCTCGATGTTTTGAGTGTGCACCCTTAACGTCTCGCCGCTCTTCATCTTTAGCATGTTTCGAGTGTTTACCATTCTGCTCTCTTCGCTGCACACAAATTCCCGCCTGTGATTCACCTGCATGTGACGGTAGCCTTGAATGTCCAAGTTGCTGTAACCGTGCCAGCAGTCTGAAATTATCGTCGTGCCCGGAATGATCCACTCGCGAATGATTTTGGTTAGGGTCGCCACGTTACTTTTTTCCACCGGCACCAGGAAGAATTTTGTCAGATCGTCACACTGCGCTCCTGCAAAAACCCAATGGCCGTGAACTTTGCGACCTTTGCGGTTCTTGTGTTTGCCCAGCTTCGACTCGTCGATCTCGACGACTCTGCTCGGCCCGCTGATGCGTTTCCTGTACATCAACACCCAGTCTATGCACACTTGGCGGCAGAAACTCGACCAGGCGACGACCGTCTTTCCCGAGCACAAAAGTTCGTTCACTTTAGTCTGCTGTCGAGGGTATTTGATCAGGCACCAGAGTAAACACAACTCGATTTTCTTGCCCGGAGACATGTTTGAGTCGGCCACGAAACTACCCTGTCTCACCTACACTTTAAAGTTGCATTTGGTACCGTCCTCCAATCGCCGTCGGCACAAGTAAAACAAGTCCCTGTGTTCCACCAATTTGTCTTCGTCTTCCCCGCATTTATCGCACCGCATCGTCGATTTAAGAATGTCGCGCTCGATGAGAAACGTGTTTATGTCTGGCGAGGAATGAATAACTTGCCTGGCGGTCAACATTGTGATTTTACATCCCACGCACACCATCTTGAGATTCGCGAGAGAAAAATTTCAGAATAAATTGCTTGGATACCCGATACGGAACAATTTTAGCCGAATTTGGATACTCTAAACGAACTTGGCCGGATATTCGAAACGGCACTAAACTGCAAAGTAAGCAATTGGGATGGGTACTTTATTGTACACACTGAATGTTTGTATGGTTTTCCCAAAACGATACGCAATACGGAACAATTGCCGAATTTAAGGGTAAAGGTTATTTTGTATCTGTGCTGCATCCTCCCGAAGTACCATGAGTAGCATTTATGGGCGTGTGGTTTGACCCTTAAAATCTACACATTGGGAGATTTGTTTTGATTATGTCAACGTCATATTAATTTGCAATACCAAGCTGTGGTTGGGCCACCCGAAGATCCTCTCATTTAGAAAAGAACGAGGTCTCCACGTCGGGTGAACTACTGCAAGATCTACGCTGGAATGTGGTCCGGATGATCGGCCTGCAGCACCCCAAGGTTACGAGGACTCAGCTCTACTGCAACAACGGCAGTAACGCCGCCACAGCGACATCTGGTGCTTACCGGGTATACAATTTCTAAATTTTCCAAATTCTGTTCAACGGTCTTTGTAAATCTCAATCAACCCCATCTCGTACAGTCAACCCACGTCAATGCTATTTGTAGGCCTATCCGTACATACACCAAGCATTATTTTAATATATGAAACTCGAAATATCTGAGTAAACGTTTGGCTACAATTCATTGATACTGCAATAATGCATTACAATAATTCATGAATCAATGGAGCATTATGGCACTGGCTACAATCGCTATTAAATGTTGACAAGATGCTAAGCGTCGAACGTAATGCATTAATAGTTGGCCAACATTCAAGTCTACATTTAAGGTTTAACGCCAGCTAACCCAAATTCAAGACATACAGTTTTTTTACTATAAACACAAATTAAAATATTTGTATATAAACACATACATTCATTTTATTTCTACGCCTATACCTTTTAGCGTCGATTGTAGACATGCAGGATCTTTCTTATGGTGACTTTTAGCATTTAACATTTTGCATCAAGTTGGTTGTAGACGAAACTTAAAGCACACTAACAATTCATATTCTAAATACAGGTTAAGGTTTATGAAATCAAACATATGTATGATTTTACATTTAATGATTTAGAATTTCTTGCACCATTGACTGACCATTTTTACACACCGAGGTTAGTGTAATTCTAGAAAAAGTTTTAAAAACTCGAAACAGCCTAAATAATACATCATTTTAAGGCACTAATAAGGTAAAGATCTAGTGACTAGGTTGTTTGTGGTTAGTTGAATATTTTCATCAGTGTTCAGAAGCCGGTAAATTAAAAGCAAAGAAGTGATAACTATTGTTGTAAACATTCCAAATTTATTAACTATACATTCATTATATAATCAGTAACACTGGATTATATATGCTATTAATTATAAAATAATATTATAATGAATTTCCTCAGCACCCTACTCTTCTCAGATCAGAAGCAAATACATCAGTTTTGCTTATGTTTGCACTAGTGATTACAATGGAAGGTTTACTAAAGGTTCACATTCTCGCCATTGTAAACATAATGTAAAGCTTCATACATGTAAATGGCTGGTATTGCAGTACCACATTTCGATACTATGTCTAATCATAACAAAATCAATTACTGTATTAAATTACTACGAATTTTAACAGGATACATCCATGCATAAATCTATTCAGGTTGTACCTGTACAATGTGCTTTTATTACGACAGAAAAAGTTAATAACAGTGTATGTGTATGGCGTTAACCTGCTTCATTACATATAAACGAGGACTAGGATTTTCACCACATAAACTATGCTATAAGATTAGTTATTTCATTGATAACATTAGGTGAAATTTTCATGTGCAGTATTTAGTATTTTAATTGTGTTACTTATCCTCAGACAGTTACATATGTACTAAGATACAAACACGTGTTTAACTGACTGTAGGAAGAGTTTAGTAATATTTACATACACAACAAACTAGTTGTATAATTACTATGTACTGCTGCCAATATAAATAAATACACCGGACCAAAGTATCTTTATAATGCTTTACAGATTCACTTCTATTGTAGGCCGCAACTTAAAGGGTTTTTCTTTTTGGATTACTGCATTTAATTTTATGGCTTTTTTCATCCCTATACACACTTCCACTTTGGTTATTGAACGAGCTATCAAGCTAGTCCATGGCTTCTGTTCTTCTCATTTTCAATCACATATTTGACATCTGCAATTCAAATTATAATAGGCTCTCTTTAATGACAGAGATATTACCACTGCTTTCCCTTTGTAAATTGTAAAAGAATACTATCTTTATTCGTAACAGTGTGCCAAATAATTATGAATTAAATAGTGTGAATATTTACTCCTTTCTGAAATTTTTATTTTGGCGACCAAGCAACAAACTTTTTTTGACATATGTCATAGATATTACGATATACCAACCAATAGCAATGCGTGTTATATAAAGTCCAGCTAACAGCTACAATAAAAAGGAATAACCTTTTCGTAATTTAACGAAGAGCGTGAAAATGGATTGTAAAATGGAAGTCCACGTTAAAGCTGTCGTTATCTTAATGTGATTAAGTTACGAGTAGTTTAACGCGAACTTGTAAAAGTGGCCCTTTATCTGTTTGTACCTTTTGAATGAGTATAGATTTGCTTGGTTTTAATTTTCAGTCAGTTTGCATAAATAAATATGTAAATTTATTGTTTTATTGGAGTGCCCCGCTGACGGCCATTTGGTGGCAGGGGTGCCTTTTTTAAATGTTTTTTTATGTTATTAAAATTTGGTAAATGCTATGAACAGAGTTAAAGGAAAACAGAATAAAAGGCATTTTGGAATTGAAACTGTTTGTGCTCTTGTGCTTTCGTCACAAGAGTAAACCACTCAACTCTGCTAATCTGTTTTTTTAATGCATGTCATTATGACTGAGGGTACTTCATTAATATATACCCTCAACAAGGCAGCTTTAACTGCCTTTCTGCAGGGGCAACAGGTTTTGTTCCCGCCCAAGGCCAACATGGAACAGCTTCACGAATTGGCTGTAACTTTTTGGCGAAACAAAGTCCAGGGGACAAGCAAGACTACCGAGGGGCCGGCGCCATTGACTCAGATTTCTATACAGTCCTGCACCTCAAAAATCTTTCCTCAGGCTATACAACGTTCCCCATTTGACCCTTGTCGAATCATGCGCTATGTTAAAAATTTTTATAGCTGTAGCGAATGTCATTTATTTGCACATTTGTGATGACATCACCCTGTTGTGCACCTTAGAACTTAAATGTCAAGGTCATGCGAACCGATTAATAACAGAAGGAACAAAATCGAGTAACTACAGCATAGAAAATGTTCATGAGAAAGTGTTGGCTTATGTTTTTACCTCATGTGTTAGACGCATGTATGAGAACGATTAAATTTATTGCTTTCAGCACCCCGAGGAAACACTCAGTGAGTTTATTGACTTGATTATAAATTATCAAAGAGCTCTAGGACTTAAATTGTTCGAACGTGATGTGGTTAAAATCGTGTTAGAAAATGTTACACCCCAGATTCGAACTGCGTGTTCATTAACTGCTGTTCCTTGTGATATGGAGAAATTACGAAACTGGACCGTAGAATATCAAAGTTGTTTAGCAGTAGAGAGATAATTTAATGTTACTGTTAATTCTCGTAAACAGAGCTTGGCCTTGCCGCAGGCTATGAGTGAAGGTGGTAGTGTTTGTCCAGGTTTAACATTAAATACTGTGCGGGAAAATTTCATGCCAACAAATGAAGTAGCTTATAATATAGCCCGTGATCGAAATAGTAATGTACATTGTGGAAACTGTTGCTTATGTGGGCATGCAAGCAGTGAATGCGCCGAACAACATGTGCCTTGGAATGAAAGGAAATGCTTTTTATGCGGAGGCATGGGTCACGTTCGTCTTTCTTGTTCTAGGTCAAGAAACGATGGAAGGCTGGGAACGAGTGCGATCGATAAAAGATCTGCCTACTACATGTATGGTTGGTCAGACAAGAGCCTTAATTGATTTTCAGGATTTCACTTTGTGTTTTGGGTTTCCGCCTGGAATTTAAATTCGTTTGTATGCTGGGAATAAGGCTCACATCAATCTTGTGAGTGTTAAGCAGTCTGAAAATGTCGCCGAATCTGCAGAAAAATTTGAAAATACCTTGGCCGAAATTAAGCGGGAATATAGTGACATAATTACTCCTAGGATAGGGAAGTGTGACGTACTGCCATACAAATTCACTGTTGTTGATGACGTGCCAGTACGATACTGTCATTTTAGATGTCAACCTCCCAAGCTTAATGCATTGGATCATGTACTTTCGGATTTCAAATATGATTTTGTATTCAATTACATGGACGACGTGATTGTTTATAGTGAAAATATGAGTGACCACCTGGAACATATACGAAAAGTATTGCAACGGTTTAGGGAGGTCGGTCTTATGGTCAATCCCAATAAGGTCACACTAGCTGCTAACAAAGTAAAATGTATAGGGTATGTAATTTGTGATGGCAAATTATTACTGGACCTCGAGCGAGTTGCCCCTACTGTCAACTTTCCCCGCCCATGCACAATTAAAGTGGTACAAAGATTTTTAGGGATGATGGGCTATTACTCGCGATTTATTGAACAATATTCATAGATTGCAGCTCTCCTTAACCATCTAAAAAAAAAAAAAAAAGAAGTAGAATTGGTTTGGGACCGCAAGCAAGAGCTGGCCTTTAATATTTCAAAAGAAAAACTTAGTTGGTCGCCAGTATTGAATTTACCAGATTTTAATAAATGGTTTGTGGTCTAGATGGATGCATCTTCACTTGCTCTGGGAGCGGCATTGGGTCAATGGCGGGACGGTCGTATTTGCGCCAGTAGCATTCGCGAGTAGAACTTTGAATCAATCAGAACAAGCCCTTGGAACATACTAAAAGGAGATGCTTGCGTGCTTTTTCAAGTTATAAAAATTCTCCCCTACGTATAACATGACGAGTGTGACCTATTTACTGACAATCACGCCCTCAGCTGCGTGTTGTCCCACCCCCATCAGCTGGGAAAACTGGGCATAAGGGTTTTGAACTTGTCGAGATTTCGCTTCAAGGTCCTCCATGTTAGAGGTGCGGAAAATTCGGTGGCAGACACATTATCGCGTATGTTCGATGAAAAAGAAATTTAATATATTCCCATAAACTCTCCAGCTTCTCTGAGGTTAGTTCAGGGCTTCCAGGAGTTTTTTGTCCAGCTTTAACATGTGCCACATTCTGACACCTAGACCGTTCACCACATCTGGAGGTGAAACCCGGCCAGCCAGCTAATTGTCACCACCCGACCGTGAGTACAGCCAGTGTAATGTGTCCGCAGCTCTGTATAAATCGAATAGGCCTGCTGTAAAAATGTTTATTTAAGTTTGTTAACATTTGTTTCCGTGGCCCATCAGTGTTTGTTTTCAATTGTTTTGTTTTCCAGTGCTAATGAGTGTTCTAAATGTGTTAACGTACCTATCCAGGCCATTTTCATAATAAATATAATTTGCTCTCATGTAACCACATGGTCCGAAACACACTGCACGATGTGCACCAGTGCGAAGTCTGTGTGACCACGTGTTGCACTTTCGTATTGTGTATGTCGCCCGTGCGATATAGTGCTTATGTGTTTGAAATTTATTGTAAATGTTTTTGTAGTGTTTTAATTTATCTTGTGTTTTATTTATGTGAAGCATGTAGACGTGCGCAACGCACCAAAAAGTAAACAAACCACGCAGCCACGTGGGAAGACTCCACGCACGTGGAATATTTTGTATGTATTATTCAGTGTTCTTTTATTGCTTGTACTTGCTCTATTTTCTTGTTTTATTGTATTTTCATAAAATGAACAGTACTAACCAGTACAAGTAATGGACATAGCCAGTGTATTGTGTTGCGTCGGCTGCAAACCATGAACACAATAATGTAATGTAGCACTCATGTGCCAAAATGCGGCAGAATAAACATAAGTGCCCTTCGTAATTTGAATTTCCTTTGAAGTGTTGTATTGATATGTTTTATGTATTAAAATATTAACATGAAAATGAATGTAGAGAAATCCTGGCACATGTAAGACCACGCATGGGGAAAACGTAAAGCACCAAAGAGAGCTTAGGGTGACTTATGCGATATGGTTATGTTTAGGTTTTTATATATCTTTGGTTTTTCTTATTATTCAAGTGTGACTTATCATGTAATGTTTTTATTGCATCATATTCATTTAGGGCCATGTACACCCACTCCATCTCATTTGTTTACGTGTTTTCATGTGTAATTTTTGATCACGTGTCACGGTGGCAGGAGTTGGTGCCGGGAAGGAGCCAGCCCACTGCCATGTTCAGTAGCAGTGTTATGATTACCGAGTGAGATGGATGCATATTGTGTGCCTTCCCCGGGCACTTCATTGTCTGCGCCAGTTATTTAGATTTCAATAATTTGTAATGTAATTTCTCAAACCTCTTGTTTTGGTTTTAGCCCAGGGAGTGGGTTGTCTCTGAGCCCGGTCCATATTTTACATGGCCAGGGCATAATTTCCATTTAATTCCATGTAGGCATCTTTGCTGCCTTTTTCAGTACTAGTGTGCACCCCACTTTAACGAGGCAATATTGTAAGTGCTCCTTTTTTTGAAGGTTTAATGGAATAAATATTCATGTCACTTGAATTTCCAGACAATATTTATTTCCCTGGTAACTTCCTGACAACTGAACTCGTGCGTAATATTTTTCATAATGCATAAGACTGCCTATAATAGCCCAGTAGTGAGTATGGGCGTATGGTAATAGCCCTAATAATGGCCAGTAGTCAAGGCCTTGGAATATTGCTACTAGGATAATTTTTACAACTTCTGCAACTTCAAGACTGAGACGTCAGACATCAAGGAGAACCCCATTCAGGTTGTCGGCCACATGCCCCAAACTGAACATTTTCTCTCTAATGAGAATGCTGGCACCCCCCCCCCCCCTCACACCACCAACAACATGGTAGAATCATTTGGATCCTTTCCACATAACCTATTTTCCTCCTTGATGGTTTAGCCTAATATCAAGAGAAGTCAGGTGTCTTTACCAACTAGCGAGACTTTTTCTGTATCAGTTACCCCTAGTAATATCCATTATTCCTGCCAGAAAGTTCAGAATTTTTCCATCAAAAATTCCTTTTCAAAATCTCCTTGTGTGCCACTTACAAATTTCTGTGTGCCCACAAATTTATATTTTTCCTTCGACCGTAATTGTCCCAGTATCGCTGCTGGTGATCTTCCAAAACAACAACCATGCAATACCTGCGAAGAACGGAGGAAAATGCCAAATCGCCATTGGGGGTGAAAGTGAGAGGAAGTCCACAATCTTGGAGCACGTCTTCTTCAACCATCATCTTGGAGATGTGACCGGCTGAGGGGAAGTGCACCACCTTCTGCCACCCCTCCTTTTGCATCATGCATACCGCAGGAACAACCCCTACCAAGCCATGCATATGGGTATTGCCGCGATCCAAGAGTCACATGGCCTGGTGAAGCAGACATCATGGACCCCTCGCATCATCCACGCCATGTTAACAACCACATGTGCCTGGACTTACACGCAACAAATGGCAAACCAACAACTTTGTGCCAGAAGTGTCTGTCAGCTGTACTGGAGTCTGACCCGTTTTCTCTTGTGAATTTGTGTGTGGACACTTTTATCTATTAGGACGCGACATCTGATCAAACGCTGTGGGCTACAGTGAGCGAGGTAAACAATGAGCTGCAATACAGGGCTCTGTCAAGCATGTGTGCAGGACAACTGGGTGTCTTCTACACAAATTGTTTCCGATCACAGAAAATGAAAGGCTTTGTAAACCCAGTTCGGGTACCTAGCCTATGTAAGTGTGGCATCGCACAACTGATTCCGCCACTGTCAATGTCGAGATTTTGTTGAAGAAACTTGCGGAAATGTGCCAACTTTACAATGTGTGACAGAATAGGGGCCGCTACTCTCGCCTGCATGAGGTGCTGGCGTTTCTACCACAAACAGTGTGTTATGCCGCATGAAATGACTATGTAAACGGTACGAGTTCTGCATAAACTATTTTAGATGTCAACTGGTGATGATGGAACGGCCACAACCAGCAGAGCGTACAAACTTCACGTTGCTGACTCGCCAGCTACGGAGGGCAGAGGTGATAGACATGGAAGGAGCACGGACATAATAACGACAATACGTGCCACTGCTCACGCTGCCATGCCTGCCAACCAGGACAGCACATGCTGGAATATCACAGCTTGCCACGTCCCCTGCCTGTTCCATGCGGCTACTCCAGGCGGTACCAGCCTGGGAACCTGAATTGTTGACAGCTCCTGAATTTGTGGAGAACTGGAGAAGGAGGCGAACTAGTTCGCCAACAAATCCAACGAGATTTCAGTCCCTGCCAGATCCTGTGGCAGTCCTCCGAGATTGTGAGACTAGGCTGACGAGAAACAGCATGATCTCTCCTAACCTGATTTTGTTGCTATTGCTTTTCTAGCAATACACGTTTTTTCGAACCCCGTTTCATTTTCTTCTTTCATTATGATATTACCTTATTTCCAGTCGGAATACCACATTTGTGATAATGAAAAAAAAAAGTGTTATTTTATTATTATTAAATTATGCAAACAAGAAAGGTTAATGTTATTGGCATTTATTACCATTATCGCTGATGATAAATATATTATTTCATTTCACCCTTGTTGCCAAATAGTAAACTATAACATACTATTTTATAACATATTATTTATATTTATCTGTCACTTCTCACTACAGAGGGCAGCACCTGTAGCTTATAATGAGTACTGACATTATGTTCATTTTGGAAATTTGTACTAATCACTCATTTTACCGCTTTATTAGGTGTGTGCACAGTATTTTACTGTTGTGTCTTAATGTTACTTTACACTTTGTGTTACATTCTGAACAATACTGGATAGTACAATTCTTGCTCATTGGCCATAGAAAGTACAAAAAAACTGTCAGTATAATAACTTATTGTTTTAAAATTACGACTAGTTTTTGAGTCTTTACGATTGTGTCTATATATCGATAGGATAGGTGGCAGCACTAGTACCGTAATAACGTAAAATATTTGTATCAAAGTAGGATTGTCATGGCTGTAATGTGTTAGCTGGTTTACTAGACTTATTGTAATTTATTTAATATCAAGTCTTTCATTTGTTTTGCCGTTACATTCATTATTTTTTAATGCAATATGAAAAATTCTATTGTATTTAATTCTGCGCTATGGCTTTTCGATCATTATCAACTGGTCATTTCGCGAATTTGGAAAATCCTAGTCACTGTCGTACGTGAAGGAATGTGGTGAACCTGTCTTCTACGATTTTACATCCAGACGATGTAGTTCGTTTTTGAAAATTTTCTACCTGACTTTCAACTTTTTTATGGTATAAGAGTCATACTACACCACCTAGGTGAGTGATTTGTACTTGCCTTTTCGTAAGTGATTGCGGTAATTGATTTTTGCATAATCGGTGCTTACTTATGTATCCCTTGTAAGTTTGTTAAGATTAAATGTATTTTGAAGGTCTTGTTTATTTTTGTGTTAAGGTAAGAGCTGTGTACAAAGTGTACACAGTTAATGATTTAATATAAAAGAGGCCTTTATTATGTTTGACAATTGCACTGTTTTATGTGTTCCATTTTGTACACAAGTGTGAATAATAATACTAATAAAATTGTTATACTTATTTGTGTGCCCATGTGTTTTGTTGAAGTTTACAATGCTAACCATAAGTAACATAGCATCATTGTTACTTTGGCATCGCGTGCCTAGTAATAAAGGGAATATAAAAATGGGTATCTACAACATCACATGGAGACAGTCTCCACAAACAGCAGAACATTGGAGGAAGCCATGCTGGTCGTCGGCTGAACGACCATGCCTGCAGTCTCGTACTCACCACAATGTGAGCTGGCACCTACCGAGCAATATTCACGTCACTATAATTTTTCCAATCCACATCACCTCACCATACCCTTAATGATCTTATCTCCACGTTGTCAAATATACTTCTGGTTTTACATTTTTAAATAATATACACAACTTCAGCTTGAAATGGCAGAGACATGTATCACTGGCGAAGAAGAAAAATTAACTGTTAGCGAAGTGTATCAAAGTATCACACTGCACAGTTTGAATCTGAGTGATGCTGCAGCCTTCAAGAACTTTGTGATATTTTTTTTAAGATGTTGACGGGTAAATTAAACACGCACTATTTGTGCAGGTCAATCTCTTTACTGTGAATGAAAACATTTAATCCCTAACAACTTTGACTTGGACTATATTCCCCTACTTTAGTCCGTTCACAACGCTGCCAGCTAAACCTACCAACAGTCACCACAAAACCACATGTTGGTAGTCTGTGAGCCGAAGCCCACATCCCATGTGTGCTCATGCACATGCACCAATAGAGTGCAATTGGGTTCAGTGCAATATGTTTGTTTAAATGTTGGTCAAATATATCTTGTATTATTGTTATTGTTTTGGTTTTGAAATTATGTTTCCATATTTAAAAAGGGTATTTAATGCATTGGCACTTTATCTAACAATCACGGGTGCTGCAAAGTGTGATGTACCAAGCACATTAGTGCATCCTGTTTGAATTTCCTGTTTGAATTTGATGCCATCTACGGCTCATGCGACGACAGCCCTTGTCGACCCATACATTATATCTGGAGGAAGGTAAGCAACATGGCAGGTTGGAGCACTGGCCCTGCAGCGCCCTGCCGAAGGCAATCAACACCAACAGCATGGCGTGAATCTGTGCAGTGTTTGTGAATGTGCACACGAGGTATCATTCTTATTAAAGCTTTATTTGCAATGCCACTTGTATAAGATTACCCCCATTAAATAATAGCATGCTACAAATGATTGTGACAAAATCCCATGAAGCGTATTACATGTGCCAAGCCCTCGCCCCTTATCTGTTTGCCCGCCTTACCCTGCTACCACAGCAGGGAGCTGCACTCTACCACGCACAGTAGCGCATTGGCGACCAGTGTTAGGCAAGTATAGGTGCAGTGCAACCAGTAACAGGTTACACAGTGGAAAGTGTCGCAGCGGCAGTGGCCAAGAAGCGACGTATGCCACATGCCGTGATACAATGAAAGAGTACAATTGTACTAATATTTTCATAAAATATGTAACAGGGCAAAGGTGGTGATGAAAGGTCACGTACAAGCATACAGTGTTAATATTAAACTCTGTATGTACATGCATACAGAGTTTATTATTAAATGTATTATGCAACTTGTCTGTAAATGTACCATCACTACGTGTATACCTCCACAATTCATTTCACGTGATTTGCAAGGGTAATCTATTAATTAGCATGCACAATGTTTAATTACCACGAAAGAGAAGTTTTCAGCAAGGGAGACTATTGTTTTCCAAAGTGACATGTTACAAAGTAGTTCCACATGGCTCGCTTGCGTAGCAATGCCAGCACGCACACCATATTGGAACTGCAGAAGATGCAGATTACCTTGAGAGGCAGGTCACCTGTACCGTGGGTCCATGACCGGGCTGCCCTCAACTTTTGCACTGATCATTTAAATTCAATAGACTGTTTTAATCTAACAGAACCTTTTCGCTTTTACCACCCAGGACAGCAGCTCTCACCTTTCCTAGTGTTTGAATTGCTTGGGGAAGCATAACACTCTAATAATTCATGCACAAACCTTCACGCCATTTTTGCTGTTTCACTGCTGCCGACCGGTAATTGTACGGCTTGTATTTGTAGAGTGTTTCCCTTGGAGAAAAGTGTAATGAGTACCTAATAAATGTAATTACATATAAATAAGTGTTTTATTCAGATAAGCCACAAGGCACTTCAGGTTAAGGGCACTTACAATTCCTGCCAAATTGCACATGTGTCTGAACTTTCAACCTAATTATTATTGCAGTGTTTTCAGGACTTTCAGCGTAATATATCGGCGTGTGGATAGCCTTGATAATTCACCACGAATGATTCATATCAATCATACCGATTTCTACAGAGGAGTGTCGCAGCACAGGTGAGAAGATTGCAGCAAATGGCCATCGGCCGGACGACCCTAAGTGAAAGAAGTGTCAGCTCTACCACCACGTCATGATATTATGTTTGGATAATGCCTGGTGCCCAGGGAACAAAACCTATTTCCACCAAATTACCTCATTCCAGACTTCATTACTCCTCATAATTCAATTTAATGCCTTTCTGGCTACTCGACTACCGTCAAATTTCACAAAACTTTGTTGCCTATACTTTCACCATAATCTCCTTACTTCAAAAATGGGAAAAAAAATTTCTGCATAATTTTTCATAACGTTCAATTTTCCCACTGAACATTTTTCCTGTTGATTTCCCACTATCTACAATGAGGGTGGCAACAAGGACAGCAACACTGGACGAAAGGCGAGCAAATTGTCAGCAGAGAAAAGTGCGGGGAAAGCATCGAGTGCCCGCCATTGCAGCAGGAAGGTGAGCAAATGAACAGCAAGGCAGCAATTTTGGGGCGACAGGCACGATGTCACCGAGCAGCAGGATTAAAAGAAGGGGAGCTTACCCGCACTAAACCTCCCCCTTCCGATGTCACCACCTGCCAGCCACCGCAAGCGAAGGAGGAGGAACGAACAGGGAGAAGGAGAAACAAGAGAGATTCCTGCCTCCTGTGCCAGCCTGCTTGCCGCACGCCGGCGGTCAGCTGTGCACCTGCCATACATTGACCCCTGCATCGTGCTTTGCAGGACTGCCGTGCCGCACCAACACACATGCTATGCTTCCACGTCCGCAATTCCACCTTCACGCGCACATGGAGTTTGTTACATAACAAACCATGTCCAGATGATAGTGCACCGGCGCTACTCTACCCACATTGTCTATATCACATCCCTCAGGATTTCATCTCGAAATATGAGTTTGGCAATAACTTCCGCCGGTGCCGATGTCATTCTAGCCCAGCAAGCAACCACGCCACGAGCAATCGCGAGCAAATATTGAAACAAGAAAATGGACAGTGCAATCAAACAAAACCACAAACATTTCGGACAAAATGAAATAAAGTTTGACAGCAATAGTAACGAAAAACTCGTGTAGCAATTTGTTGTGTTCATGACAGGGTGCACAAACCATTGTGTGTACAATGTCAAATACAGTGTCATCGCAAGTGTTTTGATGAGACGGAATTTGAAGGAGCAACCGAGGAACAGTTTTTTTGTAAGAACTCTAACAGCAATTTAAAACAAACAAAGAGTGCACCTTTCAAATGGGAGGAATTCTTTATTGGATTCAAACGGTATGTTACTGCCTGTTAGAGTGCCACATGCACGGGAGCAGATTGGGGTCATAACAAGAGATGCCGTAACTGCAACACAGTGGTGCATGAGCAATGCAAAATTGCACAAGAGAGAAGGACTGTTCAGGGAGCACAATTTTTGTGTGAGGACTGCGAAGCACAGGAGGGCAAGGGGCAACTGCCACACATCATCAGATGCACGTGACAGCTGACAGCATGCAAAAAAGAAGGGACAGTCAATCCCATAAATGCCAACCCTAAACTCAGAAACTCAACCACTCATCCCGCATACACCTTACTCAGAATTGTTACTGGCATATTACTCAACCGCATTGTATACACAATATGTTCGCCCTTTAACACAACCCACATTCACTCCATTCCCAACTGCAACCCCAGTGACAACAGTGCCATTAGTTAACGCAGAAGTAATCAAATATCAGAGTTGGAGACCACACAGCATGCTGCAAACAGTGATGCAAGCAAGCAACAGTTAACAACCACATGAGCAAGAAAAAAAGCAGACACCAACTTGATTTAAAATAATGCCAACTTTCGCAGGATCACCAACTGAAGTCCCACTAAACATTTTGAAGGATTGCACCTGACATAATCTTAAACTGAGCATCAGGGGATGATTATAGGTTTTGATATTCGATGATGTAGGTTTAAGTTGCCAGGGGGTGGTAGTCCTGGCTCATTCGAGAACACAATGATGAAGTTGGGGTCGTGGGCCATTCGCCCAAAATGTGACCGGCTGATGCTCCAACATCACTGTTGCAGTTGTCATGAGTACTATAATCCATATGCCTGGCCTAGTTGAGGACATCTGAGATCCCTCGATATGGTCATTCAAAACTATTCGGATACTGTTAAGGCCATCCCCACATCAAGACTTAACTATGTTACGATAATTTGGTTTTGTGGCCGATAGGCGGCCAAAAACAAATAAAATTGACGTGATTTCCAACAACCAATATATATTTACCTTGATCCCTCGTATGATGCACTTACATTTACAAACTCCACTTAAGCACACAGTGCTCTAACGCAGACAAAACGGCGCGAAAGCCATACAATTAAATACGTGAACATTATGTCCCAGCCGAATAAAAACGGACTGGGCTGCAGAGTGGCCCTTCCCCGGGATCCAATAATAACTTCAATGTTCCTGAAAAATATGAATTGGCTATTGATACACCACATGATTCGGCTGAACGTGAAGTTCTGGGGAGGACGCGAACTGTGCAACCACTCGGTGGTGAGGCGATGATGCTACTGACTGGGCAATGGCACGCAGCTCTCTCACTTGCTAACCATTCCTCCCTGGGGATAAAATCCAGTTATTCACAATGTTTTACTTTATGTAAATAAAATGACTCATGAAATATAATTCGTAATCAAGTGAAACACTGGGCAAGTTCTTACATAACACTCACAAAATTACTAAAAGCAATATAAAAATATAAACACATGTTTTACTTGTGACGTCACACTGTTCGTGTACTTAATCTAGATAGTGTTCATATTCTCCAACTTGGCACGCATTGCATGTCATAATGAGCATGTCTCTTTTGAAATGTATTATCTCAAGTATATAATTTAATGTCATAGATTATGTTGTAAACACAGAAAACTTTTGAAACAATTTACAAATATGGAAATGAGGAAATTAGGTTTAACTTTGCCACATGCTTAATTCTTAAGTGTGTGTCCTTACACACAAGGCATCCTATCCTCCTGGTGTAGTCTTTGTAATCACAATTTACATTTAAAAGTTTGTGTGCAAATTGCATATTAATAAAATAAAAATTATTAGTATTTAATATGTAATTCATAGAACAGCGATACATGGGATTCAATAAAAATGAATGTCTTTTATGTACAACATATGCAATACATTTCACGTAGATAGTAACAAATACATTCTTAAAATTAATACAAGTAACCCGGACACTGAATAATGGCAGTGGTATTTCCACTGACTTACCATGTTGTGCAAGTCGAGTGACAACTCGTGCATGTCGTGTATTGTCCACAGTGATTGGGAACAGGTTATGCACTAATATAATATACACACCAAACAAACATATCACTTCAAAACAAAATAATATCCCTTGCAAAATATATGATGGCGATTAGGACAGCCCATACTGGTGTGTCAACATGTATATACATAACCTCAATTTATTGGTTACGTGTACACTGCGTTTAGCATTTAGATGTAAACAAGTATACTTAAATTGACTCTGAAGAACACTGACTCTACATTACACATATAGGAAACAAATAAAACGCTTCAACAAAATGAATTACACTTTACACGCATATTAACACACACCACTGATTTGGTCGATGTTCTCAGGAACTCTACGCTTGGTGTAGCTGTTGCACTGTGGCTGCTTCCCGGCACATGTGGGTGGTGTATGCAGCGGATGAGTGGAATGTGCTAGGGTGAGAGTAGCGTGGCACATGTCAAATGCCCCCTCCCTTTTTGAGGCCGTTCACTCTTCGCAGCTCCCTTCTCACGTCTGGCAACAGCTTGCTGGCAGGTGAAGTAGATGGTGTGGCCGCAGATTCATATTTCCTCGTCAGCTGCTGTTGATGCGACGTCTTGGGGTGTCCTCTTTCTCTCGTTGCTGGCGGTTTCGTAGTGAAAGCTGCTCTGTGCATCGAAGAGTGCACGTACACTGTGCGCAATTCGTTCCACAGGCGACGAGTCAGCTTGGAGAATTGTGGGGTGGAAGACTGCTCGTCCGACCCCGACTCGTCACTGCTGCTGCTGTTCACGGTGTGAGGGGGCGACGTCGGCTCAGGATGTAAGCATCTCTTACATGACTTGTCTCCATATCCGTTTGTCGGTTTGTCGATGATCCCGTGGATGTAAACAATGATGTCGCTGATGTAGAAGGCACCAGAGTAGCTGCAGGTTTTACACACATTGTGACATTATCAGGCGAGGCTGCTACCTGCTGGTCCTGTTTGACACTATTGACATGAGAATGTAATGATGGCTGTAGATTATGTGATGGTGTGTGGCAGACAGCTGCGTTGTCCCATGTTGGTACACTTGTAAATGCGGCAGCGTTGGGTGTCGTGGCAGTGGGCGAGGCAGATTCGGCGTAATTTCTTGGATGGGTGACAGCCAAATTGTTGTTTACATTTTGCATTGCCACGTCCATGGATGATGTATGGCCGGCGTGATTCCTTGGAGGGGTGACCGCAATGTTGTTTTCATTTTGCATTGGTGAGGCCTCCTCAGTGTTGACAGTGAGTACGGGTTCAGCGCATGTGTTTGTTGACTGGAATGCATCCCGATGAAATGTTACCTTGTAGCATGAATCTCCCATGACTTGTGTGATCACATCTGCCTTTCTCCATTTTTCAGCGAATCCGGTGAAGAATCTCCTTTGTCCGTCAGATTCTGGATGAGAACGAACATAACATGTTGTCCCATATGTAGTGGCAGTGGTGGTAGTGAAGTTGTTGGTAGCCATTGGGCGGTGTAGCAACGTTTGTTTTCTCGCACTTCATGTATCTCACTCTCTCTTTTCTCTTCTCTGTCGTTATTATTGGGTTCTTGTACTCCACACATAAACTCTCCTGGTAGGGGTAGGTCCTGGCCTTTGAGAATCTGCATGGGGGTTTTCCCAGTTGCCTCGTGAGTCCTTGTACTCAATGTAAACAATGTGGCGGGTAGTTGCTCTGCCCAGGAGTTATGTTGTTCT
Source organism: Dryococelus australis (assembly GCA_029891345.1). NCBI lineage: Eukaryota > Metazoa > Arthropoda > Insecta > Phasmatodea > Phasmatidae > Dryococelus > Dryococelus australis. Next base: position 176,793,907 of record CM056999.1, read on the forward strand.
CCCAGGTGCAATCGCAGATGAGTTTATAGCTCTTGATTTCTGCGTTTGGTGGGGTTGGCATGGGGATCATAATTTGCTCTGGTGTGATGCCGAACTACCCACTTTATGCAGAATTCTCTCCATACTTTCCCAGTAAATTGAGTCCCATTATCAGTCAGCAATGTGCGGAGGTATCCCCAGCAGGAGAATAATTTGTTTTCTAGCACTTTACCTACTCTTCTGGCATGTATGCTAAACTCTGGGTATGCCTCAGTCCAGTGGGGGAAAAGATCTGTTACGACCACAATAAACCTTTTTCCCGGTCGCAGTGTGCGGGTATTGATTGGCCCATTAGGCCTAGTGACTCTGTCTCGAAGGTTTCAGTTGGTATCCTTGGCTGTTGCTGCTGGTTGCTGTCTGTTCACCTACTCTTATACCGATTACATGTGACACATTTACATACAAATTTCTGCATGTGTGCAGACATGACCGGTCAATCAAAATTGTGGAGTACATTTCTCTTCGTTTGGGCAGTTCCCGGGTGTTCGGTGAGGTAATGTGCATATGCGTAGTCCAAAACACTTTTGCAGGTGGCGGCCGGACGAAAACATGTCACGTGTCACTGTTCACATCCATGCGGGACTCAACACGAACGTCAAACATGATGTGTTCCTGATGTCAATGTATCCCTTGTGCCCATTTGTTCCATCGCAGACACATCAACCACACAGCAACACTCGACCGATCGACATTACGTGGCATTCTCGATCAGTGTAGTTAGTAGGGTGGCAGTGCGCTGGCTGTGACTATATTTAGGTGTCTGAAATCCACACAATATTTCCATGTCCCATTCTTCTTGGCTGCAAGTGTGATCACGGAATTGTAAGCGCACTCAGACGGCTGAATTACCCCTTCCTCCAACATTTCCGAGATTTGTGTCGCAATGATTTTCCATTGATGTAGGTAGTATCTTCAGGAGCTGTCATAGACTGGCATGTCTGTCGTCAGGTTGATGTGGTGCTCAGTTACCATGGTATGGCGAAATGGATCTGTGACTGTGCAAACATCCTTTTGCTCGTTCAAAATCCTTTGCACAACCTCACGATATTCGGTTGGTACGGCGTGATCCAGGCTGTCCAATGTTACTGCCAGCAACTTCCCAGATGTTTAAGGTTTCAGGTTAAACACTGTGCGGCGTTACTTTTTCCAAAATGTATATGTTGTGCTGCTGGCTCGACTACAGTATGTTGTTTTGTTAGGTAAGGGAGGCATAGGATGATGTCTTCATATATATCGTCTGATACAAAGGCAGGTGTGACAGTCTGTATATCTTGGATGAGCACTGTAATCCTGACTATTCTTGTAATTATTCGGGTGTGCTGTTGTGTGGCAATTTCACTTGGCTGACATTTATCAGATGAGTGTGTACAAAGTTGTGCGATGCTGCTGTGTCGATAAGTGCTCAGCATGGCATGTGGTTTAGGCGCACTGGTATTCGGATGACATTACTATTCTGGCTAATAATCTGTGAAACGGATATTTGTTGTGGCATCGGATTTTTGTTATTTTTCGGTGTTGTGGGGTGTGTGATTTCCGGCTGCTCTAACTCCTTTTTCCGTTTACCCTCGGTGTTGGTTGTGTGTTGTCTCGCAGATGCTCATAGTTGGCCCATATCGGGCAGTCGTTATTCAAATGAGGACCTCCGCACCAATAACATGGCAGCAGCGGTTGTCGGGGTCTCGTGGAAAATTGTGTTTTGGTGCAGGTATCCTAGATTTCGCAGGCTATGTCACTCGTGGCTGTACATGAAGTGTTGTTCGCTATTTCTCTGACGTCCGGCATTTTTGTCCTTGATGAATTCTGTTCGCAGAGCGGCTGTGCACTGGCAGGGTGGCGGCACAGTTGAGGTGGAACATTTGCATCTAGTAGCATAACTGTCTGTACAAACTAGCTCTTTGTGGTGTGTATAGTAGGGACAAGTGTGGTGTGGTACTCGGCACATACTGATCCAGCGACTACTTCTAGGATGATCTTGAGTGACAAGTCGGGACGATGTGCTCTCACTTTGCTGATTTTCTGCATGGTGAAATTATAGAGAGACTCCTCCTTTTGCTCCTCTAACACAATGCGGCTTCTGGCTCTGAATAATGCAAATGTATTGGCGATGCTGCTAGTAAAGATGTGGCGTAGCTCTTCCCATGTCATACCATAGTGGGTTATCCCTTCCACCAGGTTCTGGCAATGCCGAAAAACCTCTCGCCTATGCAATTTGCACAGTCCTCCTGGTCAATTCGGTAGCTACGAAGCCGATATTCACAGTCATGTATAGAAGCAATGGGGTCCTCGTTGCTGGTTCCCGTATAGGTTGGAAGCGACTGGAATCTTGTTGGTGTGTAACATGGCGATTTGAACTCTCTCTGTTGTCGACTTACTCTGTCCCTCCTGCAGTCTGGCAGTTATTGTAACAACGGCGTGGAGTGTGCCCTTAACATCTCCACAGGTGACATGTTTGCGATAGTGATGTAAGGTGGACATAGGATTTTTGGTCATGCTTTCTTGAAAATATCTGCATGGGAATCCACCAGTTGAGACAAATGCTGAATCCCTGCAGGTGTTCCCATCGGAATGTTGAGCCATGAGTTCCTGTCCTTGTTGCTCAAGTCTGGGCAACAACAAACACAGTGGATGTAGTGCTGGTTTCGGAGATTATCCCATTCCCAGGAAGAAATGCACCATTCATTATATAGGTGAAGATGTTCTCCAGAAACTAAATTTGCTGGCCCACATCCATCACATTGTGTGGTGTTTGCGCACTTCGTCAGGATGTTGTGGAAGGTCGACTGTCGTTGTTGGCTATCAGCTGGTATGGGCATGCAAGTACGCTGTTTAGGCGGGCAAATGGGATTGACAAGTCCCTTACTTAGTACTGGTCATAGGCAATATGTGCATACTTCCTCCTGGTTGCCTGAAATTGTTCATGCCAAAAACCCCCCATTAATATCTAGGTTAGCGTGGTCACTCACCTCTTGCAGACATTTAAGAGCACCAGGTTCGCTGCAGACACACTTGTCTTCTCTGGGCAAATCGATTAGCGGTGGATGTGGGTATGGTGTGCGCCGTAAGCACTTCGCGCACGATGTAGATGGTTCGCAGTTCGTAGTCTGCCAGTCTCAAGTTCCTCGTCCCGAGCAAGGTACTGTGTTGTGTTGATTCCATGTTCCCAGTTTGTTTATGTTCGGCCACGTGGTCTCTCATATCGTGGCTGTCACCCATGCGGGGCGACGTGGGAGGGGTGGATGTGGTGGAGATGAAGGGGTGGAAGGCAGGTGGTCGCTTCCCCTCGGTGATACAGTGTCTTATAATGGTGGTGTTGACTGGCATCATGGTGATAGTAGCTGTTCAAGATGGCAACTTATTTCATGTGATGACCAATGGCGATTTATTGGCACCAAAACTGTATTTGCCTTTTCCCATCATCTCTCTTGCCGTAAAGTTTCAGATTTATTGACGTGATGGTGTAAGAATAGTTGTGTTTGCTGGTAGCAAAATGGAAGGAACACAAGGGTTCAATCGGACACTACATGCATAAAAGACGTGGTTATATGGACATGATAAACCTGGAAAATAGGATAAGGACATTGAATACTAAGGAATAGTAGTACTTGTCTGATGTTTGATGAATAGTAGAACGATGTTCGTTTTGCAAGTTTATGAGAAGCCACATGCTTGGGACCACCACTTGCCATGATCTTAAATTGAGCAACAGGGAATGATTATAGGTTATGATATTCGATCCTGTAGGTTCAAGTTGCCAGGGCGGCACCAGTCCTTGCTCAGTCGAGAACACAGTGATGAAGTTGGGGTCTTAGGCCGTTCGCCCTAAATGTGACCCCGGGCACTGAATATTATATGGTGGTGGTATTTCCACCCACTTACCATGTTATGCATGTCGTTCATTGTGCACGGTGATTGGGAACAGGTTATGCACTGATTTAATATACCAAATAAACATAGCACTTCAAAACATTACAACACCCTTTGCAAAATATATGATGGTGTGTAGGACAATGCATACTGGTGTGTCAACACATTTATTCATAACCTCAATTCGTAGGCTATGTATACATTGCGTTTAGCACTTGGATGTAAACAAACATTTTTTAATTGACTCTGAAGAACACTGACTATATGTTACACATGTAGCAAACAAATAAAACACTCCCAACAAGATAAATTACATTTTACTTTACACACACATTAACACATGCCACTGATGCGGTCGAGGTGCTCAGGAATTCTGTGCTTGACATAGCTGTTGCACTGGAGCTCCTTCCCGATGCATGTGGGTTGTGTATACAGCAGACAAGATGAACGGGCTAGGGTGAGTGTAGCGTGACACACGTCACACCTACCATTTGGAATGGTACAGAGTTTGGGAGGAAGAATGGGCAGGCTGTATAGGTGCGCAACTGCAAGGCGAAGCGAGGCGAAGGTTTGGCGGCATTAACTAAACCACTATTGTTTAGCACGAGAGGTATTGGTGCACGGCTTCCAATGCTGGTTTGGAGTCGCATTCACTTCACTAGAGGCTCAGAGCAAGTTGATGCGCCAGGCTCAACAGGTCGGTGACACCATCACGGCCTTCATCACATGGAAAGTACATCAGGTAAAACGCTACTACGTGCAGCTGCCGGGACGAGAGGTAGTAGAAGTGGTGGCAGAGATAGTTTCTCCAGAATGTAGGGCAGCAATAATGCCATTGTTAAATAGCATGTCTGAATAAATGATGAGGGCAGCATTAATCCTGGGAAAAAAATCATGTCAACAATGCCACAAAGATGACACCGTATCATGGTAGAATGGGCCACGCAATGAAGTGAGTGCAAAGAACAGAAAACTGTCCAAAAAAATATCCCAAACAACAGTTCGGACAGGCACCAGGAAAATTTACGACAGCAAACCCAAACGTAAACAGTATGCGGAAAATAACGTACATTTAAAGTGACACTATAACAAGTGCTCATGGAACTCGAAATTTCAGGTGGGACAAAACAGGGAGACCACGATATCGCTGCGCCACTATTGTAGACCAACAGAAATGTACTACTGGTACAGTCATTGTCCAAAGAATTCGCACCTTGACGGTTCTCAAGGAGCAGCGTCCGACCAGCAGGGAAACGGGAAGCAGGGGTAAGGAGGCCTGAGATCTCTGATGTCCCAGTCCCATCACACAACACCAGTTTCACACCACAACAAGAACTTGTAAACCAGGTGAGTGGAAATATGGTGCAATTTATCTGCATACTTGTATTTGTAAACAATAACCATGTCATGCTTGCGGTCTCGTATAATTTCATACAGCTGCAATTAGTTAACAAGCATGATGTCACACATACCAAACATGTTATCATGTTGGCCACATGGCAAGAAAGTAGAAATGCATTAGGGCAGGAAACAATCACTGTAAGAATTCGCGACTTAGAGAAGAAAACAACAGCAGTAATAATAGCTGAGATCATGGAAGTGGCAATTCTGGACATGCCCTGGTTGAGTGAACAAAACACAATAGTAAAGCCAGCTGCAAGACATTTTCACTTCAGTGCAAAAAAAGATGCACAGTTTATAATATTGACAGGCATGTAACCAACAACACAGCAAGGATAATGTTAGGGGAGTCTGACCATCAGATATCACAATAACTTCAGGCCACATTCCAAAGGATTTTGGTTAAGCGAAAGGAAGTGTTAGCACAACACGACACTCTAATATGTACCACTCTTACAGAGCATGCAATCCCCTCTACACAGGAAGGACCTATTTACACCACACCACGAAGCTACATGCCGCATCAGGAGAGAATAATTAAGGAACAGATTAAAGAGAAGCTATCCGACTTTGTAATAGAGCCTACCCACAGTAAGTTTAATTCCGCAATAATGTTAGCGCCTAGAAATAATGGAAGGTGGCACTTTCGCGTAGACTTTAGGCCAGGAAATCAAGTGATGTGCAGTGCATTGACACCGTATATAAGTGTCAAGGACTCCCTAGACTCACTAGGATGTGCCAAAATTTTAACATCACTGGACCAAAAGTGTGGTTATTGGCAAATACCAGTTAAAATGCAGGACCACAAGAAAAATAGCTTCCATCACACTGGATGGGACACAGTATCAGTTTTGTGCAATGCCATTTGGCTTAAAGTGTGCCCCAGCAGCTTTTCAATCAATGATGGTGCTCGCGTATTTAGACGACAAAATAATATGGTCGAAAACCTGCAATAATCACGTCCATAATTTGTCCATAGTATTCGAAAGGCTTGCAACGAATGGGTTAACTTGAGCAGTGAAGAAGTATGACCTAAGGAAAACAGAGTTGGATTTATTAGGCCATGTTATTAGTGAGAATGGAAATTCGCCGAATCCGGAAACGGTTGAAATTGATAGACCATCAATGTCCGCCACGTATGGGCAAATGGCCACATAAGTTTTTCGGATTGATCAACTGGATCCGAGAGTACATTGAAGGGTTTGCAGTTATCACAGCACTGTTGACAGATCTACTTTTACCAAAAAAGCGATTTGTGTGAACAGAAGAGACGGAACAGGCTTTTCAAACAATTAAAGAGCAGTTCAGAGCGTGCTCACACTAAATTGGTACGACTGCACATAACTGCTGTTTTTGCAAACCGACACCAGCCAGCAGGGGCTGGGTCAGTTTCTTACCAATGCACAGATGGGGGCGATAAGTACGAGATCAATTTTACCAGGGGAAAATTAGGCCCCATGAAAAGGATATATAATGGTAATGAGCGAGAATGTTTAGCAGTGGCTTGGGCAGTAAATAAACACCATATATATTTAGAGTGCCAAATATTTACCCTGCGAACAGATAACCATTGTTTGGTATGGTTAAGCAGTATGAACGAGGTTCTTAGTAAACTTACCTGGTGGGCAGTGCTTCTACAAGCATATAGCTTCGTCGTAGAGCACATTCCTGGGGAAATAATGAACTCACAGATGCACTATCAAGAGCACCTAACCCACACATCACCATTTATGTCGATGCAGAGAAAAATGATATCCTTCCGCCAGAATCGCAGGAACAGCTACGCGAGGTACAGTTGAATCAAATAGACATTGTGAGTGCAGAAATCGTAGTAAGCAAGCTGTATAAGGAAGTGGAAATCGTGCAAAGGAGTTGCACAATTACCCAAGCACAAATGAAAAAAATGTGCACACGGAAATGTCGAGCAATGGTGTGAATTGGAGGGATGATTGGAGATGTGTTCCCTGCAGGATTAAAGTAAATGGAGGCTATTTGTATCATAGCCATGCCAGAGAAAGTTTTTGTGCATGCACCTGCTATCTACACAGCAAGACATCCAGGAATGGACCAGTCGATTTGGAATGTAAGGGTAAAGTTTTTCTTGCCCGGCCTATCATGTGATGCACGGCAGTATGTACGGAGTTGTAAGAAGTGCCAGCAGCTCAAATCATGCCGTACAGATGGTGCACAACAGCAGCAGCCGCAAATGCCAAAAAGACAGTTTGAGACCATCAGCCTCGATCTCATGGACCCTTACCCCAGGTCAGCAGTGGGTGAGCGATTTATTCTAGTAGTCATAGACAACTTTTCCAGGCGGATAGAAAGATACACATTTAGTAGTACACAAGTCGCAAATATGGTAAAAGCTTTACAGAATTATTTCTTTGCAAGGTAGTGATATCCGAAGCAGATTCTTACTGACAACGGCACACAATTAATGGACAGGAAGTGACAAGAGGTGTGCACCAGGAGGGGTGCAACAATTAAAAACAGCAGTCTTTCACGCACGAGCAAATCCCATGGATTATTACAACCAGGACTTGAAAACACAGTTGTGTCAGCACAATAGATGGGCTGAACATCGTCCCGCTGCCCTGTTTACTCTCCACCGGTGTGTGAATGCCGCCACTGGGAGAGCACCTGCAGACATGTTTCTATGGAAGAACCTAGCCCTGCCAGGTGAGCGACGTTGTCCGAGAAACACGGCGACGAGCAACAACGAGAGCAGTGGACAACAGAGAGAAAATCGCAGTCAGAAACATCGCGAGAAACGGGAACAACAAAAGCAGTATGCGGCTAGGTGGGTCCTAGAAAGCAAGAGACCACCACCCGCATTGCATGTGTACCTGAGAGCATACCTCCAGTCAGCTGCCCAGAAGAACTTCTGCATGGGCCTGGCCGCGAATTGAATCGGTTCGCAAGTGATTGTAAGGAACATCGGGCCGACCACATACATAGTCCTTGAAGGATGCACACAAGTGAGAGCGCACCAGGACTACATACATATAATTTTTGGAGATGTAGCAAGAGCAGATGTGCTTGGTACCTCGCAGCCCCACGACAGTGAAAAACCTGCCGAGCTCCACGAGCAAGCAAGTGAGTAGAAAGGTGGGTCAGCACTTCACACATGAGGTCTACACCAGTGACACAAATCTCGCCGACGGTGGACAACACAGAGTCCAACAGTGCCTGGAATTATGCAAGTCACAGAAATACTGACGATGCAACAACAGCAGAAGACGTTACACTGGATAGAGTGACATACAGGAGCACGCCGCGAAACACAGCAACAACAAATGAAGAGAAAATGCAAAAGGGGGAGATTTTGCCCCGACACCACTTGACTGCGACGTTGATGCCAAGCAACACACATGTCAGAGGGGAGTTTCAGATGTGTCACCACTCTGGAAAAAAATTGCAGCAATTAGTGCAGAAAGCCCGACGACGCCCGGCACACTGCTGGCCAGGAGAAGAGCACAAGAGGATGGTGAGACGCCCGATGTTGTGATGCACACGGAAAGTGGTGAAACCACACACACACAAATGCAAGTAGCACATTAGATCTGGAGGATCACAGCAGGGAGCATCAACACTTCCTCCCCTTCCCCCTCACTAACACTGGCGAGCACAGGAGCGGGTCACGCCCTTGGAGAACAAGTGGAGGAGCAAGTGGGAGAGAAAGTAGGGGAGCAGAGCAATGAGAAGGAGAAGGTGAAGATGCAACGCAAGAGCAATGAGAGTAACGGGAGTAGCTACAACGAAAGGTGACACATTGGCGGGCTCCTATGTCCTGCATTGGTTGCGGAAGGGGAGACATCCGCTGGCAAAATGCACTACTTGCAGCGGTGTTCTGACACCCCACAGGCCGCTGAAGAAGAAGATTCAATTCGACAGGGAGTGACTGCAGCAGCCATCAACGGCATACCACGGGTAGGCACCTAGGTGACCCTTTCAGCTGCATCCACGACGACAGGCCAGGAAGCAGTGTGGCTTCTGCAAATGAGCAGAGCGGCTGCAAACAGTCTAAAAGGGGAAGGGGCATTTGACGTGTGCCGAGCCCTCGTCCCTTAGACTGTTTTTTCCGCCGTACCCAGCAACCACAGCAAGAGTTTCACTCTACCACACATGTTAGCACATCTGTGAATATCATTGCGCAAATGCAGGTGCACATGACTCGCATGAGCGGAAATGCCAGAACGCACATCATGTTGGAACTGCAGAAGACGCAGAATACTTCGAGAGGCAGGTCGCAAGTACTGTCAGTCCGTGCCCGGGGAGCCCTCTTTTTTTCACTGTTCATTTATCTTAAATAGACTGTTTTAATATACCGGATCTGTTTCACTTTTGCTACCTGGGACACCGCCACTCACCTTCCCCAGTGTTTACATAGCCTGGAGAAGCATAATGCACTAGTAAGTTGACGCCACATGGCTGGACCATGGACGGGTGAAGGGAAATTGATGTGCGGTAAAGGTTGAGGTTAAGATATGTACATTATTACCCAGGGTGCCAGATTCTGTCCCAGCAGTGACACTGTTGGTAGAGCTGACTCTTCTGTCTACGGGCCGCTTGGCCAACGACCTAGGACGTAGAAATTCACACTGTCCTGCTGATTCCTTCCTGTAGATGCTTAAGATGTTTCACTGAATTCCCTTTCGCAAACTCTGCGGGTGCTTTGCCTTATTTCATGATAATTACCAGAACTGCCGGGTGGCCTATCAGCTGGTCGACACTGCCAAAAATATGATGAACTTTCAATAGTAAGAAAAGACATTTAAACACTGAATACTTTCACAGAAAATGGCAGGTATTCTAAGGGCCCACACCCTGAAGAGCTTACAGTCAGACAAATGAGAACACATTGAAGTCCTGTTTTACACGTATCTCAGTGCATTTTATTTAACTCCTCATCTGAGAAAACTTACACTTGTGCTGATCTTGGACTGCCAGCAGGGCTATACAGACAAAAGACAATCATGTGATCAATAAGGATTATGGTAGTTATAAAGTCTCCCTTAGCGATGAAAAACCACAGGGGTGGAGGGCAGGTGTACCGGCGAATAAAACGAACGGTTCCCTAGTAAATGAAAGCATGTTGTAGTTAAAATGATCAGTTACAAATGTGAATGCCGCCAGACACGTACGATGCAGGCTTTCCCTCGCAAGTGTCAGATGCTAACTTACATGGCTGGCTTGGCGCCTTCACCACCTGGGGGTGGGGGAGCACGCTAAGCAGGCACTACATCCACAAAACAACTCTCTCACTTGCATAAATAAAAGCTTACCTGCTTACAATTTAACAAGACATTTTAAACTAACAAATGAAACACAACACCCTTGCAATGAACTGAACGATGTTTTAACAAATGAGGTGAAAATTCAAAACACTAGAATTCTGCTTTATTTTTATTTGCTTTTATTTAAAAAGTTTGATATTAGGACGTAAGTTATCGTAGATTATGTTAGGAATGATCCACAGTACCTGTCTTAAGCCCTTTTTAAACTTGGCCCTACATTTGTTTGCAATCACGTGCCTGGTGCGGCACTTTTCTGTACCCTACACTGTGTACACTAACTTGCACAAACTTGCATATTACCCTCATATTGCACTATGTACAAGGGCGCATCATTCACACGAAATTTGCACAGTGTGTGTTGCTGGTAGTATGGGCTTCGGTGCAAGGCCAGGCGAACAGTCTATGAGGTGGGGGACGCAGTACATGTCAAAATCATGAATGGGTCTTTACTGTGTTTTTACACTTTCACAGCTGCCGACTGGTAATTGTACGGCTTGCATTTGTGTGTCTGAACTTTTAATTTAAGTATTATTGCAGTATTTCAGGAATTTACAGCGTGTAGATAGCCCTGATAATTCACTTTGCAGGATGTGTATTTGTTATACAGAATTCTACAGAGGAGTGTCCCAGCACCAGGTGAGAGGATTTCAGCCTATGGTCGTTGGCTGGACGACCCTCAGTGAATGAAGAGTCAGCTTTACCAACACATCACTGCAATATTTCTGGATAATGCCTGGCACCCCGAGCAACAAAACCCATTTTCACAAAAATAGCTCACTCCAAACTTCACAACATCTCAAAATTCAATTTACCACCTTTCTGATCACTTAACCACTGTCACGTAACAGAATACTGCATGTGCGAAAGTCGAAGGATGTGGGTGTTCAGAACTCAGCCATCCTACAATATTATGGAAAACTGTTTAGTACACCATGGTCAGCATAATTAAATTACTTAAGTGCCTGACATGTGCCAATTTTGAACCCTTCTCTTTAGCCCATTTGCCCGCCACAACAGGTTCTGTAACACAGTGTGTGTGTGTGCTCTTCGAGCACAAGTGCAGTGCAGTGTGGCAAGGAATGATGCAGATGTAGAGCAGACTGAGCGCGACCACAAGTGCATGGAGCAGAAATCCGAAAATAAACCCTGTCAAATTTCTGTTTATTTGATTTGGCCAATTAAAGGGTAAGGTAAGTTTATGCGAGGGGACGCAACTAATAAAGATGCCTCCCTTCGCAGCCCTAAAGCCCTCTCTGATTTCAAAGTGTCATTTTGTAATTTTATGTAATATTCATTCATGTGTCTTTCATATCTACATCATCCACACAGTGCAATGTTTTGTCATAGTGAATATCATTTACAGGGTTAATTTAATAAGCAATGTGTAACAAATGGCACGCAGGGTACGTGTCCGATTTGCAAATGTTGTGTGCAAGGAAGTAGTGCAGTGCGGTGTGACAGCTCACCAAGCAGGCAGGTACACAGCGTCGAGAAAATCAATAGTAGTACGTCTTTGCGAGGGGTGTGCACGTGTTTCGCGCGCTTGGGCAGCCATCACCATGTTGGACTAATCATTTCACAGGAATAGTTATTTAGCATACTGGAACTTTTCGTATTTCAGCTGCCCGAGGCTTCACCACCACTTGCACCCACCCAACAGTGATTCGTATGGACGTGTCGGAAGCCCAGATATCCCACAACACAACAAGTAAGGGAGGTATTCAGTCAGTATTAATTTTATTCTACGAGAAGATGACAACTGCACTTGGAGGATTTGCAGTGGTCGTCGGCCGAATGGCACTGAGGAACGAGTTAACAGCTGCTCTCCGATTTCAATTTATTGTCAACCTGGCAGTATCTGGTGCCCTGGGTAATTATCTCCACCGAGATTCCAAAACTTCATTCATTGCTCCTCACCTAACGAATATCCTTATTACCGAACACCATAGCATTAGTTGCCAGCCTCCTATGCATTAGACAAACGTCAAATGTCGCCCATCGTTGGTGCAAATCCTCATCTTAAGACCAGAGCAATTTTTCAAAATTCTCCCCCCCCCCCCCCAAAGTTTCTCGCATTTTTCCTTGATTTACCAGCAACGAGTGAAAAACATGGTCATGCAGGCTACCAGCACGACACATTACAGTGTCGAGATGCCTTCTAAACTCCCCAACTACGTGAAAGAGGATGCACATGGCTGGTGAGGAAACGGGCCAAAACAGCTTAGCGCCGCCATTACTTCAGGACAAGGGATTAGTGGTGAGAAAGTGGCAAGCAGCCGCCATCTTGGAACAGTGATGTGATGCCACAGCAGCGGAACGAAGGACAGGGCGAGTGATGTGCGCCAACCCACACCTTTGCTGCATCACAACATGGCGCGAGGAGGAAGAAGGAGAGATGAGAAGAGGGAGGAACATCTGGCCACTTCTTTCCCACACTCTGGGCCGCGCGGCGAGCAGAACATCTGAGAGCCCACCATCCATTGACCCCTGCCCATGCATGCAGGACTGCCACACTCCTGTGATACTTCCACGGTGCACAGCCATGCTATCATGATTCCACGTACCGCCTTTCCACACTCATGTGGTAGTGTTGTCGGACCACCATGGCTTTCCAGATGCAGTACAGTGCACCGGCACCTGGCACCTCTATGTCTGCAGTGTCTGCGTCAATTATCCCTGGATAAGGTAGACAGATACTAAATGGGTCCCGATTTTGCAAGATCGATCGAAAGACCAGACCGACGAAAACCGCGTCGCGAGCAACCATGGCGAAGAGCAAGTGACAACATTCGGACAGTGCCAACGAAATTCAAAATTTACCCCAATTACATTTGTGTGGGAAATTATTTTGCACAAGTTAGAGAACCACATCGAGCAAATATGCGAGGTGCTATATGCACATACACCAAACATGCATTAGTCCCACAGAGTTACACACCTCTACCAGATTTCGGTTCATTTACAATGAGTGCGTTGGACAGTTGAAACCGACCGTGATCACTAACATTACAATAAACTTACTCACAGGCAACCAGCCTGGTGATTCAGTGTGCCAAACAGAAGACAGCACGGGAAACAACATGCAAGAAAAGCAAATGGATGGAGATTGCATCACCACGGTGAACACGGTATGTCACATCGAGAGTGAATGAACAGACTAAAAGGGAGCGCTAGCCGAGGAATTACACTGCAAGGTCGAGGAAGTTGGCAACCACACATCACCTGTAGCCAGGGCCCTGTGACAGCTATCAATCATCCAGCACAGCATGGTCAGTGTTCACAGCCATTGCTAACCCTACCCCTGTTACCTCCACCATTCCCACCTATGACCCCTTACATACCACAATTTTCTACCTACCAGCCAACACCAATATTTCCACAACTAATACCCAGCATATTTCCAACATCTTTTCCATCACCAACAATTTTAACATCTTTTCCCGCCAATAGCTACAGACTGCAGCCTGCGTGCAGCTGGCAACCAGAGAGGGAACTGCAACGAGAAGCAAAACAAGACGGATGCAGCCCAGACACCGCCAGTAACCCGAAACGAATACCGACACGATTTCAATACCTACCAACATTTATTGGCATGGCAAGCGAAGCCCCCAACACATTCTTAAAGGAGTGCACGTCATGTCTGAAATGCTACCGAGTGAATGAAGACGAGTGTGCCAGTTGCATCAGCTGCCAAATGCAAGGAGAAGCAGGGAAGTGATAGTGCGCTGTAAACCACTACAGCATGCCTTCGGAGGAGTTCATGCAAGCTTTTCAGTGGCGATACGGAAGCATTTTACATCCCTACAAGAGCAAAGCAAGTTATTGTGGCAGGAAAAACAGCCTGATGAACCACTACCAACGTTCATCACACAATAGGCACATCTGATCAAGCGATTTTACCTGCAATTGCCATATTGCGAGACACTGGATATGCCAAAACTGCCTTACCGGAGTAGAGAGCTTCCCTACTGCCTTTCCTAAACAGCAATATGGAGGAGGTTCTCAAGGGTGCTATCATTTTGGGACGAAACCAGAACTCATCACATTGTGATAATGGGACCACACGATAGAGGCACTAGCAAATCCGGAGTGATAACAGCACGCAACGGGACCAGGCCGACTGTCCTGCGAAGCAGTTCGTTAGCAAATCGGAATGGGACAGTGAATGTGTGGACGGTGAAAACATTCCGTGCGACGGTGATAAGCAGAGTTACAGTACGCGCAAGAACACTGGGCAAACACGAGTGTGGTTTGACAAGAGCCAGTCACCCGCGAAACCGTGTTGCTACTGTCGGCCAACGATTGTTTTCCACTGGCATAGTACATGCTCCAAAAACCCGCACCTGGATACCTACAAAGGGCCCACACCAAGAGGGCAGGATAGAGGCCAGTAGGGGCGAAGAAGTCTGACGTTTCTTCCGCCCCGGTCACGTCAACAAAGACTGGCAAAATACCGCAGCAGGCATTCATTCAGCAGGTGAGTGGATGTCAGGCGAAATTTATTCACATCCTTGTGAGCATGAATGGTCAACCCTGTCACACACTAATTGATAAGGTCGCAGCACACAACTTTGTGCAGCCTCCTTTCGTGAATCGCAGTGACATAACATCTAGCAATCACGTATTTATGCTCACTACTGGCCAAGTAAGTAACAGAGCACTGGGCCAAGCAATTGTAATGGTAAAAGTCAGGGACCTGAGACAATAACGAGTGAAAGTGTAACTGCAGAGGTTAACGATTATGCAATATTAGGCATGCCTTGGTAACAGGAACAGAATACCGTAGTATAACCAGCTACTAGTAGAATTTATGGTGATTGTTCGGTATTGTGTATCTAAATCTCTCAAAAACCACTATATTGTGTATCCAACGATACAAAAAGTCGAGACAGAAAACAGCCAATTATGTATCCAACCATGACCGGGAAAAAGCCCAAATAAAATACAAAGCTTCCCCCTGCATATCCAGCGCACCTTGAAAAGGTGGGTTTTTACTAAAAATTTCCCTTTGTGTATTCAGGTGACAAAACGTGCAGGACCAAAAAGGCCGACATTGCGTATCCAAGCGGGAAGGGTGTAAATTGGTGCCACACCCCACTTGTTTCGAATTACGTATCCAGCCGAGTCGGGGGAGAAATTTCTACCTACACCCAATTATTTCCTATATCATATTCAAACCGAAAACGGAGTATAGGGTAAGAGACCCCATTTGTTTCCCGTGGTGTATCCAGGAACCAAAAATTATTATTCCTAAAAGTTTCCTGTCACGTATCCAAAAAATTACTTTTTTCGCCTTTTTCTAGCCCCGATTCGCGATGCACAATTATTTTAATTTTTTTAAAAGAGAATGTTTATTTATTATTAACATTTTTTATATATATATTTTCAACCATTTTCTATATAAAGATTCACTCGTAAGCAACCACAAAACGGGTACGGTAAAACATTGTGCAGTTGAAAATTCAATTTTTTTTATAAATATAACAATTTATTATACAAAGTTTCATCTATATGTTATCACTAAAAGGTGTACCAAAAGAGAATAACCATTCAATTTTTTATATTTTTATAATTTTAACAATTTTTTATATAAAGATTCACATGTACGCAATCACTAAGAGGGTACACCATATATATATATGCCATCATTTTTTTTATAAATTACCTGAACACTCGAAACTGGCAGGTCCAAAGTCCATGAAAGCAACAGCGTATGCAATTGCATCCGCCGCAGACCGAACCGGAGACACAACCGCACTATGCCATTTCGGGATCGCGTTTTTTTATTTTATTTTTTTTTACCTCAATAATTGAAACGGGTTTATCTAAGTTTTGTGGATCCAACTGACCTACTGTGCAACAAACTAATGAAAAAACATGTAACACTTGCAGCTTTATGAGGTTATAAAATAATTCATATTACTTTAACATGAAACACAACATTTTCCCTTGCATGGATTGAATTGTGCGTGAAAACATGTGAGATTAATATAGCCCTTTGCAAAATAAACGCCATATGAAATCAATATGAACTGAGGGCACTTCTGGAATGTCTCTGGTGTCCATTTTAATAGGGTTTAGTCAGGTGTTGGCCGAAAAGGCTTTTGGTAATTTACCAGCCCTACTTTTACAGTTGTATATCACTGCGCACAGTGTGGCAGTCAGCTGCTCTGGCCATACACTTGCACTTTACACACACTTGTTTACACTTCTCGTGCATTTCACAGGATGCACCAATGCACTACACTGCACGAATTAGAGTACTGGTCCCTGCCGCACTGCTGAGATGGTGTGCAGCGGACAAACTGTCTAAATGGAGGGCATACAGTAGTCATCAAACGCTCCCTCCCCTTGCGAGACTGTTTGCCGCAGTGCACCGCTAGCTTTATAAAAGGCACTTCCTTCGTCCCTGCTTCCTAGGACACAGTATGTAGGAGCTTCTGTGGTGTGTATGTAGGTACAGTATGTAGGAGCTTCGTCGAAACTGCCGCTATGCTGATGCTCCATTCGGCCTTGCTCAGTGCAGGACACTGTGGTGGCCCCACATGCGTGACACAGCTTGGACGGATGTGGCAGCTGCTTGGGACGTGAGAGGTGAAGTGACCTGGTCGACATAATTCCTCACTGTCTCCCTCACTCCTGCTGCTCCTGCATGTTCTCTTGCTCCCACTGCTGTGTTTCCAGCCTTGCCGCTGCCGGGAGTGACCCGGGTAGGTGGCAATTGGGTGGTGGTGACAATGTAAGCATGCCCTCCCAAGCTGGCCGAGATGTGCTTGCTGATGAGCCTCTCATACTGGCTTCGCCATCTGGTGTTGGTGCCATGACGGCAGGCATCATAATGTCCACTAGAAGGGCTTCCTCTGGGAGTGCCAACGCTGGTTGAGGTGCGAGCACTTGAAGAGTAGTGCTCGTAGCCGCTGTGCCAACTAGCGCTGTGCTGTTGACCATCTGACTCGCTCTCCCAGCACCAGACATCGGGCCCTCGGCA
This sequence comes from Dryococelus australis, assembly GCA_029891345.1. NCBI lineage: Eukaryota > Metazoa > Arthropoda > Insecta > Phasmatodea > Phasmatidae > Dryococelus > Dryococelus australis. Next base: position 176,811,496 of record CM056999.1, read on the forward strand.
ACTGCTGGTGGCCAACCTGGGGAGGGTGTCAGTGCACCTTTGTCCACTGCAGCCTCATCTAGCCCCTCGACAGCGATATCGCCATTGTGGGTCACAGGGCCTGCATGTCTGCTTGCATCTTTATCTGAACTGAGGTGGCTTTCTGGTGGCTGCACTGTGTTACCTGGCGGTACTGCATCATCACTGACTCCTTGGCCTTGGTTGCAAGGATCGCTGGGGACATGTTGATGTCCACCATCAGCAGTTCATCAGCCACTGGCGAACACCCCTCCCCATCATTTCGAGTAAGGAACTGACAAACTTCCCTCTTTTACACTTGTGTCTGGAGCTCATCAGGGTTTTCTCTGTCGTAAGGTGCTTGTGCTCCCTACTCTGCTTATCCGGTGACATCTCCCTTCGAAAGCAATATATCGTCGTGGTGTACTCTAACGGTTTACTTGCCTACCCTGATCAGGTACCTGTTTTTTCAAAGGCTCCTCATAATTTTTGCATATACTGTTCCATTAAACTGACAATCCTGTGGAAAAAAAAGTGTTGCAAACGGTGAATTCTGGTTGTGTGCACAAATACAATTCTTGCCCTGCGCTCAATTCTTGTCTGGCACCCAATTTTCTACAGACACCCGTCGCTGTCTACTGTGCTCCTGCAGTCTGCATCGGCACTTCTCTTTGCACATGCTACTGATTTCCGTGCCGCTACTTACCCAGACGGATGAGCAGTTGTTCTCCCCTGACAGTTTGATATTGTGTCCCAGCAGAACATCCGCTGACAACCTGCCAGTGGTGGCATTGACATGTAGGCGGAGGGGGAAGAGGGTGGCGGGCAGGTGGTCAGCCCAGGTGTTGTGTTGTATACCCACACATAGCAGCAGTTAAGTTTTCAGCTCCTGATTGCAGTGCTCCGTGGGGTTCGATGGGGATGACACACCACCATCTTTAAGTGACGCACCCCACCAGGTGCCCATCTCATGCCATGTTCTGCCTGTGAACCACGTGCCATTGTCCATCAACAAATTCTTTGGGCAGCCCCATTTCGCGAAGAACTTACTTTGCAACACTTTCACTAACTTTTGCACCCTTCTGCTGGTGGTTGCAAAGGCCTCTACCCAGCGGAAAAAAATTTTCGGTTACTACGACAATAAACAGTTTCCCCCTGTTGATTTCTGTTATGGTCCCATAAAGTCGAGTGAAACAGTCTCAAATGGTTGCCTGGATAGCCTCGGTTGTTGTCCTCCATCCGCCCTACATGCTTTGAATTTGTTGCATTGCTCGCACCACTGCATGTACTTTCCTACTTGATGTTTCAACTTCATTCCTGACAGTCTGGTCTGCACAATGGTGACTTGCTGTAATAGTCTTATGTGCATGCACAAGTACAGGTTCTCTGCATTCCGGTGGTACAAACAACCTCTATGTGTGTGAGTCAAATGGTGCGAAAGTTTCCACTCTGTTGTTTACAATATGCCATTGCTCCATTGCTTGTGCAGCAGACTTCGCCTTTTGATTTTGCTCAAATGCACAGTAGGTTTGCACATCTTCCACCTCCCAATATAAATTCCACACTAGAATGTTGATTTTGTCAACATTTGCCTGCTAGAGACTCGTTTCATGGAAGGCTGCTGCGTGTCTGGAAGTAGGATTTCATCCCATACACGTACAATGACGTCAGCACATGGTGCTCTGAATAATGCATCTGCAAGTTGGTTTCCTCGCCCGGGGACATGATCTACGACAAAGTTGTATGCTTACATGAGTAATGCCCACTGAGTGAGATTTCAATGTGCCTCTTGCATACTGTGTAGCCAGATGAGGCAACGATTGTCGGTACACAGTGTGAACCATCGATGCATGGTATTTCTTGATCGTCCACACTATTCCCAAACACTCACTCTCGTTGGCATCATATCTGTGCTCTGTATGTCCTAATATTGTGCTCGCAAATTCGATAGCTTGGCAAGCGCCATCATTACTGGATTGATAAGGCACCACAGCCAGCCCTCCTGGCTGGCACCAGTCTGCAGGTATAGGTGTTTGTTTGGGTCATATCTGACCAAGGTCGGACACGACCATAACCAGTTCTTTACCTCCTGGAATGCCATGTCTGCTTCGCTGCTCCATATGAACCGCTTTTCTGACAAGTCGGTGAGTGGTGCTGTGATTATTGCGAAATTTTCAAGATGTTCGCGCAGCCATTTTATCAATTCAGAAAATTTGTGCAATTACTTGCATGTGCACTGTGTTCGGTGATCTTCAATTTGACAAAGTTGTTCCAGGTTTGGCTTGTTCCCTGTATCACGTACGACTAGTCCCAGAAAATCCAGATCTTTTTTCCCTAGATGACACTTGCTTATGGCACACATCAACCGATTAATGGCTAGTCGCTTTAGAAACATAGACACATTATGTGGGTGCTCTTCCCAGCTCTCTAACCACATGACCACATAATGTAGGGATGCGAGAGTGACGGCTCCAATAAGTTCGTCTAACACATGAGCCATCATGGACTGAAATATCGCTGGGGCGGATTTTAAGCCGAAATGCATGGCACAGAATTGATATTGCCTCCTGTCGGGCACTGTGAATGCAGTTTTCTCGCGGTCATCCAACTTGGCAATTATCTGTTAATATCTGGTTTCTAAGTCAGGGGATAATAGAAGTTTTGCCTTTCCCAATGAACTGAGTGTGTCCTGGATGCTGATATAAGGTGGTAGGGTGCTTCATGTCACCTGATTGATGGGGTGGAAATCCACGTAGAAGCTCCATATATCATTTTTTGTTGGTGCTAACATAATTTGAGAATTATAACCACTGTGCATAGGTTCACTAACACCATCGGCGAGCATTTCTTTGATTTGTTGTTTTATTATCTGTGCTTGGTGAGGCAGGTAACTACATGGTGGTGTGTAGATAGGCCCTTCTCACGTAACAGGAATCTCATGTTCCACTACAGTGTTGCGTTGCAGGGCGTCATGTTTTGCGGACATTTCCTTATTTTCATATAGCAACCTCTGAGCTTAAGGAAATTTGTGGAAATTTAATTTTACCCAGTAGGCAACCCGATGCCGTGCAGTTCTGTTAGAGCTGACTCTCGGTGAACTCAGGATCATTGGGCCAAACAGCCACAGCAATGTTGTGGCCTATTTGGGCAGACCACACGCCCCTAGATTTTTAAGAAACGATTCAATAAACTGACAACACAGAAAAATCAAATGAAACACTTAGATAAATTACTAAAGGTTTTGACGGTAAACAGTCAGCTCCCACGCTCTTAAATGCCCAAAGGCCAGACGGCAATCATTCGACGGTATTTCGTTCGTTGTAAACTCTATACTGCTCCTCTAGGAAGCTATTGACATTGTTGTCGGGCTTAATCTGCTGACGAGGGTAACACTGAATAATCTAATGAGCGCAGTTAAAATAATTAAGTGAAAATTATGCTTCCCCAGACTGTGCAAACACTGCGGAAGGTGGAGGGCAGTGTCTCTGGGCAGCTAAACGAAAAGAGGTTCCAGAAACTTACACTATTACTGATTAAAATTTCCGGTGAACAAAGGTTGTGTGCGATCCAGAACACGGAGATGCAGAGTGCGAACACACGTGACCAATCCCTCAAGTTGCTGGACTATGACTAATTTCTCCCATGTGGCAAGCTGTCCAGCTTGGTAGGCAGGCAGGCACATCATGTGTACTTACTGTTTTACTTGGCTTAAAACTTATGATAAACATACAACACTTGCAGTTTTAACAGGTCATAAAATAATTCAGATTATTTTTAACATGAAACAAAACATTTGCCCTAGCATGAAATGTAATGTTGGTGAAAACACGTGAGATGAATATAGTCCTTGCAAAATAAACACTATATGAAAACCATATGAACTGAGGGCACTTATCGGGATGTTTCTTATATCCCTATTATTAGGACTTATTTCGAGATTGGCCATAAAGCCTTTTGGTAATTTACCAGAGCTACATTCACAGTTGTGTATCACTGCACGTGGTGTGGCACTAAGCTGCTCTGGTCATATACTTGCACTATACACACACTTGTCGACACTTCTTGTGCATTGCACAGGACACACCAACGCACCACACTGACTGAAATAGAATGCTGTTCCCTGTTTCACTGCTGATATGGTGTGCGGTGGGCAAACAGTCTAAATGGAGGGAACACAGTATTCATCAAATATTGAAACTTTTATTTAAACTTTGGAATGGGCATAGGCCTAAAATATTATGTCTTTAGAGATAATTCTGAGAACAACTATAATTAATTCCCAGAAAAAGTTCAATCCACTGAGTGATACACAAAAAGGACATACTTGGATAACGATTACAATTTTTTTTTTAAGCTAGGGTGGCTTTTAACCACTGGAATGCAAGGAGATCACCTAAAAAAAAACCCATGACATTGTCCTGCTCAGAAATCCGGGAGCGAAGCCAGACAATATGATAGTTTAATTACTTAGGTAAAAATTGAAGTAATGAGAAAAGCTATAAAAATAATTCTTTTTAACATTAAAAATTAATTTATGAGATAATAAAACAAATTGTATTTTGTAAAGAAATTACAAATGGCAAACAAATAAATAAAATTCTCAAATACATTATCATGCACTATTTATTTTGTACACAGTCAATACAAAACACAATTCTAATATTTAAAAAATGAGATATTGTATATCTCTATTTTAGAAGAATGTCACATGTAAGGCTAAACAGTTCTCGAGCTCGAATGATTGTAAGCATTAGCTTCTTGCGAAAGGCAGAACTAGTCTCTGGATCATATCTGAATTGCAGATATAGCTCCTTTGTAACAGTTGGCTCCACAAATTCTGCCTCGGCAATGTTGTAACCACTGCTTATAGCAGGACCGGCATCCACACCTCTAGGAATACACACTTTTGGGTGGCGCCGACGGGTAGGTGCAGGTTCGTTTCCCGAGATGGAGACAGAAATATCTGTGGTGAGTACCAACATGAGTGTCTGGTATCGAAGCTGTACTCGGTGACGTCTGGTAGACTGGATGGCAGTATTCTTCTTGGGCCCAGGATGCTGTGAAGGTTAATTTCCCTCCTGGGACAGTTCCATGGCCGAGTCTGATGCATGGATGGTAGCAGGCGACTGGGCCGAGGCGATGATTTGGTCGTTGGTGCAGGGCAGCTAAGTCTGCGGCATCATGTGGAACATGACACAGGACGATCGTCCGGAAAGTCCAATTGAAACTGTGTTGATTTGTAAACGACTTGATAATCCACGAAATGCCAATGCTTCATTCCGCTATTAACACAGGTCTCGGTGTAGGTGTGCAGATAGCCATATTCTTCGATGAAGCTGTATTCAATGCTGCCACAGTCAGGCTTGTAATTTCCTAACTCTTCATACGACAGAATGGAGACATGGTGATGTTCAGACATCTAAGCGATGACTAAATGAGAGCACCAACTGTTCCCACTTATATAGAGAGCTCAGAAATTCCCTTTACAAAAGTCTAGGACTTTAGAGGCGATTGCGTTGATAATCTTATTAATAGTAACCCATGTCCGGAAACATGCCGTTTCTGTGCTACAACCATATCAAATTAGGTATTTTACACATGACCATCCAGAATACCTGCCCACACATTGAGAGAAAATCTTTGTTGGAATCCCTGGACATGCTTGGTATTAGGGTTTACGTCTGCCCAGACATGGCTGTTTGAGAATCGAGACCACGGTTCCTAGTGAATTTACATTCATTTGTGAACAGAACACGATGTGGGAACGGGCTCATCCGTGCAGCGGTGCAGGAATCACATGCAGAAGTCAACACATGGTGAAAAATCGTCTGGATCCAAAGACTATGCCCTTTGGAGGTGGTAAAGATGTAGCTGTTGCTCATGTAGAACCTCTCAGACTATGCTGGGGACAACATCCTTTGCACACGCAATTGTTCCCATACTCACTGACAGGCTCTGTTCAATGTGATGCAGTGCAGCCTCTTTCGATTCGGGACTGTGGCATCTCTTTGGAACACCACAGTCATTCCTGTCAGCGGTGAAGGTAGCTTGTTCTCGGAGCCTTTGCATAACTGTGACAAAAATGGTATACGATGGTGTCGCACGTGGTTGATAACACTCTTGATAAAGTAGATGAGCAACTCTTCCATTGCCTTCCGATGTGCCATACACAAGGATCATGTCTGTGTATTTCGCAAACGTGTACTCAACCATGTTAATCGGAGACGCAAAGGTGCGTAACTGGGAAACGAAGTAGGGTAGACATCGCGAGCCATCAGGTGATTATCTGAAGTAATGTACTGCCTACCCGGTTGCATACCAACACAAGAACATCCGAGATATTGCTCTTTCCCTCAGCAGAAGTGGACGAGTGATATACCTGATTTAAAATGGTTATAGTTAAAATGGTATACTTCCAGATATGGGTTCCTTTCTAAAGGTAGTCTACTCACTCCCCTCTAGAAGTCCTAGGAGTTTGTAAGGGGAATTCCCGAGCATACTTTATATAATACAGGTGATGATCAGGTGTGTTACTATAAGGATACTAAAAGTCTCTTATATTTCTGGTGACTTCGTGTCCAGGTGTAAATTGTCGATTCTCTGTCCAAGGACGAGGTATACAATTTTTGCAGGAGCTGCGCAAGTTCTAACTCTTCGCAGTTCCACGGAAACTTTCTGGGCTCAGGACAGGGTAGGACTCACGCCCGTAGTAGGAGGAGCACATACGACTGGCTTTCGATGTTCAAAAATATTTTTACATTCTGGACTTTGCAGTGATCAAAGGTCGATTTGTCTGCAGAGATAATTTGTTGCTTATACGTTTGAAATGCCAGTATAATGTAACAATGTTTTTCCATGCTTGATGACATCTTCAAGACCCAGTGGTTCCACATTACAGATGATGGGACCGGATACGTAACCAAACTCCAACTGCTGAAGGTTATTTCAATGATTTTTTCTTTCTTGGTTCACTTTAGTAGCTTCTCACGTTCGCGAAAGCTTGGAGTCATGTGGGGAATGAACCACACCGTGTTGGTCAGGGTTACAGCGATGGGCTGCGGGCTTTCTCCAGCTCCCAATACTTCATCAAGATGTGAGCTGGCTAACATTATCACCAGTTCTTACTTGGCTCCTAAGATTATCTTCCTATAATCTCTGGCGAAAACAAGTAACATCGATAGTGGTACACTCTCCTCGAATTTGCCTTCTGCGAAGATGGGAACTTTGTAGCTGACTTACAATCCCCAGCCTGCTATTTTTACCATGTCGAGATTGATTAAGCGTGATTAGGTGGAGTATACCATTGCGAACGAAAACTGTGGGGGTGAGGTGGGTCCCATCCTCTTTCGTGAGCATACATCGGATATGCAGAAATGATTGCGAAGGCAGGGTGCAGATATCTTGATGCTGTATCGGGATTCGAACATCACGCCCGATGGCATAGAAGCCAATCAGATACGGCCGGTACCAATGCAGCTCAAAGTTTTCAATAGTATTGCCGAATCCTGCTTACTGGGTTATGTTCAATAGATTGTTGTCTTCCATAGCTGTTCACATTCAACCGTAGGCTATAGGCTATGTATAAACTGTCTGTTGGTATATGTTAGCATGTTGGTGTCTCGAGATCTACTGGGCTCGGGTTTGGTGCTACGCTCGACTTTAAGCATTGTACGCCTATCAAAACTCAATCTCATCATTTCAAGTGTGACGATGTGGTCGTCACAGTGATTTTTCTTGTATCTGGTCCCCTTTCGTTGAGGTTAGTAACCACCAGTTAGTAATATAGGCCATCATATTCAATAGCTTTTAATTTGTATAACTTTTAACATCCCGGTATATTAGTTGCATATCATTGATATAGTATAATATATTACTAATTAGTTCTAAATATCAGTAATTAATACTGGCTTTTGTAACATTTTATTATGTATTCAATGTATGTTATTAACGAGAGTTGCCTCCTAGTGTCTGTATGCAGCAGACGTCGTGCTGTTATATGTCGTTGGTAGATGGTGACCAGGCAGCACGGGGTATACCTTGCGTGTCGGCTTGCTGTATACGTCACTGGACACAGGTAACATGTGGACAGTGTGCTCTTTTGGGATTGTGTCCGGGAGTGATGTTGCTATGGGTTTTAAGTTTAATCATCCCATGAGTGATCATCTTAATAAGTAGGACTTAAGCCTAAACCATAATGAATCCATTACGTGTTTATGTAATATATGATATTTGCTGGCTAAAATATTACATGACAGAATCAAGCAAGAAGGGAGCCAACGCCTTGTGGATTTGTGTTGCAAACGGTCCCTGGTGAAAAAGGTTTACCATGTTGTATTTTTTGGAAGTGTTACGCCGTGGATCACTGTGCCCTCTTTCCAGTGCAGACCTGAGTAACATGAATTTGCACCGGCTGATCGGGCTGGCCACCACTTCTCGGTCCAGCGACGAGCGGCGCAGCTCAAGTCAATGGGACAGTGGGGTCCTTGTGGAGGAGTTATTGACCACTGTCTGCCTCAACTGAAGTTTCAAATGAACAAGATATGGTATCAGTATCTTAATTATAGAGACCGAAATCCTGCGAGGGCAGCAGTATGATAGTGAACATACTTTTTGAACACCCATCGCATAAGCAGCAGCTTTCTCATTGTACACTGCGTATAAATTTAATATTGGTCAGAATATTTTTTTTAGTGTGTGTTTTATATATATGTATATGCTTGTCGTGGTCGAATTTATTAATTCCCTTATGAGCAAACAGGTTTGTAATACAATACGGACAATGTTTTTAAAGTGGAACTTTGAAGCATATTTTTTTAGAGAACTTGTGTCAATTTAATTATAAATTGAAGATAGTTTATGTATTGAAATAAAAGACCAAAAAAGGTTAATTGTGTGGTTGTTGTCAATGATTGAATACCTGCGAAAGACCTACAGAGGAAGGAGTGCTCCTATAATGGTTCAACGATCAGGTGATAAATTATATTATATGTATTAAATCATTTAGTCAAAAGAAGAAAATATTAGAGGGGAGGCCCTGCTACCAAGGGTATTTGTTAAATATGTGTTCTGGTGTAACATTAGTATTGCGGAAGTTTTGGTTAACCCGATACCCATCCGGTAGAGGGCGTCTCACAAGTGCAAAAATAAATTCTTCATTTTTGAAGTTCATCTGCTTATCGTCCAGATCGACGATTGTTACGACCATTTTGTGTATGCTCTTCTTGATCACAGGAATGTATATTATGCTTTCGGAACTTCGACCCGTTTATAACCTGGTGGGGCCGTCGGTGGTGGGAAATCGAGCAGCTTATTGCTGGTTTTAGCATTGACGTAGCAGCCTCTCGCCAAATTACAGTTTATGCATATCACATTCACTGAAAGTATGTTCATCGGCCGCAACGATTCGTGCATTTTACCAGTTTAACAGTTTCGCATCTCAAACCCCAGTATTGGTCCAATAGTATTCAGTTTGGTGAAATCGATATCGGCACTGCAAAATATTTCTGCCTTCAGTATGTTTGCGTTACCATGTAGTTCGAATGTCACATCCGATGGCATGCATTTTTTTATAAAATTGGCAATGTCCTTCGGTTCATATGCACCAGTGGGAATGCTGATTTCCTTTACATATCCTGCCTATGTACTGGAATGCAGAATTCACATTTTCTTCTCTGTTGGATATGGAGTTGTAAGTCTGAAAATCTGTAAGTCCGACGACTCATTCGCCTTCCCGCTCCAAGGATGGGTAAAATGTTGCCTTCACCACGGATGTCCTATCACTTAGAATGATGGACACTGTCATACTGACTGGAGAATATAGGTGCAAACAGCTTTTATATAAATGGTTAAATAACAATTATTCGCCTACAATTACCTTTAATTCCACCACACCAGAAAGCGATGACACAAATGTCCACAGTTCCATGTGTTAGTCAGCTGTTCCATTTCGTAGTTGTATGTTAGGTTGGTATATTTTAAATACTCATGCAGTTCATGTAAAGGGTGTAAATTCCCAAAACTGTCATAATAGTCTGCAGGTTTGCCCTTTTTTTACATATGGTGCCCAGTGCATGCCATGCAGGGCTGCTATGTCCAGATTAGTTATGGCACATTCGTATCTCTTGGCTTTAGTAGGCAAATTATCTCGCATTAACAATCCTCAAAAATAAGCTATCTTTGATTTTAGTTCAAACAGTTCAAAATCCACGCTCGTGAGTGGTCGTTTCGGTTGAGATTTCATTAGCGCCTTCTACTGCTACGCACCTTTCTTACACTTTCTCCTCTTTAGTGAGACCATCGTATATAAAGTCCTTGATCCTTTTTTATCAATGGCAATAGCTTCTAATTTATGATTCTGGCGGCTGTTTTCCTCCAATTGCTTGCGTACATTCGTGACTTGTTTCACTACACTAACAATATTCGTTGGCCCCGACGATACCCCCCATAATGCCGATTGCAGGTATCAAGGCAGGAAGGAATCCTGCCTCCTTGTTCTTCCCTCTCCACTTGGAACTTTGTCTCACTTTATTCACCCCTCTGCCCATCTTCAGCTTGGCTTTCATTGCATTGGAAACACCCCATACAGATATTTTTTCACCCAGCCCAATATCTGACGATTTTTTATCTCGTCGGTTTTCTGTACAAGAATCTCGTCTGCCTTGTACCTGACTTGCAAATTTTTGTGTTGGGAATAGGCGATATCGTGCTACTTTCACACCTCGTCCAGAGCGTTGATACCTTTATGGCCACATGCCAACCTTATAGTTAGCTTGGTTCCTGGCCTATAGAACCTGTATCCGGGAATGTGCAGCTCGAAAAATAGACTACTTATCAGCGTACCGACGATACCGCGGCCAGATTTCGTCATCTTTACCCTACAATGCATTGAATTTAAGTGAGAGAGCAAAAGTTATGTACCTGAGCTTTATACTTTTTTGTTTCAGTATCATTCTAGACATGGATCGGTGTGGACATAAAGTGCTAATAATACATCTGCTTTGCCGCTTCTACGGTAAAACATTCACAGCTCTGGGGAATGTGTATCGACATAAAATAACGACCTGCAGAATGAAAACTTCAAGAATTCCATTTCAGTGCAAAATCTGCCAGAGGCAGTTTACTTGGAGTGATATTTTGAAGAGAAATGCTAAAACATGTAGCACTGGTTCTTTTCAATTGCAATCATCACCACAGTTAGCAACACAGGCACCGAAGTCAACACACTTAGCACCTTACTTAGCACTGCAGACACTGCAGGCACCGCATCCACTACAGTTAGCACTGCAGACACTGCAGGCACCGCATCCACTACAGTTAGCACTGCAGACACTGCAGGCACTGCATGCACCATAGTTAGCACTGCAGACACTGCAGGCACTGCATGCACCACAGTTAGCACTGCAGACACTGCAGGCACCGCATGCACCACAGTTAGCACTGCAGACACTGCAGGCACCGCATGCACCACAGTTAGCACAGCAGACACTGCAGGCACCGCATGCACCACAGTTAGCACTGCAGACACTGCAGGCACCGCATGCACCACAGTTAGCACTACAGACACCGCAGGCATTGCAAATAGCACCGTAAGTGCCGCACTCAGCATCACAGGCACCACACTTAGCACCACCTATACAAGATTGTAGCAGTAACATAGATACTATCAAGCAATATGTTACTTTACCCATATGCATTAATACTGAAGATGAAGCAATCTATCTCACACGAATCTCGACATGGAGCCTATTTCCGAATACAGTGTGCTGCATCATCACAAGACCATCAAATTGTGGGAAAACATGTGTTACTGAGCCGGCTGGAAAAAGATAATGGCCTTCGGATCAAGAATGTGTACCTGTACTCCAAATTTCTCCAACAACCGAAATACCAACGACTGGCACGAGTGCTGCAAGCTGTGGATGGCGTGGGTTATTTCCCCTACAGTGATAATGAAGCCATCATACCTCCAAGCAAAGCACTGTCAAACTGTATATTTGTCTGTGATGACATTGCCTGCCAGATATAAACTTGTATACAGTAGTAATTTAGCATGGGATAGCACGCGAATTTTGACTGCATGTACCTTGGTCAAACTTTTTGGCGCATGCCAAAACAACTGCTTTGTGATAAAGATACATTTTTAATGCTGTTTCGCATGGACGATATGATCTTGTGGTATGCATATAACGACCACGTCAACACGGACATGACGTTCGCAGAGTTTAAGGATATGTGTGCTTTATGCTGGTACTAGGAGTACAGATTTTTGGTGACCAAGAAAGACTGGCCTCTATAAAATGGCAGGTACAGGCATTGCTTCGATCAGTTTATGGTAAGACACTTACCCTGAGTCACAATACAATTTCAAAATCCGGACATGGTCTACGATCCGATGATGATGATAAAATGCACTAACGGAATATCATCTCACTGATGTTGGCTGGGGCCAGTCACTTCTTGGGCAAAAGATCGAGAGCATGAAAATTAAGTTGTGGACTATTTGGTGGCTTTCGACTGGCACGTAGGGGGTGCAGAGGCACGTATAATAGACCTGATCAGCGTGTAGAATGCGCAGAGACAGGAAGAATAGGAGAATCTTTAAAATACGTTAACTGGCTACCAAAAGAGATGCAGCGAGACATAACAAGAAGGTGCTGGATGTGTGCATCGATCGACTGGAAAGGATCGAAAATTCACTTTCCTTTACTCGAGAGTGAATATATATATATACACACCTGTGTAGTTGTTATTTCATTCTATGAATGATGGCAGACCGAACATAACTGGCTACAGAGCTACAGCGAGCCATCGAAGCTGTTCCCGCGAAATATATACTGGCGAAAAGTTACAAACTGGCTCTCGAGAATCCAAAAGAAGAGGCTTACAAGGTGATAACCAGTCGTCTCGACGAACTCAGTCGACTACGCCAGGAGGAAGCTTTGCCTCGGCCGAAATCGAACATGAAATCAAGGTGGAAGGATCGACCCCGATGTGTAAATGGAAAAGAAGCCCGGAATTTCCCGAATCGGAAGGTGGCATCACTAGCGAGATATGTGAGCTGCCCCTGATTGATTTGCTGCATGCACAGGAATGGAAATGAGCATGAGAACACGGACCCGAGGTGGACACACTGGTCAGGTACTACATCCCTTCCTACTCCGATCGGGACAGGTTCAAGACATACAGCTTGCGGCACTGGGACGAAAAACGGTTTCTCGGAAACAAGGAAGTGATTTTTTTTTTTCAAAAATATTTTATGTGATGCAGATCAGCAACTGCAAAATGAAAATGACACATGGCCCGTGCGAACTTTTGTTTCGTAGGCGTCCTGGACATTACACCGAATCAGATTTGCACAAGTACTATCCCCGGCTACAGTCCAGGCGGTTTCATTATGCGAACGGCAACCCCTCAATGTGACAATTTTAGGACACGACCAATGCAAAATTCGTCATTATCGTGCAACTGTTGCCACGATTGGCCAAAGCTGTTGAATCGGGTAAGCTGCTGTAGAAGGTCGACGCCAAACGCAAGATAGACGACGTGATTTGGGAGTATCTGAATAAACTCGTCGATAGATTAAGGCAACTGGTCGCTTCGCAGCCTGCAGGCAACTGATTGCACAGCAATGAGAATATATCTATCATCGAAGATCACGTCGAATTTGGCTACGTCGTGCGATGACGAAATATGCCGCTTCCGGTGAATTGCTCAGGTTGGGGAGAATGAATTATCCTCGGAGAAAGTACCTATGGAAGGGCTGGTCGATACTTTCCAATCCGACCTGATCGAATTATAAGACATTGTTAGTGCGAATAAAGGCCGCATCTACATTTTGACTATAATAGATATGTATTCCAAATATGTCTGGTCCAGACCGCTCAAATCGAAGAATACAAGTAATGCCACTGAGATCATAGTTGATGTGTTGAGTAACGATGCAACCGAAAAATCTCCACACCGACGATGGTAAAAAATATTTTTATGCTACTTTCCATGCTCTGACGGAAATGTATGGCATAAATCATTATTCCATGTACTCTGAACTCAAGGCTCACATCGTCAAGTGTTTTCACCAGACTCTAAAAGCCAAATTGTGGAGACATTTCACGACGAATGGAAACTAAAAATGGCTCGAGAGAGATACTGCAGAAACTCGTTCGTGAAAATAATTCTACTGTTCATTCTAACCGTCGCATGAAGCCCGGGGATGTCCAGGATGAATCCTTGCTTCGGTCCGTTTATGCTATTCCGATGAGGACTGACCCACGCAAGACTAAATCCAAGATAGGTGACCTAGTGCGCATCTCAAAACAGTGTGGCATTTTCCACTAGGCCTTGGATTACAACTGGTCGGCAGAATAGTAAAAGGTGGTTCGCATATGACTTTGGTATCCACGCATGTTTTACTTGGAGCTGCTATGATGCAAATCCTTCGTCGGAACCTTTTACACAGTGGAGATCCAGACTACGAAGTATCCCGATCTTTATTTGGTGGAAAAAGTGCTGAAACGATGTAAGGCACATGTGTGAGGTGGCTCGGACACTCGAAGCGTGATGACTCTGGGTTGACGAGAAAGACATTCAGAAGTAACAATCACTATTTTTTTTTTTTGAGTGGTGATATGTACATGGAATTTCTTTAGAAAACAAAAATTGTATTTTTACCTTACTTTGCATTAGCTTTATTCTTACCAGTCATTATAGCCAATATTGAGTTGTGCAGGTGCAGACCTGCAAAAATGTGGGGATCTATCACACATTTCAAAATGTTTTTAATCATGGATGAACCAATTTTTGGAGTGTTAAGGGCAGGAGGCGAGTTACATCAGATCTTAATGATGGCTACGATACATGATCTGCAGACATCTGAGAAATCTAAAAATCGAATGTAAAGAAGTAATTAGAAAGATATGATTTAAAAAATAAAATTAATTTAATATACATAGTAATATGCATATCTGAAAGACTTATTATTTCAATGGTGTTTTGAGAGTCTGTTTTAACTCAACATGACAAGTGTGTTAATGACTTTGTGTAATTATCAGCCTCTAAAAAATTTATATTAATATGATAGCTTTCAATATTGCTCGTTAGTTAAGTTTTGAATATATTTATGGCACTTGGGTTAAATAAATATATACGTTTTTTACATAGATATATTTATACACATTTTTACAAAAAAATCTTACTACATTAGTAAAAATTAGTTTTTTACTAACTTTTTATTCGTACACATGAAGTATACATACCAGAGTCTATTATTGTTTCGAAGGGAACAGCATCATATTCTGTATGAATAAACATTGAAGGCCCACAGAGTGGAACTGCTGCTAGTGTAGTCACTGGAGATGGAGTCATCACAGTTGCTAGCATAGCCGCTGCTTCTTGAGTATATAAGCTATGGTTCAAGAAGAATCATATATGCATTAATAGTCCAGCTTGAATTGCTAAGAATGTTTTTGGGGAAAATATAGCTTTTCGAAGCAGTTTTTACCTATATACGGAGCACAAAATTGATGTACACTGTGTCTCCATTGTCGGTATACGACCAAGTATGTATTTCGTAATAATTCTAAAATGTTGTTTGCCATCGCATGATTCTCCGTATTTGTAATCCTTGAGGTTCCCGGGCATTGCATAAGACGGTGCTAGCTTAGCAGTACAGAGATGAACGGCACAATTGCTATCTTCGCACACGAAGCTGGATACTACCCTGGAAGTTTCGTATGGTGAAAATTCATTCCACAGTTTACAGAAATGTACGTTCTCAGTACATATTTCAAAGTATATCAAGCTGTAAATATCGCCACACTCATATTTAATTGTAATACCATACTGCACACGACGTAAGCCTTCATTCACGTAGTAGTAGCAAGTGCTGGGGTTGTACATTATGCATGGTGCCGACTCGGTGCTAGTAAGATTAGGCAACAGGAATATTTCTTAATCTTCCTCGCAGTCTTCAGAAAATAGTTCGTCACCATTGTATTCAGGGTCCATGGTGGATGGGTTGACTGGTTGACTGCTGCTGATCCCAGACTAGGCAGAAGAAAACTGGTTGCAGACCAATACACAGAGTAACATCACAGGTTAGTGGGGTACTCATAGTCTCCCAAGTTGTTTTGCCATGGTTCAGAATGGCGATGATGTTTTCCATCACAGTGCTCAGACCACCAAGTTATCTTGTAGCGTCTGGTCTTCTGAGTTGATATACAATTTTGCTATGACCCCAAACTTGATGTAAGCGTTCTTCTTTTGCAAGACATACCAGGTCGTTGGTAGCGCAGGGCAGCTTTGTGTCTGGCCAGAGGTGGTACATTGGACAGGTAATAAAGCAACATGATACTGGAACCAAGCTAAAAATATAAAATAAACATCTTTTTCATACATTCTGACCCAATGATCATAACCGTTGCAGGTGTGAACTTGCTCTGGCATACAAAGTATCCAAAAATGCATGCAGCGGTAGCCTACGATAATATCGGAGTAAATGAAAGCATCTTCTGACCTGAACTGCACAGACATGATGTGATGAAACTAATACTATAAGCCTTCTCCGCCAATTTGATATATCAGCTTCCCCCACCCCCCACCCCCTCCAAAATTCTGGATGGGTCAGTGTTTTGCATGTGAAGCCTGCTGACTCATTCACTTTAGTTAACTCCAGTTACCAGACACCGCGCTGGTACAAACCTGTGACAATATTAATACAGCTATTCCCACGCACATGGTCATCCAATACAATGTAGATTCTGAAATCGACGTGAAAGCATGTACAGACTCCAGTTACTGTGTAGATGCAGACCTGCTAACACAGGCACTTGACATAGTTTTGAACTTTGATAAGGTCAGCTGGCCTGCCTGCCCATGCATGCTCGCAAACTAAACTCCAATAACCTAAATTGTATTCATAATTTATTGAGAAAGTTATTTTTTCCAGAATTCATCACTTTAGTGTATTAATTTATTTTCTCTGTTTTGAAAAAAAAAAAAAAACTAAAATATTAACTAAGATTTCTTTTCACCACTTCACTTTGCATTACCTTTTTTCTGAATAAATGGGGTACATTACAAACAATAAAATAAGAGGTAATTTTTTCTTTATGTTAACACATGTTATATTCATTAAACTCTTTTATTGTATTTTCACATGCATTTTAAGCAATATTAGTTTACATTGATAGACGAAAAAGTTTTCTTAATGTATTTATTTTTTTCTGCATTTATGTTGTGAAATATTTTCTGCATTTGTGTTGTGGCATATTTTTCTGCATCATTCGTACATCATTTTTAAGACACAAAGAATTTTTAATGAAAAATTCCTTGCTGTTTTTTGTTTACACACACTGAAACACGCTATGTTTCTCTGTTCAAAAAACTGTTTCTTTATACCTTTATTATTTCCCACTGTCCTTCCCTATCCTCATCCTGTGAGCTTGACTTTACCTGACATGGCAGGCTGCGATATGTCGAATGGAATCGTTTCAGCTTCTTCGTCCGGTAGTAGGTTGGCAGTCGCTGGGTCTGCAGCACTGTACTTAGATTGTTCATTTTTGCAGTTATATCTTTGTGAAATTTTCTTTGCAATAATTGCTGATTTTAGAAGTAATATTTATAATACTTTATTAATACTTATGATTTTACTCTAAGACACGATTGGCTGAAAATATTCGTTTTAGGCTATGTTAATTGAACTAATTGTAAAATTACAAAAGTAAGGAATGCCTACAATTTCGTAGAAGAGGTTTCCGACACTGGAGAAGTAGGGTACGGCCCATAGTTGGTAGCAGTGTCCACATGGCGACTCCAGTGTTTTCTTGAAAGGCTATGCCTCGCCGCACTTTCCTCTTGCCAGTATGACCAAACTGGTAATATATGTCCATGACAATATGTTCCCGCCCATAGGCTATTTATGGTACAGTGAGCTCTTTTGAATTTCTTCTCATTTTTAATAATAGTCAACAAATATATATATATTTATTTATTTACTTATTTATTTAGGTTAGTCGTTAACTTCCTACTACAACGGAATATACATACTGTGTTTATTACTTACATAACAATATATATTTAACAAAGGTGGTCAAAAAATTAATAATGGCTGAAAGGGAAAGGTGAATAGGCTCTCAAAAATGCTCACTTTATGGTGACCAGCATATACAAGTCTTTACTGAATTACATTTGTACAAATTCCTTTCCATTTAGGCCCTAATAATACGTCATCAAAGATTCAACTGTATAAGTAAAAAGTTTGGTTTAATTTATATTTATATTGAGTTTTCCCTCGAATATGTATTTTTATTGGAAATTTCATTATCGACTGCACTTTGCTGCAGATTTTCCTGTAAATGGTTAGATTGCTGGTCATGATTTTGAATGTCAACTACTTAATGGTTATACCAACGATCACCACACTTGCGCTGTTCGTTGTGATGACAGCAGTCTACATATGTATTGCAAGAAGTGTGAAAAGACTGGAGGTAATAAGTGAGTACAACCTCTATTTATATCAAAGAACCATATATATTTTCTCAGTTCTATTTTACAGCTGAAATAAATATTGTTAGTTGTAATTAGTCTTTCGTAGCCATTAATGAAAATTTTGAAATTCCAATATTATTTCCTATTAGGTAAAATTTGTCAGCTTTAGGTAAATTATTAAAGGTGTAGGCCATCTAATTGATTTACAAAGACTTGACTCAATCTAATCCATCTTAACAATTATCTTTAAGGCACTATTATGCAGTAGTGTTACAGCTTAAACTATACCAATAAAATGAAAATTGTATTCTTTCGTAGTATGTAAATGTGTTTTATTGTATGTACCTGTATTTCCCTTTCAGCTCGCAGTCCTGTCTTTTCCCTCTTTCATCCTCCATAAATGGCTTGTCAACTATACGATCTTGTCAAGCACAGACAAAGGCTTGTAATGAGTTTGACAAATACCAGGTAGGCCACAGCAATATTTTACAACCAAATGAAATTTGTTGTGTTAATTTCTAGCAATACTTAACGTTATTTACCACATTAATAACCAAAATGTTATATTTAAAACAAAAATTGAATCTTATATGGCAGACCTTAAATCATTAAATTACTATGTGCCCAAGTAAAATAGCATATTCCACAATTTTGAAGAGATGGTACTCAGCATATCCCGGAAAAAATGTAGTGAGGACCAAAAATTATGAGTTTTGAAAACTTGAAATTTCAATTTAATTGATTAAGAAACTAACATTTGTGTGAGGCATTATTTTTTACTTTCAAAATGACTAACTGCCAATGAGATATTGCGTAGTAAACCAGGTCAAAGGCAATGGTTCTGTGAGAGTATTATCTGGGGCTCTGTGCATGACACAAGACTCACTAGTATTCTTCGCCAAAGCATGGAGCCAGTGCCACATCGCCAGAAAAAGATAGCCAACACAATAATAAATCAGTTAGGGGGGGGGGGGATCTCCTCTGGTGTTAACTGCAAGTCCGCACAGGTGCAGCAGCAAACCCAACAGAGGTAAGTAAACCCATCTAAATTAGCATGGTATATGTTTTGAACATGTCAATCCCTGGAAAACCATTGGACTCGCGTTCTGCTGTCCTTATTTCTGTTTCCCGTGGTTTTCTGAAATCATGTCAGGTGAATGCTGAGATCGTTTCTTATTACATGCCATGTGTCATTCTCTCCCCCCTCCTCTCCTCTGAGTAGCTTGTTCCGTCTCTAATGAACTTGACGAGACGTTAACTACCTACGGACCATCCAAGGTGTAAATGAGTTTGGATATATTCTTAATCTACAAAGTTCTCACACACAACACGCATACTTATTTCAAAATCGCACTTAGATATGCATAGTATTGGCCATCACAATTCGAATGTTTGTTGGCTTTGTGTACGTGTGTTTGTCCATGCATGTATGGATATATTTCGAATTCTTCTTAATATTCATATATGTGAATGCAGAAGTTGATGAAAATGCAGTTTATTATTGTACCTCAGACTTCTGAATGGTAATGTAGTACTGTGGTTTCATTTCTATTATACATTATTTGTTGATACTATCAAAATTGTAATTTATTAGATGTATTTTTAATTTCTAATAAATATATAATATATACCTTTTAGTAATTATCTGTCATTCCTTCCAAAAAGAAAATGTCTTTAAATTAACTACAGGTAATGTATAATAAATATGGTGTTTTAACTATCGCAAATCAAGTTGTTCTTTTAAGGCTCTAATATATTTAATTATCCTGTATGGTTCTTGAATCTCTAAGTACATAATACTTGTGTGTAGCTATTTCATTAGGTGTAAATCACGTCGCTAAATATTCATTGTTTGTTATATCCCTCTCCGAAAACGTTCGAGAACTTGTCAGTCATACACAACACATTCTTTCCAGAATATTTATCAAATAAAGATGCATACAGGTTTGGTGTGGTTATGTGATAAAATTTGTGTGTTTGGTAACGATCGACATGAGATGTATCTTAATGAATTTATGTTTATCATCCTCTAATACCCTACTTATATCTACTTTGATCACAACGAATATCCCTCCCCCCTCCCCCAATTAAAAATCTCTTTATAAGGAGCACCCCTCGCCACTCGCCAGGAAAGTAGTAATTCTTATCTCGCTGTCAGAGATGTACGCCATTTTGGCGTTCGGAAGGGAGCACTCGCTTAGTGGCTTGGACGACGAGTTGCTGTACCTGCCTATAGAATGTCTCCTGGTCTACGCACCTTACGAGATGTCAGCCGTACTCAAGTATTTACCAGCCTACCTACAGCAGAATGAAGACATACGGGACACACTCTCGTGGACGGAATGTTTCGAGGGATGCACCCCTCGGTTCCCAACACACCGCATCGTAGGGGCTGGTGCAATGCCCACCGAGCTGCCTACGTGACATACGCCCCATCGAAGACAGCGTTCAAGTTTTCTACTCGCATAAAGTACCTGCAGAAGATTCCCCCCCCCCCCCCCCTTTTTAGGCGACATGCTAGTTTTCTACTGTCAAGCACTACCCGGCGACGAGGAAAATAGCCGAGAACACAGGTGAACGATCGGCGAAGTGTTAAATGACTTTGTAAAAAAAAAATGTTTGAAATGTAGTGTGCATGTGTACGCATGAGGACTTGAAATTATTTTTAATAATATTTTGCAACATCTAAGGTTTTTGCTCACTAGATTCGTACACCATAAAGTAGATTTCCATCTCGTACAGTGACGAAGATTAGGAAACCAAAGTGTTTACATTTCTGCCGCAGTCTCCATGTAAGCACGTCAGCTGCACCTGGCAACAGATTTACCGCCCATAGATGTACGAAACGCACGGACTAATGTGAAACGAGGAAAATATTCTGTACGATGACATTCTAGCCGTGTTGGACTCTGTCATAATTTCCTATTACCCCGTGTACGTGAATCGCCAATAGTCGACAATGTGCAATGTGTGTCCCACCGGTACGACCATCGCAGATATCCACAGTCATCACAGCTGCCCATCGTTCAGGTAGCTCGTCGAGACATATAGGTCAATACTTCACAAATGCGAAATTCGAAGCTATTACAGCGCATCGTGGAGTGCCCGAGTCTTAAGACAGTAGACTTATGATAATATTTCAACAAAAGACTTCTAGTAACCCATGGAAAAACTGCTACGTGTGTGTAATACCTCCAGAGAAGAAACACGTGTTTGTGTAATACCTCCAGGGAAGAAATACGTGTTTGTGTAATACCTCCAGAAAAGAAACACGTGTCTGTGTAATACCTCCAGAGAAGAAACACGTGTTTGTGTAATACCTCCAGAGAAGAAACACGTGTTTGTGTAATACCTCCAGAGAAGAAACACGTGTCTGTGTAATACCTCCAGAGAAGAAACACGTGTTTGTGTAATACCTCCAGAGAAGAAACACGTGTTTGTGTAATACCTCCAGAGAAGAAATACGTGTTTGTGTAATACCTCCAGAGAAGAAACACGTGTTTGTGTAATGACCTCAGAGAAGTGTAAAAAAAAAAAAACTTTTCTAAGTTTGTATGGGCGAAAAAAAATAAACTTGTTTCACCTGTAGAAGTGGTTGACCTCTTTCTAAAATTCTTGGCTGTACCGGCCAGACTCATATCTGCTATATGTCACTGTTATAAATTGTTTGTTTGCGAATAAGTTATATCGTGCTACTTACATGCATTATCTAACACGTTTATTCCATGATCGTTACTTGCTATGACATGACATTGACAAATTCATATCAAAAAAACAAAAATTCCGTAGTTACTCAGCTACCATCAGAAATTAATGTAGTAGGATGCCGAGAAGAAAACTAGGGTGGTTTCCACACATAGAAATGTCCGCATGGCTGCTGCCATCAGATGTTAATGGGAACTCATAATTTATAACAGGAAAACACAAGCACGCAGTCTTCGAGCCTCATATGAGGAACTCGGGGAAACAGAGAAATGGAGAACGGAGAACGGAGAACACTCAGAGAAACTGAGAACGGAGAACAGAGAACACTCAGAGAAATGGAGAACGGAGAACGGAGAACACTCAGAGAAATGGAGAACGGAGAACGGAGAACACTCAGAGAAATTGAGAACGGAGAACGGAGAACACTCAGAGAAATGGAGAACGGAGAACGGAGAACACTCAGAGAAATGGAGAACGGAGAACGGAGAACACTCAGAGAAATGGAGAACGGAGAATGGAGAACGGAGAACACTCACACTAAAACAAAAGTACCTGAAAATTAAATACCATGAATAAGGGCACGACACAACGTTTAGGGAAAATTATATCTTTACTCGCCAGGAGGGAAAAACTAAAATCCAATCATATGTTGACGAAAGCACCAAAATACACCAGAAGAAAAGTAGGTACCACACAATACTTGGCCCTACTCTACATGATGCAAAACCACAAACATGACTACGTCCCTCAGGAACCCTCACGGTCGCAACATGATGCAGTGTTGATGACGAGCCAAGCATAAGAGTGTCAGGAAAACCGGCTGAGAGATATGCTGCAGCAACAAACACAGGCGCCACGAGCTGGTAGTTTGGAAGTTGCCACTAGGTGGCAGGGGCTGTCCACAGGGGGCGAGAACAAGACATTAATTGTTTTTAATGTATAGTGTTTTCTCTAAATTTTACAACAGTTCCACAAATCCAATCGTTTGGCAGAAAAATCTCGTGTGAATCTATTTTTTGTAATCAGTGAATTGAAAAAGAAAATTGCCTGTTATAGAAGATTCAGTTCTTATACCTGTAAAGTGAATATGAGCAAATTTTCTGAGCGTGTAAATTATTTAATAAAAAAGGTTATCGTCTATACTTGTTGGGTGTTCATTTAAAAATAAAATAAAACTTTATTTGTGTATTTATTTTGCATAAATAATATATATTTCATATACATTTGCTCTTGGTAAAATATATACTTATATAAACTAATTTTAACGAAAGTTCAACGTGATGATTTATTTACAATATGCATAGTCTGAGTAAAATATACAGTTACAACGGCTAGTTACTAAAATATACAGTTACATTCATTCAATAAATATATAATAAATCAGTGAATTTACATTATATATATTATTTATATGAGTTTATTGTAATATTACTACAGACCCGGCTGTGGAGAACCGAAAAATCTCGTTATCGGTAATATTCTAATTCGATTCGTTTTGCTGAAGTCCGTAAATGAGCAGTGGTATGTTGGACAATTCTCCTACACGCTAAACCAAAACTAGATTAAAGTTAGACAAATTAGTGAAAACAAGTGAAAGAAGCTTCAAGTAAAGAAATTCGTAGTCGACGATAGCTGGTGTGTGTGCTTCTTGTAACGTTGCAAAATGGCGGGTATATGTGAACATCTTTAACCTCATAAGCTGAACACAGTCGAATTAAATTTCAAAGTACAAAACCGATTCAGTTTGTATGTTAAGCTAGATCTTAAACCTTGTAAAGCAGTTTTATGTACACAGAATGATAATTCAATTTCCAAACACGAAATATTTTTACGTGGAGATACACTTTCACAAACGCTGCCATTATTATATTTAAAACTATTAAGCAGAGAAAAATCCGTATTGTCGCAACACTAGCTGCCATTTCGTGCCAAAATGTACTAAAATACTTTAATACATTGTAAGGAAATTTGTAAAATTCATTATTTTTATAAGATTCATGTTTTAAATATATAAAATTATCATTTCGTGTAAGTTAAGAAAATTGTGAGTAGCTGGGATTTTAACATGTAACACAAGAAGCCTCGCCGTACAATGATTTTGCAACATGCCTCGACCAACTTCGCTATCACAGAACCATACAAGCTAAAAAACTTAATTATTTTATATTAGAATCTAAAATGTATGATGCATTAAAATGATTTGTTAATACTTTGTATATACGGTGCAGTCAAGTCGCCATAATTTCTTACTTCCATTCGGTGAATAATATTTGGATTTCCCATGGTGACATAAAATTCTAAGGCGTACAGCAGATCATTATAGAGTATTT
The DNA here is from genome assembly GCA_029891345.1 of Dryococelus australis. Lineage (NCBI taxonomy): Eukaryota > Metazoa > Arthropoda > Insecta > Phasmatodea > Phasmatidae > Dryococelus > Dryococelus australis. The sequence continues at coordinate 176,836,011 of CM056999.1, forward strand.
TAGACCTTTTTAATGTGTTTTTTTTTTTTTTTACTTTCTAATCATAAATAGGTCCAAAAATATATACTCGCTAATGTAACATTTACTTTACGGCTATTTGTAGCTGTCTCTCTTTCAGTGCACCCTTGTTCACATCTCGTGAACGGTAATTGGCCGGTTAAATGTCGTTTAGCTGTAACGATGGTATCAGAAAATGTAACGAAAATTTTCGGTACACCCTTTTCCACTGGTGTTACAGAATCGCATCCTTGATACACAACTGTCGTTACATCCTACGGAATTCGTTATTAGAGTTCTACCGAAATTATTCGTTTCGAGGGTAACGAGTTACAGAATACAGACACTGGCAGCAACACATGACACCCGCCATAACAGGGTCTCAAATTTCCAGTGCTCTCACAAACGCCCATTGCGCTAGTATTGCTATTCAGGTATCCTCCGTCACCTCCCAGGGTGTAGAGGAAACCCATCAGCCAACCACAGTATACCTCACAGGGTGTAGAGGAAACCCATCAGCCAATCACAGTATACCTCCCAGTGTGGAGGGGAAACCCTTCAGCCAATCGCAGCACACCTAAAGGGAGGACGGGGGAGGGGTGGAGAGAGGATAAGACATACTTCACATAATAGTGGGGGGAAAGTGAGTGGAGGAGAGGGGGAACACACCCTCACGAATTTTATGAAATGTCACTTGTACCACTCTTGCTTCCCTGATATCCAGGAAGCCCACGCTCTCCCTACTGGCGCTGACTGGCTAATGGTATTCCTACATGTAGCTGAACAGTGACGCCATTTTACTGGCCAGCGTGTTCGGCTAGAGGTCGCGAAACAAGCAGCGGTTTCACCTCTGTATTGTTAAGTGTTCCGCCTGCCTGGTGCTTCAACTGCACTGGAGAGTGTTTGAAATCCCATTTTTTTTTTTACGAAGCTATTAAACGTGCCCTCAGTGTGGTAAACTACGAAAAGACATAATTCCCCAGACTAGAATGGACCGGTGCTTTAAAGTTACCACGCATGCTGTAAATATTAATATTGTTAAAAACTGCTTGTTCAGACTGCTGTAACTTAATGCATACTGGTCAGACACAAGTCAAACTACGTCAGGAGCCTGTATTTAACTTTGATACAGACTTCTCATTAATTGAATTATAGCGTCACCGCAGAAAGTGTCTTAGGTACACGCAGCAATATGAAACCACTACGCGCCAATGCAGAGCCCTGCGCATAGTGGCAACGGAGTTCTTGTAGCACTTGCAGCTCCTGCTTCTTGGCCAAAAAACGAGGAAAACGATACAGGCAGGCGGGACCCTGTAACTGGAGTAGAATGAACTCCGTACGCCATTGGGCGGTAACAAGCCAATAAGCATCTATGTGCAGTAGATTGGGCGTGTCTGGTATCGTGTGTTCAGACAGTAGTAGGATTGTGGTGAGTGGAATGCAAAAACCATACACAAAAGATGAGGTAGACCGATTATTCGTCTTATGCGCATGTACCCAACATTGACCTACCTTAAACCAGAACAACTGTCAATGTCACATAGTCAACACTGATGTATGTGCTTGTTTATATATTAATTTCAAAATGGCAAGCACTTTTATAATAATAAAATACTTCTACCAATTTGAATTTAATCAATACTTTTACCAATCTGAATTTAAACAAACAGAATTACACATTTTTAGAGGAAGTATAAAAACATCTCAAAGCACTTGCTTCCTAATCAGCGTTCTAACCTCAAATCCAAACTATGCCGTTTTTGCTAGTCGTATTGGCAGATAAGCAGCTCATTGTTGGGACACGGAGACTGGTTGTGCGCAGTCAGCGTGATCGCTCTACCTCATCTTTAGTCTATGCCAAAATCAGTAACATATGTTCCTGCAGTACTAGATAAAGTTAACCCACTCCTAACTTTTCTTAGATGGACGGACGTAAATATGTGCAGATCTCGAGCTCTTACAGATTAGGTCATCCACGAACACAAAATATTTTCACTGTAAAATACGCGACCAGTGGTGTTAGTGAAAAGATGTTACCTCTTCTACTTGTTATCGCATCTGGAACTGACGAAATTATTTACAACTTTACTCAGCATTAAATTTGTAGCCTGGTCTGGTGGGATGAACGACATTTAACCCCAACATATATCTACGAATCCTATATGAAAGAGGTCAAACATGGAAGAGATGCACTTTCTTTCTCATAATACATAGGCTACAGCTTCCATCAGCAATAGTAACCGGGTTAAATAAGGCCATGGCACGTGTTTCATTTCTTGTTCTGATACTGGTTTGGCAACCCCAAAGATATACGCGACCTGCAGGCGAGCTTACTTAAAACTGCAAGTGAAGGTCGCAAGTATGTAAATACTGTATCCACGAGGCCTACAAAAAGTCAAATAAGCATTGTAAGACACTCTTCAAGGGTTAAGTATAAACAGAAGGCCCTCAAGTACAATTACAAGTGAAAACTTCATGTAATCAAGTATTCTAGGAGATCATCCTAAGGCAAAAATGCGCGGGTGTTCTCAAGCACGCAATTATTAATTGGAGACCCGCAATGAACTAGCAATCATCGGGGTTCCACATGGCAGAAATATTTAGTTTCTGGCAACAAACAAATATACAGTACTTGAAAGTGCGTTAATTTTAATTTAGGCTGGCCCGGTGTTTTGTTACACAAACAAGATCCTCTTATATGTAACATCATATACGTTAACCTGGAAGAGATCAATTATTTAAAACTAACGAGCTAGGCTAAATACCAACTTAAGATTTCAGCTTCATCGGCATGTGTTTACTTCACTTGTAGTCCACTAATCATTGCAGCTCCTTTAATGATTTATTCCACTCAATAACTACTTTATTTGGAGCAAACACATATTTTCGTTGGTTGTGAAATGGTATTTTTAATATCCGAATTTATAGGGCCAACAAAATACCCAAGGTCCAGTAATAGATTTCGTTTAGTTGGATATATAGCAATCAAACCACATACGTGCACATGCATGAAAAGAGAGCTTTTGAATTCGCTAATGATTTCTGTGGCAAGTAGGCTAACTAATTAATACAGTTTACTTACCGGAACCTAATCTTGGCACAAACAATCCCGTTAAGTAAAATTAGTTAGAATTTGCTAAGTAAATGCAGCTTTTAAACCTTAAATAATAATAATAATCAATTTACTATAACATGCTTCCAGTACCTTGTCCAAAAGACGGTAGACGATTAAAAATATATATATATATAATTTTTCAAAACCACAAATATTGCTGTCTACCTCATAACGAATTACATAAAAATGATCTAATCATCATAGGATTGGAGGTTTTCACAAACACAGGCTACGGAAGCATTTTAAAAAAACATACAAAATTAAGTACTGAATTTTTAACATGTATCGTAATTATAATATCTTGAGTCTTTCTGAAATTATAACGTAAGTATAAGCCCTAAACACAATTTAAGATTTAATAGTGCTTAACTTTTAAAGTAAATAGAATGTAATTTTGGGCATAATGAGAAAATTGTGTTGTTCGGAACAGTACTAGTATTATCAGCATATTTCGGGACTGTACTAGTGCTATCGGCATATGTCGGGACTGTACTAGTGCTATCAGCATATGTAGGGCCTGTACTAGTGCTATCAGCATATGTAGGGACTGTATTAGTGCTATCAGCATATGTCAGGACTGTACAAGGGCTATCAGCATATGTCGGAACTGTATTAGTGATATCAACGTATGTCGAGACTGTACTAGTGTTATCATCATCTGTCGGGACTGTGCTAGGGCTATCAGCATATTTCGGAACCGTACTAAGGCTACCAGCATATGTCGGAACTGTACTAGTGCTATCAGCATATGTTGGAACTATATTAGTTATATCAGCATATGTCGGGTCTGTACTAGTGCTATCAGCATATATTTTGTAACTGTTGTAGAACTTTCAGCATATGTTGGGACTGTACTAGTGCTATCAGCATATGTGGGGACTGTACGAGTGCTATCAGCATAAGTCGGAACTGTACTAGTGCTATCAACGTATGTCTGACTGTACTAGTGCTATCAGCATATATCGGCACTGTACTAGTGCTATCAGTATATGTCAGAACTGTACTAGTGCCTTAAGCATATGTCGGAACTGTACTAGTGCTATCAGCATATGTCGGGACTGTCGGACTGTACTAGTGCTATCAGCATATGTCGGAACTGTACTAGTGCCTTTAGCATATGTCGGAACTGTACTAGTACCTTTAGTATATGTCGGGACTGTACTAGTGCTATCAGCATATGTCGGGACTGCACTAGTGCTATCATATGTCGGGACCAACAACAAAGGGTTTGAATGTGTTTGTCTGTAAGACTAGGGAATACAGCCCTTGTATTACGGCGCTTCTCCATACTCACCTCGCTTCACCCTTATCGACTAGAAGGACCCAAATGTTAAGAGCCTTCCATACCCTACACTCTACACACACTAAACCAAACAGTTGGGTAAGTAGATTTTTTTTTTTGGGAAAGGGAGGAGAGGAAAAAAAGGGGGATGGGATCGGCCAACCTGTGAATTGTTATAAATATTATAAATGCTTGCAAATAAAATATTTAAACCACAAAATCAGTAGAATCATTATTGCAAAATGTAACATTTGTAAACACTAGTTAAAGTCTTTTTTTAATTTCATAATAAAATAGGTTAATTTTGCAATGTCTGTTGTGGCCATGTGATGGTTACACACAATATCCTTGATATATTCATAGGATCAATTTATTGAATTTTTCCGACCTTGAGAAATCTCAGTTATGAAGAGAGGAAAGGAAAGCAATTTTTCCTTGGAGAGCGAAGAAGATTAAACTGAGCTTGGCAGCCTTCTATCAGCTCTAAGAGTATTACACCTCACAGATATAACTGAGCTTGGCGGCCTTCTATCGGCTCTAAGAGTATTACACCTCACAGATATAACTGAGCTTGGCGGCATTCTATCAGCTCTAAGAGTATTACACCTCACAGATATAACTGAGCTTGGCGGCATTCTATCAGCTCTAAGAGTATTACACCTCACAGATATATCTTTGTCGGATGGAAATTCTATTCTCATTATATTTTTTTGTCATCGGCAGCAGCCCGGCCCCTTTTGGCCAATCGCCTCGCTATGCCACTGCATCGACATGAAGTGTTTATTCAATGGCGCAGATATAACCATACAGGATGTGTCAGTCATAATGCTGGCCAATGGCAAACTTGTGCGGACATAAACGTGTTTAAAGTCGGAATTGCCCTCAAATGATAAAGCGAATTGTTCAGGACTGCGGCTTTTCCTGGTGCGCAGCACGTGTTGAGTCAGTTACTACTTCCTTAACGTCAAAGTGAGGTAATTGGTTCGCGCCTCGCTCTACTTTCTACCGTGTTCTGAGTTCGCTTGACCCTGACAAGGCTGGTATTGCGATGAGTCATGTTTCACGTAACACGTATACGTATACATAAAACTTCGTTGTTACTAGTGTCACATTATGAGGCTTCACGGAAGCACGTTAACTTTATAACTTTTACAATTAAATTTGTAGAGGCGCATCTGTATCAGGAATATAATCTATGTGCGATTTAGATAAGACTGCAAAGTTTGGCGTTCGTTATTGATTACTTGGAAACCACCTAATGACCATAACCTCCAAGCTCCAAATATAATTAAACCAGGGAGATTCAAAAAGTGTTATTTGTGCGCATTAACAGTGAGCGGGATATGAAATATTAAATTCCTAAAATAATTAGTAAACAACGGAAGTTTCCAGTTTGATGATGAACGATAAGTATCAAAACATCTATGATTTAAAATTTCCTGTAGTGAATAAAATGTCTAATTATTACCGAACTTATATATTAAATAATCTACATTAGTATTTGTACTTGAATACTGCGAGTTGTTGTTAGATGTAGTGAAATTTCGCGAAAAGATATCAAGGCAAGTTATATTTCAAAACACCTATCTCGATTGGCTGAATTACTTTTTGACACGTGTTAACTGTCTGCACACGAATCACTTAGGAGCCATGCCAATGTCGCTGAGTTCTGAGTGGCGCGGTCAAATTTTAAAACACCTTCTCAAGCAGACAGCAACCAACGGCAATAGATAAACTGCTGTTGGGTGCTTATAGTATTTAAGTCTTCCATTTCCTCATATTTTTCCGAGACAAATAATTAGCTATAATCATCACCAAAGGGCAGTATGTATTGTCTCAACTGTTAATATACACAATCTACCAAAAAGTAATTAGGCACCCGTGAAGATAGGTAATTCAGTACGTCAGTTGACTTGTGTTTCACACGGCCTTCGGCTTAGGACCGCTGGTGTTTGTCCATGGTAGCATGAACACAGAGGCCTACTGTAACATTCTGGATAATGAAATGCTCCCAACATTGTGGCATTTTTACGGAATGGACCCGTGTTACTTCCATAATGACAAAGCTAGGTGCCATGTTTCAAGGGCTACTATGCAGTGGTATGCCGACAATAATGTTCTCCGATTGGACTGGCCCGCCCAGAGCCCCGACCTCAACCCTATACAACATCTTTGGGACGAATTGGATCGCCGGGTGAGGGCTCGTCAGGCGCGGCCAAAAACCATTGCTCAACTCATGGAATGGTTGCAAGAGGAATGGCGACGAATCCCCGTGGATGTCCTGCTAACACTCGTAGAGAGCATGCCAGACAGGGTGGCTGCTGTTATAGCCACAAGAGATGACGCTACGAGATTCTAACAGGGTGACAACCACCGAGCAAACATTGTGGACAGGTGCCCAATTACTTTTTGGTCAATACTGTACATTACGATAAGATGCTTTTCCTCAACAGTTATATTCAGCTACTAGCTGCACTCAATCGCGTCGCTCACGTTTTATTGAAATACATATCTATATATACGACTACCCGTGACTACCTGCGATTACCCGTGACTACCCGTGACTACCTGCGACTACCCGTGACTACCGTGACTATCCGCGACTACACGCGACTACCCGTGACTAACTGAAACACCATGCGACAACCTGTGGCTACCTGTGACTATCCGTGAATATCCATGACTATTCGCGACTACCCGTAACTACCCGTTACTACCTACAACTACCCGTGACTACCAGTAGCTACAGACGACAATATTTTTTTAAAACTAAACATAACCTATATCCATCTGGAAGAACATAGCTTCCTAACAGTGAAAAAATTATAAGTATCGGCCCTGTAGTTTTGGTAGAGTATGCTCAGAAAGCAGCCAAGTAGCTCATTTTTTTCCGACTTGGTTTACAAATTTTAAAATTTCTCAAGGATTTTTCTTAAAATTGAACAAAGCCTATATCCATCTGGAAGAATATAGCTTACTAACAGAGAAATAATCATAAGAATCGGCGCTGTGGTTTTGTTAGCGAATGGTTAGAAAGCAGCCAAGTAGCTCATATTTTCTCCGACTTCGTTTACAAATTTTGAAATTTCTCTAGGATTTTTTTTCTTTTTTGAAACATAGCCTATGGCCATCTGGAAGAATGTAGCTTCCTAACAGTGAAAGAATAATTGCAAGAATCGGCCTTGTTGATTACGAGATTAGTCGTTACATATAAACAAACAAACTTACATTACCTCTTTATTATATTGCTATATATTATATTATATATTATTATATAGGTATACATTTGGTTGGAACACGCAGCCCGTCAGGATGTAGCCAGTTTAAGCGAACGTGTAGCATGAAACATACTCGCAACGAAATTATTTGTAAAAGGACCAATAAAATATTTTGTTGTTGAAACCAAATTATGTTGTTGCTCTTTTTTGGTTATCCCAAAGTATAAGACTTGTTTGGTACAACTAAATCTACATGCAAATGGTGCTCGGAAATTCCCCTCACAAACAGGGCCAGATTTCCCACATTGCCGCCTGTACGCCAATGAGAAAGTGCCGACCTTCCCCAATATTCCACCTTATTCATTTTTTCTTCACTTATTATTTTACAGCTCACAGCAATGAGACATGGTGCGTCATCACGATTTCAACTACCACATTGTTATGCTATAAACAAATTGTTGAATTAAAATAATTAAGAGTGTTAAATAAAAACAAGGTAACATTTACCTTATTGAATTAACTTGTTATAAAACTCTATAATTTCCGATGCTAAGCTTAACTTTATATTTCTAGGGCTTTCAAGTCATTTCTGTCGCATGTCACATCCCACACACCCTTTCTGTCTCTTTCCCTCTCTCTATTACATACATCATTGCGAGTGCAATTTTCCATGTATATCAATGTCCAGACTTCATATTCTCTCCTGGTATGGGATTTTTTGCTGTGATATGCATTCTGACTTTGAGGCTCGAACCTCCTTTCACTCACATGCTGTAAGGGAGGGCTTTAAAAAATAAAAACACATTTGAATTATTTCGAAACATTTGCATTCAGTGGTTTTGCTTTTACATTCTTGTACAAAACTATTCTAAAAATAGTTTAAATCTCCTCCTGCGATAGATCAAGAATGCCACAGAAATGCAAAAACCAAAACAATTAAAACAGTAATACAATATAATTTTTCATGTTCATTCCATTAATCGTCACTGTGTTTCAACAATTGGACATATCTGCGGACACAAAACAAAGTGTTTAAAAAAAAATGTTATTGCTATATAAAATTTTACTACAGTGAAATTGCATATCCAGAACTATTTTACAGTAATAATATTTTATATTTATTTAACTATTTTTAAAAGTACAAAGTTTAACAGCAGCAAATTATATTAATAATTTATTTATTATTTGGTGATAATTATTTTCAACCTAACTCTGGGTTAAAGAAGTGATAATGTTCCCCAAGTCCCAAACCCACAGTAACAGCCGTTCGATTTCCAGTAGTGCCATGCCGACGAACTGTCTTTTATCATAGTTGACAGCAAGTACACTCAATTGCAAAGAAAAATATATTACCCTGAAAATGCCATCGCAGGGGCATTTAAGTGGATATAGTTACAGGATATGCAGTATGTATACAGAAAACATGAAAATATTTCACCACACCAACCATGTATTACAGAGGACAAACACTTATAAGATGCGCTTTGTATGGTGTTGGACCACCTGCAGCATTGAGTGAGATGGTAATACGGTCGGGCATTAAGGCATACAGTTGTCGGATGTTCTCCTGAGGAAGAGCATGCCACAACTGTGCGCAACTGACTCCCCACATCCGTCGTAGTTGCCGCTGGCCGAAGTTACCATCCAATCTGGTTCCAAACATTATCAATGAACGAGGGGTCTGGGGACCTTGCTGGCCAAAGAAGCATGTTAAAATCACGAAGGCAGGCCAGAGATACCTGTGCTCTTGTAAGCTGGGCATTATCCTGCTAAGAAGTGGGATTGTGAAGCTGCACTAGAAAGGAGAACATACATAGTCGCAGAATTTCCTGGATGTATCGCCGCGCCGTCATTGTTCCTTCAATTACCACCAGTGGGTACAGGAGTAGTAGGAAATGGCACACCATGCCAGGACACGTGGTCTTCTATATCGAAACAGAACTGTAATTCGTCGCTGAACACCACTCGTTGCCAATCCGCAGGCTGCCATGCTGCCTGGTCCCTGCAGGTCACACGAGCTCGGTGATAATCAGGTGGTAATGGTAGACGTCATAAGGAATGCCGCGACGACATATCCCGCTGTGTGCTAGCCTCCTGGATATGTTGCTGGTGGACACAAGCGTATCACCAGCTGCCATGACATGTCCCTGGATGGTGTGCAGCGATGCCCGAGGAGGTCTTACAGCCTGTCGCACGATGAAATGATCCTGCCTACTGGTGGTTCGCCAACCCGAGCTTCCTCGACACGTATGTATACCTCCCTGTTCCCACTGGGTCCATCCCCGACTCACAGTGTAAGTAGAATGGTTCAAGTGGCGAGCAATGCGCCGAAACATCCTATCTGCTTCTCGTAGGCCGACGATGCGGTTTTACTCAAACTCATCCAGTTGGGCAAAGGCTTGTCGAATGCGACGTCGGGTGCATGCTGCATGTTATTCACTCAACTTGACTCTTTGACTCACGCTGCTACTGTTTTGCAGCTATGAATGATGGATGGAAATGTATTCTCCCTGGTGGCACGTACGCGCAAGCAAACCCCATTAAACACAAATGGGACACATTTCGGGCTGTGACGACACTGTGCGTCCACCTGCGTAGTACTCGCGCCTTTCGTTCATGGTGATCAATTCTTGTTATGCAAATGAGTGTAGTTTCTCAATGCCATATACCCGAATATATGAATTCGGCTGACAGTTGGTCAGTGTGCACTAAGCAGGTATTATTCTGAATGGTATACTTACATTTGGATACACTTTAAAAAACCGTCTTGGTGTAGAAATTCGCACATATGGATAGTTCAAGATCATTTTCGTAATAAGAAGCTATAATATGCACACTGCATTTGCAGATTTTCTCTAGGCGTATCGATAGTTTAATTATATTTGCAAACACGAAAATTATCTGATCATATGACAGGAATTAGTTCTCCCTCCTTGGTCTCGTCAGACCTCAGAGTACGCTTAACCCCCCCAGGAAAAAACTCGTCAAATTTTTATAAGCTGCTGACGGACTTGTAAGCCGTTCATAACAGTCATACACTTATGTTTCTCGTACATTTGACAGAAAGCTGCTGTTAGTAACTAATTGCCCTTACTCTATGTTTACTGAACGCAGTTTGGTGCTGACAGCACTGAATGTGTGCTTTTGAAGTTTTTTACTCTTCCTGGGGAGTTTTAATGTGGCGAATATATATATTTCTGAAATATAAAACCATGAATCGTTTGATGAGGTTAAAGTAAAGTGCATGTGGAGGAGAGAGAGAGAGAGAGAGAGAGAGAGAGAGAATGTATCAATGGGAGAAACGGGAGTATCCTGTGAACCCACCATTCAACGGCAACGACCGCCTTTTCTCCCACATGCTAAGATCTAGTATTGACCCTACTTTGGTAGAAAGTGGGATTTCTAGCCACTACACCACAGCATCGTCCGTTTTTTTTTTTTTTTTGTAAAACAACTTTAAAATTACTTCATGTCACAATTCCACCACATAATTCTGAAAGTACTTTTGGCAAACTGTAAGGAAATATTGGGGTCATTCTAAAACAAGTAAAAGTCAGTCTACAGTCCTTTCATTCTGTCAGGCCACTTTTCTCTGTTTTATAATCAACCGTTTTTTGGACACTAGGTAACTGCGAGTGACAGAATTTTTCAAAATTTTTTTTACCGATACTGATATTTTAATTATCTTTATATACATGTCTATGAGCATTTTTCAAGTGAAATCCCTTGTTTTAAGTTAATTAGGCAATTATATGTTTTTACGACAGTAAACATATTTTTGTTTGGGCTCAAATAAAATTCGTGTAAAATTTTTACAATTGTAATCTTTATTGTTTTCATTGGCAGTACAATTATTACATACTAAATTTTTTCTGCAAATTTACTGCCAAACGTATGTGTTTCCATTTTAATATCTGGCTGAACACAGCTACTTCACACGCAGCGATAAGTTCTCAGCAGCAATAAAATATTTTATCATAAATCATAAACTCCTCACCTATAATTATGTTGCAATAATTAGAAATTTTGTTAGAGCTGAAAATAAACTATCTCTCATCAGCTGCTATCAGAGCGAAACTTGAAAACCCGAAACACAACGAAGATATTTACTAGAAGGTCTCGTGCTCCATCTGCACCAGTTTCTGTCTCCTGATAAATGCAAACTGGAAGGTGGCATTGGCGGGGAATGGATGCAACAAGAACTTTCTTACTCTCTTAAAACAATTTACTCCCGAACACTAACCAGTAACATTAATTGGATTTATTCTGGAATTTATATACAATTTATTCTAGTACACTGCTATACAAAGAGCATTGAAACGCACAATTGTCTTCGCTATTTTGCCTGCCATCTAAAAAGTGCCACTCTATGCCCTTGCCTAGTCGGCCTAATGGGAGATCCGGCCCTGCTCACAAACTCCTTGGACTTGTAGGGGGGACTGAGTAGACTATATTTTGAATAGGAACCCATGTCCAGAAACGTACCGTTTCCGTGCTACAACCTTTCAAATGAGTTGTATCACTCGTCCACTTCCGCTGTGAGGAAAGGGCAACATCTCGGACGTGCTTGTGTTGGCATGCAACCGGGTAGACTGTACATTACATTTTTTCGCATACTCGTTGACGAGCTCTGTTCAACGTAATGCGGGAGTGCGGTGTCTCTTTGTAACACCACAGTCGTTCGTGTCGGTGGTGAAGGTACATTGTTCTTGGAGCCTTTGCAAATGTGACAAAAAGGGTGCGCGATGGTGTCGCATGTTGTGGATAATGCTCTTGATACAACCGACAACCTGCTCTTCCATTACCTTCAGCTGCGCCATACACAAGACTCATGTCTGTGTATTCGGCAAACGTGAACTCAACCATGTTTATCGGAGAAGGAAAGGCGCGTAAATGGGTCTCGAGGCAGGGTAGACTTCGAGAGCTATCAGGTGATAGATTATCTGAAGTAATAAGGAAAAATTTCATTTCTACCATTTTCAACATGAATATTTCTCACATTAGAATTATCAAACATAGTAGCGTGTTCATGCTGTTCAGCACGGTTTCTTCTATTCAGTTGAAAACCTACAATTACAAAATCAGGCATGTCGAATTTTAAATTATTCAACTGATATTTTATATCAAAGTTAAAAACAGTTGATCCATCAGGAACGTGTTTTTCTAAAAGTTGGCAATAATCAAAAGTAATAGGAATTTTTGGATCCTTGTATGTATTTTCTTTAATTGCAATGGCCATGTTCGATTCATATTCAACAATAGGCCACATAATTTCTAATTTTTGAATAACAATCTTACCAGGATCAGGACAATGTTTCGTAACATTATCATCTTTATCTAAAGTTTCATCAAGAAATAAATAGTAGTTATCAGAATAATTACGAAAAAAGTAATTTTATAACCACCTTTCCAGTAAATTTCATTGTTATCTCGAATAAAACCAACTAGATTTCTCAGCGGATACATTATTTCATTTGTTTTATCGCTAGAAACAGTTTTAACTGCATATTTATATGACTAGAAACTGAAAACTGAAACTAGAAATATATATTCTCAACATCAGTAAATTGTAAATAATTTTGATCACTTGGTGGTCTTAATAAAGCACTCATCATTGTTGATGTTATACCAGGATTATCAACCGCTTCAATAATATTTCCATGTTTTGACATTTCTGCTCTAGAAAACTGAAAAGGAATCATGTTCGAACAAATATCAGTATTATCTGATTTATCATATTTTGCCTCATCTCGAACCTTGTTTCTCTTTAGTAAATTAAATTACTCATAAACATAATCATCAATTGGAAAAGAAAAACCCATCATCTATAGGAATATCAAATTCAATTCTTCTATTGTAAATATTTAAATTCCCCCTAGTTTAATCAGTAGGAGGAAAAGTTTCTCTCTCAGAACTCTCAATACTTTTATAACTCATTTAGAAGAAAAACAAATTAATATATACGTTTAAAAAATTTATATATAAATGACGGAATCAGAGGGATTTCTCGAGTTAAATTACTCATTGAAAGATAAAAAATATAAAAAAGTGTCATGAAAAATATTATGAAAAAGTAAGAAGAAAGAGCAACCATTAATCGACGAATTACGAAATATTGGTTTAAAAAAGTAGAAAAAGTAGGTGAAGAAAACAAAAATGTAATAATGTTAGTTCCAGTAGCAGTAAAAAAATTTAGATTTTCCTACGAAACCAGAAGAAACTTCATTTGAAAGAGAATCATTCCCAAAATCTCCTAATTTGGAAGAACAAATGGGAACTGTACTATTGAAAAATTTACCACATGCAGTGTCTGATTCGCCATGTACCATGTCTGATTCTACTATAAATTTCGGAAAAGAAATTTCTGAAAGAAGTAATGTTATTGACGCAAAGCATGGATTACGAGCAGAGCGGCATGCATTTTACATTGCTAATACAAAAGTTTAGATAGATGATTGTAAAATAACTGTTCAAAATAAAGATAAATTAACTGAATGACTTTCTAAATTGCTTAGAAAAGAAGAAGAAGATCTTGTGGATAATTTCACCGACAATGACTATGACAACTACACGAAAATTGTTTTAGATACCAATGCTGCATTCCATGAATATAATCCAAGAAAGGAAATAAACTCGAATAGAAATTTGGGATACAAAAATATAATTAAATCAAATTATGAAAACCAATTAAAATAATCCCATTCAAGAACAGCATGAAAAACACCATAAGGAATGATTTCTCCAAGAACTCCTAGATCTGGAGAATGTATAAGAAATACAATAATTTACCAAATTAATATGCCTGGATGGATTTAGAAAATTGGTTGATAGAATATTAGTTATTCATGGTGAAGAAAATGCTGGAGATTAAAATTGTGACAATAAAAAAGTAAACATAATGAATATGCCAAACAATAAATTTTCTGATTTTGTTATTAATTATCGTAAGGAATTCCATATATTATAAGAGTTTTAAATTTAATTCCACAATCATTTTGGAAATCTGAACATCACAGCAAAGGAATAATAAATTGGTAATTAAATCATATAAATCTACCCGAAATGCATTTGAAAGGGTATAATTATTGTGGACCATTTACAAAATTAAATGAAACACTTGAAAGAGGTGACACAGGAATAAATAAATTAGATAAAGCATGTAAATATCACGATAGTGCATATAGTGACCATAAAGATTTAGAAACTAGACATAATGCTGGTAAAATTTTACAAAAGCAGCAAAAGAAACTATGTTAGATAAAAACACACCAATTGGGGAAAAAATTTCTTCTGCCGCTGTTGCTTCAAATATGTTTACAAAAGAAAATTAGCGTGGGGAACTGAAATGTTTTATAAATTATTATATATATATATATATATATATATATATATATATATATATATATATATATATATATATATATATATATATATATATATATATATATATATATATATTTTATATATATATATATATATATAACTTATAAATAAAGATAAAAAGCCTAACTTTTGTTGTACCCATTAATCAATTAAGAGATTTGGATATAGATAATTTTTTTACAAAAGATCAACTTGAGAAAAAAATATAACATTAAAATAAGGTAAAAGTTTCTTATTACTCTGGCACTTCCAATACGCAAAACAAATATTTAAAGTAAAAACAGTAAATGGATTACATCACAGAGAAATTATCCACTTATATTTACAATTTTAGGAGCACTTTGTGTTTTAGCAGGTGGCCCTACTGCAATTGAACAAACTAGAAAAAATAAAAAAGAATTAGAAGAACAGCAGAGACACAATTTGGCAATGGAAAATAAATCAGAAATTGGCTTAGTTGCAAAAAAGATGGGAACACCATATATATATATATATATATATATATATATATATATATATATATATATATATATATATATATATATATATATATATATATCTATATATATATATATGGTGTATATATGGTGTATATATATATATATATATATATATATATATATATATATCACCTATCTAATATCGATATTGAAAAATACGTAAAAATATTAATTTTAAGAATTTCAGAAATGTTTATATGATTGACGAACGACCAAAAAATATGCACAAAAATGAATGTGCTGTGGTTAATTTCGACATTTAGTCAAATCCTGGAACTCACTGGGTTTGTTATTTTAAAGAAAATAATGATGATTGCTATTTTCATTCATTTGGTGGTAATAGTTGCCATAATTTAATTAATTATTCCAAAAACAGAAATATTTATTACAATGATAATCGAATTAAGAATTTTAATTCAATTATATGGGGACATTTATGTTTAATTGTATTGCCTCTTTTTTCGAAAGGTTTTAAGTTAAATGATATAATTTCTTTGTTGTTAAATGATAGATGTATTTAGAAAAACATACATCAAATCATTAAATAAAATTTTTACAAATAGTACTTTAAAAAAATTTTGATTTCAAATAAAAAACTATTGCTTCTGATTGTGCTTAAAAAACATATGTATATTCACAATGCAATTCGGGGGTTTCTGATTTACAAAGTAAAATAAGCACTTGCTTTGATTATACGAAATCTTATGTTTCAGGGTATAGAATTGTGAATATAGATGATCTAGAGAAGATAAAGACACAGTCAATAAAATATTGTTTAATAAGCAAATAGCTGATTATGCTTAAAAAGAAGATATACATTTAAAATTCAGTAATACTATTGCTGATTTTATAAAACGAATAAATAATGCAAAGCAAGAACTAAAAAAGGAATTAGATTCGAAGTAGAGTAATATTGTATATACTTAAACATTAAAAAAAGATGTAGATTCAAAATACAATATCATTCTTATCGCTTTTCAAGATCAACTTAGTAAAGTGTTTGTTTACAGAAAAGATTATGTTTCTATTCAAAAATGTCGAATTGATAGTATGGCTGTTCCTGCAGATAGAAAATATCCAGTCAATAATAGATTTTTGATAAAGAAATAGCTATTAAATTGCAAAATTCAAACCAACTAGTTTTGAATTATTGTGATATACTTGTTAACTCGAAAATTGAAAAATGTAAGGAAGATAAATCACATATATATTATTTACCTGCAAAGTGGAATAAAGGAAATAATCATTTTCACTTAGCTATTAATACAATTTTCTTTACTTTTTTGATAGATTGTAATGTTTATAAAATAATTATTGTTAATCCCAATTTACCTCACAATGCTGTGACTGTTATTAAGGGATCTCAAAAAATAGATTACAGTAAACCTTTTGATGTTAACATAGGTGATATATTAACTTTTAAAATAAAAAAAACCAAAATATCATAATATGATGATGGTTTGATGACTACAATAGGAATATTTGTAAAATATGATGATCAATTTATTATTATTAAATGGAAAACACTTGGTGCTTGAATAACATAACTACTTAACATTTTTGTGGTTTTAAATAATGATGTGCCAAATTACAAACTGAAAGATGACAAAGGAGAAGAAATAAAGGATAGTTTTTATGAATACCAAATTAGGAAAATCGAATATCCATATGAATATTTGGTTGAAAAAGTTTAAAAAACTAAAGATATTAAAAATTATGTAAAATGGTTAGGTTTTATAACTAGCATAACTCTTGGATTAATCAAACAAAAGGTTTTGCAAATTGTAATATTTTGCGAAATAAAATATTTTTATGTAATTAATTATTTTAAAAGCATCATATAAACACATTTTAATGCTTTTTAAACATACATAAAATATGTTCAACATTCGTTCAATTTTCATCCATTGTTCGTTCATTCAATGCACGTTTCACCTATGGTGATCTTTATTTTTAGAATTTACAAAAGGTTTAGGGGCTGTTTCACCATGCCAGGGACCTCCGAGGTTTAGGGGTTGTTAAACCTCGCCAGTGACCTGTTATATATTTTCTGGCCTTATTTAGCACCTGCAAAACTCCAATGAAGAAACCCCTTACCTCTCCACAGGCCAGGCATTTTTAATTTTTTTTAGCAGAGAGATGAGGGTTTTTTATTTTTATTTTTTATTTTCTTACATATTTGTTTCCTATGGTGCCCCTTATATAGCGAGGCACTATTCGCTATATAATAATACTCCAGCTTATGCATGTCATATTACAAGTGTGGTATGGAGAGCATTATGTTCTGGATCTTGAGCGAACCATTTTTATATGTATCAATGTTTATACATTGCTGTATGAGCAAGAGCAAGGTTTTTTGACTCAAATTTTGAATGCTTTTGTGATAATTTAATATTGCAAAAATGGGAGTCACGTATTCACATTATATAATTATCTGCTCTGCTCAGAATTAGAACCCATGACCTTTGCACTTGAAATCAAATGCCTCCTTGTCACTGAGCCACTGTGACAAGATAACCAAGGTGATGATTCAAAGTCTTCATGCCGTGAGTTATTCTCAACATAAGTACATAGCTTCATATCATGAGTTGCACAGTGACTGTTCGATACACTGCAACTAGATAACAGCACTGTTGCAGTAAACTTCTTCCTGTGGTGGCAAGAGTGCGCTGAAGTGTCTCTTTGGGAAGTAGATGGAGAATTCTCATGTACAAGAGAAGCTAGACAAAGTTACATTATAATCTGTTGTATTTAGTCTCTATACTTACCACTCTTCATGTTTCTGCTCAAAACTATTGTGATAAAACCATAGTCTTTATTCCAACAGTTTGTACAGATTTCTTTTAATTTCTCATAAGACATATCGCCACCAACAAAATCACTCTATATAGGTTTTAAATTTGTGTCATCTTGTTTAAATAAACATAGAAAGTTCGTATTGTCCTTCACCAGTTGCTTTGGCACCCTCGAATATGTTTGTGCCAAATAAAATACATCTATATTTTTATGTCTTCCCATATTAAAATATTTGCAGATGACATCCTAGTTTTCTAAAATGACATCGTCAAATAAAACCAGTAACTGGTTTTCACACCAATCTAGTAATAGCATTTGATCATTGCTATTTAAAAAATAAGCCATCTATTTATTAAAGACTTTGGATATTGCATCTAAGTCTTTTTGTAACTCAATATATTTATGTTGGTTTAAACTTTTTGAGCAAATATAGTCTTTATAAAAATTTAGCTATCCTGGCTTATAAATCAAATCAATGAGCAGGTTTTTCCGCTATGACTAGCCCAACAATAGGCCGAGGCAATAATTCACCATTCTTTTTATGTTTAGAAATGTCTTCATAAATTAAAACACCGATACCCCAATTAACTTTTTTTTCATTTAAGATGATAATTTTTGTAATAACTGGATAATAAAGTGTTTATGTTAAGAAATAGGAGTCCCATTTTAAGGAGGAAGCTTCACTATGATATAATTCATCAAGACAAATATATTGCACTCAATGGTTTTCATGGGAAAATTTTTAGCTCCTTATGTAGACAACAATACTGTAATGTCAATTGAAAAATTAGTGCTCCCATTGATAAAAATGAAATAACAACACTGTTCCTAAAGGACAATACGATATTAAATCTTTAAAGGAAACTTAAATTCAATTGACTCATTTTCAACAAATAACACTGTACTGACATCAGACAATGTGAAAAATAGAGTTGTGGTTAAATCTAAGTCTGATATTAAAGTTGTCAATTGTTTACCTGATATGCTTGGTTTTGAGAGAAATGTCCTTATTGAAAAAGACAAAGTTGTTGTAGGTACTAAGCTAATTAATTTTAAATTAATTTAAAACCATAAATATTTCAATGAGAGATTAAATACAAGTTCCTTAATATTAACAGCCATTGGACATAAATGAAGATCCCTCTATAAAGTTCAAATTGCTTATGGCAAT
Source organism: Dryococelus australis (assembly GCA_029891345.1). Classification (NCBI taxonomy): domain Eukaryota; kingdom Metazoa; phylum Arthropoda; class Insecta; order Phasmatodea; family Phasmatidae; genus Dryococelus; species Dryococelus australis. The sequence goes on from CM056999.1 coordinate 176,855,473, forward strand.
TTTCAAAAAATATACCCTTATCTCTCCAGAAGATTTTCTGGTCACAATTGATTCTGATTAGACTCCTGTAATTTAAATGTAGCTGGCCACCATATGAAATGTAATGAATCCGCCAATACTACAGTTGGATAAGCACGAACTCACATGTCTAGAAATTGCATTTAATTGTTACAATGTAATCCTAGTTACCAACAAGTAACATTGACTGACTCTTAAAGTGATATATAGTATTCTCACCAGCTTACCTTATCTTTAAAATATTCCTGGACCAAATTCGTCGACAGTAGATGACAAAAAATAATGAACCTCACTTTTAGGGCGATCACAGTTCCTATAAAGTGCCAACACTCTTAACTATTCAAAAATGTATTTAAGGCTTGCTGCTCGCATTTTCATGCATGCCATGAACACATATGTAAGATACACAATTAGTAACGAAGCATACACATGAATGTTAAATATTTCTTGGCTTCAAATGTAATTTATATTTAAAAACTTGGCAAATTCTGCAGCCAAAATGACCCATCAAAGGACATTTACCATTAAAGCTATATGTTAAAATTTATTACATTAAAAGAATCTGACCAGCCTTAATTTACACAACGGCACCCAATATGAGTTTACTGGCCTCCAAAGCGTCGTGAAGCTGAATATTAAAAATTATAAAAAAGACAGTTAAAAGGTTTCTGCTTCAGGTAAAGTGTGGATAGTTCGCCTATACAAAAAACATTGAGCCGGGCCAGATAAACAGGGCAGCAGCTAGCAAACTAGACTACGCATCTGCAATACAAAATACTGAGATTAAAATTATTCATGAACGTGATTACCATTTAAAATTTAGATCGTGCAAGCCAGAAATTATACAAACATGCTACTCTAGAAATTAAGGCCACTCACCCCCAAAATTAAGCATTCTCAACAATTTCAGAAAAATTACAAAACTTGACCCATTATCTTTTCTCAAACTGTCCAGCACTCACCGATACTGTTCATTCCCGTCGAGGCAGATTATCTTACACAGCTAAAATTAAAATCTTTGCAAACAAATAATGTAAAGCTGAAATTGACATTACAATTTCAATCACGTCGTATCCAATGAAATTTAGTCACATGCCGGGAGGGGAAGGGGAGTGGGGGAAGAGAAAGGAGAAGTGAGGGTGGACTAACTGGACATGGAGAATGTCCTCACGCACTGGCGACGGTGACACCACTGCAAAATAATGAGTGGTTTAATCACATTGTTTTAGAAATTAGGGATGAAAATGGTAAACTGATTGATTTTGATTACTCTGATATTGAAATTGTTTTGGAAATTAAAGATGTTAAAAATATAATATACAAATATAGTAATACAGAAAGTAATTAAATATTATACATCTTGATACCCATATTTTAATGCATCTATTTTATTTTCTAGTATAATCTTTTTGTCATCAAAAGGACTTAATGCAATTTTATTAACTTCTACTGTATATATTCCATGCTTTTCACTCCTTATTAAATTCGTTGTGCTATATTCTATTTCTGTTTAAACAAACAATTTTTATAGTTCTCAAATGTAATTCTCTTGTTAACAACCCACTCCTTCACTTCTTTAGACCTTTAGATCTTTTATTTTCTTTATTATCGGCCCTATATGCATACATTTTTGCTCTTGAACCAACAAATTCTTTCATTATTTTCCCATAACATTAGACTTTCATCTTGCCTATAATGTTCTTATTTATTTGTGGTATTTTATAGATATTGTCATTTGAATAATCACTTATATCAAATTGTTCTATATTGAATTCATATCTTCATAAAAAATTCGTTTTTATGTTGTAAATGTAGGAATCAATAACTTGATAGCATAAGTCAATATCATCTCCATATTTTGGTTTCATCACTTTATAGTGAAAATCATACATTAACTCTTTCGATATGTCTAAAATTGACATACCCAGGTAAATAGGCTTATTAAATTTTATACTAGTTATATTCATATGTATGGCCGCAAGATTCTCATTGATTATAGTGCTTCTTTTGAAATGTGCTTTTGCTACAAATTTTACACATTTTTCTACTTCTGGTATTAATCTTATATATATATATATATATATATATATATATATATATATATATATATATATATATATATATATATATATATATATATATTCTGTTTCTTATATTTTCCATTGTTTTACCAAAAACAGAATTATTCATCAGGTTATAAAAATCTTTTTCAAAATTGTTTTATGCATTAGTTCTCATTGCTGTATTTAAATATGTTTACTTTCTTAAACAATCATAGTGATCAAACTTTAATATTGTATGAATTTTAGTAAGTTTTTATCCATTATTTAGAAACTTTTAAAATTTATGTTAGTGAATTACATACTTTGGTTTATTATCTAAAGTTTTTAATAATTTAGACTGATTTGTTTCTGGAACTACCGTAATTTCCAGACAAAATTTTAGCTAAATCTACTTCTAAAATGTAACCATGATCAGAATCATCCTTAAGATTTAATACATAATTTAACCAAGATTTAATTTAAATTCTGGATAATCAACCCATTCGAAACCACCATATGGTAAATATTGTGACATTGCCCAACCATGTAAATTATTAGCATCGAGATATGCTAAATAGTTGGACTCTTGATTTGGATTAAAATCTTCTAAATATTTGTTATTGCCTTTATCATATCGCTTACAACATTGCGATATTCCACCTCTAATTCCCTCTTCAATCATTAAAAGCATATCGTAATAAATCTAGTGGTTCTTTAGTCATTTTTAACATTGTATTCCATGATAAACCTGGTGCTGTAAAATACCATGCAGGATATAAATCATAATAATTTATACATGTATTTCTAAAATTTTCGAATATATCTGCTAACATTATTATATCACTTTTTAAATATAAATCATGGTATTCGCCAAGATTTTTTATATTAATTTGGTTTCATGTATAATTTTTGCATGTTCGTATTCACCATCAGATATACTATTTTAGTTTAATTTGTTATAAATTTCAATCTTTGGTAGAAGTTCAGTTTCTTCAAATTTCTTCCAACTATCCATGTAATCATATGGGTAAACAACCTTTCTTATAACTAAATCAACTTCATCTACTGGAAAATGTTTTTGTGTGTGTTTCATTTGATATTAACTTAAAATAGATGATAATTTATCTAAACTACTGGCCATAAATTTGAATGTGTCAATAAATCTCATTTTTAAATTTTCTGTTTTTTTCCCAAAAGTTATCAACTTTTCTTCATTATTTGCTATTAATTTTATATTTGTATCATAATATCCTAACTCTTCAATAAATAAATGTGTATCATACCTAGCAAAATTATGAAAATAAATTAGAACAAAATTTGGTAATTTTAATTTTTGATTACAATTGTTGCATATTGGATTAATGAATTTCCACTTATGTGATCATAATGTACTTTTTTATTGTCCTTTGTATATTCACATACAGTAAATTTTTTTAATTTACTATATAATATTTTTCTTCTTTTGTATGTGGATGCATTGGTTCAATTTGTGAATATATTTCCTTAATTTCTTCCACATCCCTTTAATTGATTGTATAAACATCTTATGTGCATTTGGACTCCGATATACTACTGGAGGCTTATAATCACCATAACTAGATAAAATACTATAGCAAAAGCCAGATGCTTCATGTAATTGATATTTCATGGTATATGATTTATCATTCAACTTCAAATCAATGTTATTTTTTTGATCATTTTTAAGATTATATCGTTCTTTAAGTATCTCCCTATAAAAACCATTATCAATATTATCTTCAATTAAAAATGGATATTTTTGGATACATTTAAATTTATTAAGTTCCTTTGTATTTGGTTTGGTGGTTGGAATTTTCTTTAAAATTGATTCGAAATTGGCATATATTGAGAAAGAAATCTTCATTGTATTTTTATAATTCTTAAATTTTATTTGCTTTCCTTTCAAAGGTAAATTTATTCTTACTGATTCCTTTTTGAATAATATTCTGTGTGTTTATTTAATTTCTCTTGTGATGTAAAGAATTGAAGCCACATATCAAATATATAAGTTTTATGTTGATTTTTTTTTGTACTGAACGCAGCTTCGATAAATATTTTATCCAACAATTATGTGAATTTATATCATTTTTGAAATAAAGTAAATTTATATGCTTATCCCTTTTATTCTTTGTGAGTTATGGTGTATATGCTGTGGATTTGTTTTCTATAGAGTATACATTTATAGAAAAAATTTGATTTTCTTTTTTTGGCATATCATCAATTTTAATAGGGTATTATTCATTATCAATTACTTTATCAATATTAAGCCCCACATTTTTAATTTAGTTACTCTGTTGAAAGATTGTCTGCTGGAAATAATGCGAACTTAATTTCCCAAAGAAAATATTTGTGATATTCATTTTTCACATTAATACATGCTTTTTTATTCTTAATGACTTCTGGTGTTCTATATATGATGCTCCATTTAATGGATTATACTTATTTATAGCTAAATGTATTCCTATCTTTCTATCTAAAGTCCATCCTGAACCTCTTCTTTAAAATTCGTAAAATTGTGTAAGTAACTACTGTTTTATAATTTTATAAATCTTTATAAATTCTCCTTCATTCAGTATTTTATGATTAACTTACTGGAATGTAAATAATTCTGCATTATTATTTTCCTGCTTGCGAAAATTGGTATATAATTTAATTCTAGTTTTCAGTCCACTAACTTTCAAAGATTATTGTGTATTATCTCAAAAACTATAGTTTTTATAGAAGTTAAAAATTGATGGGGCTGTACTAAATTAAAGGAATTCTCAGTGTTATAAGTTGATATACTACCTTTAAAAGCTTTATTAATTTTGTAATTTTTATTGCTTCTTACATTTATTTTGCTTGTGAATACATTAATAGAGAAAGGAAATATTTATTTTAAATTATTTTTATCTTGCTTATATAGTTCATTGTTATTGGCATCTGATAAAGGTAAAATTGTAAAATTGTTCTTCGTTATCCATTCAGATATCCTCTTACTGTTATTTATGGGATTAACAAATAAATTATTACAGAATGGAAACGTTTCTTTTAATTCATTTCTATCTTTTGAATATAGTTGATTGATATTGACATGAAAATGGTAAATATCCAAAGTTGCTTTTTCTTTGCTCGTTTATAATAGATGGCATGGTAGTTGTAATTCAATCAGCTTTCCTTTGATTGTACCAACGATTAATTAAATCATCTTTCCTCAGATTATAACAATATTGATTTTCTCAATCTCTACCTATAATTCTTAATTCTCTCAATGTTGTGTGGCCCAACTCAAATGCAAGATTGTTCGCTGACAGTTTTGATTGTTTATTTATAAAGGAAAACATTTATGAAGCCTTGAAATTTTATTTAGACAATGAAGAGCTATAAAAATAGTAAATATATTGGAAAATGAAAACTATAAAATGTTTCAATCATTGATAATAAGTGAATCGTTTTTAACTGTGTGACTTAAATTTGGTTGTGTGTTTAATGGTGTTAATTTTCTTTAAGTTCTGTAAATTTCTTGTTAAGACGACAATTCTTATTATATTCACAAATCCAATTGTTACATATTGTTCTAAGTTCGTCATTATTTGTATGAACTGAACATTTTTTATTTATATTTTTTCTCAATACATACTCTACATTTTTGTTAGGTAAATATCGTGTTGAATTTCATTTAGAATATCTACAAACACATTGTGTGATTTAGTATTTTTATGCTATTTGAGAGATGCAACAGAAACATATTTTTTTTTGCACATTCAAACATTATTATCTCCCTTTTTTTCTCCATTATTTTCTCTCCTTATTTGTTTCACGGTAGTAAAAATCATCTATGTTTAATACTTTGCTATACTTTTTACATTACTTAGATATGGTATTATTTTCCATATCATTGTTGAGCAGCGATTCCATTTTTTTGTTTATTTAAAAGGAAAAAAGCCATAACAATAAATACATTATTTTAATTAAAATTAAAATTAAAATTAAAAATATTTATAAAATAAAAATAATATAATTACATTAAAAATAAAATTAAAATTTTAAAAATAATAAACTCACAATAATAAAATTAAAATTACAGAAATAAAAAAATAATAAAACTGAAATTCAAATTACAATTAATTTTTTATTATTAAAATTGTTTTCGAATTAAATATAAACACAAAAATGTAATCGCTGCTCAAAATGTTGAACAATTCATTTGAATTTACTAAACTACATGACCTAGAAAAAATAAAAAGTTTGTTGGTACCGAATATTAATTATACGATTCTGAATAAGGGGAAAAAATTAGTCGTATTCTAGGTGGTAAATATAAAATTACCTTACCAGATAGTTATGTAAATATGCTTGGTAAAGATGCTTTAAAATTAATAGATGAGAAACAAGTCTTTATACCATATAAAGGTTTAAAAGGAATGAAAAATTGAAAAACTAGGCATGATTTAGAATTCTCTTTAAAATGTAAATGTTCTATTATTTTTAAACTATCAGATATCCTTTTTAATATTTCATTTGTTTTTGGCTTAAATATGCTTGTTTTTGAGAATGAAGAATCCGAATGCCTAAAATGGTAAATTTGCTTGATTATGAGGTAAAATTGCTTGAATTTCGATAAATTTGCTTGTTTTATAGTAAGAAAAATCCTGCACGGCAATTTTGAGAAACATTTGAAAATTTGCTTGATTTTGGGTTTAAATTGCTTGGTTTTCGATGAAAATTGCTGTTTTTAAATTGAATATTGCCGTTTCTAGAAACTTGAAAACGATAATTTTGCGTAATTTTAGATTAGATTTACTTGATTTTGATAGTTTTTCATTGAAATTCAGATTTTGAGTTTTTAGTTTTTTCTTGTACTTTTGGTGAAAATTTTCGGAAATATGGGGTGGTCCAGGATCGGCAATACACATCTACTGGCACATGCGAATGGCTTTCCTCATCACGTTGCTGACAGACAACGACTGCAGTATATTTACAGTGGCGAATTCAGGGGGGGGGGTTAATATGGTTTGTATTCCTCCCCCCCCCCCCCCCCCCCCCCCGGCCAGGAGCTTGATTTTACACTAGGTAAAATTAATGAGATCTTTCTTGAAACCAAGTACAGTGTTATTAGTCCACTAAGTACTAACGTTTATATAAAGAATTAAAACTTTGTGATTAATAGCAAGCACGTCATTAGAACGTAGTGTAAGATCCTACCATCCCACAGAACCCCCCAACCTTGATAAGATTCGCGGCTGAGACATTAGACTTATTTTCGTTCGTATATAATCAGTCACTAACAACAATTTTTTAAAGGAAAACTTCAAAATTTGCTTAATCAGCTGTGAACCTGCTACTGCAGTGGGAAGCAATCCAGCTCGTTCGTAAGAAAAATTGACAGGAATTTTTTATAGCCGTCCTGTCACACCGCACAGTGTTTCGTGCCGGCCTGGGAGCAACTCGACCGTGTAATTTCCTTCTTCTCGCGTTTGGTATCGTTTCGTAACAATTTGATCGTGTCCTTGAAAAGTGAAGGAAGAAGTCTGGCTGATTGACGTCAGTAGCCGGAACACACAGAATAGTTATGTGACCATGAGAGAGGTGGACCGGTTCTACATGAGGTCCTGTCTAAGGACACGCACCGGGGAGAAGGGAGGCTCCACACCAGCGAAGCTGTGGTCCTTGCCAATGTACCGTTGTAATCTGAGGGTCCTTCATTTCCTTCCTTCCCGCGAGCTTACGTAGCGAACACGCCACCAGGCGGATCTCAGCACACACAGGTGTCCCTTCTGGTCCACGACCACTTCAATAAGAGTCTTCTCATGAAATACCAGTTTTGTTAGAAATAATTAATAATAGTCCTTTTAGCATAACTAACACCGCAGTCGCGTAACAACTAGGCCAGGGGGCGGGAGAGGGTTTGTACACTGCCCCTTCCTTATTTAGTGAAGACCGATATGAGAGTAAGTAGGTATAGGCACCCAAATTTTTTGTTCATGAAGATGCGAAGGTGTGTTGTATTTAATAACTAATAGTTATAATTATGGTCTCCTGTTTTTGCAAAACTATTTCAGGACTACTTGTACTCCCCAACACTAGAGCTCAGATCCACTGTCGTGATTGGATGGTTTTAACTATCACACATTGCAGGTGCCTGCTCGCGAATCACGGACAGCCAGTGTTGGAGTTACCTAATTCTTATTGGCCCATTCAGGGAAGGAAATGTGTCCCGGCAAAGATACTTAGCCAATAACCAAAGAAAAACTGCACGTATGCCATAGGACATTTGACTCTATTTTTAGCGTAAACATTTCCGTGACAAACAAGTGAAATTCTATTTATAATTTATTTATGATACTTACGTCGATCTTCGCTTCTGCGTTAAATAATTTTCTATGTATTTTACGCTGCCTGTAATAGGTTCTGATCGCAAAAAAATTAAATTTATAATACGATCAGTAATGCTGTAATTGGGTCGGCTAAGACTCCACACACCCCCCGCCCAACATTCGTACAACACTCATAAGCTAGTGATACTGCTAGCACTGATAGCTGCACAGCTAGCACTGATAGCTGCACAGCTAGCACTGATAGCTGCACAGCTAGCAATGATAGCTGCCCAGCTAGCACTGATAGCTGCAGAGCTAGCAATGATAGCTGCACAGCTAGCAATGATAGCTGCACAGCTAGCACTGATAGCTGCACAGCTAGCAATAATAGCTGCAGAGCTAGCACTGATAGCTGCACAGCTAGCGCCACCAAATTTTCACAGAAATAAACGCGCAGGCTGGACTTTAACATCGTACGTGTAAGCCTATAGCTCTAGCTTTAGTTCAGGTAATGGCCGCGTGTCTTCATTAGAAGATATTTTCTTATACAGCTCGACCAATCAGAATTAAGTTACTCCGTTACTGAACGTCTATGTTTATCGTACAGGCAGCTAAGACACGTGACAGCTGTAACCATCCACTGAGGAAATTGGTTCTTAGCTGCCCTTACACGTGTATTATCTAAACCATAAAAAAAATACTGTATTTGTTTTGTTAACTGATACAGTTTCTTAAAATGCGTGCTAGTTGCAAACGAGCATTCCGGTGAATTGGCTTGTGAATAATACATAAACAATCTTCAACGTAGACGCAGCGTAATCACAGAGCGATTAAACTGTTCGCCTCCCTCCAAGGCGAACCAGATCCAATCTCTGGACGTATCACTTCCGGATTTTCCCATGTGAGAATGGTGTTGGACGAGGACCGAAAGGCTGGGCACCTGGGTTTTCGCGCACCAGTGACATCACATCTTACAGTCTGCTTGAATGCCAGGATTTTTGTGACATGTGACCATGTGTGTGCCACATACATGGACATGTTGCGGCTTCAAACCACGTGATTGGACATTAATAAAGTCACCCCTATAAGGGGCAATGCTTACCTTCAACAAACATTTCCATTAATAGCCGTCAGTTTTCCCATTGGCTAATGGAATTTGTACATTCCTCCCAGGGGAATTGCCTTGTGTTTTGTATTTAAGGTGGATGTAATCTCTGGCTCAGGGTCGGATTGCCACTGCCCCAGAAGGAGATCACCCAGACAGTCAGTTAAATAATGTTCTACAAGTAAATTTTCTGCACAGCCCTTATGGCACTAATGAGGCAGGCACATTTGGTATCCAGAGTAGGAGACAGGCACCATGTTGCCAAGAGAAATTTTCAAAATGACTCTTATGTTGAAAATATTTCACATTACATTAGTAATATTGGGCATAATTTTCAAACGATTTTTTAAAATTGCTTGTCATGCGCCAAATAAAGTATTATTTTTAATGGGTATTGTTGTGTTTCCCAGAGGTTTTACATGGTAGGTAAAATCTACTCCAGCTATAAATATTAATGAGGCGGTATTTTTGCTGGGATTTTGTAAAGAATGAATTTGGAGGTATCATGTTTTTTGGTCTCGTAAGGAGTACATTAAGCCATGAATTAACACGTGGGAAAAGATTTTTAATTAAAAATTTGGAGATAACTAAGCAAAAATAAAACCAGCATAATTTGGTGGTTTATTGTTAGTCAACGTAATGTTTGCAATTTAAGTCTAAGTTAGTTCAAATTAGTTTGTCAGCTTTGAATGAAAGAGTAAACATAATATCCTCGTTGAAACTTTTAGCCATTACTTAATATTTCGGCCTTTAAGATATATATATATATATATATATATATATATATATATATATATATATATATATATATATATATATATATTTATTTATTTATTTATTTATTTATTTATTTATACATATATACATTGCATGTAATCTCATATTATTGTTGCTAGAGAGAGAATATATATATATATATGAATTGATAGTAACAGTAAATTTAACTTTTCGTTCTTTCTGTGTTTGGCGGAACTTAAAGCTATATAAGCAGCATAAACTAATGTTCCCAAAATAAATATATCTAGTGTATTGTGTACTGTTGTAGGTATGGAGAATCGCCATATAGGTTTGTTTCCTTTCAATGTTTACTGTAAATCTTCTCCAATAAATCAGCACGGAAACTTATAAGGTTCATAGATGACTATATATTTGGTGAAAGAAAATTGAAATGTAGAACATTTGTGAACTTTGTACACTATTGTACTTTTTGCAAATAATTTAATATACTCTGTAGGTACTTTTCTTAGCACAAATATTATGATACTAAAAGATATTTGCGTTTTAAAGGAATCATCTCTAGTTTTACTAGTGCAAACAAATACGAAAACAAATAAAAAAAGCAATCTAATAAATTCTCTTGAAACTACTCATGAATTTTACTGGTTACAAGTTATCACTAAATTTTAAGTACATTTTTGAATTAAGGTTTCAAAACTTTTCTGTTTCAACGAAGGGTTCTACCTGTTGGGATTATTTCATCTACTGACTTTTTAGTCCACCTTGCCACGTCCTTGGGGGCAAGGGCGTAGCAAAATATCGCCAAATTTGGCACGTAAGTAATATTATGATAGGCCGGGTAAAAACAAGTAATTGAAATTTTTTAGGCAATTATTTTCGAAATGGAGGCCATACAAATATTTTAGTTTTATTAGGTATATCTACCATACCGCTTGACCAATTTCAAAAAAATTTTGTACACTGACTCTTACAAGTATTAAATATGCCTAACAACAAATCTTTTGTATGTCATTCTTTTAAGATAGTGCACCTTAATTAATAAAGTTTTTGTTCAATATCTCAGGAAGCAATTGACAGATTCCTACCAAATTTGGCAAACATGCAGTACTGCGGCAGTTGATATGTACTTACATATTTATTTTTTAAGGAAATCAGACAGTTTTTAATGGTAGCCATCTAGCTATTTTAGCCATGTATGCTATATTTTTGAAACATTTCAAATTGTTCATACTTGCCTTTGTATGCTGGCAGTATATATAACAAACATCAAACGTGTCTACATGAGGTCTCTTTTGTCCACCATTTTGTAAGATAGCGGCACATGATTAACAAATTTTTATTTCATTTCGAAGAGCAACTGACCGATTTCAACAAATATGGCAAACAAGTAGTACTGCCGTAGATAATGTTTATTAAAATGTTTTAAGTATGTCAGACATTTTGAAATTGGTGGGCATATAAATATTTAAGTTTCATATGTTATGTCGTCAAAACTAAAACTACGTAATTAATTCCAACGAAAGTTTTACACTGGCTATATATATATATATACACACATACATACATTACAACAATCAGATGTGTCCACACCAAATATAATTTTGTCCACCATTTTGTAAATTAATATAACAGGTGACACCACCATGGTTAATGTGACGAACCTCATTAATCGAGGACAAAAATTTATATATTAGCACATTCAATTATTATCATAGATACAAAATACAAAGTTAAAATGTATGTATAGGCACCATTTGGAAGATAAGATACATACTTAAAACATATAAATTAATGCGGGATGCCACAGTATAACATCTTAGTCATATCTTTTTGAAAGAAATCAGTTGGTTTTTTCCTGACAAAAACTGTATTATTTCAAGTAGGGTTTTTTTTACAAAATGGCTGAGAAAAGAGACTTTGCATTGACAATTTTGATGGATATAACTGTTATTGTTAGCATGCAAAGTAAGTGGAAATCAGTTTTGCAGTTACGTTGATAAAAAAATATGTGTGTCTGACCCTCTCGACGTTTATCAGTTTGCATGGCCTGCCATAGTGCTGCCTGAGTTCCAAAATTGGCAGAAATTGGTTTATTTTTTGGAGATATAACATAATTTTAATTGCAAAGTATAAACGATTCAATCATATAATGATGTCAAGACTTGAATTCATCTTATGGTCATTTTCAGGTACTTCATTTCATTATCATTTAGCCAGTGTAAACATTAAACATACACAATATACTCTCACTATTTTTGGATACAATAAAATTAATTGAATAATTACACTTTTATATCAATTCTTGGGTACCTAACCTTATCAAAATTTCACAGTGCGTTACCATCTTAAGGTGAATTGCACTCAAAAGAGAGTTAGAAAAACTAGGCTATAATTTGCCTTATCCCTTAATATTTTTGCATGACCAGCCACAATTCATAATAATTCATAGACAAAAGTATGAATACTAGACCAAAGTCTTCAAAAACAAACCCTAGGCATCAACAATATTATTATGCACTCTTAATCAATTGTAGTTTAGACCAAACCTCACAATGAATGACTCTACAATTGCCCAACTAATAAAACATACAATATAAAAGGAAGCACTCCAGTGCATAAAACTCACATTCAACTTTATGCACAATACGATGCACATCACCAGCACTAATATACAATTTGATAAATAATCATGTAAATGTGTGTATATTATAAAAATATATTTTGAAAGATGCGCACACATGCATTAAATATCTTCCCACTAAACACAGGGATTCAAACAATCCTGTAAAATTCAACATTCCAAGACCCTCAATACCACACAGTTCCTATTCACATTAACCAACTATGCATAATTTCAACCACTATATTAGTGACCTTCTCAATCAATAATTGGTGACACGTCACTTGGTGTCTTTATCACCTAACAAACATTTTATTCTGCATTCAATTAACAGGGGATATATTTCCAATGACATTTAGCAATTTAAAGATCACATACAAGTGCTTAGACATTGCTATTGATTTAATTCCAACCCAGCAGGAAACGAGGACGAGACAGTGGCGTCATATGTATCAAGCAAACTGCATAGTGGCAGCACTAGAAAAGTGTACTGTCGATTTCAAAATTAAACTGGAACATGTGGTCTCTGGCTGGTGAAATTTAATTACTGAACTCTCTATCATGACTTTAATATATATTACAACCAAAAGGTGTTTACAATGCATGACTCCAAATAGTCAGGCTGAAAACTCCAGGTTCGTGGAGCTGGGTGACATCTAGTTCCCTTTCATAGCCAGCTCTGACCAAAACCAGAGTTTCTCCAGTAATAAATGCTACACAAAGCAAGAGTATAAATGTTGTTAAAACAAATAACTAGCAAAGCATAACACTTAAACACACCAGCTGCAAACACAACACGTGTCCACGAACTAACTAGCAAAATTGCCGAGCATTTCCTCGGACATTTACTGAATGCCCGCAAAATTGACAACTCAAGCAAGCTTGATGTAAGTACTCACTGATCACGTTTATCATGCTCAAGCCACAAAAGGCACATCCTGAACCCGGGCGTTAGTTTAACAGGCATCACCATGCCAAAAACTGGAACTCACCAAAAAAATAAAGCTTGGCTGAGGGCTCGAAAACTCACAATCCACCATACTGGCAGATTAATCGCTGTAATTCGCCATCAACTGCAGGTGGCAACACTGCACCATCGTTCCCCAGACTGATCATCAAGAGTAGGCTGGTTGGTGAAGGAACCATAGTAGAAGTATACAAAACGGTCAGCTAACACTCTCTCTCGCATTGTTGCACAACTCAACTGGTAATGAAGTAAACTGAAGTAAACCTATCTGTCGCAGTAGGAAGGCATACGCAGTAAGAAGGAAGGAAGAGGAAGTGCACGGGCTTAAGTATACAACCTAAGGTGGAGAAAGGAGGGGAATGTCGGGAGTAGGGAGCAGAGGGAGAACTCAGAAGGAGAAATTGGCCAAGGAGTGCGCATGTGGCCACAGAGTCAATATGAAAGTCCAGCGACGAGTGCTAGTGTCGTGGGTGACTAGTGCTAGCATCGTAAAAGTAAATGTACCATCTATACTACATAATGTCACAGAAGGAGAGGGAAATTACAAGAAATGACATAGAATCTGATTGTATGAAATATACAATAACACGTGAAAGCAACGATTTTCGACATAAACTAATGCAACCAGCTTCAAAGACCAGTGTCGGTGACGATACACCTACTCTTTCTAAGCAAAGTAAAGTCGGTATTTATGATGAAACATCAGGTGAAGACAGTAGAAAGGATGTCAGTGATACTATTAAAGACATTCCTTCAACAAATGCTGTGAAGAAGGCAGAAGGCATCAACAACACTCGTTACATATTTCCCGAAGACCCAAATGAACTTGTTAATAAACTTGGATAATTATTGGAGTAAAAAATAGGTGAATATTACAGAATAAAATATATGGTTTTAATTATAACAACACTTAAGGAACGAGGTTATATTGAATGAAGTAATATCTGCAAACACCCGAGAAGTATGATAATTAATTTTATTTAACCCTCTTACTTATCCGAAAAAAAGTAATTATTTCAAGTAACCGTTGCATTATAGGAATATGTTTCAATTTGAAATATGTCTTACTCAAACCAAATAAGTCGTTAGAATTTGGTTCCAGTGTTATTTAGGTTTTTTGAGGAATAAAGTATGTTTTTTGGAATATAAAGTTTTATTTGAGGAATAAAAAAGCCTTATTTGAGTATTAAACAGACTTATTTGAGGAATAAAGTATGTTTCGAGGAATGATTTTAAGGAATAACGAACTGACGAACAGCCTATAACATATAACCAGTATTATAATTTTTGTATCTATGTTTGTGAATTGCACTGTACTTGCTGGTGCTATGTTTTGTAACATCCTGTACTTGCTTGTGTTAAAATGTGGTACATACATTTTTGTATCTTCCTGTATTTGTACATATTTTGAAACAGTTGTCTGATATGTCCTATGTTTTGTAACATTCTGTAGTTTCCTAAATTTGGCAATAAATGTATGTTGTAAAATGAACAGTGTTTTACTTTTATTTAACCTATTCCTTATTAGAAGGGAACTTGTTTTTCCAATAAATATATTTTCTTGACAGAGAGAGAGTATTAGAGGAAAGTAATTAAAATGTAATAACAGAGAGAGTCTTAAATGTTTTATTAAAAGTATGTTGCATTAACATGTAAGAAAGGTGTAAAGAAAAAAGCTAGATGATAAGTTCTAGAAGCGAGCACTCTAGCCACTTTTCCATAACTAACAATATAATATACCATCCCGGATAAGGCTTGGTTGATATAAACTGGTTTCGAGTCTGGGTTAGGTTCGAATTTGTCCTTGTAAAAGGAATAACGAATGTAACACTGTAAATTAAAAAATATGCAATACCTTGATAATCGTTTGTTCATGTTAGGGTCTAAAAACTTAGCATTAAATTTATTTCACCTCATACTGTGAAAAGTTTGTATTGGAATTACAAATGGTTCGTGTAAAAATTGTTAAATAAGAACATAATTCAAATCTATTGGCTTAAAACCAAACAAATACACGTTGAATTCTAACATATGCATGCTAAATTTCATGTAAAATCCTTTTAAATGTGTTCAATTTGCTTCAAAATATGTTCAAACTCTCATATATGTTTTATGCATTTTGAAAGTGAATTATGAAATATCAATTTTTTCGACAAGAGAGCATGGTGGGGGTATAATAGCACCTCCCACCCCAGGTGGTCATTTGCTAATCGATTTTTACAGAGGTAAAATCTCTCACCCTCTCGTGCTCAGACAGCTTGTGAACTGGTCCGCGCACTGCTCACAGCTACCTGCCTAGCTTTGACTATTCAAGGACACCGGTAGCTCGTTTCAACCATCCGCTAGTGGGACCTGACGCAATGGTGTTGTTACATGAATTATATTCAGCTTCGCTTCCACTTCTACCGCACACTTGGGAATTCACCTGCTTTCTTGGGAAATTCACCCGCTTTCTCGGCCGACTGCACATCTGCTGGAGTAGACAGCCTGGACTTTCGCCTGCCTGAGGGCTCCACCAATTTGACCTTGAGTTCAGGTCTCGTTCAAAGCGTACCAGTTTCGCTACCGGAGTTTAAAGTAAGTGGTTAATTTTGGGCTTTTTAATTCTTTTGTGGTATTTTGTGAAAATTTTTTGTAAAATTGATTTAAAACATTTTTACCACATTTTTTAGAAACTTTGCTTATCAAATTTTTACATTTTCCATTTAAATTGTTTAACGTTTATATGATTTCATTAAAAAATTTTATTAAATTGTTACAACTTATAATGAAATGAATTAAGTTTGTACAACTTTTTAACATATTGAACGAAATTCAGTTAACCTTTTAACTTTTTAACGAATTGAATGATGTGTCTTTGAAATCGTTAAACAAGTCTTTAGAAACATAAAATTTTATAACAAAGTGAATGAAATTAGTTTAACTTTTAGTTAAATCGTTAAAACTCTTTAACATAATGAATGATAAGTCTTTAAAATTGTTAAATCATTTTAACAAACAGAATGATGGGTCTTTAAAATACTAAAACAAGTCTTTGGAATTGTTAAGTATAATTTATTCTGAGTGTGACATATATTTTTTAGTTTAGAATTTTTTTTAATATAACTTGTTTATGTTTAGTCTTAGTTTGTGTTAATTCATATGTGTGAATGACCGTGTGTGTGTGTCAGTGCGAGTGTTAGTATGAGTATGAGTGCAGGGGAAATTTGTGTTTTCAATACAGTTTTAGATTGCTTGTTGACCTGTATTTAATAGCCAATTTAACAGAGTTTAGAGGGAGGTACTGAATTACAGCCATAGTATTGCACTATGGACAGCAGGCCGAAACAATATCTCGAATTCAGATCCTCTCTAAACTGTTAAATACTCCTAAATATATTTTTATACCATCTAGAATAAAAATACAAAGTACTGTGAAGAAAAATGAACATATGACTGAATGTGTCAGTGCAAGGGAAAACTGTGTTCTCAATAAATTTTAGATGACTTGTAGGCATATATTTAAGAGGCCCATTAACTGTGTTTAGAGGAAGATGCTGAATGAAGCCGTATTATTAAACTATGGTTAGGAGGCCGAGACAATATCACAAATTCAAGCCCTCTCTACACTGTTAAATTCTTGTACATATATATTTCAATACCATCTAGAATGAAAATACAAAATACTTTGAAGGAAAATGGGTGTGTGACTGTGAGTATGAGTGCAGGGGAAAATTGTGTCTTCAATAAATTTTAGTTAGTTTTTACATAGTTTTGAGAAATGTTTAAAGTAGGGATGTTGTGTGTCTGAGGTATGAACTTTGGAACAGTTAAAACAAGTGAGAACTATGCCTCTCATGCCAAGTATGAAGGGGGATGCATAATCTCAGCTCCCAAGCTTGTTCAGTATGAGTTGGCTGGAGAAGGATGTGTGAGATGATGGATATATGAGTCTTGAGCGTTTCTAATGAATGAAATGTTTTTAATGTGTGTGTGACGAGGAGGATTGGGTTACTAATTTTTTTAGATGGTAAGTATATTTAAGATATATTTAATGCATGAATGTCATGTGTATGAGGTATGAACTTTGGAATGGCTATAACAAGGGAGAATTATGCCGCATTCCAAGTGTGAGGGGGAGATGCATAATCTCAGCTCCCAAGCTTGTTCAGAATGAGTTGACTGGAGAAGGATGTGTGAGATGATGGATATATATTAGCCTTGAGTATGTGTAATTAATGAAATGTTTTTGATGTATATGTGACAGGGTGAATTGGGTATTTAATTTTTTAGATTGTAATTATTTTGTAATAAAATTTTAAGGGAGGGATATTGTTATATTTATAAGCAGGTGCATGTTATATGATCCAGTCTTTCATGGACTGACCATCGATGTTGAAGGATATGTTTTTGTGGAGCTCCTGGTGTGATTTCATTACATGTTTTTTTTAACTTATTTGGAAGCATTCCTTTTGTTTAAAATTTCCGAGTTTTTCACCTCAGTCCATGATCAAACAGTGCTTTACTGAGCTCGCAGACAGACAGTCGTATTTTGGGAGAGGTGCAATTTTATTATGCCTGTTAATAAATTTATTCCTTTTTACCTGTGAATTACGTTTCTAAAGTTCCTCACCAGAGGTCTCACAGGAAGACGGATGTGTAAGGTATGTGCTAGAGGCATCAAGTAGTGTCATGTATCTTGTTATTGTGTTCGTTTATTTTATAGGTACATTTTTTATTCGTTGTAGATTGTTAATTCAATACTGCACACTCACATAATTGTCATATTTATGTAAATGTGTTTGTCCGTTCGTTATACTTCTCTCATGTAAATTATATTGCTAGCATACAGCTCGGGGTATACTAATTAATCTCGTAATTTTTAAATTTCATACTGGAGATTCACGTAATTCCACTTATTATTCACGTATTTGTGATCATTTGAAATTTGCTATTCGATGCATGTAATTTATTCATACATAGAACACTTTGAATTTCTCTAATGTTTATTTGCCTTAGGAATAATAATAACATTCAAATTCGCCTACCTACAACACCATCTACGAGCAATATCACTAACAAACCAAAATAAATTTACACTTAAGCCACTCTTGCACGAAAACTCACCATATATATCCCGTCCCCAACACGCCACACCTCAGTCTTGTGAAAGAGCTCACAGGGTGAAGACATGCCATAGCTACTGCTCCCCATGAACAAAAAAATTATAACAACCAAATTGACCCTTTGTGCACTCTTGCACCAAAATAAAAAAAGATTACTCTTTCTATACACTTCACCTGTTCATTAAATTTAACCGTTTCAATACATTGAACCCTCTCATTTAATTTAACCCTTTCAATTTAATTAACCCTTGTTGATGAGCCCTTTAAATAATTTTAATTAACACTGTGATATCAATTTGATATCAAATTAATTAGGTCAATAAAAAAGGCGGCATCCATTTGTATCTGAAACGCCCCCGGCCCTATGCCGTTTAGATTGAGAATTGGCTGCATACTGTGGCTTTTATTGAGAGTGTTTGATTCCCCAAACTATGTCGCAAAGTAAACTGATCGGATTTATTTAATGGAATCCGAAAATAAGTAACTTAAATGACTGTGTTAGTGATATTGAAAGTGATGGCGTTAATACTCTATTAACCGAAAGACAATGTGCAACAGCAATTAAATCCAATAATGAACCTGAGTTCGAGGTGTTGGGTTTGTGCAAAAGCATGACTACAATACCAACTGCTGTGCATTAACCTTCAGTGACTGCTTATTGGTATGGTCACCAGTAGCCAGGGCTGGCAAGCGACATGCCAGAGCACAGGGTGGCGCGATCTTGACGAACCAGCCAGGCTGTTATGAAAACACCGCCATCGGGAAAGGTATTGAGTCCGGGGTCGCACCTATATAATAGTAGCGGCTCATGGACATCTTGGATCCAGCCGCCAGAGGGACGACTCCAGGAGAGGACCACCAGGCCTGTGGTCCCACTTCGACTCCCGACTGCTGCCACCATCGAGGGGAGATTTCGGTCAATTTAAAACGCTTGAAAAAGTAAAATCCACGTATTATTGGGACTCCATGAATAAAGATGTTAAGGAGTACATTAAAAATGGTCGCGTCTCTCAATGTATTAAAGCTTCAATTCAAAATCCAATTTGGCAGATGGCCTCTATACTACCACCCCCTCTTCACCACTCTTGGGGTCTTGATGCTAAAGGACCATTACAAATGTCAGGGGCCGGAAACAGATATGTACTTGTAATGACGGAATTTGCCACCCGTTATGCTGTCGCCTGCCCAGTAAACACTATAGATACTATAACCTGTGTAAACTTCGCCAAAGACGTTATTTTACTATTTGGATGCCCCAAATCTATTCTTACAGACCGGGGAACATCTTTTAATAATGAAATGGTGTCAGAATTATTTCGTAAACTCCAGACCAAGGCATACAACTCGACATGCAAAGGACTGACCGAGTAATTCAATAAAATTCATTCTAAACACTTAACTTCTTGTCCCAGAGAAGATCGCACACACTGGGACGATTACGTCTCCTATATTTTATTTCATTACAACGCAAGCATAAATAGAAACACTAAATTCACCCCTTTCTTCTTTCTACATGGAGTTGAAGCCATGTAGCTCTCCCATGTCATTAGCCACTCATACTCTCCGCAAGCTAATGACAGGTGTGAAGGCTTGCAACGGATATGTGAACAAGCGCGCGTAAACCTCATTGCATCCCAACAACAACCAAGGAAATTGTTTGACAGCAGATACCAACATAACGATCTCAAAATTGGCCAATTCGTTTGGGTGACAACCCACACACGCCAAAAGGATCTGTCATTTAAATACCAGGGGCCATACAGAATCCAAGATATTTTAGGGCCATCAACAATAGCAGTGTAAATTCGCAAGTGGGGCCAAAATAAAATAGAAACCGTGAGCACATGAAACATCAAGCTTGTCAATCTCAGACATTAATCTGTGCCCTTATGTTACAGGGAGGAAGGAGTTTAAACTAGGCGCTATCCGACTCCGGGATAGTCCATGAAAAACTCTGGGTTGTGATACTTGTCTTGGGAGTAGCCGCAGTGAATGTGGCAGCGCGACAACTCTACAAAAATTACCAAGGCGTTTACTTCTACTTCACCGAGCTTATGCAATGGATACTGTATGAATAAACTGTAAAAACTTCTATTCATGCTACCACTGCAAGAACCCAGGAAACCGGCAAACATCGAAAAATGGTTCCACAGCACCTACCCTGTCAGAAATTCAACAGTCTGTATTAATAATTTAAATCTCATCACCCATAGGTGGCTGAAATTAGAAATCAGGTTGAAGTAAAAATTATTCTATTTCCAATCAATTTCAATTTTTAACAAGTAATTTTAATACACAGCAAAGGGAAATTTAAATGTCACAAGTACAAAGTCATATGATGATTGGTATAATTTTGGAGTTGATAAATAATATAATTAGTGAAATTAGTTTGAATATATATATATATATATGCCAGTACAACATTTTACTGCTGCAAGCTATATCAAGGTCACTCTTAACGAGAGAACACTTAAAATGGGAAAGAAAAATCAGCCAAATGGACCTCAAACTTAGCATTCCGATAAATATAATGGAATATTACTATGTTCCTATAACAGAGTGTTATTTTTCGCCAACACAAATTATGATCAAAGTACAAGTACCTCTTCAAAGTACTAAGTTTACGTGTCAATTTTTCAAAGCCACTAAAATACCTTATTTATCTAAAAATGAATTATGTACAATTGACTTGCCAACTGAAATCACTGTGGTGAACATGTTTACTCATACAAGAGCGGTAGATGACAAAAATATTCGAATTCAGGGTATGTACTTAATATCTAAACACGCAACAAATCTTCTGAGGTAAGGTGTCTTAAAGAAGCAGTTAAACTGCAAAGTCATGAAAAACTGTACACTTTCTGCAAATTTACCTGCTTTGCTAGTGTCAGACGGCCTCCAAATTGAGGTCTGAATTTTACTTTTGTTTAAATTATCACACGAAGATCGGTTATACTGAGATGCACTCTCTTATTGATTTTATTTATTATTAAATAGGTATAAGTAAATTTGTGATTTTTAACGATTGAAATCATTGTTCAGGATACATTGATAAATGTGTAATTAGCTGTAAATGTTGTGCCCATATTCCCGGGACTGCCCAATATTTCCGATTGTCATTGTAGAAACATTTTACTTGATATAATACAAAATTAATCGGCAGCCTCGGGCGACCTGGCAGACCCCTGTGTGTTGCTAGAGATGCCAGGTAGGTTGTTGATTGCCTGTACCGAGCACATGATGCGTGTGAGTAAGGGGGGGGGGCACGAGGACACTGGATATTGGCCGCTCCGACAGTCAGCTCGGGGACTCTGGCTTGAACCTCGATGAGGAGCGCATAGGACGCTCATGTAAGCTCTGCAGAAGAGAGCATGGTGAGAGTTTAGTTGTTGGAGCAGGACGGGCCTGCTGTAAATGTAGGGGTAAGGCGAGGTTCAATAAGAGAAGTTAGTAGGTAGAATTGGTAAAAATTTGAAGTGCATCGTAAGCTTAGGTGTAGCAGAGGTCTCTCCGGCATGTTGCAACAAAGTGGTATATGTGAAGTTATAGTTTAAGTAGAGAATAAGAGAGGTCCGAATATATTTTCAGTGATGGAATTTTAATGTAATGTTTGACATAGACTTCAAATATTGTACTCAGAATAACCCAGGTTTCAATTGATAATTTACTCTAGTTGTTCTGAAACCAAAAGGATGGATTCTCGTCGAAGGCCACAAGAGCTTGATTATTTGGGAATGATTCCCTGGGTTCCTTGCCCCCTTTGTAAGAGTAAGGGAAAGGTTAATATTTTATTTGTATGGTCAGGCACTCCATAGCTGGCGTTACAGCGAATACAGCTCTCCTAGAGTAGTCATCAAGGGCCATTGTAGGAGATCTAATTGGCCATTTCATGTAGCCCAGATCTAAGTAGATGTGAATTCCCTGGTTCCAAAAGTTCTCTATTTTGGTATGAAAGCACGTCACATAGGATTATCTAACTGTACAAGATGAAGGGATCAGTCATCCCTTCAAATGGAGTAGAAGTACATTCTTCGAGGTGGTGTTCTCTCTAGTTATTTCTAAATATATCATCAGTGTTTTGTTTTGAGTGTGCATGCATGTGTGGTACTTAGGACTATGTGGGAAATCACCTAGGCTAGTCTTCATATGGAAGGCTATTATTTTATTGCGTACGAATAGAGTTAATAGTCACAGTCCCAAGTAAATGTATTATTGCTGTAAATACTACTTATTTCTGGATTTCTTTGCATTCTGGGTTTTCATCCTCCGCGATACTTCGCGTCCCCCGAAGAAGGCCTTAAGCAGTTGGTTGCCATCGCAACTAAATCTCTGTGATTGGTTTCCCAATCACCTTTAATTCAGTTTACGAAGTTGGGGTGGTGGCAGCATAAACACCCCCCCCCCCCTTTTTTTACAACAACGGGTGTTATCGTCTTTCAACTATAAACTACCGCTTTCCTCTGCCGCTGCTGGCCCTCAGCTGGTAGCAGCATGACACTGGTAATCAAATACAGGTTACACCTGTCGAGCCTCATCATTATGTAATAGCAAACCCATCTGGTACTTTTGCATTACTGTGCGTTGATAGGAATCTCAGCAAGACAATTCCTAATTCTAATATTGGGTCTATAGAGTTTAGGGTTTCTTGTGGTTGCAAAGTTGCCTTAAACAAAGATACTATAGTAGAAGCCACACACGTATGTGACATAAAAAGCCCTGTTATTGCAGTCACTCATACTATTTTACCCATTCAATAGCTTAAGAGTAGTCATTTCAAGTTAACGCAGCTGGTGCTGAGGGAATTTTTTTTTATTCCCTTAATGACACGTTCAATAAGGAATGGAAATATTGCATGCAAATTTGCCAACTGTAGAATATGTCTCCAATCGTAATAACTTAATTCATACCTCAGTGTTCTCAGTTATGTCGCAGGAGCACTTTAATTACTTAAGTCTGTCCACTATAATGGCTCTCATAGTAGCACTAGGGTTGCTATATTATAAATTAGTTAGAATTTCTATTTTGCTGGCGAAAGCTGTTTAGTTAGTCATGAACGAAGATGTAATATACAGCCAGCACTGTTAATGGCTTACAACTTATCAGAATAAAGGAATATTCTAATTGTAATAACAAACAATTAAGTAAGAAGTATTGAAATTTTTTGCAAGTTGAAGGTAATAACTTAAAAACGGCGATGTGCCCACGACGGCCCATCAAGCTGCTATAAAAGATTCTTCACATGCAATACACTGTTGGTACACTTACAGACTTGCTTGCCACACACACAGAGCATTCTTTCCACTGACCAGGTAACTGTTTGTGTACGAATAACAAAAGTCAACATTCGTACCAGTAGAGTTAGCTAGTACTCAAGGCAGTTACACTGTGTTTGAAAATTTCACACTAGATAGCAGCACTGGTGAATCTCCAAGCGGCGTCTACACTATACCTATCAATTTTATGTCTTTAAGAATTATCAGGGCCCTTGTAAAAATGTAAGTTAATTGATTCAATTACATTTAGCCACCGCCAAGTTCGGCACATACTTTGCTATCAGATGAAATCATCCTACCATGTAAGTAGATTATTATAATTTAATCAAAGGAATTCTTCAGAAAAGTCGCATCATAGAATAATACTTAGACTCATTCAATCATACTATCTGGCACTATGGTGAAGTGATAATTGATAAATTGTGCACGTAATTTTCCTCTCTTCCCTCTAAGTTAAATGTTTTATTTTGTTTAATATAATCTTATCTGGGCACCTTATGTAGTTCACAGAGCCGAACGCATTTCCTTCCACCTACCCCAATTACACGAAACCATAGTGGCCAATCATCATCGTGCCGGCACAGTAACTGCAAATAATATGTAAATATAGTTGTATGTGTATCGTCCATTAATAGATTATTATTTATAGGAAATTCCCAAATATAAGTGTATCAAAACACACCAGCAGGTGTAATTAAGATACGGGGAATGTAATATTTACTAAGATTATCTAGTATAGGCATGTATACTTGTTTCAAATAATGAAACTACTATCTAACTACATCAGCTAATTTTATTATTTTATACATATAATACTAAAATTCAATTCCAATACATGCTCTTAAATTAATATAATATCGGACGTACTGGTGTATTTTTACAGCCAACAATGACAACAATATCCCTAATCTCACGATTTACAGCGCTCTAGGGAGATTCAAAACAAAGTGCGCGAATGGACACTCATTAAATAAACCCTGACGGCAGCCGCGAAAAAGAGAGACCTCTTCCGGTGGCATACTAGATCCCTCTACTGACAGCACTTCGATCAACCATTCGCCACGGAGCAGCCAAAATTCTTCAACGACCCATCCTCACTCAGTACCTTCCCCTTTTTCGACCGGCCCCGCCCTTTCATGCGAGGGCGCATGAGTTTCGTGGCAACAGGTGTCATGGTGTGATCACCAGTAGCCAGGGCTGGCAGGCGACATGCCAGAGCACAGGGTGGCGCGATCTTGACGAACCAGCCGGGCTGTTATAAAAACACCGCCGCCGGGAAAGGTATTGAGGCCGGGGTCGCACTTATATAAGCCTGGAGCGATGGTGACTCGCGGCCATCTTGGATCCAGCCTCCAGAGGGATGACTCCAGGAGAGGACCACCAGGCCTGTGGTCCCACTTCGACTCCCGACTGCTGCCACCGTGGAGGGGTCTACCAGTAGATGTCGACGCTGAATAACAGGTTAAATATACCTCCAGTAGGGCGCCCTAGGTCGTGAAGTATTACAGATATTCGTGGCATTAATTTGGACTCCATCTGAGTCAAAGAGCACCTTAATTGCTAACGCTTTCCATTCTGAGTTTGATACTGATAATACCTTCTCATTGTAGTAACGTCTTCAAGCTATCATTGTACGAAGTTGATATAGTTGTTCTAATTTGTAAAGTAACGTCAATAGGCAATCTTTGTAAGAATTTTGATCGATGTTAAGAGTTGAATAAAAGTAGTATTTTATATATTGGAGTGTTCTATCTATCTAGCTACTACCACCCTCCTACATTATGAGTGACCTGATCCCCTCAGGACAGGCCACAGCATTATGTAAATGACATTTCCTTGTTTCTGAATAGAAGATTAGATGCAAATGAAAAATCTCTGTTACTTCAAAATTCGTGGTTGCCACCAAACCATTGTACATTCCCCTTAATTGACAGATACTAAGATAAAAGTGTAAAACTGAGATTTAATATCACTTGGAAGATGAGTTCGGTTGCCTAACCTATTCAGAAAATGATCAAGGTGCTTTTTGTAAATATTGTGTTGTATTTGCTAAGACGAGAGGGATAGGCAGTCAAGGCCAGTTGGTAAAGTCGAAATTCAACAATTTGAAAAAGACCAAGGAAATTTTCAGGCAGCATTCTGAATGTACATACCATATGGAAAGTGTTTCAAAAGCAATGGACTTTTTTAACTTGTTAAAGATAGATTTCAATATATTATAAATAAAATTGATAAAAACAGGAGAGGACAAATTAAAAAAGAAATAGTAAATACTTGGTACTTATTATTGGGTGCATTATTTTGTGCTGCAGACAAGAAATATCACTACGTGACCATTGTGGTAGTGGTAAGATTGATGAGGGAGATTTCGACGACAGAAGTGGCAGTGACACAACTGAAGGAAACTTTCGTGCCATCATAAAATATAGAGCTACTTGGGACAATGACTTACGCTCAATGTTGGGAGGCTGTGGTACAGGTGTAGGAGAGAGAAGCAAATACATAAGTCCTACTATACAAGATTAGATTATAGAGTGCTGTAATCAGATTATTTTGTATATAGATGTTTCTGAAATAAATAAGGCTATGTGTTTCTCTGTTTTACCATACGAAACAACAGACATATCAAATGTAAAGCAAGTTGCTATTCGTGTGAGATATGTGAACAGTAATTGTGAGATAAAATACGACTTTCTGCAGTTTTTCGAAACCAACTCTTTGAAGGGACAGGACTTGGCAGTAATCATTCTTAATGGACTAATTCAGTGTGGTATAGATTGTGAACATCCAATTGGCGAAATCGGCACACAAAATTGTTTTGTAATATATGAACTAGTAACGTATATCTTGATAGTTAACTAAATAAAATGATTGAGTGCATACTTTTGTGATAAAGTGTTGTTAAATATTTAATTTTGATTACAATCGAATTTCCCTGTATAAATACAGATATTTGCATTTATTTATATTGGTGAGTTTTCTACTACTTATTATATATTAATTAATAAAACATATTTGTACTTCTACATTTTCAATGAGCTTAAAATACACTTAATAACACTATATTGAACATCGATATTTAAAACTTCCCCGAGGGAAAAATCTACTGGACCCTCTCCCACTTTATAATACACCCCCTCCCTTCACAGTCTAAAATCATTCCTACGTCACTATTAATAGTTGACTAGTATTTGCGTGTTATTTGTTTGCAGATCATACAGCTTCACTCGTAAGATGTGTGACAGTAGGAAAGAGCAGTCTGGTAGTGAGTAAAGGATAAGACGGTCAATCAGAGGAGAAGATGAAATTAAACAGAAATATTTTCTGCAGCAACTTCTAACCCCCCCAAACAAAAAAGTAACCTATTAGTCTGGAAGACGAATAAATAGAAAATGTTTAATGTTTGCCCACAGTAACAAGTTCTCTATCTTTAGAGATAAATGTAATGATAAAAGATTAGTAGCATTCCTCATTGTAGCTAACTGAAAAGGCAACTGAATTAGACAGAAGTGTGGACATTGAAGACAAAGAGAGTACTGAGGACAGTGAGCGAGCATCTTACTTGATTCTGTTCCTGGGATGTGGCCACAAGTAATAATTAAGTATATCAGAACAAGGCTGTTACAACAATGCCCTCCAGCGCTTGCTAAAGAATCTGAAATACGCCCTAGAGATATATTCCCACCAATTTACTCCTGTGCATTACATGAACACATTGTGTGACATAAAAGCGGAAAGAAATTGATTCGTTTACTCGAATTGTAC
This sequence comes from Dryococelus australis, assembly GCA_029891345.1. NCBI lineage: Eukaryota > Metazoa > Arthropoda > Insecta > Phasmatodea > Phasmatidae > Dryococelus > Dryococelus australis. The sequence goes on from CM056999.1 coordinate 176,883,420, forward strand.
AAGTGTGGGTTTTCTGTTTCTGTTGCAAGCTCTTCTCACCACCGCAAACTTAACAGAGAGTGGTTTAAACGACTCGTGCAATTTATCTGCTCATCTGGAGACTCACGATAAGGTTTCCCGGACATCTAGTCTCGCACAAAAGTGGACTAAGTTAACAGTGACATCCAAAATATCTAAAACAGTAGATATACAACATCATAAAATGTTAAATAACGTAGTGCCGCATAGAGAAGTTGTACTGGAGTATTTGATTGTCATTATCAACGTTCTGGCTCACTAGCGCTCCTCTTAAGAGGAATTTCAAATAATTTCTCAAACACAATAACACAAACTTTTTAAAAGTCGTCAAGTTCTTTGCAAAGTTTGAAGCCTTCATCACCGAACATATTAAAATAACAATAACTAATATATATATATATATGCCACCATCCCACTACCTAAGAATATAATTCTAGAAATATATTATTCATTTAATTGAATCACAGACAATGAACAGGATATTGTCAATGCCGAAGCCTGCAAAATACTATACCTAATATTATTTTGTATTGCTCTTCTAACATTTTGAAAAACAAAACAAATGGTCGTCGTCATATAACGCTTCGTCCATGTGACGAGTAATGATGGAGCATACTATGTCAGTATTTGCGAACATTCCCTTGAGTTGCTTCCTCTCCAGATGTCACCTGTTCTTGTCTGACTCAAGTAGTATTGATATTCTGATATTAAACCAACATTCCTCTATCTTACATGAGAGGCCAGGGCTACGACAATAGTGCTAATATGAAAGGCAAGCATTCAAGTTTATAAAAACCCATTCTTGATGTGAACAAGAGAGCACTGTTTATGTCCTGCAGTAGCCATTCCTTGAATTTTCTCCTGATGATGCTGCAGTGTCATCGCAATATGTTTTCACCTTGTTCTCCATTATAAAATATCAATGACTTTTTTCCCACTTCAACTCGGCGCTGGACTGTTCTTAATTCGAACCTGACATTAAAACCTTTAAGAAATATCTGGTGGGAGAGCAGAAGAAAAATATATCAGATTGGGAAAGTCTACGCTCAGTATGACTGCTCATGGGGGCACATATTTAACCAATAAGATAAACTACACATCCCTCAGTTCTCTTGTAATTTTACATGACGTACTTTTCCGTATTAATATTGTTTGCAAAAGGACATTTAAAAACTCAGGTTTTAGAGGCAACCAACATTATCATAACGACGAGGTAGTATTTTTCAAAATGTAGAATCGAAGAGAGGTACATAACATACTTTTACAATCTCCCTCTCGAAATTCAGTTGGCTAAACCAAGATCGTTAAGGGATGGAGTTCTTAATTAAATAAAATAATTAATTATAATTTCCCAATTAAATGTACAATAACTACAAACAAATTACTGTCAACTCAACATCTCACAATAAATTGATATCACTTACTGTTTACAATTAATTACTCCAACTAATGTAATTTATAATTACCACAAAAATCAATGAAGTTAAATTATTAACAAAAATCAGTCCCAATAGACAATGTATCAACCTATTCAATTATTTTCTAAATTATGCGTCCATATTTGACAGTTCCAATATTTATAATATAATCCGTAATATATGTCCATTCCGTCCTGCCTCAGTTTAGTCCATGTCCTGCCAGTCCGCAATTTTCTAGAGTCCTCCGAGCGCCCTCGCACATTAGGCTTCACTCGACTGGTTTCAAGCCCTCTCGTCCATTCACACCACGAACACTTCGTCCGCATCACACTGACCTTCTCTTCCCGCCCGCACTCAGCTAGATGGCCTTCGCCAAATACTGCTGGCCTCTGGACCGCGGCAGTTTATATAGTTTCGGAAGCCATCGCCCAGAATTTTATCTAGCTCGCGCGCTGCAATGAGCGTTCTAATTCCCAGAATATTCGTGTGCCTCCTGTCAGTTTCTTCAGTGGGTCGGGGAGTGGCTGTGACGCAGGCAAGTCTCGCCACTTTTAGTTATTCACGGGTTTTCCAGATGCGGGGTAACCAGTCACTGAGTGCGTCGTTCCAGGAAGAGGGGAGGGTCCTGGTGAGTCACTCCCCCTCCACCCATAGCACCACACAGCCTCTTGGCGCCAACTTCAGTGCGTAACAGTACACTGAAAGAAACTATTAACAAAACTGGAATTCGTGACTTACGATTCGTGGAACAGTGACCTCACAAAGACTGAAAAACACAAAGCAGTTTGAATACCAAGACAAGAATGGCCCCATTGCAGATCCAATTCATCTATACACTGTTGAATATTATTTCCATCTTTTAGAGAGAATGGATTTTTAAAAGAATGGTTTAAGCAGTTGAAGTCATACTGTTATTATATATATGATCACATATTAGATAAGTACGCAGCGATGTGGCCGTGCCCATTCTCTGATTGGCTGTGTGACGCTCTGGGAACTTGCCTTGTGTTTGACACAGTAGGCTAAATATGAAGTAGACAGGTTATTCGTCTTCTGTGCATGTAGCCGACATTGACTTACCCCAAAGCAACACAACTGTCAACGTCACATGGGCAACAGTGTTGAACTTGTTTTTTATACCTAACTTTTCAAAAGACAAGTAATTTTATATGAATCAAACACTTTTACCAATCTTAATTTGATCTAACTGCATTACAAATTGGTTAGAGGAAGTATATAGACATCTCAAAGCCCTTGTTTCCTAATCAGTGTTCTAACCTCAAATCCAATCCACATTGTTTTTGCTAGACGTGTTGGCAAGTGAACAATTCAGTGTTGGTACACGGAAACTGGTTGTGCGCAGCCAGAGCGATATGTAGCTCTACCTCGTATCTAGTATATGGTGTATGTCCAGCTGTTGCGCACTTCCTATCAGCAGGGCTGCCATCTGGCAAGTTCAGCTGGACTCACAATCATTTGTCGCATCCATCAGTCGCCCATGTGTCAGTCATTCATCCATCCATCTGTGTTTTCGTCTGGAAACGGGTATATTCCCTGATGTGTGGAAAAATGGCCTCCTGAAAGTACTGCATAAAGGAGGAGGGAAGAACCCGAGAAAAGCCAAATCATACAGGCCGATAACACGCTTGTCAGTTATGGGGAAAATGTTGGAGTGTTTACTGAACGAGAGACTGACAGGATATCAGGAAGTGGTTCAGGGGTTACACACAGGACAGTACGACTTTGTACGTGGTAAAGGAATAGAGAAAGTAGACATTTACATTATGAAGCAATTAAGAACATGCACAGACAACTACGTGCTAACAGTATCCCTGGCCTGGATGTATTTTGCACATTTGATAAAGCATGGTGGCCACAAATTTTGTGGCAGCTGCGATTGTTGGAGTGCCCCAGGAACATCTACGAGATGATAAAGAGCTTCCTGACGAATAGAACCTATGAACTAGAAATGGGAGCTAATAGGGAAAAAAAAGGTGTTTAGCTAGGGATGCCCACATCGCTCTGTGCTTGGTCCAATACTCTGGAACATGATTTTTGAAGGTCTGCTATTGCTTAACCTCCCGGATGGCTTCATGATCTGTGGTTACGCTTATGACGGTTTACTCCTGGTACCAGCATGGAATAGGTGAGAGCTGGAAGAGAAAACAGAGAGTGCTATGAAGAAGATAGATGAATGGGCCGAGAAATTCAAATTGGAGTTCTGGGTCTAAAAATGAACAAGTTAATGGTTAAGGGAAACCTCATGAGATCTCTAACAGTGAAATTCCATTGGCGAGTTGTAAAACTCATCCAGGAACAGTAGAACCTAGGCGTAATATTGGGCACCCGTCTGGTATTCCATGGTCGCATTCGCTATGTGGCGAACAAGTCTGTGGTGATGTTCCAGAAGTTCAGAGCTGCGGCTCCGGCGAACTGGGCTCTCAACTACCAGACATTGAAGTTAATGTACAGAAATGTTTCCCTCCCGATACTGATGTATACCTGTGGGGCCTTTTATCCGGAGGTTGAAAAGGTCCATGGCAAAGGGAGAGTAATAAGTGCACAGATAGTGGAATTGTTGGAGGTCACTAAGGCCTATACGATGTCTTCAAATTATGCCCTGAAGTAATATCCAGAGAAATCCCACTGGATCTTCTGACAAAGGAATGAAGAAAATAGCCAGGATAAAATGGGTAGAAGCAATTCCACCGGAGGATTGAAAGGTTATTAAAGAAACCACATTAGTTTTGTGGAAATCCATTTGGGATAACTAGGATAGGGGTAGGATTTCCCGTGGGATTTTCCCAGATGTAAGGAAGATGCTGCGCATGTGGTGGCTTGAAATAGGTCACTACACTATGCAGTTTTTGACTGGACATGGGAATTTCAAGGCAAAGCTGTCATCTATGGGTTTGGTCGACCACCCCGACTGCATGGTGTGTGGGGTACCTGATACCTCCACCCACGTAGTAGAATGTCCTACGATCGAGGACATAAGAATCAAATTTGAGGGGAAACATGGACTCCAAGACCTCTGGATCATGCTCTGAGACTAGATCATGGCACCTGAGGTACTTGAATACCTCACATCAATAGGGAAAAAGAATGAAGTATTCTACATCTGGTGGTCGAGCCACAGTCTGAGTGGCAAAGTAGGGGACAGTCTGGTAAATGAGGGTGATGTGAACAGCCAAGATGGCTGAACATGAACTTCCTAAGGTTTTGGTCTTGGGTGAATGTGAGGAGAGCCCTTTCATACCTCTCCCAAACAGGACAAGACATGAGCAGGAAGAAGTTCTTGTGCACACTAGTCCGACAGCATCTGTTGGTGGGATACAGTGGGAGAGGGGGATCAAAAAGGTGTCCAAAGCCCTCCTCCCAGCTGCTGCCTGGCACTAGATGGCAGAGCAATATAAAGGGGAATGAGTTACTCAAATCTAGGTCTGTAATGGTAGTTATAGACCTTGAAAAAGAAAGACACCATGTCCAGGAATAGACAGAGAAATCAGATGATGTATGGCATTGTATGTGGAACCCAGTGATCTTCATCACGGAAGGCTTCACTTACTATACCGAAACATGAATCGATTAATAAGGGATAACAGACAGAGAACAGTCTGCACCATGAACCGAGCCAGAGAGACAAAGGAAACGGGAGTACCTATGGAGGAAGTCAGAACTGTACAACTGAGGGTGTACAGAGAAGTCTTCCTCCATAGACAACAAATGACAAGGAATGAGACATCCCCCTCAACAGAGAGAGCAATAACAATAAACTGGCCGGACGAGCGAAACATGGTGGATGCAGTGGTACAGGTTTGGCCTATGGGAAAGCATCCTGACGAGCTACTGTGGTTCTACGACGAAATAATCAGGGGAACATATTTGGCAAGGCTTGAAAAACCCAATACCCTGATGGCAGCCATGGCCATGGTTGTCAGTCAGATGGAGAGGGGAGACAAGATCTTCTTCCCCCACATGGAGGCAGTGGACAGGCTCGTCGTCGCCCAGGCAGGTCTGCCCACTCAGAAGCACGCACTCCTGAGCTTGCTCAGGGAGTGCTACAGGCACATAGGTGAGAGATTCTCTGAGGCCGAGATTTTCAGAGATGCTGTCCGTGCATACGGGACGCCTACCTTTGACTGCAGTAAACCCTTCACAGGGTACACCATGGTCATGTATTAGTCCTTTGTTCCCGGACGGTATCAAAAACTTAAAAGTCCATCATAACACGAGACTAACAGTTTTACCCATAGCAGGAAACCAAGACCAATGGAGTGATACTGTGGGGGAAGGTGGATCGAAAAGGGACCATAGACCTTCCTCCCAGTTGCACCCAACATAAAGACTGGAAGATCGTGAAAGGGGAGTAGAAGACTACCCAACCTACCAAGAACAGTATCTCTCCCCCCCCCCCCCCCCCACCTTCCGAATGTGACACTACCAGAACATGTGTACTTCCTGGGTAAGTTTTGTCTTGTTCCAGGAAGTAACCCAATGACGACCCAGGCGAAGGCAACAGAATGTGAATAGTGGAAGGTGGAAACTATGTTCCCGAAGGAGTGAGATGAAGGACAGGATTACGAGAGTGGTCAACGGCAGTATCAATAGAATGTGTGTGAAAGAGAATGCAACGAAAGACTGCAGTGAGGAATAACATGCCCTTTGCGCCTGGGGAGAGAGGAGGAGGGAAATGATTCTGTCTTACCGGTAATTCCACGGATCTAAGTCCTGCACCAACCGAGCGCACTCGGCCGCGTAAAGTAGATAAACGATATGCCGTCATGGTTAAATATTTGTGCATTTTGTATGTGAAAGGAGGAAAAGCTCGCGGGCGCGGCAGATGTGAGTGTGAGTGGAATAGAAAACTTATATTTTTGGACCAGCGTGATCGCTAGAAATTTGCAAAGTTTCGGGTGGATCCTGAAGAAAAAGAGCCTATTTACATCTTTGCTTTGTGGGAATAAATGTAATGAGTAGAAATCAGTGCTCTAGGTATAACCTCTTTATAGGTATAGACCACCTAGAGGGGAGGATCGGAGAGGCCAGCGCCGGTTCCACTCAGAACTTTGTGTTTTCATCCGTCGTCGGTTGAAAGCAATTCACGACAATCTATCGTCCGTCAGTTTTTCTGTGCGGTATAATTTCACTGTGACAACTTAACAACGTGATCTTTCTTTAGTTGGAGGTATATTTTGGTAGGGAATACATTTTCAAGAGAAAACATTATGGTGAGATATTTTTTGTACGTGATAAGAATTTATACTGAATTATTGTTTACAGTTTAAATTCATGAATTTACCACCAAACACAATATACACAGATACACCACCTGGCTTTTTTTTTCCAGAGTGCCTATTCGCGTCTACGGAATGTCGTCAGGAGGCGGTGGCCCATCCCTCGGTCCGCCGAAAGTTAAAGTTTGAGAAATATTTGAAGGATTGACGGATAGAAAAAAAGAGTTACCCTGCGATTGGTTGAAGATTACGTAACCATCGTATGGACGGGCTACTGACGGATGCTACGGATGGTTGGGAGTCCTCAGTCGCCATACGCTGACCGGTGAACTGTCTTCCCAAATGTTGTTGATCACTGACGCCAGAGTGCGGCTGAGTTCGCCGCGACTGTTTCACCTCTGTACATATTCTTATTTACTCTGTTCTATAATAAATGCAATCTCCAAGACATACAGAACGATCTGCTCAATGAGAAGAGTTGTAAGCTTTCTGACATTTTACATCACAATGATGCGAAACATACAAATTCTGGTGAATTAAATAATTAACTGAATTTTTTTTTCAACTTTAGTGAAAACTGGTATTTTTGCAACAAAGACCTAAAACTTCATACAGCAATATAATATTACCTGTAATATTAGTGTAGCACTTTGAATACTAATGAATGTTCCTGTAACCGTAGATAGTGGGGAAAAAAGTTTATCTGAATTGAAACTTATAAAGACGTACTTGCGTTCTACTATGTCGCATAGTCGTTTGAGTTGATTGACAATCATTTCGATTGAATTGATATACGTGGCACTGTTGTGCTCATTGTTCCCACACTCTTCAGCCTCAAACACAGTAAACACGTCCAGGTAGGCGGGACCCTTAAGTTGTCCGCCTGCTGAACCCATCACACGGTGCGCAGGAACGTGTGTATACTAATTACAGGTTCTCCATTTATCTCCAAAGCCAGTTTTTTTTTTTTTTTTTTTTTTTGCTTGTTAAGCGGTGTTTTCGCGGTCGCTTATGAGTATGAACACACCAATGAAGAATTTTTTTAAAACTATAGACAAGTGTATAAAACATTTAAGTTTAGAATTACGTCATAAAACTATATGGTAGCCGCTGAAAGTTTCATAGAGGCACTTTATCTACGGGAAGACGACGTGCTAGTTCAATAATATGCGCCTAGAGGCAACGCTGAAGCGTGACGCGCATGCTTGGGGTCATCCTTAGTGCGTCCACTCTTCTAGAAGTCGGATGTGCAACATACGTGCAGCCAGGCGGCTGCGTGTGTATGCAGTAAGGTTGAATGTGCGATAAAGACGCGGACAGATATCGCTCTTAGGGACCGAGTGCTCTTAGGGATCGAGCTGTGTCCACGAGTGAGTGACGAGATTTAGGCGGCTCTTAACAGCGAGGTCTTGAGTGCGGATGAGGTGATTGGGGTGAGTATGGAGCAGCCCTGCAATGAAAGGGCAGGGGAAAACGGGAGATACCCGAGAAAACCTGCCGACCAGCAGAATCGTCCGGCACGATTCCCACATGCGAAAATCCGGGGTGACGCGGACGGGGATTGAACCCGGTTCGCCTTGGTGGGAGGCAAGCAGTCTAACCGCTCAGCCACCACGGCCCCGGCGTCGGCGAGGACGTGTGTTAGACGCCAACACACAGGCGCGCCTATATTGTGACAGTAGCCGACCTTGACCTGACCAGCAAGCCGTCAAGTGTACAGCTCCACTCATGACGACGAGAACAGTTCCTACCTACCATATTACTTCTCTGGGATGTTTATGTGTGGTTCAACATTCTGAGGCCAATAAAAGGGTAGTAATACATACACACATGCGTACATGCATACTGTACGTGCAGACACACACTTTTGTTAAGACGTACAAACATACCTGCGTATATACATTAATACATATGTATATACGCATATAGATACATTCATACATATGTATACATGTACGTATATACTATGTACATACTGAAGTTACTGGAATATCAAATATCCTTTTCGGCCACACTCCCAACATTCCCGATGCTTTGATGAACAAATATAGATGTTCACATTCATAAATACACATATGTATATGTACATAACATGTGCGTAATTTCATATGTACACACAAATTTATACACACGGGTAGGTACAAAATAAACAGATACATTCACACATATGCGCATACATATATTACCTAAATATTTAAATATGTACATACATATATGAGTCTACGTACATATTTATATGCATATGTACATACATAAATATGTACACATATAGGTAAAGAAACATCTACACTGTAAATATATAAATACAAAAATATACATTCGTAAATACGTTTATGCATATACGTACAAACCTAGAGGCAAATTTAAGTGCATATGAACATATATATGTTCATAAAAGCATACGTACATGCTTACATACATGCATTTACACATCCATACATTCATAAGTACCTACATATGCAAATACACAGATACATACATATGTTTTACATACATGCATACTTACACAAATATACGTATATGTACACATGTAATGTGTACATACTGATATACGTTCGTATGCACATGAGTAACAATAAATATTAATTAAAAATATATACATGACAATTTACAAAATACCAAAATAACTATAACATATACAGCTGATTAAACATGCAAGGGTGACAAACTAACAATATAAAATATACTAGAAATAATGCAGGAGTACTTATTTTATAAAATAAGATTAGCGACTACAAAGGATAGTTTAAAAACTAAGCAAGACGCGTTCATAATATGAAATAATCGCAAAAACTATTTCGTTTTATGCGACAAAGCTAATCAACCTACTGTTACACTCTCTCAAAGTCATTGGACTCAGCCAGGTTCTTTAAGCGATGGAGGGCTTACTTAAACAAAAGTTACTAATAACTTTCAATTTTATTTACAATTACCAAATAAAATACCCTCCACTTAAGGTCTTACAATAAATTGCTATCGCCTGCTATTTACAACTAATGTTTACAAAATCGTCCATCAGCTCACAGAAATTGATGCTATCAAATAACTAAAACCAGACACATTTTATCAACACGTAACGAATCTTTTTTTTTTTTTATATGCCCATATTTTACAGTTGCACTAGCTACAAATAAGTCCGTATCATATGTTCAAACAGTGCCACCTTAATTCAGTCGAGATTCCATCAGTGTGGAGCGCCCCCATGCACAGTAGCTCTCTAATCGTCGGGTAACGCACACCACACAAACACTCTTCTGTCGTCGTCTGTCCTCTTAGCTGCACCATACTTTACCTTCCCACCACACTTCAGCCAGATGGCTACCACAAAGACTGACTGCTCTCTGGCTGTGGGGGGTATCTATAGTTCTGTCGGCTCTGGTCCAGAATCTTCTCTACCTGTCCGGTTGTGCCGAATAAGAGGATTACAAAAAGATTATTGCTCATTTTATCAAGTCGTCGAGTCCTTCGGCAGGGGAGAGGAGGTGTTGTGACACCAGTCAATCATCTTTCTGTCAGCTGTGTGACGTAGGAGTGAACGGGTCTGCCTGGAGGGGGGGGGGAGTTCAAGATGGGTCACTACTCACAGTGCCGAGACCGCGCATAGCGAGGTAACACGGCGCCCTCCACCCAGTGGGGAAGTCCGAGCGTAACACTGCCCACTCCTTGAGTCTGTTTGGTCACAAATAAGTCTCTCCAACATGTGAACCTTCGTAGAGTACCAGTCGGTCGATGTGGGCAACCATAGACTTTTCATTCAGGGAGTTCCCACGACAGATCTGGAAGGAGGTTTCACTTACTCGCTTCAAAATCTGGCAAGGACTTTCCGAACATCCTTGGCAGAGAGGTGTGTTGCCAAGACACTAACAGTCCTTTCCTGAATGCATTGCCTACAAATCTCGGGCCATATCGAGTGGAACACTTGATGCCTGCAGACACTGTTATATTCGTCTCCAGCCTCTTGGCTGTCTTCCTCCCCAGAAGACGTGAATGTGCAACATCCTCTGTTAACTGCCTCTCCTGAGTTAACTGCGGATCAACTTCTTAGAGTGGTCCAAATCTAGTACCCTTGTTCTTCTCGCTTCTTTCTTATTATCCTCATATGTGGCGTTTTCAGTAGATTTGAGGGAGCTGCGCATCAAAAAGGCATTATTGTGGCTGACAGATTTAATTGTTTGTGAAGCTGTCATTTGTCCCATTCCTCGACGGGTAATCTCGGATGGCCTCTCTGGACATTGGGCTCGTAAGTGTCCCTCATTTCCACAGTTCCAACATTCCCGGCGCCTCCATCGGCAAGGGATATTAGTCGCTGCCTCTACTAAGTTCAGAAGTTCCCCTACAGCCTTCTCAGCAATCTCTTGGTCGTAATTACGTCTGACTTTCGGGCCTTGGAGTTCATTTCTGGTACTAGAGCCTCAAATGTCCTTGTCAGACGCACTCCCACCAATCTCGACGCTTAGGTGGAACAATGTGGGAATTCCTGGCTCAGGCTCTGGCAGCGATGTCTTTCATGGTGGCCTCTAACTACCTCAAGACGTTCAGAATGCGAACTCCGTAACCGTCGTGGTACAGGGTAGCTGCCTGTACTGCATACAAGGGCTGTAACTGCTTCGCCGAATCCACCTCCAATGCTCGATCTAGGACATCCTGCATTCTGTGTGGCGGTGCCAGGCCTACAGCTCGGTTCACATCCGCATCGGAAATATCAGCCACAAGAGAGTCGACTGCTTCAACATCGCCAGACTCCTCAGAGATCCCCTCCAGAGGCAGGGGAGAGAGCTACACTATGCCGTGCCAAAGCTCCTGCAGTGGTTTCTTGGTCGCTAGGTGCGGCATCGTAGTTGGACTTGGTGACTTGGTGAGTCCAATCGGGAGGACAAGATCTCCACAAGGGATTGTACCTCCCACGCTGAAGGCAGCTCACCATGATCAGGAGCAGCGGGGCAGGTTCCCCACTAGGCGAATGCGACGCCTGCCGACAGTTGGCCGAGGTTGCTGTATAACACAATTCCATGACAACCAGCACTGTCGAGACAAGATCCCCGCAATGGCTTATACCTCCTGTGCTGAGGGTAACTCCCCATGATGAGCAGTGGCGGTGGGTTTCACACAAGAGGAACACGCTACCAGCTGGCAGTTGGACACGGTTGCTGTAGAACACTCTTCCACGAGAACCAGCACTGTCGAGACAAGGTCCCCACAAGGGCTTGCACCTCATGCCCTGAGAGTAGCTTCCGAAGATGAGGAGCAGCGGCGGTGGGTTCCCCACTAGGTGAATGTGCTGCCTGCAGGCAGTTGGTCGAGGTTGCTGTATAACACCCATCCACAACAACTAGCAAAGTCGAGACAAGATCCCCACATGAGTTTTACCACCCGCGCTGAAGGTAACTCCTCATTATAAGGAGCAGCTGCAGCAGGTTCTAAACCAGAGGAATGCTCTGTCAGTCAGCAGTTTGTCGATGTTATGTATAACACACTTCCACGACAACCAGCACTGTCAAGGCAAGATCCCAGAGGAGTTTTTACCTCCTGTGCTGAGGGTAGCTCCCCATTATCAGGAGAAGCGGCAGCAGGATCCACACAAAGCGAACAAGATGTGTGCTGGAAGTTGGTCAAGATTGCTGTATAACACACTTCCACAACAACCAGCACTGTCGAGAAAATATCCCCACAAGAGCTTTTACCTCCTGCGCTGAGGGTAGCTCCCTGTTATAAGCAGCGGCGTCAGCAGGTTCCGCACTAGAGGAATGCAATTCCTGCCATCAATTGGTCAAGGTTGCTGTATAACACAATTCCACGACAACCAGCACTATCGAGACAAGATCCCCACAAGGCCGCATACCTCCCTCATTGAGGGTAGCTTCCCATTATCAGAAGCAGCGGTGGCAGGTTTCACACTAGGCGGATGTAATGCGCCTGCTGGCAGTTGGTCGAGGTTGCTGTATAACACAATTCCACAAAACCAGCACTGTCGAACCAAGGCCTTATACCTCCTGATCTGAGTGTTGCTGACCATGATCACGAGCAGCGCCAGCTGCTTCCACAATAAAGGAATGCGCTGCCTTCCGTCAGTTGATCGAGGATGTTGTATAACACACTTCCTCGACAACCAGCACTGTCGAGACAAGATCCCAACAAGGGCTTGTACCTCCTGTGCCGAGGGCAGCTCCCCATTATCAGATGCAACGGCAGCAGGTTTCACAATAGAGGAATGTGCTGCCTGGCTTCTGTTGTTCGAGATTTTTTTTATACAAACTTCCATATCACCAGCACTGTCGATATAAGATCCCCACAAGAGTTTTTACCCCCAGAGTTGATGGTAGCTACCCATTGTTAGAAGCAGCTGCAGCGGGTTCCACACTAGGCGAATATGCTGTCTGCCGGCAGTTGTTTGATGTTGCTGTATAACACAATTCCACGACAACCAGCTCTGTCGAAACATGATCCCCACAAGGGCTTGTACCTACTGCGCTGAGGGTAGCTCCCCATGATCAGTTTTGATATGGCGTGTACAATAATGATTGCACAAACACGATCACAGCTTCTACCAACCTGAAGTTTCCATGTAACCAAATGCAGTAAAAAATATTTTATGTTAATTTATATATATGTTAAAAACAAGTAGTTTAGTTATTTTGGGTCATAAACGTACTATTTTTAAATGTTGAAAGCCTCCGTAATGCAACATTTGAATGAAGATAAACGGGGAATGGGTAGTAAGCTTGAAGTTGCCATGGCAACAGCGTCGAAGATGACACTCCACGGCCTGTCAACTGTTCGGTGTAGAGATTGTACTCTTCGCCATCTAGTTGCTAGCACCGGAATACACTAGTCGTGATGTTTACTGTTACGAGAGCTGTAGCTGGACGTTTGTAACTCCTCTCTACTCTCAGAACAAATGACGAAACTCATGTGCTGTTATGTAGATTTGGTTCTCGCCAGCTACATACACACTAAACATCAAGAAGTGTTAATTGCAGGACACTCGATTTTCGCCAAAAGAGTTTCTTGTTATGTGCCCGCAAACGCATCACCATCGTTTCTTACCTGGGTAACCTAATTCTGACTGGTACCAACACGTATTCTTACAGATACACACGCCCAGTGACCACAGATAAACTGCGTGTATGAAAGTAGGATATTTAAATACTAGAAACTCTGCCCGTAGACCCTTTGTACTGGTCACATGACTGACTTGTAGAACAATGTCGCGTACAGCAGGCGCCATACATTCCGTGGTATTGCAACATGTACACGTTTGCATGCAACTGCAGCGGATGTGTAAAGTTACATAACTTCCGAGTTCAACTTCATCGTCAGTTTATGTTGCCCAATTTCGTCTTCTCTACATTAATAAGAACGAAAGAAAAGTTATCGCTACAAATGTATAATATGTTCCCGATGAAGTGAGATCATTTGAAATCAGCCTTTAAAAAAAATCACTGCTCGTTAACTGCATACAAGCTACAGTCCATGGGCCGTGGTGGATGAGCGGTTAGCCTGCTCGCCTCCTACCAAGGCGAACCGGGTTCAATCTCAGCCCGGTCACTCCCGGATTTTCGAATGTGGGAATCGTGCCGAATGATTCCGCTGGTCGGCGTGTTTTCTAGGGGATCTCCCGTTTCACCCCGCCCTTTAATTCCGGCGCTGCTCCATACCTCAATCACCCACATTGGCTCTCAAGACCTCGCTCTTAAGAGTTGCCCAAATCTCTTCACTCATTCACTCAGCCACTGGCATGAACGTTACTAGCTGAGTCAGCAGCAAACTTAGTAAAGTAGTTTTAAGTCAAACCTTGACGTGGTTTTGCGATTGTGATGTTCAAATTTAATGCCAATAAAGTTGGCTTTGATTGTTTTTTATCCACATTAGTGTACTAGTTTGTATATTAGTAACGCATTTGGGTTCATAACAATGTATCCCGTTACACTTGACTGACGCGTGAATAAAGTGATGATGCTCCTAAAAATTTTAATTTTACATGTGCGAAAATATACAAAATGAGGGGACAAAAATATATATTAGGCAGGGCTTTTGGAGGTGACTCAATAAATCACGAACAGCCTATGCGTATTTGTTTATATGAAATGTTCTATTGTTTGCATATATGTGAGGTTTGATCGATAGTGGAGACATATATGTAAGACAACTATCACTGTGCCATAAACCTGACTTGCCATGAAACTCATGAGATAAGGTTATTTCCCAGGCGCAACTTGAAGTGGACGTGTTAATAAACAGGTTGGTTGCTGAATTGTTCAATAATTGATACTACGAGAAGCGCGAAGAGACGTGTAACACGAAGCAAAAAAAAACAAGATCTAGTCTCTCATGTGTGTTCCGACCTTCCAGAGTGTGCAAAGATCTTCCATCGCCATCCTGCACACCGGAGCGCGTCGTTAAAGAGTTCAAGAAAACTAGTTTTTCTTGTTCGCTTGTATGCACGCACGCACGCACACAGGATCAGTCAATATTTTTCGTGCAACGTAGATTCCCATCGCTGTAAGAACGAGTTGCCAAGCATCGGCAGGTTGGCAGACGTGGTGTGGAAGGGAAAATATAGAATTTGATCACCTTCTACGCGCTGGTCCCAAAATGGCGGGCGATTATATCCAATTTTTATATGGCCTTACGACTGGCAATGATGTGGCGACATGTCAATGACACGGCGTGTTTCTTAACGAAACGTAAAATTCGTACTCGTGATTTTTAAACTTCCTAGGCAAGTTACAATGTTGTGATAAATATGTTTTTCCTAGGCAGGATGAAATGTGTTGTGATCGTTGCGTATGAAAGAGCGTGGTGGCTGCGTTGTAAACGTTACGTAAGTCAGGTGTGTGTGGATTTCAAAATGTGCAAAATTTATACGTTTTAACCATGAACTGATGTTATGATGAAGTTAATTATTTTCATTCATGTCGGTTTATCACAACGTTGTACTTTTGCGCTAGGTGTTTGAAAAGCATTTGTGCAACGAGCTTACGTTTCTGTGATTTGAATGTCGGCAACAATTCCAAAATATATATATATATACTAAGCCCAACCAGATAAATTAAAAAATAAATAAAATTAACCTACAAACCAGTAAGTACCAATGAATGTTAATATTAGTGGAATAAATATAACGGTAGGCGTATGTGTATACATGTTCACCAGTATATTTTACATTTGTCGATGCTGCGTACAATAAATAAGCGACACGAGTTACATGTTTCGAAAATATTGTGTCGTTTCTTTGGACTGGTTGTCCCTTCGTTTTAATTTTTATTCTAAACACAGATTAATAACAACAAGGTTAAATACTACTGTTATTTCCGCCACAGTTGTAACAAACATCGTCGTGGCAAAATGTTAATGTGAATTATGTGTAACGTACTATATCGTGTGTAACAAATAGTTATAAAGCAGATCTAATATTGTTATAGGCCTAAATTCTGAACATTCGTAGGAAATGGTTTCTGCAATATGACATAATTCTTTGGACAGCTGTAAACAGCAACTAACGCATTTGACAGTTGTAAAAGTAGACGTTTCATGGCAATTTTTATGTTTACGTGTAGCGGAAGGATACGTAATCAGTAACTGAAAGTAAAAATTTAGCAGAGCTTCAGAAAAGGCCGAAGTTATCGTGAATCAACTATATAATAAAAATTGTCTATAGACTATTCAAGCGTTTCTTCACACTTTTTGAATCAAAAGCATGAAAAATCACCCTACGTATGACTTTTTTTTGTTTCCTAAATATGTAATAGTAGTAGGGAAATTTATATTGACGTGCAAGAGCGAGGGGCGTAGGAGCGCAGGAGCCGAGGAGCCCCCATGTTAAGTCACTGCTGATCCATGACAGTTGACCTGTTACCTCGACCTTGACTCCGAGGACCTTTGACTCCCCAAAAAAAAAAAAAAAACTGAGCAATCCCTAACAAAATCCAAAAAAGTACAAAAATATTCTTTAAAAAAATTATAAAAAATTATTAATAAAAATTATTTAAAACGTTACTAAAAGGTTCCTCAGAAATTACTTATTTTTTTCGGAGCAGGCGAGAGGCATCAGCGACTCCAAACCAGAAGAGTAACACACAGGACTATGACCTTTGACCTTGACCCTTGTTATTAAAAATGTAAAAGTAAAAAAAATTCACAAACATCCAAAAATCTACAAAAAAAATACTATTACAAATGAAAAATTACAAAAACTTTATTTAGAAATTTTTAATTTATTTAAAACTTGCATTTCGAATGTCCCCCTAGCACCACGCCCAGCAGAATACTAACTCACCTCACACCCACTCCCCTTACCTATACTTATTCCACCATCTTGATTTTTTCGTTCGTCATTTGTTTAAACATTACTGGAGGCCATCTTCTTGGTAGGTAACGTCTATCTTGGTAGGCAACCACTACATCACCCATCCGCCATATTGGAGATCAATGACAATTACCTTGACCCCATATCCTTGAATGACTTTGAAAATATAAATTTAATTAAAAATTAATTTTTGATTCATTTCATTGTATTTTTAAAATGTTTTTCGACGTTTTTAAATGATGAATACAACGATTTTTTTAATTAAATCGTTCGAATTATTTATAAATGCATCTATTCCTATATACATGGTTGAATTGACTTGAGCGCATAGCGAGGCGAGCGATAACTTAAGTTCACGCGCACTTGACTCGGAGGATGTCAACACCCTACCCCATTTTCCCATGCAGTGCATGCACTCCTCGCATGTCTCAACAAGTGCATCTGCCTCGCGGGCCTTGGAGCGCGTGTGTGCGTGGTGAAGAAGCTAGACCATTTTCCCATGCAGTGCATGCACTCCTCGCATGTCTCAACAAGTGCAGCTGCCTCGCGGGCCTTGGAGCGCGTGTGTGCGTGGTGAAGAAGCTAGACCATTTTCCCATGCAGTGCATGCACTCCTCGCATGTCTCAACAAGTGCATCTGCCTCGCGGGCCTTGGAGCGCGTGTGTGCGTGGTGAAGAAGCTAGACCATTTTCCCATGCAGTGCATGCACTCCTCGCATGTCTCAACAAGTGCATCTGCCTCGCGGGCCTTGGAGCGCGTGTGTGCGTGGTGAAGAAGCTAGACCATTTTCCCATGCAGTGCATGCACTCCTCGCATGTCTCAACAAGTGCATCTGCCTCGCGGGCCTTGGAGCGCGTGCGTGCGTGGTGAAGAAGCTAGACCATTTTCCCATGCAGTGCATGCACTCCTCGCATGTCTCAACAAGTGCATCTGCCTCGCGGGCCTTGGAGCGCGTGTGTGCGTGGTGAAGAAGCTAGACCACTTTATTTTCCTACAACAGCAAAAACAATTTGAATTAAGTAAAATATTTTACAAATATTACTTTTTTTAAGATAAATTATTAAAATTTCAATATTTATTACAACATCCTGTCTGGAATGTACTTTACAACAATTTACTATACATCTTCTCGTGTATGAAAAATTAAATCTTTAAATTCGTAAATAAATATACACACCAGTGGCAATTATTCCATACACACAAGGTAAGCAATGCTTATCCTGTACATATTGGAAATGTTTGACCCTTTATACTTTTCGCCTTAACTTTAAACACATTTAATTCTGAGTTTTCCGTTTCCGATTCGAGAAATACAGTTTTCGTAAGCACACGCATAGTGCCACTATATATCATATATTTCCACAAACGGGAGCGACTGGCGATGAATCGAACTCGCAAGCAACAACATGCCACACGCTCGGTCTCCTCCATCATCAACCGCATTAAGTTGCGGTATCTCTGGTAGGGGAATCAATGGAAGGGGGGGGGAAGAGGAGGGGATGTCAAGCACACCCGAGGTCCATTCAGATTCATGGTTGACTTACTTGCAAGTTTCCTGAAGCTCAGTACTATACTAACTCGCCTCACGCAAACATAGCTGAACCAAGTCTAGAAAATTACGCCCAAGGGACAACACGCAATATTCTACATGACGACTTTTTGTTGCTAGTCATTACCAACACAATTTTTTTCTTATTATTCGTACAAAAAATAATAAATAATACATATTAAATTAAAATATAAGTAAGAGTTTAGTTTAACCAAAATTAGATATTTTATTTTATGGGAATTTAACATGATTGTTATTTTGAAACATAACATATTTAGGAAACAGCCAAACAAGTCACACGTGGGGTTATATGTCAAAGGTTTATTTGAAAACGTGCGAAGATGCTATATTGTGTATTTGGGTGGTAGGTGAGTTGGCAAGGAAGCACGATGTAGGTGAGTTGGCGAGGAAGCACGATGTAGGTGAGTTGGCGAGGAAGCACGATGTAGGTGAGTTGGCGAGGAAGCACGATGTAGGTGAGTTGGCGAGGAAGCACGATGTAGGTGAGTTGGCGAGGAAGCACGATGTAGGTGAGTTGGCGAGGAAGCACGATGTAGGTGAGTTGGCGAGGAAGCACGATGTAGGTGAGTTGGCGAGGAAGCACGATGTATTGAAAGCGAAGTGTAGCCTGCGGCTATGCAGACAAGTAACGCGAGTGTGTCAACAGGCAGAGAGAGAGAGAGCGACCTTGTACAATAGCACGACTGGACACCCCTGTTCCGGCCCTGGAGCAGAAGCGAAGGAGGAAAAGCTGTCACGGGCCGGGGATAAACACAAACGCACTAAGCGGCTAGGCCTACGTCACTGACTGCCAGGTCAGGCCTTCTCTGAACTATTACCCGGCCTTGTTCGTTCTATTGCGCGGGGAAACACTGGGGGAATACCTCTGACTCCAAGTCGCACCACATACTATGCACTTCGCCACAATTTACACTCTCTTTTATTTCATTTCGGCCTTGTTTATACTAGCGAAGTTAGGGTGGCCGTCTGGTCGAAGGAATTTTACACGTCTGAAACCTAAAAGGCTGCTATATGTAGGTGAGCTCTGGTTGCTGGATGACGGAAGTCGCTGCCAGTAGCAATTTGAACTTTTCTTTTTCGTGGCCAGTCAAAGTCTGGTCACGCATTTTTCTTTATCGCCCCCGTACCTGTATCCTTTCTAGGTAAAAGGGGGGAATATGATGTTCCTTTTTTATTCGTTTTCTTTTATTTGAAACTTTATTTTCCCATTACAGCCTTTATGGATTACTATTTTATATAATACTAGCTGTTTCCGGCGAACGTTGTTCCGCCTCTTTCACGTTGTATATTTTGCTTTCTCAATGCGTTCTCTCTATTACGTCTGGTACGTTGACCGATGTTTGATCGTGGTTTCGCTAACAAGTTTTCACTTTTAGATCAACAAACAATTTCTGCAAGTATGAGCAAATTCGGCCCATAAAGATAGTAGTCATACTCCAACGCCACCTATCGGAATGAAACATAACTAAAAACCTTACTCGCCACCTCAATAACATATGGTGTGAATATGGTCTCAATTGGTCCAGCGGTTTGTCGCTTTGTCAGTGATGATGCGGTTTTGTCACGCAAAAAGGATTTTATATATAAATAAGATTACCACTATCTACACCAAGTTGCCTGGAAGTTGAGAGTGGCGCGGATGATATCCCTGTATTGCGGCACTAAACTACTACTACTTAGATTATATATATTTCAATTCCAGCCGTCAGTTTTGGAACTGCCTGCGGAGAGAGTTGGGGGGGGGGGGCTGTAGACTCCTTTTCGATCCCCCTCCCCCCGTAGTCCGGTCATTTAGTCTTGACCTCCTCATACCATTAATCTTTCTCCTTATACATTGCCTAAGTCGCCTTCTTATATTTCCTTTCTAAGTTCTAGTCTATGTGTGTCCCAAACTGTGTGGTAGGGCTGTTCCCATCACAATGTTTTTATAGCGGTTTTACAGTGTCACTTCCAGTATAACTATTTTTTTCTTTAATCGAGTAATGGAAACCTTTATTTATCCATGGAGGGGTATCATTCACGAACTCTTGTGGATTTTCTCCAATCCATTCTTCAAATTCTTCCAGATGTTTGCTTATCTTTCTTGCAGACTCTTCCATTATCTTGGCAGTTTTTCTATTTGCCATCATATTTCTAAGATCTTTTTCATTTTCTTGTATTTCAAGCATCCTACAAAGTTCAATTCTTATATATTATATTCTTGGACATGCTCTAAATACATGTTGGGCAGTATCTTCAACCTGACAGATTCGGCAGAAGGGAGAGTCTATTAAATTAAATTCATGTAATTTTGCATTATAGTTTCCATGTCCAGTTTGTAACTGTGAGAGATGACGATCCGTAACAGTCCAGTGCTCACTATATCTGTCCGTTATGTTTGGAAAGATTCTATAAGTGACTCTGCCCTTCTCCGAATTGTCCCAGCTTTTCTTTCTTGCCAGAGAGATAGTGTAACTCTTCTGTTTTATTTCTTAATGAAATTCGTTGCAGATATTTACCGTGAAATGCCTATACGTCACTTTGCTCTGCAGAAGGTGTGATCTTTCCTTGAAGCGCACAGCAGGCGATCACTTTAAGCTTCCTTTAAGTAACATTAAGTTGATCTTCTCCACTGAAAATTGTAGCTTTACACTGCTACCCCAGCTCTCAATCTTTTCCAGTATTTCATCAGCCTTAGTCTAAATTTCAGCGCGACTCCAGGCTGGAATTAAGAGAGCAGTTTGGACTGCTTGTATGATGGCATTAGGGTTGGACGTCGCAAGTGTAGTCTGCATGGGAGTCTGCGCTGGGACCGATGTGCACGAGCTTGTTGGCTGATCGGCCTGAGGGGGCGGGACTTCTGCTGCTCTCGGCTCGCTGTTCTAGAGCTTCGGGAGTTGTGTTTTGCTTTTTCTGCTCCTTCTGTGACTTTTTGATTTTCCTCGCGACCTTTTTACCCATCGGGCGCAGCATCATATCCCATCTGAGTGTGGGATCACGGGAGATAAACTGTTTGAAAAATGCATTTTACTTCAGATTGAAACATATTCCTTTCATGCAATGTTTCCCTAAAATACATATTATCATTCTCTATTATACACCTCTGAAATAACTACCGTTTCAGAAAAGCAGTAGCGTTCACTAAATTAAAACCACATAAATGTATTATCATTTTATTTTTCAATATATCCTGTCTTTGTACTTTTCTCATGTTTGCAGATAATACGTCAATTCTTTCATTCGATGTGTCCTTGTTCTTGAAATATACAAATAATCGAAACCATCTCTTTCATGTTCGAGTATTCCCTGTGTTTTTGAAAATTAGCAAATATCTAACACTGTGTACAAGTTCGTTGAGATCTTCGGAAAATATGTACTCATTATTCACATCACATATCGAAGGAAACTCATTGGTGGAATCATCCATGTTGTTTTCACTTCCTCTTTCACTATAAATATCTACCTTACTTTGCTTTGAAGGAGGTGTATCACTACAGGTATTAGTCTGTGTGGTACATTATGTAGAAGATCGTTACTTTGCTTTGAAGGAGGTGTATCACTACAGGTATTAGTCTGTGTGGTACATTATGTAGAAGATCGTTACTTTGCTTTGAAGGAGGTGTATCACTACAGGTATTAGTCTGTGTGGTACATTATGTAGAAGATCGTTACTTTGCTTTGAAGGAGGTGTATCACTACAGGTATTAGTCTGTGTGGTACATTATGTAGAAGATCGTTACTTTGCTTTGAAGGAGGTGTATCACTACAGGTATTAGTCTGTGTGGTACATAATGTAGAAGATCGTTACTTTGCTTTGAAGGAGGTGTATCACTACAGGTATTAGTCTGTGTGGTACATTATGTAGAAGATCGTTACTTTGCTTTGAAGGAGGTGTATCACTACAGGTATTAGTCTGTGTGGTACATTATGTAGAAGATCGTTACTTTGCTTTGAAGGAGGTGTATCACTACAAGTATTAGTCTGTGTGGTACATTATGTAGAAGATCGTTACGTTCACGTGTTAGTATAAAAATGGTTTATTTCATACGATCCGAATCTATGTTATGTTGTTTATTTCTTGTAATCACGTTAGTTCCCTCTCCTTTTGTGATATTATGTAGTGGAGACGTTGCATATCGTTTCTTGGTAGGAACATTATTTTTACAGATTTTGACATGTTTATTCAAGTTATCCTCACGTACGAATTGTCTATCACAGTTTTTGCAGTTAAAAGTCGTACGAGATGCGTTCTTCTAACATTTGCTCTACTCATGATGACATCATTGTATTCAAGCGCGCGCGCGTGTGTGTGTGCGTGTATATATATATATATATACACACACACATTTTTGGGACTGTAGGCGATTCGTTGATGCTTCTGTTGGCTCCATTTGCATCAGTTTCGGTCGTCTGAGTATTCTTCGGCGTAAGGGGAACGTTTAATTCCGAATAGATGTTCACCTCACAATGAAAGAATGTTGACTAACATTACTTCTGCATACATGTAATTCTTTAAACTGTAACTGGTTTAATTAAGAGCGATAAAAAGCCTTCCGCTCTAATATATGTGTATGCTCATAGCGTAGTTATGCATATTAAATCACCATGTGAGTAAATCTACGTATCTTAGACGGAATGTGAATCACGGCATACTTTCTTTGGTTTCGACTCGTCACGTAGTATCTGAAATTTGGATAATCAGTACACCAATACTGTACTTGATATTCGATTAATAAGACAATCAACTTAGCTTATATGATTTTTGAATCAATATACACATTAATATGTGAAAGAAACTTTTAATGGGAAAACCTTTTACATAGCTATATGCTTGGAGAAAGGAGAAGTCTTCTGTGGCGAACCTTCAGAGACTTTGTTCTCTGAAACATTCGTGCTGGGCTCAGGCTAGCTGGATGTGTAGAACGTTGTCGGAGAGCAGATAACGATTCCAACCTCCTTTTTTAACTGGGATTGTCTTAAGGGGTACAGCTACAATTTATAAACTTTCAGCGGTTATTGAAATATGTTATGTTTTAAACATACCTACCTCTAGAATAAAATATTTAATATGAATTTGTCAGGTTTGCCCAGCGAAATGTTCCTAATAAATTAGGTCGTACATTTTGCTTGATAATCCATTATGTCATCTGTATCAATTGTACATCGATCAGTGTTATCTGTTTTTAATAGCTATTTATTTACGATGTAACTAATTTGTTGGGAATCGGAAATTATGGCCCGATTAAATTATTCCATCCTTACATAGTAAAAGAATTCCAAAATGGAGGCCCATTTCCCTTGGGTTTTACCTAAAATACTATATTGTCAGAAGTTTTGTTGAAATATCCTTATATTAGCCATATTACATACCCTACCGACGATCAGACTGGAAACATGGTATACAGTCTTTCATTAATAATATTTAGGGGATTCCTATTGGAATATGCGTATATTGGGCTATGCATACACATTTCTGGCATAATTAATTGGATGAATGGTTCAATAAGGTACATACGATTGAGTGTTCGGAATATCCAGACGCATTTTAGGTATTTGTAGATATATAAATATTTACGTGGTTTTCTTAGGTGACAGGAAATATTGTAAATTTAAAATTTTGTTTTTAATGTCGCATACACAAAACTTGGTATGTAATATAAACAACTATTTGAATTTTTAACTTATGTCTTACAGAATTTCATAGGAAAGTTTAGACGCAAATTAAATTTATTTTATTTCCTTCGCTATACGGGGTTAAAGAAAATTACGTGAAAATACATCTGAATGATAACACATACAAATCTAAACATATAAGCACATTTGTATAGCATACTTAGGAACTGATGTCATCGTATTACACATTTTAGTATTGTCAGTTTGGTATCTTAAATCTTTGAGTTATCACTGATATGATTTGGTTTTATAAGTTTCGGGAATACATATATTTGATTAAATCAGACTTGGGTTGTGAGTGATGGTGCGCTATGGTAGTTGTAAAATGGTTTTTGAATATCAGGATATATTGCTTTAAAATTGTTTACAGTAGTTCAAATACTTATGCTAGAACGATATTTACGAATATTTTAGAAACCCATAATGTGTAGGTGTAGGCAACAAGGAGCCGATGAGGGTGAATTGCTTAATATTTAATTTAGTGATAGTATTTATGGTTTTACTATGAGTAATCAAGTATTGATGTATTTGCTTGTGCGAGATTAATCATATTTATTTAATTCGTTGCTGTAATTTCCTGGCATTATGTTAGTTGGGAAGTTATTCCGTTTTTAATATAATTTGATATTTTTGATATATCCAACGGGCTGTTTGGCACCGGACAGGGCGCCGGGCAATGCCCTAGGCGATGGTGATCTGTGTTTGTCACAGGTAAGTGTAAGGGAGGAAGCAAGACAGAAAAGGCCAATGCTCTCATGTCCTGTAATGGGATCAGGCCAGACATTACTGGGCTCTTGGGCTGGCTGTGTGTTGTCCGGGGCTGGAGAGAGCGTGCATACCTACCCTGTTGAGCTTTAGTTAGTAACATACACTACATTTCCCATTCAGATTTGCGCATCTCCATATAGGAACTCGGTTCGTGCATTCATTTTGTTATTAATTTCTTTAACTTTACTGAACTAAACATGGCATATCTTTGAAGTGAGGACGAGGTGAGCTGCATGAGTAACAATGGCGCGGTGTGGGCAAGACCGAACACCTTGCCATGTCACGTGATAGTGAGGCGATCACGGTATGCTTAAATGTACTTTACGTTTGTTGTTTTTAACAAACGTTAACATTTTCTAAGTAAAAGCACTATGTCAGTAACCAGGATAATTTATATTTTGAATGTTTGGTTCATACTTGTGTGATCGAATTGAGGCTACGTATTTTCGGTTTGTGCCCCGAGTGATTTAATTGTGTTGTTGTTTTTAAAACAAATTATTTTTTCTAGGGAAAAGCGTTTAGGAGGTACAGTGATTTTTTTCATGTTTAATAATTTATTTAATGTGCATATTTGAAATGTTGCATGTTGTGAGTGTGCCGGTAAACTGATTTTTTCATGGTTAATTTATATTTTGAACGCATGGTTACATGTGATTAGGTATTATCTTTACTTCGTTTCGTGTAACGTGTGGTTGCGTGCGATTAGCTGTTTAGTGTAATTGAGCCACGAGTGAGTTAATTTTGATTTTTTTTTTTTTTTAAGTAAATAGTTTTTCTAGGGAAAGCGCTATACAGAATCGTACAGTGATTTTTTGCGTATTTTAAATGTTGCGTGTGATTAGGTGTGGGGGTTAGTCATTATTAAGTGTATGATTCATCTGTATTAACTTGTATGATTCATCTTGTTTAACTGGTATTTCTTTGCATGTGAAGTGTATTAACTTGTATGATTCATCTTGTTTAACTGGTATTTCTTTGCATGTGAAGTGTATTAACTTGTATGATTCATCTTGTTTAACTGGTATTTCTTTGCATGTGAAGTGTATTAACTTGTATGATTCATCTTGTTTAACTGGTATTTCTTTGCATGTGAAGTGTATTAACTTGTTTCTTGCTTGTGTTTTAATGGAAGTCTATGAGTGATTATGGTTAAAAATGATTCGTGTAATTTTGCATTTCATTAGTAAGGGTATTTGATTGTGTTTAATTGGGTTTCGTTGGGTGTGTGTGCGTAGTTCTGTCGTGTGTGATTCAATGAGTATCTTGAGGGTAAGTCGTTCATTACTTGGGTAGCGCTGTACACTGTCTTTGGGTTTGGTTAGTAATTTTCTAATCATATATTTCATTCGTTACATGTGTTTGAGGACATGTCGTAGATGGTGATAGCTCCGAATAACCAAACATTTAATGTAGACATTTGGCTCATAACTGAGAGCCAATGAGGGCGAAACAGTGTCTCGAGTCTATGCGCTATTATACTTAAACGTAATTTGCATGTGTTGTTTCGATTTTACTACAGAGTTGTTACGTGTTTATTCTTGGGCGGGGCAGTAGACTGACTATTTGTGTGTTTAATTTATATTTTGAAATTATTCTTCGTAGTTCAAACATTGCATGTGGTTAATGTATTTAAAGGTACGGCTGTACAATGATTTGCGTTTGGTTAATATTTCATTACATTTTTATTTTGTTGCATGTGAAGTGTAGTCCATTCATTTCATCTCGTTGGGTGTGCGTTGTAAGAGTTTCTGTTGTTTGTCATATATAATATTGCTAGGAAACAGGGCAGGATAGTATACTGGTGCTTTATTGATATTTTGAACATGTGGTTCATAGTGTTGGTGGGTAATCATTGTGTGGACGTCGTAATTCAGGGAAAGTCGTTTTAATTGATTTGTGATCAATTATGTCATAGTTCTGGCATGTTTTTTCATTTATTCATTTGCTACTTAGTTTTTCTCATGTGCGTAAACATTTAATAACGTGTGTTTGGTATTTAATTGATGCTGTGGGATAAATTCACTCCTATACTTCGTTATTTAAAAAAAACGAATTTATTACGATTGTTGAATTACACATTTCCGACCTCAATCACTCACCGTTTCGCATATTTAAACCTCAGTATACATTCAGACAGCGATCTGAACGGACCTCCTCTGCTGCTCTCACCCCTCCCTCCCTCACCCAGCTTCCCACCTCAGTCTTCCACAGACATCCCAAGTGAATGGACATGTGGTCACTCCCACCAACCCCTCCCTCACCCAACTTCCCACCTTAATCGCCTGCTAGGCAGCCAAGGGTCAACACCTTTGATGCTCCTCCAACAAATTAAGTCTTATGCCACTTCTGCCCGAAAATAGAACTTATGAATCTCTAGCACCAAACTATATATATATATATATATATATATATATATATACATATATATATATATATATATATATATATATATATATATATATACCAATGCCCACACACCTCACAGCTTATCTCCTGCCAGACGTCCAAGGGTGGAGACCTATGCCACTCTCAAAAAATAGAACCCCATGACACAAATGAAACCATTACACATACCATTAAAAAATATTTTTTTTTATCGAAATTTTCCAAAATTAAAAAGATGAATTAAACCTTAATCCGATACATCAAAATTTCCAACAAATTTTAATTCGCGTGCCATAATCTGATCAAATAATAATATTAGCCGATTAATCCAATCGATTAATCCAACAATCCCTAAATAAATCCCAGTTAATCCCATGTGATCTAGGACAGCCTCGCCCCTACTACTCACACAGAAGCAGGAATTACCCAGAATTTGAAAGTGGAACTTCGCGGTATGAAGGTAACGAGTAAGCGACCTCAATCATTGAGGTCATGTAGCGAGAAGCGGAGGATGGACCTGTATGAATAAAATTTTACTAGCGCCTAGTCGATACTCTGATGGTCTAAAGTTCGCTATAAACAGAATGTTCCGTCGCCTTTAGACTTTGTGTGCATAATCATACAATATTAAATCCAACATTCAATTTTAACGAATTTTTATTTCATCTGAATAAGGGTTACAATTTAAAATGTTCACCGTCAGTCACCATGTGGTGAATGTGGAAAAAGTTGACCTAACGGAAATAAAATATTTAGGGTAATTTATGAAATACTAGATGGTATTTGTTGTCTAACTTGTAATGTTGGAACGTCAATGTGCTCTACTAGGATGTTTATAAGGCTAATTATAAGGCATTAAAAATTATAATTTTGCCATTGTGTGAACATGTTAATGATAAATATTTGCTGACCCTGCAGCAATTTGATGACCCTGGAATCTAATAATAAACGTTTGTTGCCCAATTTTGGTTTCCTGGTCAATATTAGCAGTTGTAAATAATATGTATTAGTCATTAAGTCCACTTAGAGTTATTTTATTAGTGTACCTCGTTTCCAAAAAGACATTCAATCAATACCATTTATTAGTTATTATTTATCTTGACACGTCTGGACTGTTTGACCAATTATAATTGTCTTGTAAACTGTTTTTTATTTCCATCACAGTCAAATGAAACAAGTCATACATGCATGTACCTTACACGCACTTCATACTGAGCAGCGTATCTCTGCGACATCCATAAAGATTGCTCGAGTGTGTGAACTGGCTGTTCTTGAAAGCCAAATGAAACAAGTCATACATGCATGTACCTTACACGTACTTCATACTGAGCAGCGTATCTCTGCGACATCCATAAAGATTGCTCGAGTGTGTGAACTGGCTGTTCTTGAAAGCCAAATGAAACAAGTCATACATGCATGTACCTTACACGCACTTCATACTGAGCAGCGTATCTCTGCGACATCCATAAAGATTGCTCGAGTGTGTGAACTGGCTGTTCTTGAAAGCCAAATGAAACAAGTCATACATGCATGTACCTCACACGTACTTCATACTGAGCAGCGTATCTCTGCGACATCCATAAAGATTGCTCGAGTGTGTGAACTGGCTGTTCTTGAAAGCCAAATGAAACAAGTCATACATGCATGTACCTTACACGTACTTCATACTGAGCAGCGTATCTCTGCGACATCCATAAAGATTGCTCGAGTGTGTGAACTGGCTGTTCTTGAAAGCCAAATGAAACAAGTCATACATGCATGTACCTTACACGTACTTCATACTGAGCAGCGTATCTCTGCGACATCCATAAAGATTGCTCGAGTGTGTGAACTGGCTGTTCTTGAAAGCCAATTGTGTGGTGAAATCCAGCAAGACAGGTTCACATATCCGCAATTTGGACATCCCTGAGTACGTGCGTACTTTTGTTTACCTGAGACGGTTACAAACGGAATGAAGGAGAAGGAAGACCCGTTTCCAGGAAGACATGTGCTCGTCCACTGCTAGAGGCTTGCCTGCCTTATCCTCCACAATTCTCTGTACTAGACTCGCTACTGCAACAGTGAAATGCAATTTTTCCTACTGACCAGGTTGCATACGATTCAGGCATTTGTTTGTTGTTGCCTTCGAATCCGCTAGTGAGTGTCAAACTGCCAGGCAACGATTCTAGTTGGCACAAGGTAAGGCCTTATGTCCTAAGCACACTGACCTGCAATCCATGAGAGAAATTGTATTAGGGGAAGCGTGCCCCGTACTCGTTAAACTTTAAGCATTATAATTGGCTACTATAATTGGCTACTATAAATGTACGATGTTTTCAAGTCCAGCGAAAAAGAAATGGAAATTTGGATGCCCTTACCCAGGATTATGCCTTAACTTAATGGCTGAATATAAATAATAATAATTATTATTATGATAGATAATTATTCTAATTTCCTCAAGGCGAATTGGAATTAAGTTATAATTTGTGTCTTTACTAGAGCCGCTTTAAATATATTTTAACTCTCTTCTGTTATTTTTAAGAAAATGTCATGTGTTTAGGTATATACACAGTCCCAGCGGTAACTCCCAACACAACTTCGATATTTTAGTATCAAATTAATATAACGCTCTCTATTTCTTCTACACAAAACTTGAGAAATATATCATGGTCTCTGTATGATTATTTATTATATAATAGAAGCTGTGACGGCTTTCCAACTGTTTCTTAAGTGTTTCTATTTAGTTGGGTAAATTTAATTAGTCTCTGAAAGCTGAAAGGGCATTAGAGGAATATCCATTGCTACCTGTTTACAATTTATATTGAAATAGTATGCAATAAACTAATAGGAAAAATTGACCTACACGTATTTTTACTAATATTATGTTTCAGTAAATAATTAAACATGTAAAATTATTTAAGGCAGGAACTTATATACATATAATATAATATATTATATATAATTACATGCTACGTACACATGAACATTCGAAATCCACGATGAACTTCATTGTTAGAAATCAAGGCCGCTCGAAAACAAGTTATTGGGGATGAAAACTGGCGGAAGGTAGTGGGGGAATCTGGACCAACCTGTAGCGTTTTCAGAAGCAGTCGCACGAAGCTACTGTCATGGGGGAAGTAAAATAAATGTAAAGTTCCTTCTTCCTTGGTGATTAACGAAACTGTTCAAATTTCTACAAAATTAAAAGTCTGTATTTGTTGTGTTTGTCGTACCAGGGCAGTTGCTACATCATTGACAAAAGGGTTCTCGGTGGCTGAGGGTCGCGGGTTAGATCCGAGCCCCAGTATGGCACGGAGTAGTGAAACTGAGCACCGATTGGGTAAGACGTGGTTCGGAGCCCGCTGTAATCAGGACGTCCCGTCGCCTGAAGTGAAGACTATATGTACAAACTCGTGCGGCATAAATCCCTACCCACCACCACAACGTCACTGACGTGAAAGCACATAACACTATGAGCACGTATGAGCACGTATGTATATGAGCACAGATGCGAATGTAACATGTTTGATCAACATAGCGCCACGTGGTTATTGGGGCTACACTAGCGCTCTCGCAGTTTTGTTGGCTGAAGTGTGTGAGCGACGTCATGGGTACGATGTGAGTTAGTGACAGAGACAAAGCCTTCATTCAGCGCAGTTGTTTTTAAAATGTAATATCCAATCTTCAAATCTAATTTCAATTATATTTGTCACCGATGTGAGAAAGGCCAAGTTTTATATCGGTGGAGAATTGGATGCGTTTGCTTGGTAGAATATAGTTTTTCAGAATAATAGTGTTTGAATTTTGCAAACACGTACTGTGCTTGCTTGGTAGTTTTGCATTTTTAGGCACTACCTTGAGGAGTTGTGTGTTTTGAAATATTCTGGTAAAAGCTTAGTGATTTCCGGTTTTCTTGGCTCGTGTGTCTTAGCCCAATTTGTCCTGCCGTGTGTGCTAGTATGTTGTGTGACGTCTTCAGCTCGCTTTTCCGATTTTAGCATATTATTTAATGTTACTGATAACCTTATAATTTATTCGTGTTAGGGCTTTGATTGGTCTGAAACTCATTTTTTTTAGAAGCCCGTAACATTCAGTGTTTTTAGGTTTTTAATAATCTTTTATCCCGAATGCGCTCTACTGAGCTGCAGGCTGTCGCCTTTCGGTTCCTTGTCTATAAATATTAATGGTATTGCTTTCCCGTTATGTAGGATTAGTACAATTGTCGTCCTTAAAGTCAAGTTTGTATTCTAGATTTTTACAAGGCAAGGTTTGAGTGTGAATTTTTCCTAGCATTACACGCACGTAGTTTTGAAGGTGTGCTCGCATTTATTAAATTGTTTAGTGGTTTTGATACTTTATTAATTGTGGCTCCTTGTAACGAGAGTAATATTTTGGATCGGGTTTATGGCACACTGCTCTATCTCGTAACTTATTGGTAATTATGTGCTTAACAATTTGGTGTGCTTAGAACATAAAGGTGAAGGAGTTTATTAGGCTGATCCTTAGAGCCGTTACACACGGGCGCGGATTGTCCGGCATCCGCCACCCGCGCGCGGAGCGGAGTCTGTGTAGTCGAATGGCGGTGTTTAGATGCACACGTATTATCCGTACTCTAGTAGCCATCCGCGCCACGTGTTCCCATTGGCTCAAGTTACTACGTGCACATGACATACTGAGATCCGGCGCGCACGTGCTGTACAGTCACTGCCATATCCTTGTAGTGTGCATGTCACGTCAGCTATGAATATCGATACGGAATTGTTAATAACGGCTGTGGAATCTTATCCTTGTATGTGGGATGCATCAAATGAAAAGTACAAAAACAGGGATAAGAGATTGAAGGCTTGGCAGGAAATATGTTGTTTCGTGGTAGACGGCTTCGTGGAAAAGGATGAGACAATGAAGAAAGAAAATAGCAAGTAACAGCAAAATGGTACATTTGACATAATTGTGTTGGTATTGAAGTATGTTGGCATTCTTGTATAAATGAATGATCAACCAAAGAAAATATGTGATCTCGAACCAACATATAGCGTCTCATTTGAGTTCTATGTACAGGCAATGTAATAACACTCTGTTTACGAATATGAATACGCACACCTCTTCCCCCGTACCCATCTAACCACGCCTCGACAAATAGTTCAATAATGTCCTTCTCTAGACTAATACATATTGTTCATCATAGTGAAATATTCGACATAAGAAATATGACAGTTAGGTTTTAACCAATGTCGTGATTATGAGAGATAGTGTGTATTAATGACATCTGCGTAGATATCGGGAAACACTTTTTTAATAAGACTGTTTTTCTGTGTTAATCATACAGCTAGTGGCTCACAATACTTACAAGGTAACTGAAATTAATTATAACAATTAAGTCACCAGCAAATACGTGTTATTTGTCAGCGGCTAAAAATGTAACATATTGCTACGATGTTTACGTCATTGTCATTCCATAAGTCGCTAGAATACACAGGTGGGGCAAACAAATGTCCAGCGTAATAGAAACTAACATTGTTTTTGAAATTATGAGTAGGTAAACAGTCTGGTACTATACTGTCGCAAAAAATGACAATTACAGTATTAGTGTAAAACGTTATGAGCTTTAAACCTAGGAACATATTATTACTATAGGCCGTTCACGGTAAAGTGAGCACTTTTTAAGGCCCTCCCAACAGGCATTAACCACTAATAAATATATATTATTGCCGCCTCAGACATTAAATTTTGATGGTGGTGAAATGCATACACTGTGTTTATTGATAACATTGCAATGTTTATATTAAAAAGCAAAAGGAAGATGGAAATTCGATGAAAGGAAAGCCTTAAAAAGTGCTTACTTTACCTTGAACGGCCTATAACCGATGACACATTTAGGCCGAGTAGAGTAGGAACCCGTTTTGTTCTACGTACCACGAAGTACCACAGTTCAATGTATTTTTGCATCTTGCCACGGTACCGCTCCCACGCCTACAAAATAATCAGCAAATATTGTCCGAATTGTCTTGCAGGAAATATCAGGTACCGTGCATACATTTTCAATATCTTGAAAACCAACAACTGAAAGTGTATATTCGAAAGTGTATCCCTCCCTTGCTCTCACGAAGTTGTGCAGCACACATGTTCTTACGACAGAAATGGCAGTATTTATGTTTACATTAATAGGTCTATGAAAAATGCGCCCCCTGTTTTCTGAGAATACCAAAAGAACACTCGATAAATCTGCGAGCGCGGGTTAGCCTGTAATGAAAGATTTTCTTCTTATATGTTAAATTCTTTTTAGCGAAAAGTGGCAAAACATTTCTTGTTAAAGCAAAAGCCTCATCGCCCATTATAACAGGTGATACTGGTTGTCCATCAGAACCAGGTAAAGGTTTTGGTGATGGTCCAGAGAATTGTTTTCCATTTTGTCCCAAAATACACTATGTTTGAACACACTCGAATCACAATTTCTTCCATACGTCCCAAAATCCGTGTAAGAGAAGCAATAGTTGGCATCACAAATTGCCAACAATGCAATTGAAAATAAATTTTTGTAATTCATATAAAGTGAACCAGTTTTGATAGGCTTGATAATCCGAATGTGTTTGCCATCGACGCCTCCAATGCAGTTGGGTTAGTTGACTGACATTTCAAAACCATTACTTATCTCTTGCTATCTCCCCGATGTAGGCGTAGGCATACATTCGTCTTTGAAACTATCCCAAATTGCCTGACATACTTCTTAAATATTTTCTCAAATAGTTGATATGCCAAGTTTGTAGGAGTACTGGAGGTCGGTGAAAGTGTTGCCGCTTGCAAGATATCTGAAATAAACAGAAAATGCAGGATAATTAAAAGTGTTAGATGGTCAGTGAGAGTGGTTTACTTGTAATATACAGACGTTCACATATACAACCTAGTTTTCAGTGCTATAACGGCGACTTCTGTTCAGCCTGGACTTGTCTTGCTACATATTGCATCCTGTTTAATATGTTTCCATCTACATAGATACTATATACATGCTTTTGCTACAATAGTGTATCATGTAAGATGATCAACGAGACTGGTTTACTTCAAATGTACAGACGTTCACATATACAACCTAGTTTCCAGTGCTATAACGGCGACTTCTGTTCAGCCTGGATCTGTCTTGCTACATATTGCATCCTGTTTAATATGTTTCCATCTACATAGATACTATATACATGCTTTTGCTACAATAGTGTATCATGTAAGATGATCAACGAGACTGGTTTACTTCAAATGTACAGACGTTCACATATACAACCTAGTTTCCAGTGCTATAACGGCGACTTCTGTTCAGCCTGGATCTGTCTTGCTACATTTTGCATCCTGTTTAATATGTTTCCATCTACATAGATACTATATACATGCTTTTGCTACAATAGTGTATCATGTAAGATGATCAACGAGACTGGTTTACTTCAAATGTACAGACGTTCACATATACAACCTAGTTTCCAGTGCTATAACGGCGACTTCTGTTCAGCCTGGATCTGTCTTGCTACATTTTGCATCCTGTTTAATATGTTTCCATCTACATAGATACTATATACATGCTTTTGCTACAATAGTGTATCATGTAAGTAGTGTACGGTTTGCCAAGGTCCATCTTTTCCCTCAGCGTGTCGGGTGTGTTGCAATATTCTATTTTTGGGTTTGTCCGAATTACTACTAATAAATTCATCATTTGTTCACATGTCCTGATTATGCTCTAAGTGAAAAAACAATGTTACATATATACATAGCAGTTTTCCAGAAACGTTGTGAATATGCATGAACAGGCAAATAGTAACAATGATAACTGCTGACAGGTGACAAGATACAAACAAAATGGAAGACAGCCAGGGACGCCTACATGAAAAGCAGAAAGAATGGAAAGAAGAAGAAATCTGGCTCGGCAGGAGGAAGATCATTAAATACACCTACCATAATCAACTTAAATGTTTAGACCATCTACAACATACCGCTACAGAAACGAACCTTGACAATAAATGTTTAGACCATCTACAACATACCGCTACAGAAACGAACCTTGACAATAAATGTTTAGACCATCTACAACATACCGCTACAGAAACTAACCTTGACAATAAATGTTTAGACCATCTACAACATACCGCTACAGAAACGAACCTTGACAATAAATGTTTAGACCATCTACAACATACCGCTACAGAAACGAACCTTGACAATAAATCACCAGATCGTAACGACGGCAATGATACACGTGAAACAAAATGTGATAATGAAGCACCCCCGCCACGGGAAACGTACAAAAAAAAAAAGGAATTACTCTTCCACAACGTGTCAAAACTTTGAAAGCATTATTCTTGCGCTCTTACAAACTGAAGAAGAGAAGAAGAACGACGATGGTCGTGCTTTCTTACTGCCTGTGCTTCCATTTATAAAACAGTCCAATACAGATCAAAAAATATTGTTCAGTGCTGAATGAATGAACCTCATCATGCGTACCAAGAATTATGCCCAGCCTCCCTGTACTTCGACTGCATCCTCTTGTACAGCATTCAACACAAGTACATGCCTTCAATAATCAACACGCCTGCAACAATCTTTAACTCCTCTATATCCACAGAACCTGTGTAACCAACAACCTGCTGACACACTCATGAATACGCCTCTGATACAAGTGTCATGAGCTACAGACCCATTATGTTCCTGGCGTACTGTAGGTACGCCAATCACTTTTACCTTGGGTAAACAATATAATGACAGAAAAAGAGTTTTCACACAGATGTTTATATATATATATATATATATATATATATATATATATATATATATATATATATGTCGTCACTCTTTTATAACACATTCATTTTGTACATATTGCTGTTCCGTTTTGTGATTATTCAAAGGGTTTCTTTTGCAAGAAGTGAATTGCTCTACGATTTAATGTAAACTTTTCTTGTTTAGGATGAGCACAGTCCAATATATGATACATTAATTATTAGTTTGCGCTATTTATTAGTTTACAACAATGGCAATTAATACAAACGTATGTGAGTGTGTCTGTATATCGTGTTGTTTTATTAAGAAAGCGACACAGGTTGATGGTATGAATTATTTCATTACATGTCTGATGCTGTAACATAACTCTTATACTTATAACACACGTTGATAGCATGTAGTGTTTGACGTTGATTTTAGAAAGGAACACATTTATGATGAGCGAAATAAAGCATCTTGCTGGCTAACTCAGAAAATTATTATTTGATTAATTAAGTTTGAATATTAAACTGGGAACAATGTCTATTTAAAAATCGCCTTTTTTTTTCGCAGTTTAACTGGGATAATGAATTTCTAAACTTTTATTAAGTCGTAAATACATTCATGAGCAAACAGATTTTATATTTATAATCAAATACATCTTCTATTTGCTGTTTATTTTGCCATTTTCTTAGGGTCTTTCGTAAAGTACCTTTTCGTTACAATAGATTCAATGTTATCAGCAGCGAATCATACCATTGTGATCAGACACTCATGGCATTTTCGCTCTCCTGCGACATTTATTGAGCCTATAGAGGCCCCTTTTCCCTTTCCCCGCCACACACCTCAAATGCACTCTTTAAGAGATCGTTCTTCCTTACCTTAGAGTAACAGCAACACAATCCATCGGACACGCGAATATTCTAACAACATCTAATTTTAACTTCGGCTCCAGTTTTCCTTTCAGTTCATCAAACGATTTCACTGACATCAGAAAATAGTTACAAAACTTGTTTTCCGACACATGTGAAAGAACGGCAAGGATAGTTCGCCCTCCGCACGAAGGTTGACTGCTCTTACGGTTATGAGCGCAGCCTTAGTCGACCAGCGAGGTTTTGAAGGCAACACATTTTAATGCGCACGGCTTAGTCGACCAGCGAGGTTTTGAAGGCAACACATTTTAATGCGCACGGCTTAGTCGACCAGCGAGGTTTTGAAGGCAACACATTTTAATGCGCACGGCTTAGTCGACCAGCGAGGTTTTGAAGGCAACACATTTTAATGCGCACGGCTGGCTTGCCATTCCGTGTACTGTTTCGAGAATTTTGCGCGGCATATGTTTGCTACTACAAGTTTTAACGATATTGTCAGGCCTTGGGAGGCACCACTTTGAAACATTTTTGCTATGCAATTTAAATTTTGCGGCATTCTTAGCCGGTTGAATCTTGTTGAAGTCAAAAAATTTCATGATCAAAAATGTGGAATTATTAACCACTGCCAAATTGATCTCTTCTAGTCAGAGTTTAAAAAACATGAACCTGAATTTATTTTGCAATATATTCACGCTGGTAATTTTTTGACTATAGGTGCATGTGCACTTTTTGTAGAGCTGAGTTTTTATTGTAAAGCCGTTTACACTTATAATATAGTTTGGTTATTTGTTGCACTACTGATGTAAATTTTTATATTTTGAAACCTTTCACATGCAATGAATTTCAGAATTAAATGAATGCGATGGTTTCATACTTATTTTATAAATTTCTTTCTTGTTGAAGTGTATTGATCACCACTCTCCGTACACAATTTGAACCAGTTGTGGTGCAATTTTTCTGCACCTTCTTTGCTAATATTGTGTCTTTTTCCTGTCTCATGGCCACTCTTGCACTTTATGTCACAGTACTGGTATACTCTCACTACTTTCTACACTATAATGTATAATTAAAACAAATTTCAAATCAGATTAATTTTATAATAATTATACAGTAAATGAAACAAAGATGATATTTGCTTCTTAAAATTTTTGTAACGTACTTTTGTAATATAATTTACCACTGTTACGTATAAGTTACATCTGGAAATACATATTTGACTACTTAAGTCTATCAGAAAAAAAAGGAAGTCATATATTGTAAGTGCGTGCGTCATTGGAAACACCAAAACATTAAATTTAATATTTCATATTTTATTGCTTTGTGGCACAATAAAAGCAAAATAAATAATTCATAATTATAAATATAACTTTAATTAGTGTCACGGACCTCTTACAAAAAACTAGTTTTATACAATGTTATCTTTTAACTAACAATTTCTATGAATACATTCGTATATTTTAAAAGTGGACATCATTATACTATCAGCACTTTAGTAATCTGGCTATGTAAACAATGCATTTAATGAATAAACTTATAGTATCCCAAACGTTTCATGTGTAATAACGTAGTACAGTGACCAAACGAAACAGCATATAAGGAATGCCAATCTATATTGAATAATTCTATGCTTGTATACATAAAAACAAAAGGAAGAGTGGTCTCTGAATCATGATATTTGTAGTCCACATATTAAGAATTTTAATTTTGTACAAAACAATTCAACTGTATCAAGTCACGGTAAATAGTTTATTTTCACTTTTTTAAACAATTATTTCTTCTAAAATAAGTAACATTTTGTTTAGTTATAGATAAATGTGTATAGGTTACTTGTTACTTTAAGTATCCTGTCCATTTCCTGCTCAAAATATTGAAACATTCTTTTTAAATGTAATTAAGTAATTACGCAATCTGCCACGTTTCGATATCATCATATCTCCATCCTACCACTGTGATACCATGTAGTATCATCATTTTCCCGATTACATCATTAAATATATATCATATTTTTACGCGCTGCAGCTGGTACTGGGAGGCTGTCCTGCGCTTGATGAAGGGGGGGGGGGGGAAGGGTGAGGGACTCACTCTCCTTGCCCTCCTCTCTTCATAGAACGACGCGCTCGCTGCTTGGAGAGCCCGTGAATAACTGTCAGCGGCGAGACTTGCTTGCGTCACAGCGCCTCCTCCCACGCCGAAGAAGCCAACAGGAGGCGAAGGAATATTCTGGGCATTAGGAAACTCGGCGCAACTCGTGAATTTGTGAAATTTCTGGATGATGACTTGCTACCTATCAATACAAACCACAGCGGACTGCGCGCAGTCTTTGGTGGAGGCCATTTGGCCAGTGCGTGAGCGAAGTTAACTGCGAGTCGACGGCCGCGGAAACGAGTGTTTTTGGTGTTTATAGATGAGAGGGTGTGAAACCGACGAGTGAAGCCTACTGTGCGTGAGAGTGCTCGGATGACTAGAACATTGTGGACTGGTTAGACATTGACTGAACTGAAGTGGAACTGAATGGAATTGTATTACGGATTTTATTGTACATATTCGAACCGCCCATATGGTCGCATAATTTATATTGTAATTGAATAGGTTGATATACTGTCTATGTGGACATATCATTAATAATCTTATTTTAGTGGTTTCTTTGTGGTAATTATAAAGTGTATTTAATTGGAGTCATTTATAATAAAAGTAGATGAATCAATTTATTGTGAGATATTGAGTCGAAAAAGTGTAAGTAGTTAATGTAAATAAAGTTACAAAATTACAATTACCTCTTTTATTTAATTAAGACCTCCATCCCTTAATTGACTTACTAAGCCCACTTAATTTCTAGAGAGAGAACTTGCAACACTGGTGTCAGAAGTGGGGTGGAGACATTTTATAGATATAAAATCATAGTAATTAACATTACAGTAGAATATTAACTGGTAGGATAAAATTTGTAAATATCATAATAATTGTTCTAATAGACCAAGGAGTTGTTTTGAAATATTTGAATGCTGACTAGAAAATGTCGGCAGACATGGAAGCAATCCGCTCATTAATCAAAAGTTTAAGTTGCCAGATAAATATATACTGTAAATAGTAGAATAAATAGTGTCGTAGATAATATTAATGAAAATGATAGTAGCCAAATTTTTAATGTTGGTGAACTAGTAGACAGGAAAATAGAGACTGTTAGCGAAGTATTAGATAAGAAAATAGACAGTGTAAACGAAAATTTCGATAGAAAAATAGACAGTGTAAAGGAAAATGTAGATAGAAAAATAGACACTGTAAAGGAAAATGTAGATAGAAAAACAGACAGTGTAAACGAAAATGTCGATAGAAAAACAGACAGTGTAAAGGAAAATGTAGATAGAAAAATAGACAGTGTGAATGAGAATGTGGACAGAAATATAGAAGGTGTGAGCGAGTTGGTGAACAATAAGATAGACTTTGTGGACAAGAAGATCGTTAGTGTGAATGAAAGGGTGGACAGTGTTGAGCAAGAAATTAAATAGTAAGTGAGCGGCCTCAAGAAAGAAAGGCACAATAAACCCCCCCCCCCCCTAAGGTGTCTACCTTGGTGTGAGTACCGGCACCAGTTCGAGATCGTTTCCACCCTAAATGGCAGGACTGAATGCAGCGAGCTGGTGGTTGATCTGAGAGGACCATCATTGAGCATACTGCAGTCGCTGCTAGAACGACATCGTCTAGGATACTCCACATTGGTGTCAGCTTTGAAACTGCGATTCGACGGTCGATACCTGCGACACGTCCACCATATCCAACTGCGAAGGCGTATATAGCGACCAGGGGAACCACCGCAGGAGCTGTGGCAGGACATTGTGTGGAGGTCACACCTTCTCTGGAGGGATGCTGTGAAGAGGCACGAGATGTCATAGCAGTCGGCTTCTTCGTCGACGCCATCGCTGACACCGACGTGCGGCAAGCTGTGCGGTTAGCTGCGCCTCACACCATACAGGATGCCTTGGTCCGATCACTGGAGGTGGAGTCAGCTCGGCAGGAATCAGTGCCCCGAAGTCCAGTGCGGTCAATGACACTAGATGAAGGGGAGGACGACAGCGTCAAGAGGATGCTGAAGGACTTGCAGACGACCATGAGGGACATCGCCTCCAGGGCGTGTACTACGGAGGCTCGCTGTTCTCCACCCAAACTGCTGGAATACTAGTAGTGTGGACAGCTGGGGCACCTGAGAGCCGACTGTTATCAGCAGCAGCAACAACAGCGGCAGCCAGGGAGCAGGCACCAAGGGGCAGGTCTCGAGGTGCAAAGGTCGGTGATTGCTGGAGGGAAGGCATCAATGCTTTTGCAGGTGCGTTAAATGAAATAGGGCTTGGATGCCATATTGGTGGATGATGTATCTTGTCAGATGGTCGTTGACACAGGAATGACTGTAACAGTGGTAAGACCGGACATTCTCGGGCCTCCCACCCCCCCCCCCCCCAGTGATCATACAATAAGAGCATTGGTCTCTGCTATTTAACTATAGTTACAGGCGAGACCACACCAATCAAAGGCAAGAGAAGGGTACTCTGACAGCTCGGTAACCTTGAGATAGAGCATGATATATACATAGAAGAATAGACGACCAATGAATTTTGGGTCTTGATGTATTGTGTAAGCTGAAATGCTGTATCGTTACTCGACTGGGGATATTATGGGTACGCAATACCGATTTTGTAGTGTCAACATGAAGAGATTTGTCTTCGCCAATGAGCTGCCCAGTAGTGTGTAATCAGTCGACTGTGCTCCCTGCTTCAAGCTAATGTGTTATTCCAGGCAGATGCCAGGGAAAAATTGTCAGGCGATTGGGCATAATTGAACCAGCCCAGAAAGTTGGCAATCTACCAGATGTCATTGCAGCCAGGACAATGATTTCTTCAAAATCTGATAGTTTGCCAGTTAGGATGATTAATTTGTCCGACCGTACTATCTGCCTTGAAGAGGGGGCCTCAATAGGGTTCTGCAAGCAGGTCTCACAGTTACTTCTAAATGTTCCAGAAGCTTCGCTGTCACAACATTATGAATGTCTTCTACCAGATACTCTGGGGGAACTGCTGACAAGAACAAGAGAAAAACCTCAACTGGCGACAGGCGAGAGCGGTTTTCAAAATTGCTACAGAGAAATAGAGGTGCTTTCTTCTGCGAGCCCAATGACCTTGGAAGATCTGATGTTGCATTCCACCACATAGACACCGAGGATGCCAGACCCATAAAGCAACCACCAAGGCGATTACCACTAGCTTCATATGAAGTTGCTGATGGTATTCTGAAAGAAATGAGGGATTTAGATGTGATAGAGCCATCAGTCAGTCCATGATCTTCTTCCATTGTGCTTGTTAAAAAGAAAGATGGCTCTAATAGATTTTGTGTTGATTACTGCCAACTTAATAGTGTGTCCAAGAAATATTCTTACCCACTCCATAGAATAGACGACACACTGATTAGCATAGCAATTTCAGTGTGGTTTCTACTCTAGACATGAAGAGCGGGTATTATCAGTGCGAGGTGGCACTGCAAGACAAGGAAAAGACTGCCTTTTGTGTCCAAGGGAAAGGAACCTGGTAATTCAAGGTTATACCATTTGGGTTATGCAATGCCCCTGTCACCTTCGAACGAATAATGTAGAAATTTCTGTCATTAGATATTTTTCAGGTGTACCTAGACGACATTGTGGTCACATTGTGTTTCAAAAAATGACTGCAGCCAACCAGAAATTAGTACCCAAGAAGTGCCACCTCTTCCAAAACAAAATTAATTTCTTGTGCTATGTTGTTTCTGCCCATGGCATTGAAACAGACCCTGAGAAGACCAAAGCAATAAGATAATGGCCTCTACCAGAGGATAAAACTGAAATCAGAAGCTTCCTGGACTTATGTGCTTACTACCGTCGATTTGTACCCGGGTTCGCCACCATCACCAAACCTCTGCATGAATTGATTTAGGCAAAAGATAATTTTATTAGTCCCCAGAGTTCGAAATTTCTTTCAATAGACTAAAGGGTATTTTGATATCTCCCTCAGTACTGGGCTTCCCTAGTAGAGAGGGTGAATTTATTCTGGATACTGATGCTAGTGATGTTGTAATCGGGGCTGTGTTATCTCAGATTCTGAATGGAAAAGAGTGGCCATTGGAATACTTCAGTAAGGTGATACACAAACCCGAGAGGAACTACTGTGTGACACACAGGGAGATTTTGGCAGTTGTGAAGGCGATTGCACATTTTAATCCATATCTTTATGGCAGACACTTCATCCTAAGAACTGGTCATGTTTCATTATGCTGGGTACTGAATTTGAAGAACTCCGAAGGTCAAATAGCCCGGTAGATACAGAACCTGCAAGAATATTACTTTGAAATTCAACACAGGTCTGGACGCCTTCACAGCAATGCAGATGCACTCTCCAGGAGACCATGCAAACCATTCTGTCGTCATTGTGAATGCCAGAAGGAAAATGTTGGTGTATCATGGAAAGTAAGGAGGAGAAGAATCCAAGGTCCTGCATTTGGTGATTTGTCATCTACATGGGACAAAAAGGACATAAGAAATGATCAGCTAAGTGACCCCACATTGCGCCAATTATAGATTGGAAAGAAATCATCGGCGACAAAGATGGGAGGAGATATCCAGCCTAGGCATGAAAGCCAAGGCTCAGTGGAATTCCCTTGTTATAAAGAATTGTGTGCTTTAGAGGAACTGGGAAGGTAATGATGGGAGACAAAGTATTTTACAATTGGTTCTACCAGAGTGCCGAATCCCGGAAGTGCTAAGAGAACTGTGCAAGCCCCAGGTGTTCACTTCAGTGTAAATAAAAAAATTAACAATCTCCGAATGAGATCATATTGGCTGCATTGTCGGGAGCATGTTGAGAAGTGGTGCCGTCTTTGTGATGCATGTACCGCTAGGAAGGGTCTGAGGGTTAAAGGACGAGGTCCCCTCCAGAAGTAGAATGTTGGGGCCCCATTCGAGAGGATGACAGTTAACATTCTCGGACCACTACCAATCACTGAGAGGGGGAAATAGGCACCTTCTGGTAGCACAAAACTATTTCACAAAGTGGCCCGAGGTCATACCGGTGCCAAACCAAGAGGTTGACCCAGTAGCTGATACTCTTGTAGAGTATGTTTTCTCCAAGTTTGGAGTGCCACTTGAGCTTCATTCTGATAAAAAACGAAATTTTAAAGCAACTCTTTTACAAGATGTAATGATGATTTTAGAAATGAAGAAAACCCGAACCACAGCATTACACCCTCAGTCGGATGGAATAGTTGAGAGGCTAAATCATATCCTGAACAGTTTCTGTCTAGTTTCGTAGAAGGCAATAAGAAAGATTAGGACTCTAAGGTCCCTTATTTCTCCTAGCATATCGCTCGGCGGTCCACGAGTCCATAAGGGTAACACCTTCAAGGATGCTCTTTGGGAGAGAGCTCCACCTCCCTGGTGACCTGCTGTTCGGACGTCCAGTGGAAGAAGAAGCACTCACCCCAGAATATGCTATTAAGTTACATTTGCCCGGAGGCACCTTAAAATTAACAGTGACAATGAAAATACGATATGACCGAAGAATGCCTGAGGAGACTTTTCAAGAAGGGCAGCTGGTGTGGTTGTACAATCCTCAAAGGAAGATAGGATATTGCCAGAAGCTACAGAAAT
Source organism: Dryococelus australis (assembly GCA_029891345.1). NCBI lineage: Eukaryota > Metazoa > Arthropoda > Insecta > Phasmatodea > Phasmatidae > Dryococelus > Dryococelus australis. Next base: position 176,928,022 of record CM056999.1, read on the forward strand.
CTTGGGAAGGCCTTACAGAATCCTGAAGCAGATAAGTGATGTCTTCTACTGGATTTGTCTACAAGGCTCTCGGGCGAAGCCTAAAGTTGCCCACATCAACCGACCGGCGTTTTACGAAGGTCCTGATGTTGTAGAGTCTGTTCGGGACGAACAAACTTAAGGAGGGGCAGTGATATGCAATGCACCTGGCTCCGGAAGGCTGCCGGGTGCTATGGCGGTGGATCCACCTCACCACTCCTCCCCTCCACCAGGCTGACACACTCATGGCCTCTTGATTCCCCTTTCTGGGAACCAAACCCGTGAATTATTGACAGTGGTGATCGGACTGTCGCGCTACTCGGCTCTTTGCTTGCATCATAGCCCCTCTCTCCTGCTGGAGGTCCCAACGTGTTTGGCGATGATGCAAGAATATTCTGGCGAGACTGGCCGGCCCCAACGCCCTCCTCTGGGCAGCGCGGCAGTTACAGAAGATTCTGGTTGATGGCCTAGGACGATATACAGTATGTGCTTCCGCGGCCGGCAGTCTTTAAAGGAGGCCATCTGGCAGTGTGCGAGCGAGATAAGTGCGAGACGACGGCTGCGGAAACGAGAGTTCTTGGTGTGAATGGACAAGACGGCGTGAAACCGACGAGGGAAGCCTACTGTACGGGAGGGCGCTCTGAGGACTCTACAACATTGCGGACTGGTGGACATGGACTGAACTGAGGTGGGACTGAATGGAAGTGTAATACGGATTATATTGTACATATTCGAACTGTCAAAATGGATTCATAATTTACAAAATAATTGAATAGTTTGATACACTGTCTATGAGGACTGATATTTACTTATTTAATTTAATTGATTTCTTTACTGTAATTATGAGTTTTATTAAATTTGAGTAATTAATTGTGAAAGTTAGTGATATAAATTTACTGTGAGATATTGAGTCGAGAGAGTTTCTGTAGTTATGCAAATAAAGTCAGAAAACTATAATTAGCTCTTTTATTTAATTAAGTCCTCCGTCCCTAACGAACTCGATTTATCCCACTTAATTTCTAGAGAGAAAAATTGTAACAGTATAAACAAATGTTTGCTGTGGGTTGAGGATCCCGATAATCGAAAACAATGTTTGGAGTATTGTCATTTAATGTGACTTAGTTTCCGATATTTCGAGAAATTAACATTTTTAATTTAGATTTTCAAGGGCTCATTCCTCCCTTAATATTGCATTTATCTACAAAGTTACACACACACACACACATACACATGTAAATATATATATTACTTAATTTTACATAAGGAATCACCTCCCGTAATTTGTCGGTGATTTTTAGAGACACTTTGTATACTGTACTTATAGTGAATAATGTCTACATTGTATACTATACTTATAATGCATACTGACTACACCGTATACTATACTTATACTATATACTGTCTATATAAAATTTTGGTTGAATTTGGTTAGATTGCTTAATATAATTGCCAAACTTACCTAAATGATTTATGATGCTACCATTTTGAACATCATATCCTAACCAATTTAAATTATGAAAGTTTACATGTTTTCTGTAGCATTTATAGTGTGCACAATTTGGAGCACATTTTTTTAAAATGATCCAGTGTAACATTTGGTGGAAATCGGTTGATAGTACTCGAGATATGGCACAAAACCTCTGTGGTATAATATGACGATCTTCATAAATGGAGGACAAAAGAGTATTGTAGTAGCAATTTCGATGGTTATATACAGCAAAAATACAAAGTTATGTTGAAATACATTACATAATTTCGTAAATATCGCCCACGAGACTAAAATGATTCTATAGCCTCTACTTTGAAAATAAGTGTGTCCCATCACTTTTTATTGGTAGGTCTACCTTACGAAATGACAGAGAAATGAGGCTCTGAATAGACAAATGTGATAGTTGTTATAGCTACTGCCGGCATACAGAGTTGCAATGTGATATGTCAATAAAATACACTGAGCTAAATTATTTATATAACCACCATTTTGAAAATAATTGCGTGACCTAAGTCAAGCATCTCAGTTATGCCACCTGCTGCTGCGAAATTTGGAAGGAGTTTGTCAGTTGTTTCCCGAAATATGGCAAAAAGAAACTTTATTTACTCGCATGATGCTATCTTACAAAATGGCAGAGAAATGATGCTCAATGTAAGATCATTTTGAAAATAAGTCTCTTACTTGCTTAAAACATTTCACTTAGAATCATCTGCAGCAGTAAGTACTACTTATTTGCCAAATTGAGTAGAAATTGGTTAATTATTTACCTAATTATGACATAACTTGTATTCTATGACGCTATCTTACAAAATTGCGAACAAAACTGGTTATGCGCTGGTATATATTATGTTCGTTATAAATACTTTCAATAGAAACTATTTGGTCGAAATTTGTTAAATGATATGGCAGATATACTACATAAACTTACAAAATTTGTATAGCCACCTTTTCCAAAATAAGTAAGTAATCAAGTTCAATAACAGTCGTTTACATGGTATATCATAGCATTGCTTACATGCCAAATTAGGTGAGAATTGGTTGAATAGTTTTTGAGATATAATGTAAAAAATATATATACGTCATCGGTGCTATCGTCCATAACGGCGGACTAACAACAATATCCAGCTCAAAATGTAATGATTTCACAATGGTCTGCCAGTATGCAAAATTTGGTTTAAAATGGTTCAATGGTTCTCGAGATATAACATCACTCAAAATTTACAAATTGCCGCCATTTTGAAAGTAAGTGTCTAACGTGGTCAAAAGCTCTAAAAGTTAGGTGTTCTTACTAAGTTTTATCTATGTACTAACTTTGGTGAAATTCGGTTAACACTTTAAAATATTTAAAAATTGACAAGGGGTGAAAAAAAGGGTGGGGGGGGGGGAACCCACATGCAAAGACTCACATACATACACACAGACAGAAAAGTGATCTCAAAAGCCTTTCATTCCTTCGGAAAGAAGAGGCTAAAAACGGATTTTTCAAAGCGCTGTATATCAAAATATACGCGTGTGATACACGCACGGAACTTGGCTACATACTAATGAGCTCACCGCTGTAAGACTCGTAACACTGTGCCAGTTCAGAGCTTTGTGCTTAGCGGCGATGGCGCACTTGTTTCACGTGGCAGTATAGCCCTTATCGCTCCGCGTTCTACTATCTGAAACACGGGAAGTAGCTCGCAGGCTGGCCATGAATACATTTACATGGTATTTTGTGGTTGGTGGGTGACGCGTCAGCGAGGTGAGGAAACAAACAGTGTCTCGGAATGCGTGGAAGCCAGTGAGATGTACTTCCCCCTCCCCCACCACTCTTCAATCACCGTTGCCCTCGGTCAGACACTGGTATTCCCGCCTTCCCTCCGGGGCGCCATGGCATTGGCCTGCTCCAGCTAGTCTCTCCAGCTCCAGTCGTGCGGCAGGTCTGGACGGAGTAGCAGTCCGGAGCGGACCTCCGACATACACGAGCCACCGCCTGCAGACAGTCACCGCCATACACAATCATGTGAGTACATGCGAGTTGTTTCTCTACTACACCTCTGTTCATGTAGGCTGCCTCCCCACTGAATATATCGTTATTTAGTAATGTGTGATTAAGTAGGTTTCAACTTGAACGTATAGATAATTGACACTCCCTTAGGCCTTGTTCGCAAAGTGCAGTTGGAGATGGTCATCTTCACTACCGACTGCCGAAAAATTCCATAGCGCTCACGATCACATGATGTAAACAAATATTTGTTGCAGGACTGTTTATTATTTGTATTTTGATAAAAGTGCATTTTGACTTGAGTACATCTTACACTAATTATGGAAGGTGAAATTCAGTGACGGAAATCGTGATTACATGTACAAACAGATCGTTTCATGTGTTGTAAAGTACTGGTACAGAGTTCAAAAGTTAGTGATGGGATAGCCACATAATTTTGTAATTCGACTGAATCTATTACGATAATTTTTTTAATATACATAAAAATTTACCACAAATAATGTAAATTTCTATAAATTTGTTTAAAATTGTTTACGCCAAAAATGTTTCTGTAAATTTTTAATAGTTTCTGATATTTTGAAAATTAGTTTTTTTATTATACTATATTATTAATATATGTAAAACATGTAGGTATCTGCAATGTTTTGTTTTAAGTATAAACAGCTGAAAAAGGGAAAATAGAATTGTTTTAAAATAATAGATGAAAAATTATAATTAACAAATCGATTATTTTACAAGCAATTATACCATTACTACCTAAAATTATTAATTTAAATTATGTTTCGTCATTTATAAAAGTAAGCTTAACCAATTAAATCGGTCGATACCTTCCAGTTGTGTTTGGTGTATTGTTATTTTTTAGCTAGAAGATCGTTTTCCAGCGAGTCTGTATTTCAATATTAAACTAGCAGTATTTACAAACAATATAAAAAATCATGACTGCACATTGTGAATAAGGCGGTATATAGTAACAGTAACATGTCAGAATATCTGCCGGGGAATGCATTTTAAGAAAATGTAGTTAATAAACATAAACGTGTTTACTTAATTTATTTCTTGGATGACCATGTTATTGAATTTCCAATTACTAGTCCAGCAATAATTTTGGCATTATATTATTGTTACTGTAAATAAATCTACAACAGTCTTAGATAATGGTCTCAAGAAATAATGAAAAAGCGCAGTAATTTATTCCATATTAGGTTAAACTATGCTTATTCGTGTATATTTCATAGGTTAAACTAGTATGCACCCTGCAGTTGAAAACACATTAGGTGGTGATTTGGTATTTTCGCAAGGTTCGCTACACAAAATTAAAAAGAAGTAATTATTTTTTGTATACAAAGTGTAGTTACAACAAAATCTGCCAGTCCGAACACAACCTACGTATAGACAGGAATTTTGTTATTCGTGGTCGCAGGTTGATAACTTCTACCACATGTAATTCCATGTTCATATGTACTGAGCTAACACTACACATTCTTAATAGGCTAATACAAATACGAAAAATGAATTAACGGTATTGGACTAAAATTTTTAGAGAAAAACAGATGCTGTGTAAAAAGTTTTACTGGAGCTGGCGCGGGCTTAAAAACGAACGTAACGGTATTTTTTTCTTGACCAAGTAAACCGAAATGTTTGTCAAATCTCCGAATCCGATTAGGAATATACAAATGACGGCGTATTTCGTAGTTTAGTAGTTTTCTATAAAAATTTTACTAAATAATAAGTTTCAAAATAAATAATCGCTAACCGGTGCGATATTCGATGAGTGTTAAAATCGTGGAGGGTAATATAACCCTGCTTTTCTGCTCATACCAATATCAGAAACAATGTGGGTATGACTTGAGCTTGTGACAATGATTATGACAGTAAGTACTTAAAAATGTTTTACAAAGTTGTAACGCTACTAGAATACATTGACTTGACAGTTGATTTGGCCTCGGCCGAGTCAAATATGCAGAAGACGACAATCATTGGGCCGCGGTGGTGTAGTGGATAGACTACTCATCTCTCGCCAAGGCGCAGCGGGTTCTATTCCAGGCAGGGACGTTTCTGATTTTCGCATGTGGGTATCATGCCGCTTATCAGCGGGTTTCTCGGGGATCTCCCGTTTTCCCCATCCCTGCATTCAGGCACTGCTCCATACCTCGCTTCACCCTCATCGGCTCTCAATACCTCAGAACAATCAGACTATCCTTATCTTTAGTCAATGTTCAGAACTTTCACGGCAATATGAGTTAGGGGAGTAAATAACTACATTTTATGATCTCGGTTTATAGCAGATCATCACTGTCTTGTGTAATATTAGAGAAATAATTATAGCTTGATAATATATAGTACCTTCCAGGTATTTCGTGAATTAGGCATATACAAAAAATGGCGTTTATTTCCAAGAATTAGATTCTTTAACAAATATTTTCAAAATATTCAGTTATTAACGTTTTGATGTGTAGTTTTAGATGTTAAATGAGTGATTACCGATTGCATCCAGAACTGAAACCTAACAAACAAATTAAAACTTCAAAATAACTAATACATCGATTTGAAAACGACGACTGCCAAGAACCTGGCGACTGGTAAAGCATATTTGCCACGTCATACTGCGGATTTCTTACATATGTAAATGTTGCTACGTTAGGACAATTCTGCTATAACTTAATGCGTAAAATACCACACAGAACAAGTTACAGTTTCCACTAGGATAAAAATTTTGTTTTTATAAATAATTTAGAACTTGAAATTATTTTCTGCGGTTCGCTGGCAACATTGCTGTTAAAGGCTGTTCATGGTAAAGTGAGCATTTTTTAAGGCCTTTATAAATTTTTCCTTTCATACAATTGCCACCTTCCTGCTGTTTTTTTTAATACAAACATTGCAATGTGACCAATAAACACACTGTATACATTTCACCACCATAAAAATTTAATGCCTGAGGCTGCAATAAGATATATTTATTAGCGGTTAATGGCTGTTGCGAGGGCCTTAAAAAGTCTCACATTATCGTGAACATCATATAGAACGCCGTAGAACTCTAGTGAGTGGTTACATTAGAATTTATTCAGTAACGATTGGGGATTTTCTTCAGATGTGTTGAAAATAGAGCAATACGTTTGGTTTGTTTACTGCGCTATCGTGTATGTGATATTCCTGAGTCGCGAAGATTCACAATGACACATCTAATTCGTGGATGTGAAAACCATTTTAATTGTTTGACTATTTTAACGTTAATGAGAATACCTACGTTAAAAAATTATCTCGGGTAAGTGACGTTTGTACTGCACGGTTGGTGAATATAAACTTTTTTTTATGTCCGTGAAAGATTAAATCTACTAGAAAGAATCTAATGAAAATATTGAAACAGAGCTGTAAAATTAATAGGTATTACATTTGTACATGCTGCTACCTGATCGCATGCCTGTAGGCTAGATATGCTTCAGAAAGCGGAGTGTTTGAACCTTATGAGAAAACAAATATTCTATTTCTTCTGCAAATTTTATATTAATCAATGCACTTTAGTGAATGCTCATTATGATCAGTTACACAGTTTTACGCTCCACAATCTAACCACGTATACAGATAGTTTGAACTGGGCACATTTTAACTAATGAAGCCCTCGGAAGTTTAAAACTAAATTTCTTCGCTGTATCATCTATCATTTTTTTTCAAAGGAAAAGATCTGTTTGTCCAACCAAAATTTGATGTGGTAATTCAGGCAGATAACTGTATTTTCCCCTGCACTATTCTGTATTATTAACGGCCCAGTGAAGGTGAATTATACTTGGTATTAGTCGTGTAAGGGAGGGGTATTAGCCGTTAAACCTCTCCTTACTTCAGTCCTGGTTCATCGCCGTGGTTCTTCGAGCTTGTGTTGGACGAAGTGGTCCAATCCGTGTGCGAATTCATTAAATCATTATTTAGTAATTTGCAATTCGGTGAGTCTCAGTTTGGATGCTACTGTCGGCATTTCTTAAGCATTCCTAACAATGCGGTAAAATGGGATCAAAGAATAAAATATATTCACGAGAACGAAAAAAAAATTAAATATTAAGAAATGGGGCGTGCTTTGTAAAACTTGCTTCATTAGTATGAATATATATTTTTTATTTGATGGGCCGAAAATATGTAATTCCCATTATTGAAGGATAGCGAAAACTCATTCCGATTCGTGTTCGTTCAGTTGACGTTATCCAGTTCCATTCTCGTCTGCCAGCGTGCATTGCAACCCAAATATAAACAACACTCCACAAGCGTACGTCCGCAGGGCAAAACAGGCTATCGCTTCCACCCAGAATCCGACTTTTTTTATATTGTCGGATTGGAAAGTATCTTCATTGCCTGGCTGGACTTGCGTTCAGTAGGAACTGTGCACATGTGATTGTAGTACCAGTAATTAAAATGTCGTGTCACCCAAATAAAATGTTGCAGTTGGTCGAATGTATCTGCTTACACATTGTGTCTAAAAATATTGATTTATGTTAGAGGAACACACATGATTTTGTCTAACAATTTTGAACATTTTAATCGAAGAACATAATTCTATTTCTCACGTATGTCTTGAAGGTACGGGGAAATATAACGGAGATCTGGTTATTTAGCTATTTTAAAATTCCGTTTTTCGTAAATTTCGGCGCTTTCTAAAAATAAAAGACGTACTAAACTACCGATGAATTCATCAGTGGAATGAGAATTTCATGTATTCTCTTGGCGTCAATCTAGACATGTTAGCTCGTTGGCGGTTCGGAGACACAGCTGTTTGTTCATTGGATGCTGCCGTGGTAACATTATCATTTATTATTGTTCGACTTGATTGCACGTGGTTAGTCACATTTCTCCTGTTTCTTTCTGTCGTGAGAAGTGGTCCAGGGTGAGACCAAACAACTGCCATCCAATCATGAAACGAACACACGAGTCAAGTCTAGCCTGTCACGGGAAGATTGTCGAAATTCACGGGCCAATTATTATTTAGGGAGGGAGAGATAGGGCATCATAAGGTGACCATAACTAGACTGTATCAGTCCAGGTGTTGTGTACGGACCTCTAGTCATCAGAGTAGTGTATAAAAGAAGAGTCCTGGAACACGATTGGCAGCCTTGTGATGCTGTAGTAGTTCCAAGGTAGCAACGTGGGGAGGAAGGAATCACTTGCCGTGTTCAGCGACGCGTCTCGTACAGTGATACCTAACTGCCCAGAAATTATTATGAAATATAAATCCAATATAGACAATCCTTGCAGTTTGTTCAATCTGTACAAAAAAAACTCAATTTTCCATTTATTTCCTTTCAAGTATAAGTTTCCACATATTTTGTGTCAAACATTCAGTAGAGACCCTCCATGGTACACAGCATTCTCAAAGACTGCTTAAGATTATTTTATTTGTATATTCTTCTGCCATATGAAAAACTTTCATTGCAGTAGGTCTAATTACTTTATTAATGCACCAATCAAGCAAGTGAAACTGGGAAATTGTTAGAAAAAGTAAATTATTTATACATATTATCAGATTCTTTGTCTTTCGTGCATTATAAAACCTCACACTGAGAATTTAACGTCTATACATGGAACTACTTTCCATCCATCATCAGTTTTACTAGGCACACGCCCGTCACCGTGTATTTTGAAATAGGGACTGATATTTCTCAAAGGTACATTTCAAAAGTGCTTTATTGATAGTAACATCCTTTTATATTTTTGCCAGGTTAAAATTATTTAGATGCCCTGTGCTACTGCAGAACTTGAAATGTTTCTATTTGTGTATCAGTCACTTGATCAATCATTTTAAGTACTGTATTATGTATTAACTTGCTACGACTCGTGTATTCTGGGCTATAGAACAGGCCGAATCTCCACAGAGCTGTGTTATGAGAGTGAAACCAAAGACTTACGTAGTATATCGCAAATAAAACTTCCAAAATAGGAAATACAAAAATAGAGATCAGTTCTAATGTACCATAAAATGACATTTAATAAAATCATCCAAATCTGAAAAGTTGTTCGTATGAAGGTAATGTGCGACCGTTGATACAAGGACGAACAGGTTAAGGTCTGTAAAAGGGGAGGTTGGCTCAATCGCCTGCTGCACTCTGAGTGGCTGCCTGCTGGTGACGTAACATGCAGTCCTGAACCGAGCACTCATTGCGCGAGCCGAACATAAAGGAAAAACAATCCCGTCATTATAACCAAACCGTTATAGATAATGACGCGAAACTTTTATTGTTTGGGAAGAAATGTTATTGGACACCTATCGGAGGTCTTGTTTCATTTTATCTGATGCACTCCTCTCGCAATAAAATTAATTATCTCGCTGTTTTGGGTGCTCGTGTTATTTAATGTTTTTCTGTTAAAAGGTAAGGTTTTGTATGCATATGAAATGCAGCTAAATATTAAAATTGAAGATCCTTGCTTAGTTAATAGTCGTAAACTTAACAGATTTGTAAAAACGTGTGAGATTTGTTTAAAAATAATGCAAGTATTCCGTGACATTATGAGCTAACGTAAAAATATGGAAACAGAAACTACTATGGCTACACATTTACAAGGGTGTTATTTTTAATAAGTTAATGCATAGTAACAGAATGCGAAGAGGAAATTCCAGTTGAAATCAAACATCCTTCCAGGGAAATATTAACATGTTTTTAAGAATATAGTGTATTTAAAATGTAGTTTTTTAAAGCAGAGAGATAGACATATTCATACAGAGAGAACGACACACTCAAGGTATGTATGTCATTAAATAAAAACGTAATAAAACACAATCGAGTTAACTCATAACATTTATTTAAAGCTACTTTTGAATTGGACTAAGAATAGTGTAACAGCAGCTTCATGAACTATTCTTGTGGTCTGCATTTGTAATTCAAGAGCAGTTACTATATTTACGTCAACTTTGCTGAAAATCTATCTCTACAGAATAGTGCTGTTAAAAATTGCCAATGATACACGAAGCCTTCTTAACTGCCGTAAAATTCAAGACTTTTGTTCCTGAACCTTTTAAAATAGTTGCGTCTCAAACGCTGTATATAAAACATCGCGAGATCGCACAACCACTTTGTAACAGACGGCATATTCAAACACTCCATCCATACGAAAGATTGTAAATGTGTATTATTGTAAATATTAACAACCCCGTGAAGTATCTGTACAGAAGTATGGTGTATGAGGAGGGCGCTACGAAACGAACGTTTTTATTAGTGTTGAAATCCCGCTTCAGGACAAAATGGACGTAAAATATTTCATCTATTTCTTACACAATGTCACTGTAAAGTGAGCACTTTTGAAAGCCCTCTCATTTGGAATAATAGTCAATAAATATGTTTTGTTTTAGCCCTAGACGCCAACTTCAGAGAACGGTGGAATATATACACTGCATTTATTACTTACATGACAGTCTTTATTTGAAGAGTTGGTTAAAGGATAAAAAATGGCCGAAAGGAAAAAGTAACTAGGTCCTCAAAAGTGCTCACTTTACAGTGACAACGACAATAATGAAATTTTTGGAAAACCACGTCGCACGTCACTGTAAAATAATTTATAAGGTACATGGAAAGTTCCGTAAATTCAAGGAAAGTCCGTTACTGAGAAAAAAAAAAATGTGTGTCCGTAATATTATGGAGGTTTCTGGATACATTTTTACGAGTATGTTCCCCCCCCCCCCCTCGTAATTCTACTGGAAACTTTTCAATGTGGTAGTATTACTTCAATGTGGTAGTATTACTTCAATGTGGTAGTATTACTTCATTGTTCAATATTAATTAAAACAATTCCGTCAGTTCGGAATCAAAAACCAGAAGCAGGAAACAATAGCAAGAAACATCGTTGCGATGTTCGAATTGTTGAGAGGAGGTGCAAGATGTATCTGGGTTGAATTTGTCTTGTCTTCTAATGGCCAGAAAATATAGATAAATGACGCCCTTATGGTATAGGACACAGTGTTGAAATTGTTCACAACAAAATTAAGGCTGTTTCTTTACTGATTGTTTCAGAAAGCTCGGTTTAAACCTTCTCTTTCTCCTTCAGCAAGCAATATCACTTTAATGAAAATTTCTTCTCTCGTAGTACGTAATAAAATTATAAATAATGTTTCTTGATATTGTATAAATTATTTTATACGCATCTGTTTGAGCTTTAAAAGTTATCGTCTTTGTAATAAAATTTAATTTACGTAAAATGTAATAACAAATATTTTAAATAACATTAGTAGCAGTATTTTGTTGCATACAACAGTGGCAGTTATTATAATTGCTTTACTTGGTGATGGTTTGCCTGTGGCTAATTGATTCGTAATACGGGCTATTGTTACGTATCATGAACTGTTCTGGTGACTTACAGATCAACACAAAGCCCGTACCTAATACGCTGCGATCATGGAACAATTGCTGTATCGGCTTAAGTACAGCACGCAGCAAATTAATTATTATGTGCAAATGCAGAACAAAAAAAAAAAAAAAAAACAAGAAATTCCGAACGAGTTTCAAGCACTAATCTCCTAAGAGACCACGCACGGATAGAGGCGAAGTGGGAGTTGATGTGCGTATCAATTTCACCCTTATCCCTGCCTTGATCCGTAAGTAATTTTACTCCCTGTGTTTAGTCTCCGGGTGGGTACAAATTATTGGACGATTTCAGATGGCCATGGTTTCTGTAATACTACACATACATATATGATGTAAGTGCCATTGAAAATAGGAAGTTTTGAAGTTTGTATCTGGTGATCCCATTCTTGCCACACCCTCTCAAGCATGTCTGGCGTGATGTTCGATTATCTCGATGGCCTTCTCAGTTCTGGCAGTGAACCTGTAAGTGGTGGGCTGTAAACAGTGTCATTGATAAATCCCCATAGGAAGTAATCACACGCCGATAGGTCCGGTGGCCGTGGTGGCCATAGGCAGGTGTTATCAGCGGCTGTTGCAAGACCAGTCAATATGTTCGGAAGGTGTAGATTTAGGTACTCCCGGACATGTGTATGCCAATCCATCCTCTTCCATGAGCTGTAGCATTAGCCAACCTTCCTACATGTTAAGGTACCCGAGATGGTGTTCTCGGCAAAGAAAAATGGGTCAAACACTTATCTCTTAGAAACAGCACAAAGCACATTCACTTTGGGGATGTCACGTTCAGTCTCACTGGCATCATGGGGATTCTCTGGTCCTCATGCCCGGACATTGTGCCTGTTGACTTTACCGGATAAATAAAATGTTGCTTCATAACTTATGATGATTCGATCCAACAAACCCTCTTTTTCTTCGATCCGGGCCATAACGTCCTCACAAAACGCAAGCCTCTTTGCTGGATCATTAGGCTGCAGTTTTTGTAACAATTGCAGTTTGTACGGGTACATCATCAATCGCTTCCGTAAAATCTTGCTCACTGTTAATGTTGGTATCTGCAACTGCTGACTGGCTCTCCGCACTGACTTCTTTGGGCTCCGTAGGAAACTTTCACGGGTTCTGTCCACAGTCTTTTCTCTTACCTGTAACCTCCATACGCGTCCTTGACCGTGACGACAGATGCATCCCTTATCGCGGAATTGTTGAAACCACCTACGGATTGATGTAGCAGGGGGAGCATAATGTCCGTCCAAATTTACGTGTAAATGCCCGCCGAACAGCAACAATGCTGTCTGCGAGCATATTCAATCATACATTAGCTGTTCACGCATGTCTTCATGATCGCTAGAACAAAAAGAGAAACATGTCAGTATAAAACTTCAGACCATCATCTTTTCATTGACACTGATATCATATACATTTATGTGCAGTATTAGTGACAGTCTGGCCTTCTGAAATCGTCCAATAATTTGTAACCACCTAATTTCTTACAATAAGAGTTAACAATAGGTCCTCTAATGTGGTCAAATGAATGATACAATCTTGCTTGGTGACGATGAAGTACAGTACATTGCTGTGTGACGTCACTGTAAGCAAGAATGGAGAAGGAATGAGCCGCGGCAACGGATAACCATCCAAGCAGTCCCCTGGAGTGGTTGTGTGGTATCATGGCCGGACCGGGATTCAAACCCATGTCTGGAATGTTAATCCTATGACGTATAACTGCGCCACTTGGCCTGGGTCGGGGTACATGGTAATACTGAACTTGTTTTGCCTCTACGAGATGCAGCTTAACCCTAACATACTAATTACTACCTTTACCGGGGAATGGCAATGGTTAGATTCAAGAGGTTACCTAACTTAATTCCGTAATCAAACACATCCATAAACAAATGCGCATTACACGTTAATAATTAGTGTAGAAGAAACTCGAATAAACATTAAAGGAGTGTTTGTTTCCACTCTGAGAGACGTAGGAAGCATTCCTCCACACTCTGGAGACGTCGTGTGGGTCCTTTAGACGAGAGACGATCCACCAGAGGTTAGGAACTCGGCAACGATCTCGGCATGTAGAAGGGTCGGTCGGTAAACATAATCAAAAGTCGCCCATGATTCCAAAAACATAGCTAATTGTTTACTTGTGTACGCATATATCGTATGTTGCTTGACATTTTAGATAACTATTTTTGCTTGTAATTGATTTTCATTTGCACATTAATTCCTACTTCATTAGTAGTTAACAATAATTTGTTGTTATTGTAAATATTATTTTGCATTTTCCAGTTTATCAATAACTTTCAAATAATTTTTTTTATAACTTAGGATTAATTTCGTAGGTATTAATTTATAATGTTCGATCTTGCTTAAAATAGTTAAGTGATAGAGATGGCTTGCCGCCTTAACTTTGCCATAAAAAAGACGATAGTAAATAAATAACTATTACACGCTAACCTGTCGTAAAACTAAGAGGTTAGTGGCAGGAGGTCATACGTAGAGAAGTGCGTCTCAAAGAAAAGCTGCAACTTTTAGGCATGCAGGGAGTATACTTACTACTAAGAACATGCATCGCGGCTATACCCATTGGAATTGGGCAAACATGGGATTGCGGCGTTAATGCCTTAAGCTGTTTCGCCTGCAGAATTTCGCCTAACTGGCGTTTTGCAGACATAAAAAGTTTTGCCAATATGTGTGTATACACAGTGTAGCACATCCCATTGCAGCATTCAGTTGGAGTGAACTGGCTAACATGCAGCCGGCCTTGCCAGAGCGTTGCGTCTTGGCGAATGTTGGTTGTGTGGCACGTAGCGTGTACACGCGAGCAGGTGTCGCAACACAGTACGACCACAACCAGCTGTGTCACAACCGCCCCGAGTACTGGTATCGTTTCGCTGACGTCACCACTCGACTGGTCTGCGAGACCTGTGGCGTCACTAGTCGCCAGCGACCAGCGCATCGACCGAGACAAGCGTACTTCCGAGTAATATGTGAAATATTCAAGGTCACGCCCCCCCTCCCCTCATCATTGTTGACACTTTCTACCGTTCGATCCGTGTTCTTAAACACTACTCTGGGAACAAAATAAGTAACATTGTGTAAGTTCCCCCCTCCCCCCACATTGTTGACTCTTTCTACCGTTCGATCCGTGTTCTTAAACACTACTCTGGGAACAAAATAAGTAACATTGTGTAAGATCTGTAAGTGTTTTGAAATACTTGCTTCTTGGCCAGTGCTCAGGCTGTGGAACTGCTCAGGCTTGTAAAGAATGCGGGCTTTAGTTCCCACACTGGATAGAGAGTGAGTGGAGTTTTACCTGTCGAGCCAGGGCCAAGGGTAGCTGTGTTCCCTATACAAAGAACCCAGTCTGCCAGGCTGTGGACTTACAATAGAGTAAAAGCTGAGCACAGCTAGAGTAGAAGCTTATTTACAACGAGTATGTTATACTCAATTTCATGTTAAGTTCAGTATATTTCTAGTAATGTAGTGCGGGGCCTTCCGCCGCATCTCTTTTGTCTAGGAAGAAAACTGAGTGTTGGAACATATGCTATGATCAATCTGGAAGTTCCACGTTATCGGTATATTTATTTATTTCCACTTTATTTATACTGGTGAAGTTAAGGCTTCAATGCCTTCTCTTACACTAAACCAGGTATAACTCAGTGTACACATACGTAAACATAAAAAAAAACAAGAAAAATACTTATATTAACAAGAGGCGAAACAGAAATTCGAGTACGTACTAGATCGATCGCGGGAGAAAGTATGGAATACACAGTATGTGTACAGAAAACTGCGTCACACTTGGACATGTATTCTTGTAACGCGCCTTCTGTATCCCATCGAATATCCTTCGTCTGCGTGCAACCAATCACAGGAGATGCGAAACTTATATGTATATATCAAACCCACGCATTCAAATGTTTACTGATGTATAGTTTACAGCAGGCATAACAGACAACTGTGTACATTATAAATAAAAATGTATACAATGAAACATTAAACACTATTAAACATAGACCATGATATATCAGTATGAAAAAAATTGCCCAACTATCATGATCATGCAATTATATGGTGCGAAATCTATTTAGATAGTTTAAGTCAAGGAAATTTCACTACTATTGAGGCCCTAGTGAAAACTGACAAAACTCTCTGCGTTTCAAGGTTACAAACTACAAGTCGGAACAAATAGGGAGAATGGATATTTTATTGGTAGATGTTAAACCGCGCGGCACAAAATAAAATAAAACGAAGTCTTTGGCCACCACTTCGCCCACCCGCATCGAAATTGAATATGCCATTTATGTTGGTCGGGACACTTAACCAAATTCAGATTGGATAAGTCACATTCCGCGAAATATTTTCCGCGAAGGACACGTGGTCAGTAACCAAAGGAAACTTCGGTGTATACGTAGTTCTTCTAAACCAAGGCTGCCAGGAACTCTGCGCAAATAACTTATCTATAGATGTTGGCATTTCGAAGATAGAAAATAACTTATCTATAGATGTTGGCATTTCGAAGATAGAAAATAAATTATCTATAGATGTTGGCATTTCGAAGATAGAAAATAAATTTGTTTCCCGCGACTTTGCCCACTCGGAATTTGGATTTGTCGATGAATCAGGTAGATTGAAATTAAATACAGCTTTTACCCAAAACCAAGCCCGACAGGTATTTGTTCTGTTGTTTTTGGCATAGCGTAAATAAATACAATGAAGTACAAAAATTAAAAATGGACATAAATTTATGAAAATAAATTAATAGAAATAAATAAACTAATTAATGAAAATAAAGAAAATAAATATACACGAATAAATGAAATATGAATGTATAGAAGCATCCGCCGATAAAAAGGTTTAGCTGCAGGTTGTAATTAATTTACTTGAAAACAATTTTACACTGAACAATATTTTGTTTTTTCGAACAATCGGATGTTTCTCCAAACAAGTGAATTTATTCCCTTTAACCGAGCGAAACATTTAAACATAACTTGTTGAGTAAACTGATTATCTAACTGTCCTATCATACTTTTTAAACGCATTTATGGATACATACATAACTATTTTGCATGTACATTCAGGTAATTAGCTTGGTTACCGTCAAAATTATAAATATCATGGTAGTAAAATATTTTGTTTAAAATTAATAAGTGTACAGTTAGCTAACAATCACATGTGTCCATTGTTGTCCTAGGTTTTCGCGATAGCAAAATCAGCTTGGTGCAGTACTGTACTGACATGTGCTTGGTTGGCTGTAGCGCAACACGCCATTTGATGAGCTTAGAATTTACAGCTCGAGAGTTCATTTTTAACGAACAAAAACAAAATATTTCAGGAACAAAAGAGTTGGTTGCACAGACAAAAAATTAATTTTGCTGCACAAAACTATTTTCTTATCTTCAACATAATCGTTTTCTCAGTTAAAAAAAAAAAAAAAAAACTAATAATACCATTCCTCAAAGCTTATGGTTCACAGTTATCAAATACAAATACCTAAGCTCTTTCAAATGAAATGGGCAATGTACATTTTCATAAAAAAATTATTGTAGTACTTAATCGTGCTGCAAGCTCATGCAAAAGAGCCAAGTCTAGCGAAACACAGTGTGTCAGTCTGCCTGGCCGAACAAGCTAACCTCAGAAACCACAACCATTTTGAGAAACTTTCACTCCATGACATAAATCCGATAGCGAAAAGAGATAACGAGCCAGCAGTCTGCTAAGTGCTTTTAAACTCTCCTACCTTTGTCCCTCTGCCGGCCACTAGCCTGAAGAAGTTCTAAGACTCGCCACTGCGATCTTCTGCAACAGCACTGCATTGACCTGAGAATGTCCTCAAATTTGAACATATTTGTCTTCAAAACGATCAATTTTATGCTTCTTATGGCCGTTAAGGCATTTTCGGACATGGCACTTATGTGTGGCAGCAATAAAAGTGTTGGTTATTATTTCTTCTGTAGAATGCCGTAGTTATTACCTTGGTACACTGTGTATGTGCTGAGTGGGAAGTAATTTCCTACGAGTCTGCACTCATAGCTAGCGAAAATTTGATGCCTTTTATGTAGGCCAACACTAGTTTGGCTTTCTCGGATGTTCTAGAGGTGTTTTCTAGCCATAATGACATGAATGTAGGGTGTCCTATTTTTATCTGTGTCTTAATATTGTATAATCTATAGTGGACAATTTCTCCAGTCTTCACATTGACCTTATGCAGAGGTTAAAATAATAATTATTTAATAGCAGAAACATTTTACTTACGTAAACCAAATTTCATCAGAACAGACGGTTGTATGTTCACATGGTCAAGACCTGGTACATATATTTTCAAAAGGTCTGGTATTGTGAAGCGACCGATTAATGAAATTGATTATTAAATATCTCCACCAAATTAAAAAAAATTAACAAAATCATGTATACCCAACAAAAATAGCTTAACAAAGTAGTGTATGAAATTTCATCGAGATCGGCCAACAAAATTGTAACTAGTGCTCCACCTTAAGAACTGGTGTAATTTTTTCTGTTGTGGAAGTAATGTTTTAAGGGTATTTACTACAGCTGGTTTCTTATAACAGTCCACAGTGGTGTATTCTGCCTGCGGGCTGGCAGCTGTCACATTTAAATAGGAAATCCCATGTTAAATAATATTTCACCTCGGTGCGTTAATTTTAAATATGGTCGTTTCAAACAAAATGTATTCTTCATGAATTGTTTAGGACAAGTTTCCAACAGCGGAGATGTGACCAGAACACCTATAGCATGTTTGCAAGGCACTTTTGAAATGTATGTTTTACAAAAAAGTACATACTGCCGTTCAATATTGAAAATATACGCTCGTTGGGATCTTCTCCTAAAAAATTAGCGAAGTATAGATTTTGTTTGAAACGCTTATCTTTACAATTACCGCACTGACGCGAAATTCCCTTAACATGAGATTTCCTATCTCAATATCGCAGCTGCCAGCCGCTCGCTTAGTGAGGGGTAGGTTTTGTGTGAGGCGAAAGTCGATGGATGATCCTATACGGACGACGCCGACAGGTGTATGTGCAGCAATATCGTCTGTACGCCCAAGAAGCTCAGCTCGCGTGCAAACTACTCGAGTGAACGGGTCTTTAAGCGCTGACCATATACCTTCATTGAACGCGACTCTGTAGCAATGTCAAATCTGTATCGTAGTTTATTATGTGTCAGCGCATTTTGCTGTGCTGGTGGGCGCGGAGATAATGCTTCCAATGTGTGTAATGTTATGAAAGTACCATTAGGCCATCGCCTGGAATATACTTTGGTTTCGTAGGTAAACATTTGGGGACGCGTTTAGCAGTTTCTTCAAAAAACAATAATTTATGAAACACTCTGCAGCGCATTTCAAAATAGTCCGTCGTATCTTTCAGTGGACTGTCCGTCCATCCGTCGTTGTAATTCGGCAGTTTATAGCCATTCACATAAATCCGCCGTCCGCCATTCCTTCTTTACGGCAAGATTTCTGTCTGACAGTTAACATCGTGATCTTTCTTTACTTGGAGATGTGTTTTGGTTGGAGATACATTTTCAAGAGAAAATACTGTGATGAAATATTTTTCACGTTATAAAAATTATTATTGTTCATTTTTTTTTACACTTTTAATTTACCACTAAAGCGAAACAAACTCGCATCCACCGCCTTGCATTTTATTTCAAAGTTTGTATTCACGTCTAAGTAATGACGGCACACTTATCTGAAGCTCTGCTAAAGTTCTACTTCTAGGATATTCCTCCGCCTCGTGTAAACAAAACTAAACCATGTCTGGAAAATTGCACCAAAGAAACAACGCATCGCGATCGCGTGCGCACACGTCAATACTATTTTACTAGGTATCATCAACACACCAATTTTACTAGGTATCACCAACACACCAATTTTACTAGGTATCACCAACACACCAATTTTACTAGGTATCATCAACACACCAATTTTACTAGGTATCACCAACACACCAATTTTACTAGGTATCATCAACACACCAATTTTACTAGGTATCATCAACACACCAATTTTAATAGGTATTACCAACACACCTATTTTACTAGGTATTACTAACACACCTATTTTCTCCCTGTTTTAACCGCATAGAATACAAATGAAATATTATCATTTATAAATAAAATAGCAGTAAAAGTTTAAGTTAACCAAAAATAAAGTACGTTTATGTTAAGACGCTCATGTTTCATGCCATATTTAGGAAATAACCAAACACGTAATGCATGGGGTGATTTCTCAAAGGTTCTGTTCAAAACGTATACAGAAACCGCTACTGGACTATAACATTCACATTGCTACTTGACTCTTCGCTTTATACATACGCCAATCAGCAAGTGAAAACGTGACATTGTTAGAAAATAAACGTGTCAGTAATATGCCACTTCTCACTCTAAAGTGCACAAAGCAGAGAAAAGAACAACGCGCCTTGCCAGAGTGTTTAAACTTTCCCCGCAATGAAACGTCAGGATTTGGACTAATTCTCCTTATCCGCGGCCTACCTAACACGAAACCTGCGTGCCAGCGTGTACATCTTAGCAGTTAAAGTACAGTGACTATATTTTTCCAAAGATTGATTTCGAAAGTGCTTACTATACCGTTAGCAACCCGTAGGAACGTGCAAATCCCGCTTTGATTCAAGAAAACATTGGAGGAATTCAGAGTTATTCAATGGCATGAAAGACAAAATGACCGTGATTGTGACGTCAAAGTAACGCTATACATGTTTCAATAAATATAATTCAATAATTTTAAGGAGGTTTGAAGTGAACTTTGATCCTGTGAAATGCCCTAAAGATTGTTTAAGTTAACTATCTGGCAGTATGGAGTTATTGTAGGAAATGAGTGACACGTGGTCAGTTACTTGTATACAATATTCCGGATTATCGTCGCCAAATTCGTTTGTTTGGGAAACGACAGCAGTAGGGGAAAATAGTTTTGCCATATTTTATAGAAACTTTTGTGAGCCAGAAAGTGACGTGAGAAGTCTACAGCAATGGTACACGCTGTTCACGGTAAAGTGAGAATTTTTTAAGCCACTTATAAGTCTTTCCTTTCATCCAATTTCCATGCCCCTGCAGCTTTTTTTATACAATCATTGCAATGTGACCAATAAACACAGTGTATACATTTCATTACCCTCTAAATTGAATGCCTGAGGCTTCAATAATATATCTTTATTAGTGGTTAATGCCTGTTGGGAGGGCCTTACTTTACTGTGAACAGCCTATATGCAGTAGTAGCGTCGTTCCATTGTACGAGGTAGAGGTTGGGGGAAAGGCCCACACTCTGCAGGGCACAGTTTCCACTGGGCGTCCCTTCCCACTCCGAACAAAGGTTTCTTCACCTGCACAGCTACCTGGAGCATCGCCTCTAGCTGCCCTGCACGCATCCCACCCGTGATGTCATGTTCGTCGAACACGAGTCAGTGGAAAGGCCCCTTAAAACACTTATCAGGTAAAACCAAGTGTTGAGGAAAAACGCGCGCGTGCCCTGCCCGAGCTGGGAGCCAGTGAACAAGCGATGACAAAATTGTGGTACAACTCAAGTTGTGCTGTTTTTTTTTTTTCAGGAGGACTAATTTAGTTGTATTAGCAAAATGCCTTACTCCAGCGCATTTTCACACTGTAATATCCCACACAATAGTATAACAAACAGTATTTAGAAAGCATTGCGAGGGGTGACACGTAACATAAACAAGTTTCGCGTGTTCCGTTTCCTCTGAAATTTTAAGTGGCGAGTGTTAGGTTTTAATGCAACAATCTCATCAAAAAAAGTACAG
This sequence comes from Dryococelus australis, assembly GCA_029891345.1. Taxonomy (NCBI): domain Eukaryota; kingdom Metazoa; phylum Arthropoda; class Insecta; order Phasmatodea; family Phasmatidae; genus Dryococelus; species Dryococelus australis. The sequence goes on from CM056999.1 coordinate 176,949,631, forward strand.
CGTTGTGACAATAGTTTAAAACACTGTTGTCGTGAGCAGAGACTGCCTACTTTCAGGTATTTGTTGTGGCTTTGGTACTTTACAACTCATACGGATGGCGGCATTAGCAAGGACTGAAAATGCACGAGAAGCCCAGGAAAAATATATTTGACACAAATATCCACAACACAGGACGGGCATCCGAGCCTTCAACATGGGGGAGTCAGTTCTCATGTGGCTACATCCACTTAGCAAGTCAAAGGCGCAGTTTAGTGCCGGCCTCGCCAGCAAGTGGGAATGTGGTCGGTCGACGGGAAAATGTCTATTGGTTAGAAGACCTCCGAGAACGTATTTGCAAAGCAACACGGGGGCAGATCCGACCATTTCCCCACGAAAGCCCGGAGAGCTATGGAGTCGGCACCTCCCACGCCAGACTCCGAATACGCAGCAACGCCACTCGGAGGAGCAGCAGAACACCCGTCAGAAGACCCGTCCCTTACGACGTCAGTAACCCCGGCGACGGCGTCGCCTCACGCCGAGTCGGACACCCGGGGCACCTCGTCCCCCAGGGAAGTTGACACTGAGGGAGGGGCGCCTGCCGAGCCCTCAAACACACCGCCGTCCGCCATAGAGGCTGTAGCACCACTAGCTCTGACGGCTACTCTGCTGGCATCCACGACGGGCCGGGAGCCTGTCGGCACGTCCACGTTTACGCCGAGTCAGAGACCGCAGGCACCGAGGAGTCCACGTCAACGCCTGTGGCAGGCTGCCGCCGCGCCAGGTCGGTACGGGGTACTGTGAACGAGGTTCCGCGGCCACGCCACCACACGTCACCGTGAGAAAGCGGGGCAGACCAGTGAAGAAGACGATCATGCTACAGCCTACAGCACACGTCAGTGAGTGAGTGAGTGAGTGAGTATTCCCCATTCAAACAATGTAGGCGTATCGTCGATGTACGCAGAAGAGCCAGTCAAGTGCTCCGAATGTGAGAGGTGACCTGTAGGTTGTGTTCCTGTGATAAGGAAAATCTGCGTGTAACGAGAGACATCTAAGAGTAAGCCAAATGTAAATATTATTTCAGAAGTGTCTTGTAATTAACATCTTCAGAAAAACATAACGTCACTTTGTTGAGCAATTTTCTACAGGTTGGCTGAACTGTGGAAGAACTTGCTGCAAACACGTAATAAGATCTAGTATCAAAGAGAACAGAGGCAAACTTGGTAATATTTTGCAGTATGTTGTAAATAACTGTTTTGTGTTTGTATATATTAACTAGTAAAGATCGTTAATCTGTTTGTAAGATAACTCACGTTGATGTCAGCATTAACTTTAGTCTTGCCTGAAAGCAGCCAAATTATTAGTAATTGGCTTAGTAACGTAAACATCACAGTCACGTGTGTTAGAGTTGTCTAATGTTGTAAATATTAAGTATCTTATTGTTTAACTTAACTGTTTCGAGAAAAGGAAATCTTGAATAGTGTATGGTGAATGTAAACTTTCAATCCGGTGTAAATTCTGGCAAACGGAACCACGCAAAGACTGAAACAGTGCTCTGTGTTCTCTTCTCTATTTGATGTATGATGGTCAAGTGCGCAGTTTTTTTTTTTTGGGGTCCGGTTTGCCAGACACTCGTTTCTCACTTTAGCGCACGGACGAGATAACGGAATGCCTAGGCCGTGCAAATCTCTAGTAGTATATGTAACTTTCACTCTGCTGTGTGTTCAGATAGGGAGGCCACAGGCAGGGCCTAGACGCAATACCGTACCGGACCAGGCGGCCACAGCGGAAACACGCCTTGCGAGTGGGGCTTTGGGGCACAATTTTTCTTTAAATAAAAAAAAAATACTGTATAAATTTTTTTCCCAAGGGTCGAAAATTATTCGGTGTGCCGACCAATATGTTTGCTTTTTCTTTCGATTCTTAGGCACACTATAATCTAAAGGCCGCGCGTTATTACAGACACCAGATTCCCCTCGCGACACTGATACACTCTCCCTAGACATCCACTACTTCATCTACCAACTACGATCAGGGAGAGGGAGAGAGGAAGATTGTCTTGTGTGTGTGACACCGTGAGAAATGAGTTCTTCTACCCGACTCCTTTACTGCAACAAAACCCTACAGCCTGCACCTGCCTCGGGCTGCCTACACAGCAACACTGCAAGTAGTGAGAGCGCGCCGCAACAGGCACAGGGCCGACAAATGTACAGCCGCCCAAATAGAGGGAAATATATTGCTGATGTGGGGACAGTTCTACATTCCCGCATAAGAATTTGTTTCTCTTCTCACTCGTTGCCCAGATGAGTTTATGTCGCAAGGGGGGAGGGGGCGAATTGATGCATGGCGTCTTCTCTATAATAATAAACGACTGCTACTCATCAGTCAACTACACCCTTGACAGCTCGTCCACGAGTCATGTCGCTGCCGCCGAAGTCTGCAAGACTGTATTACCTACCGGGCGGGGACAGGCGTCCCATTGATAATTATTATTTCGCGCAATGATCCACCGAGACAATGCAAGATGTCCGTGGCAAGTACCGCAGTGCACCGCTATGATGCCACCACATACAAGATACATGGATCCTGGTGCTCTCCACTACGCTGCCCACTCAGAGGACCCAGCGGACAGTAACCTGAGAGTAGAGCTCGCCTCGAGGAAACACGCATTAAGTAATTGCCGAATCCACCCAGCTTTACACAGGGTGCCTTCTCCTATTTAACGATAGGGTATTTACCCTTCTATACACTCCGTGGGGGAATTAGGAGTCAGCACTTCTGCCATCAGTGTTTATTTCACTTCGGTAAATAAACACAGATCGTGCCAGTCATCTCAGCTTTCACTCCAAGCTCCTTCCTGTGTCACATCGGGGCTGCAGGATTTGGCAGGAGACAAGGTTTTGATACTGCCGAAAGCACATGGCACAACAGAACAAGTACGTCCTTGGTAGGCTACCCGTTTCTTGTACGTCGTAGGAGGAATTGCAGAGCCACGACATTAGGACACCGTCCTGTAGAAATTGGCTTGCCAGATCGAAGTCGCCCCTTCCTCATCGCTCTCTGTGGTGCAGAGGAGTTCTTCTTTGAGTTCGGGGAGACCAGTGACCCCGGGACCGTCACCACACCACCATTGGAAGGCCACCCATTCCTTGCTCCACGTGGAAGGAATGGTAGAGGCATGACATTAGGTACACTCCCGATGGATTGGACTTGCAAACCAGGTGCCCAACTCTTACCGCTCCCCTAGTGGTGCTGAGAGGGCTACAGTCTGGTGCAGGGAAGTCTACTCCCACGGGACATCCGCACACTGTTAAACACTGACATGTCAACTGCCCAACTCCTGCTGCTCTGATCTATACCACATGCTGTACACCCACAGGGGTGGAGTTGAGAGACGGGCCAGAAAGGCGAGGGCAATTCCTAGGCTTTCCCAGGGAGTATGTATCTTTCATAGTGGGTCCAGGTTACTTAGTCCACGGGAACAAGCTGCACTTTAACGATACCTCAGCATACCAGTTCCAGACATCGGATTGTTCGAGCCACCCACCATAGTCGTGGGGGGATACCATCCGGTAGTGCACGAGGTACTCTTTGCCATCAGACAGCCAGACAAACCCGAACCACAGCCAGAAGCACCCGCACCGGAGCAAATCACAACCCAATCAAGCAAAACACCATTCAATGCGAATACACGGGTACCCGCCAACCCCACGCCATCTCGCCGAACTGCTGCGCCACTACCCAAGCCGGTACCTCGTAGGGGTCAAGATCGTAGGGCCTGACTTCGTGCCCAGCCATCTACCTATGAGGCCCATACAGTACACAGGGAGGGCACCTGCACCCCGGACCGCATAAAGTAGATTAGACACGACTCGCCTAGCATCACCCAAGTTACTTAAGGGCAGACGCAATCTTACAGCGGGACTGTCACATGTCAAACTTGTGTGATAATTTTGTGAATGTAATTATATTTGCAGTAATAGGGCTAGAATACATTAAAAAATTTGTGGATGCTTACTAGGAAAATGTCGGCTGAGATGGAAGCACTTCTTTCTCTGACCAAAGGTCTAGGTTGCCAAATTACTATTGTAAATGAAAATGTTAAAATTCGAATTAATAGCATTATAGAAAATGTGCATTAAATAATAATAGTAAAATGGATAGTGTTAGTGAATCCGTAAATAGCCAAATTGTTAGTGTTTCTGAACTCGTAGATAAGAAAATAGACAGTGTGAACGAAAATATATACCGAAGGTAGAAGGTGTAAGCGAATTAGTGAACAATAAAATAGACTGTGTGGACAGGAAAATCGACAGTGTAACAGACAGTGTGAATGAAAGAATAGACAGTGTTAATGAGAGGTTAGACAGTGTCCAGTGTAGGGTGGACCAGGAGGTGAGCGCCCTCAAGTAAGAATGGCAGGAATTCTTATGGCAACAGGGAGGATAATATACGGGACAGAAGAGGAGCCCACACTTGGCTTCTCCAATCCGACAAGTGCGGGCAGCGAGAAGAAGGTAGATATCACCGCCAGTGTAGCCATCGTAGGGGAGGCGCAGTAGTTCTGCAGTAAGCCCGCCCTCTACGATGGACAGATACCTTGGTGCGAGTATTGGCACCAGTTCCAAATAGTTTCCACCCTGAATGGCTGGGCTGACGAGCAACGGGCATACTACCTGGCATTGCAGTGATGGAACCAGCGATGAGCATACTGTAGTTACGGCCAGAATGACTTCATCTAGAATTTTCCACATTGATGTCGGTTTTGGAGATACGTTTCAGTGACCAATACCCCAGACATGCCGACCATCGCCAACTGCGAAGCTGCATCCAACTACCAGGGGAACCACTGCAGGAGTTGTGGCAGGACATAGGGAGGCTGTCGCACCTGTCTGGAGTGGTGCTCTGAAATGATATGAGATGCCATCGCAGACGGCTTCTTCGCCAACGCTATCGCTGACACCAAGGTGCGGCAAGCTGTGAAGTTAGCTGCGCCTCACACAATGCAGGATGCCTTGGCCCGAACGCTGGAGGTGGAGTCAGCTCGGCAGGCATCAGTGCCCCGACATCCAGTGTGGGCAGTGATGCTTAATGAAGTGGAGGGCAACAGCATCAAGATGATGCCGAAGGACTTGCAGACGACCGTGAGGGACATTGCCTGTAGGGTGTGCACTATGGAAACTCGCAGTCCCACACCCAAACTGACAGAATGTTGGGATGTGTGGACTGCCAGGGCACCAGATAACCAGCTGGCCTCAGCAGCAGCAACAGCCAGGGAGCAGGCACCAAGGATCAGGTGAGATGGCAACTTCTTCGGGAAACTTGAAAACATCGGTCTTGAGGGACAAAAGGTCGGTAATTGCTGGAGAAAAGACCCAATGGTTTTGCAAGTGTGTTTAATGAAACATTACTTGTATGCCATATTGGTGGAGGGGAGCCTAGATGATGCATCTTCTCAGATAGTCGTTGACACAGAGGCGACTATAAAAATGGTAAAACTAAACATTCTTGTGCCTTCCTCCCAGCAATCATCCAATAAGATCATGGATCACTGTTATTTAACTACAGTTATGGGCGAGACCACACTAGTCAAATGCGAGAGAAGGGTACTCTTACAGATCGGTAACCTTAACATAGAACATGATATATTCATAGCAGAAATAGACGACGAATGCATTAGGTAAGCTGGGATGCTGTATCTATGCTCCACTGGAGGTGTTAATAATATATCTGAGTGTGATATCTGTCTTGAGGAGGGGGACACAATAGGGGTTTGCAGACAGGTCTCACAGGTACTTCCAAGTGTTCCAGAAGCTTCACTGCCACAACATATTGAATGTTAGCTTCCAGATGCCCTGGGGGAACTGCTGACAAGAACAAGAGAAAACCTCAAACTGGCGACAGGAGAAGGCAGTTTCAGAATTGCTACAGAGATAGAGGTGATTTGACCTCTGAAACTGATGACCTTTGCAGAACTAATGTTGCATGCCACCACATTGACACTAGGGATGCCAGGCTCATAAATCAACCACCAAGGCGACTACCACGAGCTTCATATGAGGTAGTTGATGGTATTCTGAAAGATATGAGGAATTTGGATGTGATATAGCCATCAGTCAATCCATGGTCTTCTCCCATTGTACTTATTGAAAAGAAAGATGGCTATATTAGATTTTGTGTCAATTACCGCAAACTTAACAATGTGATTATGAAAGATTCTTACCCACACCCTAGGAGTGGTTTTCTACTCTAGCACTGAAGAGCAGATATTGGCAATGTGAGGTGGCCCTGGAAGACAAGGAAAAGACTACTATTTGTGTCCAAGGGAAAGGAATCTGGCAATTCAAGGTCATGCTCTTTGGATTATGCAATACTCCTGCTACTTTCGAACAACTGATGGAGAAAGTTTAGCCCTTGGACATGTGTCAGGTGTACCTGGACAACTTTGTTGTCACAGGAAGAACATTAGAAGAGCACCTGACATGCCTAGATTCTGTGTTTCAGAAAGTCGCTGCGGCCATCCTGAAATTAGTCCCCAAGAAATGCCACCTTTTTCAAAAGAAAATTAATTTCTAAGGCCATGTTGCATCGGCCCACGGGATTGAAATGGACCCTGAGAAGACCAAAGAAATAAGAGATTGGCCTCTACTAAAGGATAAAATGGGAATGCCAAGTTTCCTGGGCTTATGTGCTTACTACCATCGATTTGTGCCCGTGTACGCCATGATCGCAAAGCCTCTGCATGAAATGACTGAGGGAAAAATAAATTTTTTATTGGACCCCAGAGAGCATAATTTCTTTCAATAGACTAAAGGAAATTCTTGTATCTCCCACAGTACTGGACTTCCCGAGTAGAGAGGGGAATTCAATCTGGATACCGATTCTAGTGATATTGGTATCGGGACTGTGTTATCTCAGATTCAGGATGGAAAAGAGAGGCCATTGGAATATTCAGTAAGGGGCTACACAAGCCAGAGAGAAATTACTGTGTTACATGAAGGGAGCTTTTGGTAGTAGTGAAGGCAATTGCACATTTTCAACCATATTTTTTTGTGATATACACTTCATCCTAAGAACTGATCATGCTTCATTAAGTTGGCTGCTAAATTTCAAGAGCCACTAAGGTCAAATGGAAAGCATGGTGGATACAGAACCTGCAAAAATATGACTTTGAAATACAACACAGGTCTGGATGCCTTCACAAAAATGCAGATGCACTCTCCAGGGGACCATACGAACCGTTCTGTTGTCATTTTGAGCATCATGAGGAAAAGTTTAATATATCATGGAAAGCACAGAGGACTAGAATTCAAGGCCCTGTATCTGGTGATGGGTCATCTACATGGGACGAAAAGGACATAAATTATCAGCTAAGTGACCCCACCTTGCATTCAATATTGGAGTGGAAGGAAACCGGGTGGCGACTAAGATGGGAGAAGATTAAGACTTCCATCCCTTAACGAATTTCGTTTAGCCCACTGAATTTTCAGAGATAATTTGTAACAATATTAACATTATGTTTTATCAAAAATAAATAAATTTGCAATATTTGTTATCTTGTTATCATCTGTAGAATATTTTTTTTGTTTGAAATGGTTGTGTTTAATGTTGATGTCTAGAGACTGAATTCCTGTAACATTAATTCCTCGTTTAAAATGTATGGCTACTTGCTGGCATGGCTGCCTACCCGCAGCTTTTACCCGCCCCATCGCCACGCAAGGCTTCTAGTCGCAATGCGTGGACATGCGGGCAGCACTTTCAGCATTGATCCTATGGTTTTATTGGTGGAATGGCTGAAGGAAGGTCCAATGCATGGCCCATGAATAGTTTTGTATGTATCTGATGCGTATATTTTGAGATGCCACACTTTGGAAAAGTTGTTTTTAGTAGTTTTGGAACCCTCTGAAATGACGTTTATAACGTGCATGTCGTCTTTAAAGTGTTTCAACAACCCACCTCGGAAGATTGTGTTACTTTTGTAGACCAGCAAATTGTAGCCAAGTATAATAGTTTCGTGGAGAAACAAGTAATTCACATCTTGTAGAACGCAGTTGAAGGTCCAGTTACCTGCAGGTGCGCTTGGCCTTGTCTCACAGAAGAGAAGGGTGCCCTTGAAGTGAAGACAGGTGCTGAGAGCTCCCAGGTTGGTAGTCATGCATGGCGGGTCGCTGTGCTGTAAGACATGTGGCCCACTGGAGGTAGAGGCTGCCTCATGTTCTCACTACTTACCGACCAGAGAGCGCAAGGCAGGTTGCGAGGATTACAGCGCCAACTATACACCTCACCACAACTTCTGCATTATCCGCTTGCACACAACTACAGCCTTCATTTGGTTTTGTCTACCCACTACCGGCAAACTACTTCAGTTTCCTTGGAAATTATTTGCATCTTGAAGAAGTGGACATTCCCTGCCTGTGTCTCATTTTCCTGCATATGTCCGTGTAGTTTTTGCAGTGCATCACACGAAGATCGTGTTTCCCATGTATGATTTACAAGCCTTAAGGCGACTTCCTAGTAAAAAAAAATCTGTATAATCGGCGTATACGCATATATGCGTATCCTAGTAAATTAGTGTTCTGGGAGTACTACTTTTTTTTTTCTAGGAAAGTTAAAAAACAATAATCTACAGCTTCCATTTTTTTTACATTTATCGTATTAAATATTTTCAAAAGAAAAAAATAATGAAAATTGTTGTAGGACTTCCATGCGCAGTTTGCTTAAAGGAAATGAGAAAAGTAAAAAGAGGCATCTGTAAATAAATCCATTGGCTTTCATCGTGTGTGAGGACACCCTGTGCTGTGAGATGTCTCACATGATTTCGGCTTCCCGTACGTGAGTGAGTGTATTCTTACTGACTGGCTTGAGGCGCCCAGTAAAGTTGTCAACAATGCAGGGGAAGAAGTCTCGTGTCTAATGTTTTAGGTTAATATTTGTGAAAACTGAAATTATTTATTTTATTTTCTGCGTTTTCACTATATATAAGTATAAGAATTAGAAAACATGTAAACTATTCACTTCTGTAGTTTTCACATTTTCACTTGACCGACGCATGAATAAGTGTTCAGGACCATGACAATGTTAATTGTACACATGGTGGAATAATATGGTAGTCCCAGCTTTCTCGCAGCATGCAACTAGGATGACGAAGCGCTCTGATTGGCTGTTGTCTGGTAGGCGTGATCTGCGAACGTGATGAGACACTGATTGGCTGTTACTGCTTTGTCTGGTAGGCGTGATCTGCGAACTGGACGAGACAAGTAAACTACGAATTCATAAGTATGTCACCTAATTAATTCTGCCAAAAGATGGCAAAATCAATATTGTGATGTGAATACGAGTTCGTAGTCGAGTCGTTACGTCTGTATTTGTGTGCGAGGTGAGTAGTTAGTAATGTGTAAGAGTACTTTCGAAGCTTCCTTTTTAAAAATGCGAACAAGCTAGAAAAACCAGAAATCTTATATGGCAGGGAGGGCGCGAAGTGTTTGGAACACTTTTTTTTTTCTTTCGAGTATGTAAGTATTAAACGCGCACCCAATTTGTTGATCTACGAAAAGAGACATTTCATACGAATGCTGTAGAGTCTATTAAAGATACTACACACATTGTAAACAACATTTCGGACTCTCCAACTGAGCAAAAACGGACTTTTCAGTGTGCTGTGTCTCGAAGTATACGAGTCGGCTACATACAAAAATACTGAAGGAACTTCGTTACAGACTTGTAACTGATAAAATAATAGTGTCACCATCGAATGTGCCATAGGTAGAGAAAGCGCTATGAGAACATTTCACGTAGCGGCGACGGCACACTTGATGCGCGTGGCAATATCGCCCTTACATAAGCAGTGACTCAGAAGCGGGGAGTAGACCCCGGGTGCAGGCCAGGGGAAGTCCTAGACCAGAGGCTTTCTCTCAGCACCTTGACATCACAGACTGTAACACGCCACAGTCTCCTTACAACACTGAGTGAGGCCACGCCGATTCTTTCCGCTTCACACCAGCTTCTCACTGCTCTCTACACCGACACAAAAAAAACCCTTCCTCCATTGCTTGTGGTTTACGCCGAGAATACTCACTTTTGTTCCTTTTAGCTGGACTTAGCGTGACTCGCGATCCTTTTCCAGCTTTTTGCTGCTGTTCCAGGGCATAGTCTACAGCAGTACACGGCTGCAAGTACAGTCTGGTGCCGAAACAACTCGTGCAAATTATTGCATTTTTAGAATAGACGTGATGTGTAGTTTGCGCCCCACGTTTCGCAGATCTAGTAAAGCGCCAAAGTGAACAGGGTTTGAGTCCCGGTGGTGGCGCTCACAAATTATCGCATGTGGGAGTCGTGCCGGCGAGTTTTCTCGGGTGTCTCCCGTTTCCCCCACCCTTGCATTCCAACGCTGCTCCATCTTCACCTCGATTCACCCGTATCAACTCTCAAGACCTCGCTGTTGTCTTGACCTGGGTAGGTCACCAAAGATGTGCAGAGCTCCAACAGACATCTTATTAGAAAACCGTTTAACGTATCTGAGTGAGGCCTGCTTTCAAAACGTTACGCGTCTGTATACGTTTTTCAGTTCCTTCATTTCTAAAGTATGTTTATGTGATAGTGAAAATGGCTCTAACGGTTGTTTGTAGGTATCAACATTCCGGTACAAAATATTAAAAAAGTAATAGGGACGTGCATGAAACATTAATTTTTATTACGTCATAAAATGGGAGGGTCTCCGCTGAAAGTCTCATAGAGGCACGTTATCAGCCGCAAGACTACAAGCCAGTTCCGTGCTTTGCGCGTAGAGGCGATGAGATAGTTGATGAGCATGTCTCGGTCGCCCCTAGCGCTCCCACGCTTCTAGATCTCAGACGTGCAAAATTCCTTCAATTAGGCGGCCACCTACAGAGCCGTACATATATCTTCATGCACTCACCCCAGTAAAGTATTGTCTGTAAAATCAGCCCAGCGTTTTTACATATACTCGTATCTCAGCAAATAAATGACCCGAGAGTACAAATTTTTTCCAGGAATGATAAAAATGAGAACTATCGTATTACATATACTCACAACAAGAAATAAATAGTAAAAGTAATTGAAAATAGCATTTTTATTGCTTGTGTGCGCAGTTTCAAGGGATATAATTAAAGTACAAAGTGGTTTCTCTAGTATACTGCCTACACAATGCTCTATTAGCACACAAAATTTGTTTTAAATTAATTGAATGATTCCCGAAATATGACATGTCCAACATTTTTAATGGCCGCCATTTTGAAATTAAGTGCTCGGCGTGGTCAAAACCTATAAAAGTCAGGTATCCCTACCAAGTATTGTATGTATACCAAGTTTGGTGAAATTCGGTTTAAGCGTTAAAAAATTGAAAAGGGGGACACGGACACAGAGGAAATTAGGCTAGAAACGGCGTGGGATGGATTTGAGGTGTTTTCATACATCCTCTTACCAATGTGTAATGTAGTTAGGTTAAATTGAATTTGGTAAAAGTATTTTATTAATATAATACTGCTTGTATTTTTAAACTAAGATATAAACAAACACGTTCATCACTGTTTACCATGTGACTATAACAATTGCCTTCTTTTGAGTTAGGTCAATGTTCGGTACATGCGCAGAAGACGAATAAGCTGTGTACCTCATATTTAGCGTACGTCGGCTCCCTGGTATGACTTGTAGCACAGTGATAACTATGCCCTATCTCCAGTGATGCCTTCACACAGCACTGCTCGTGCATTACCGCCGTAAAGCTTGGAGTATATGCAACCTTAAACTTGTTATGTGCTGATAGTTGCTAAACAACAGGGGTCAAAGGTCAAACCTCCCTCAAATGCTGACAGCCAACGCCTGCATTTTCATTCAACGTTTAAAAATCGCACATTGTAACACCGGGGTTGTGTAGATAAGTTAAACCTACGGAGAAAGAAATACAGATATTTTTTTTTTATTATGGCCAACCGTTCAGTGGCCATATACGAGTCCAACATACGACCGTGTGTGAGGCTCCGTACCAGCTACATAGTAGCGATGTGATAAACAAAGCGATTGTTATAGTTGGCGAGGAGATGCGCAATGTAATATCGTGCTGTATGTGGCCGCTTGTTGGTAACATTAAGCATGTGATGCAACTGCCGTGCATCTAAGTGCTATAGACATATATTGTCTTGTATAATCGTATGTGTTACTGTATACTGCCATGACATGATGGACCTTATAATTTGCTGCCTTCAAGACAGCATTACTGTGATGCTGGTGTGGTGTATTATATACAAGCAATATTAATGCTGCCCCTGCTACCAAGTTGTTAGCTATAAAGGGAAATGAACCTTATTTTTATTCCTCAGTTTTCACTTCTGCACCAAACTTCAGTGTTACAATCGGTTATTATGGCACATTGTATGTGCGTTTGTAAAGTATATTTTTATTTTATTCCCCTTTACCTTTATCACGACTTGTGGCTGTTCATTTCGAATCATCCAATGTAGCATATGATGATATTGTGTGTAAAGCACCATTTGTAATGATAATATTCAGTACAGTTAAATATTTTATTACAGATAACACAAATATATTGCCTTTTTTTTAAGAGAGTCTAGAATTTAATTAGGAGCTTTCATGTTTTCAAAATCTTCATAACTGGCAGTATTATGTTGCGCTACTGATGGTCGCCAATGTATTCCTCTGGTGTTGAAATGTTTGTATGACTCTGATTCAGCGATACTCACAAAGGACTTCAATCAGACAATCAGTAAGACGATGAATACATTAATTTTGGAACTAATGGGTACAGATAATGGGGAAGAATTAATGATCAGTAGTGATAATCAAAACATACCACCAAATCATGTATCAACAGTTCCAAACGTTACAGCAATGTCTGTCATTTCACTAGAAGAAACCATGTCTTCTCAAGGTAGTCAAATACGCCATAAATACATGCTTTTGTTGGAACATACATATGTTGGGAATATGCTATTTTTGCGGGACATGTATAACTCGTGTGCAAGTTTCTGCTGCCAGTATGAAAAACGTATGGCAGGTAAAATAGTAGTGAATGTTAGTAGCCGTTAATTGGATTCTTGAAGCGAACAATAAGGTAAATATGCTCTGCTGAAATACTGGAATAGTAATAAGTAATTCCGGCATTGGAAAACTGGGTAATAGGGGCTTGCTTCTTAAAACACACACAGAGAACATAGCTCTACCACATTTGTGATTGCATTTAATATTTTAAAAACGTTCTGTATCATAGAATATGGACACCTTTGAGTAATCTACATTAGTTAAATAATAAGAAAATGGCCAGCATGTGAACGTGAAGTCAGTAGAATGATTACGTTCCTCCAGGGACAAGGGCATGGGGGCTCGCAGCGCCGGATCTGTTCCTGCTTTCATTGCCTCAGCGGCCATCTTGGAAGTCAGTGAACTTAACCTTTGACCATGACCTTTGTGATCTTGGCCTTGAACCCAAAATATTCCAGAACATTCCAAAAAAAAATAAAAATCAAAACAATTACAACAAATATATTATTAAAATTTTAAAAAAATTATAAAAAATATAGCGAATTTACTAACAAATTATTAAAATGTACTTAAAGATTCTGGTCCCCCACAAGACATTTTTCTCTTAACAGTTTTTTATTTCCCTTACACTTAACCCTTTTCCCCTAAAAATTAAAAAAAAAAAAAAAAAATTGTGAAACATTCATAAAAGTCAGCAAACATATGACGTGACTGATTACTACCACTATATTGGATGCAAGTGACCTTCACTTTGACCCTGTTACCTTGCATTACCTCGATAAAACTTGATGAAAAATCATAATAGTCAGCAAAAATAACACCTTAAAGACTATTAGTACCATATTTGATACATGTGAACTTGCCTTGACCCCACGATCCTTAATGACCTTGAAAACGAAAACTTGAAAAACAATTATAAAGGTCAGCAAACATATTATGTTACTGACTACTACCACCATATTGGATGCAGGTGACTTTAACCCCGTGATATAGAATGACCTTGAAAACGAACTCTACAAAAAATATATAAAGTCAGCAAACATATTATGTTACTATTACCAGCATATTGGATGCTGGTGACCATGGCCTAGACCTCATGACATTTAATAACCTTGGAAACTAAAACTAAAAAAAAAAAAAAAAATGTTAGAAATAGAATAAATTCATAAAATTCACCGAGAATATTACTTTTATTACTACTACTACTAATTTTACTCCGGTAAATTGGTTAAACTACCGTCGCTCATGCCCTAAAAAGTTACAATATCCTCCACTATATATGCATCTCAATACAAGCAGCTTGGTTGTAGGTTACAGTCTTTTATGCATCTCGCTATTCACATTCATGTTGTCCTTGTGCGAAAACATTATGACATTTATTACATCGACACACTGTGTAGGGCGGGTTTTGTAGGTAACTACACTTCTGAGGACATGTACAGAAGTCACAAGAGACCTGCTTGTAGTAAACCTGATACCAAGACTGATGAGAAATGCACTTCGCCTTAACATGTCTTAGTAAAAGGTCGCTACGGCTGATCTGCTTACCGCACCTTCCACATAAATATGACATGCAACAAGGATTCTTGGCACATTCAAAGCACTCGTGTCACCCTAGATTGTGGCCGAAAGTAAATGTCTTATAACAAACGTGACACTGATGACGACATAGTGGTTCAGGTAATCACTCGGACGGACCTGATGGAGAAATAAGTGCTGAAGCTAAAGAAGCAGGTAATGCCGGCAATTGTTTTTCTAGTTACCCCAGTCGATAATTTCAATGGCTCCATTAAGGATTTCGTCGTTGTAACAGCTAAAGAAGTCCATGGTAATGTAGCATCTGTAGATGATCGTACAATACTGGCACTCCAAAATGACACCAAAACTACTCGAGTTTATGTTTTAAAATTCATTCAATTCCACAGGGTCAAGGTCACTTGAATCAAATATGGCGATGGTAGTCAGTCACATAATATAATTGCTGCCTTTTATGCATTTTTTGTGACTTAGGAATTTATTAGGGAATAAAGGGGCATTTTAAGGGAAAATGGGAAATTTTTAAGGAAAAAGGAATTTTTTTAGGGAAAATAACTGCTGGGGACAAGGACTTTTAAATGAATTTTTTATGATCCTTAATAATTTTTACATATTTTAAAAATAACTTACTAATTTTAACATTTTTTTAATGTTTTATTTTTATTTTTTGGGTTTTAAGATTACAGTTCACTGGGGTCATGGTTAAATGTCAAGGTCGAGGTCACTAACTTCCAATATGGCCGCCGGGCCGTTGGGATGACAGCAGGAACAGCTGTGTTGCTCCGAGTCCCCGTGCCCTTGTCCCAGAGAGAACATAATCATTCTACTCAAGTCTAAATCAGGGATAGAATTTTGTCCAAATACTTGTATTCAAGTGATAATTTCAGTAACATACATACATATGCTATAAAGATATCAAAGCAAGTAGGCATCCCAACATACAGATTGTTGTTTGAATTATAATGGTAAGTTATTCTTGAAATGTTTTCCAATGGTGTGATGATTTATGAATTTCAGAAAGACTGCAATAGCAAAATGTGTTCTACTAAGAAGAAAGTTCAGCATAATCCAATCCAGAAAGCAAATATAATTTCAAAAATTTTCCTTTGGTGAGTAGTTCTACCTTGTAACATCAAATATGAAAACTGAAATTTCTAAATTATGATTTTTCAAAGCAAAATTTTTTACATTTTTCATGGAACACAGATATCATTTTGAAAAGTAAAGGAATGTTTAAAAACTTGTGATTTTTTCCTATATTAGCATTAATCCTATATCAGAATAAGGAACACAGTTGTTTTACAAAAATTAGTTAAATAGAGTATGGGTGTTTAATAAAGGGCAGTTTTCCTATATTTGTAATTGCAGGTGGATGAGAGATGTCCTGTGGACAGGACACAAGAGGGACCTGGAGCAGGCGGACTTGTATGATGTCCTTGAAACAGACAGCTCCTCCTACCTCGGAGATATTCTGGAGAGGCAAGTTGTTCTAAATATTAGCAACAGTTTTCTCTTGTCTACTTAAAATATGACTAATCTTACATCTTGAGTAATTTATTTATATTATTTCTTTAGAATTTAACTAAACAATATGTTAAGCTTCGTTCTTAATTGCACCACTGCAAAACTTAGATTGCTTGACCACTCTGGTCAGTTTTAACACCTCGGAACATTTGTTGTGCATAATAACCTAACATTGTTAATACGCATATTTTGCCAGTGCTGAACCAAGTGTTTATTATGCCTGAGAATGTGACGTCACGGGGGAAGTCAATGCACTTGAAAAACAATATTATATATTATTTGGCCTTTAAAGGTAGTCCGCTGCAAAAAGAACAGATTACACTCTTAATACTAGAACGTTTAAATTAATCTTAACATGTCTTATTTACTAGTGAGGGGTGGAGTACGCCGGGTTTGAGACAAGCCCTGATTCATGGCTAGAAATTTAGAAAAGATGTAGATATTTCCCATGGGCGCCAGCTGATTTATGCACATGTGAACACGTGGACTCTTGTTCTCAGAGCAGCAACTGGTCGACACCCACGTGGCGGTCTCCTCATGAGCACACGTTTTATCAGAATAAAGTTCAGGTTATGAGAAAAGTTCAAGTTACACAATTTACACTGTTCATAAATTGAGCATGTGGGTTTTCTGGAGTGGGCCAGATCCTTAAAATACGAAATGTACAATAAAGCAACAAGGAGAATAGGGTCAAGAATGGCTGTTTTCAGCTGAGAACATATACATTATACACTCGAACATATGGGCCTGCCATAGGCCAACATGGTAAAAGCACTGTTAGGCACGTGTAGAAATTACGGTGTTAAATCTCCTGGTCCACGAGTCTGACAGAGATAAGAGTGCTTGCATTGGGGGGGGAGCAAAAGTTAACAAAAGGTTCCGGAATGAATAAAGTTACTGTTTCAGCTAAATGTCCACACAAAGAAGTTAGTGGACTCCGTGACACGAAACAGGGGTACTCCAGATGGCCTGCTGGTCTAGAATGAAGCTGCTGGCTCAGAGATCCCGTTACCTAATGGAGATCTTCCGCCATCATTGCGAGGGAATTTGCATAAATCATACACTTGTATAAATGTACATAGGAAAACACTCAAAAGCACAAAACAAGATCCAGAGAAACGAAGAGAGTAACTCCAGCGTAAGAAATTCTGAAAGTCTACATTCTTCTTGCTATGCATGTTGGAAAAATAAGAATTACCTTACATGGGAAAGCGGAGTTAGGTTGGCAGAGATGTAGAAAATTGTTATAAAATACAATATGGCATTTGACACTTCATAGGGACTCAAAAGATAAATTAAAACAATAATTTGATATTACGTTAGGGAATTTGAATTTGGGCATGTGGCAAAAATAGCAGGTATCTGCAAAGAGTGCAAGATGTATTTCTATTACACAACTGACATGCGTGCAAAGTCCAGATCAAACATGTGGACCTGGTACTGTACTATTAAATGCCCGTCTGCAATGAGCCAATCATCTGTTGATTACGAGCTACAGTGAAATACTGGTGGTCAGCTGGTGAGCATTGTCTTGTGGCCCAAAAAAGGTAGAACCATCGCCAATTTTATTTTTAATTATATTTGTTACAGGAATTTTTATTTCATGTTTACTGGCTGAAACACACACATTGAAGTTCCACACAGTTTTTGAAGTGGGGTGGAGAGATTTTAGCAGCTCTTAACAGCAATATCTGGAGAGCCGATGAGGGTGAAGTGAGGTGGGAATGGTGCAGGGCAAGAATGCAAGGATGGAGGAAACAGGAGATCCGTGAGAAAACCTGCCAACTAGTGGCATAGTCCAACGTGGTTCTCCTTTGTAGGATTGGTCAGACCACTATACCACCGCAGCCCCCATTATTTGTGCATGGCATGCAATATATCTCATTACTTGTGCTATGGCATGCAATATATCTCATTACTTGTGCTATGGCATGCGATATATCTCATTACTTGTGCTATGGCATGCAATATATCTCATTATTTGTGCTATGCAATGCAATATATCTCATTATTTGTGCTATGCAATGCAATATATCTCATTATTTGTGCTATGCAATGCAATATATCTCATTATTTGTGCTATGCAATGCAATATATCTCATTACATGTGCTATGGCATGGCTTGCAAAATGTCCCATTTCTTGTGATATGGCTTGCAAGATATCTCATTACTTGTGCTATGGCATGCAATATATCTCATTACTTGTGCTATGGCATGCAATATATCTCATTATTTGTGCTATGCAATGCAATATATCTCATTATTTGTGCTATGCAATGCAATATATCTCATTATTTGTGCTATGCAATGCAAGATATCTCATTACATGTGCTATGGCATGGCTTGCAAAATATCCCATTTCTTGTGATATGGCTTGCAAGATATCTCATTACTTGTGCTATATCATGCAAGATATCTTATTAAGTGTGCTGTGGCTTGCAAAATATCTCATTACTTGTGCTATGGCTTGTAAGTTATCTCATTACTTGTGATATGGCTTTGCAAGATATCTCATTACTTGTGCTATGGCATGCAAGATGTCTCATGCACCAATATTTCGTAATTGCCGACCAATAGAAAATATATCATATAAAATCTCTTGAGAAAAGAATCTTAACAGTTTATATAGGTAAATTATTTTTATGCATTTTTGATTGAAATTGTAACACACCTTCGTACAATGTGTAATATAATGTTTCTCTAACAAGTCTTGTGAACATGTGGTAGATGAATAGCTCTGAATATTAGTAGCCATCACAGGATTCTCATAAGTGTTCTAGAAGGAAGAAATATTACCTTCACCACAGTTACATTTAGTTTTTTATTTTTGCAGCAATTGGCTTAAAGAACTGAAGACTTCAAAGATAAACGGAAAGGATCCTAGCTTATTGAGAGCAATCTTTAAAACATTTGGCAAACAGTACGTGTTCAGCGGACTTCTAAGTCTCATATTCAGCGTGGTCACCAAGTAAGACTCCTTATATGTACATTATAAAAAATGTAGCTATGATGTGTGTATTTGTAAGGGATAACTATAAATTACAAAGTATAAACAACATTAATGTAAGGGTTTTCTACTCTCCTTACTAGTTTCAGCTGAGTAAAACCACGTTTATTTTCGTCAACTTGATATGATTGTTGAATGAATAAGTTGCACCAGCTACTAGATCAGTTTAATTGGAGATATTTTACAGTACCGTATATAATACATTACTTCTGGGGTGGAAGAAACCACACAAAGGAACTTTACTTTAAAATATAATAACTTCAGTACCTGACTTTAAAGATACAGTAATACATGAATGCTTCCAAAGGTTATAATATAAGTAATGTGTAATAGATTTTATTGGTCAACAATTTTAATATAATAGAAGTTAGTAAAAAAGTTGAATTTTCCTATCTATTTCCAGACTTCTATTAAACGACATGGCAATGATGTTGAGGTCAGATTTCCCAAAAGCATCTATATATTTGCCACAAGAAACAAACCAAAAGTTACAACAAATAATAAATATTGTAAACTCCTTAAAAAAAAAAAACCCCTTGATTGGCTTACAGGCTACAATAATTCTGAAACTTTTCCAGAGTGTTTTTCACTTTACCATAAGGAAGAGGCACAGGTAGTAAAAGCATGTCCCATAATTTAATCACCAGGATATAATAAACCTGAGCTTCAAAGTTCTTCTACAGTATTCTTGTTCAGCAGTTTCGCAGCACAAAAGTCTGGTTTAGCAATCATCTGAAGAATGTAAGCTGCCATGTGTCGCATCAACATGAACTATAAAAATGGTACCAATGTTGCAAGCGCACCTTAAGTTACACCTTAAGACATACCACCACTCTACTGTTTTTTCTATTCGCTATAAAAGTAGTAATTCTTTTAGAATAGATCTGCTAGTTTGCTGTCACTCATGGACTGCTCATTATTGTTGAGGAAAATGAGAGATGTTGCCAAAATTATGTGTTTCACTGCTGAGACATCACTCAACATTTGAGAGCTGTGGATAATTCTGTGCATAACTGCCAACTTTTATAGACTCTAAATTTAATGTGCAGAAAATTTTATTTAATCGTTTTTTAAAGTGTACATTATTATATACATTTTTTCCAAAAATACTCATTTTTCAATTTTAACATATTAATGGTTTCTGAGTGAGATTGTGGAGGCACTCAACATCGAGATGTTTAATGATGTTTTCTAATGAGTAATTGTTTCTGCCCATGCATCTTCTGCCATTTCAATGTTTCGGCATTAATGGCTTATGTTTTTTTTTTTTTTTGCCATTGGAAAGTGTAAGTGGTATGTGTTTGTATAAGAATATATTGTTACTTGTAATTGCAGGGTAGCACGGCCCCTGCTCCTAGGGAAGGTTATAGCGTTCTTCACAGTTGGAAACACAATGTCAAAAGAAGATGCACTGCTCTACGGTGGAGGCATGGTGCTACTTGGTTTTGTCTCACAGTTTTTGGAACATCATGCTATATTGAGTGCCAGCTACGTTGGCATGAGGATACGTATAGCTTGCTGCTCGCTCATCTATAGAAAGGTAAGTTAGATAGTGAAAGATTGCTTAGAGTGTCTGTAATGTTAATAATATCTTATACAATGTGGATCAAGCTGCTTAGTGTTTATGAGCAAACGACAGAACAAAGGCAGGATAGGCTTTTCAACGCATTTTTAGCATAAAGTATATTGATCTCTTAGCAGTAGTCGCCAAGCATGTATCCCATCTTGAAAAACTTCTGGATGAAACATGGAACGAAGACAAGGTAAAACTACCGAAAAGACTTTTCATGAATATGCTCTTGAATAACTTGCCTTCTCAGAATACTTTGTGTTAATCAATGAGGAATTAATGCCAAAGGAACAATGCACAGTAAAACTTTTGACTGAAAGACTGTGTACAGTTGAACTGCAGCTGTAGGAAAGAATGTTACCAGTTGAAGAGACAGCCCTGTTGTCAAGACAAATGACCTTTCCTCGAGGAAATATTCAAAAAGGAAATGCACGTAAATTTAGAGAATTTAATGTTGGAGTTTAAAATGAAACTGCTCTCTGCATGAAGAATATAAGGACTGACCATGGCACTCAGTACACATCTCGTAAGTTTGAAGGTCTATAGTATTGAACATCAGCATACACCCGAACAAGGAGGAGCCTCAGAAAGAATGAATCGGACAATTGTATAGAAGTCATGCTGTCAGATGCTGGACTTGACAGGAAGTTTTCGGGTGAGGCTGTCATGACTGCAATTTATCTAAAGAATCGTTCCCCAACTGCGGCTTTAAGAGGAGAGACTCTAGAGGAATCTTGTGCTGGCTCGAATGTGGATATAACTATCCTAAGGATTTTTGGCTGCAAGGCTTAAGCTCGTACTCTAAAACATGCAAGAACAAAATGGGATTCCAGAGCCCAGGAATACACAATGATTGTTACCGAGGCAGAATATGTTGCAGCTACCCATTCAGTTAAAGCTAAATTACTTGGAGGGTTGTTAAAGAATCTCACTGAGTTTTGTAAACAAATTATACTGTATAATGACAGTCAAAGTGCCCAGAAACTTGTGTATAATCCTCTGTTTCACAGTAGTACCAAATATATTGATGTGAAGTACCATGTCATTAGGGAAGCTGTCAAAAATAATGAACTGACTATGAAGTACCTGTCCACAGACAAAATGTTGGCAGATGTGCTAAGTCCTTGCCTCCCATTAAGCATGATTGCTGTATTAAGAGCATGAATATATGTTAATACTTAGCTTCCACGCTTTTGTCCTTAAATGTATCATATTAAGGGGGAGTGTTGGTATATTTAACTATCCGTATTTATTTGGTTAATCTAATAATTGTTAACCAAGGCCACTGAGGCATAGGTATACTTTTTGTTTGTATCCCATGCTGTAGCTTACTATTCTGTGCTTTGTTGATTATGGCTGACTATTATTCGGAAGTACATTTATATGAATATCATATAAGTTTTTCTGGCATTTACAGTTTTTTTAACTTTTAGTATTACAGTTGAATTTGTTACTATTACTCTTGTGGTGCAGTCACAATAGTACATCTCGTATGAAGCATACTATTACTATGTGTACCTAATAAAATAATTCTAGTAAGCAGCTTGAGATCGGTACAAAGTAGGGTTGTGAATTGTCCCATATTTTACGGGATTTCCCATCGAATGGGACCTTACCTCATACATCGGGATTTTCTGACTTATTCGGAATTAAACTGAACATTAATAACACAGTGTCAGTAATTAATCAAATTAGTGATGTGGTTTGTGTTTCTGCTGTAACCAAAGGCAGAATATTTTGTAACAAGAATTAAAAAAATGATGAAAAACTTCTATTTGAGCTACAAATCTGGCTAAATGTGAATTTTCTGCATGCAACTAATATTTTGCTGCTATATGTGTATAGAGGAAATACTGATGTATACTAATAATTTCTGCACATTACAATTAATATTTTTAATGGTTATTAAATAGTATTTTTCCTGATAATTTCAGTGGAGTAGATCTCTAGTGTCTAATTGTCTAAAATGTCTCTTATGGCAAATCTGAAAAAGGTAGTAACTATAGTGTAGGTAGAGATTTGAGAACACATTTACTCTTGTTAACCTAAAAGATTTTGCTATGGTTTTAGGTAATGAAACTAGGCAAGGCGTCCTCAAGACAAACAACAACAGGACACCTAGTCAACCTCATGTCAAATGATGTCAATCGTTTTGACATGGCAATGCCATTCCTGCACTACATATGGATAGGCCCTTTGCAGGTCATTGTGGTAGCATACTTCCTGTGGCTGTCTCTCGGCATGTCAGCCTTTGTGGGAATTGCTTTCATTTTCCTCCAAACAGTGCCTGTACAGAGTAAGTACCTATGTCATAAGATATTTAGTGTTTTTATGGTTTAAATTATTTTATAATAATTGTTAATTTTTTATCTTGAAGAAGTAGGCTGTACTGTATGGCAATATGTATTCACTGATAGAGACACATACACAAAGTCAGGTGAACACATTTTCCACGTGGATAAGCGCTTGTGGTGTTTCGTTGGCTGGGCTAGTGGTGTGTACTAACACCTAAAGAAGCTGACACAGTCAGGAAAACATGACGACCATGCGTCTATGTGAATGATGTGTTTGTCCAACTTTGTGTATATTTGTCTATCTGTGAGTACCTGTGATTTCTGTCTCCATTAAAAAAATCTAATTACTCTAGTTGCATCTGTATGAAAGTATGTATACTGTAAAATTAGTGAGTATAACAATAGAGGTACTATAGTAATACTTGTTCCAGCAAATGTAAACATTTATTAAATATTATACATTTCCCTAAAAACAATTAAATAAAAAACCTCTCTCTAAATTTAATGTACAGTCTATGAAAGTTGGAAGATATGCACTCAGTTATCCAAAGCTCTCAAATGTTTGAGTGATGCCTCAGTGTTACATACAGTTACTTTTTAACAGTTGTTACATAGTTACAATTTAACTTATTTCTGCTTTGTGTACTTTACCGAGATATCAACACACACACAGTCTGCCTCTTACTGTCCTTTAGCCATTGACACAACACTGTGTATAATCAACTGTCATGGCTGCCAACCTCTGACATTCTCCACCAAAACACAATATCCTAAGACATAAAACCCCTCCCCCTTACATAACAAAATCCTGTGTCCAACCATGTTTTTTTTTCATAAACTAGGTCATGTGGTGAGAACCTGTGAGGTGCAACTGGAACCCTGTTATCCTCTTCCTTTTGCTTCAACTCGTCTGCGATATCTGGGTGTACTCTGTCGAGGCATGTTCTCAGTTGACAATCTATACGCAGCTCTGCTGGGCTGGTCTCTAGTGGCTGCAGGTATTATGTACTGTGTTAACAGCATTCCAGCTAGATGCTGTGAATGGTCACTGCCACTCATTTGTTTCCGCATCTCTTGTGCTGACTGAACCATCCTCTCTGTCTGGCCATTAGATGAAGAATGGTATGGAGCTTTCTTAATAAGCCTGATACCATTATTATCTGCAAAGTTGGCAAAAAGCAGCAGCAGCACTGTCACTAACAATCATGTCTGGAATGACATGAGAAGCAAATAGGTTGGTAGTGTTGTAATCACACTTCTATCATCGGTGGATGGCACTGGCAGCACCTCAAGCCATTTTAGAGTACAAATGAATGACAACCAGGAATGCCTGCCCCTGAATAGGACCAGCAAAGTCCACATGTAGACGTGACCATGGCAGCTTGGTCTATTCCCATGGATGATTAGGGGCCTTTGGTGGTGAATGTGCGTACATTAACAGATCTTGCACTGCTGTATCATATCTTCCACTTCGTTATCAAAGACAGGTCATCAAACATAGCTGCATGTCAATGCCTTCGTTCACACCCTGATGACAAGCATGTAGTGTCTGCGAGTACCTTTCAGGAAACACACTTTGTGAATTGATAACTCATGTTGTCTCATCGCAAATGGGCTGGAATTCTTCTCCTAAGGTATTACTTGGCCATCCCCTCCACACCTATGAGGAAACTCTAGATAGTATAGGATCTGGTGTGCCGTCAGAAGGAGGGGGAGGGGTATCTAATGTTTGAAGAAGAAGTACTTCAGTTGGTGCTGGTATGTCTGCCTCAGGGAAGGATCGTGGAAGATGTCTGAGGCCATCTGCATTGGCTATGCAGACCGTGGATTGTGTTGTAATACAAAATCGTAAACACTTATAACACTCCAGCGAAGCATTCAGGATGAGGTGACCTTGTCAGTAGTAAACAGCCCTAATAATGGTTTATGGTCAGAGTACATCTCATATTGTCATCCATAAACATAATTATGGAACTTCTTGATGCCAGCAATGATACTTAACACTTCTCTGTGTATATTTGCATACTTCCGTTAAGTAGACGTCTTGGTACGGGAATAAAAACAAACTAAAACTTCTTCCCCATTGTTTTCAGTTGACTCAGGACAGCACCAATCCCATACTGGGATGCATCACATGTTAAAACAAGTTGCTTATTTGGGTCATAGTGTGTCAGAAAGGGGTTAGATACTAGAAGAGCTTTTGTAGCTGCAAAAGCTTCATCATGAACCCGGAGTCCATTTCCACTGTGCAGATTTCTGTAATAGCTGATGCAAAGACTCTGCTACACTAACCTTATTTGACAGCAATGAGTGATAAAAATCAAGAAGATCAAGATAAGCCTGTAACTCCTCTTTGCTTAATTGTGTTGGTGCCTCCTGAATGGATTTTATCTGTCGGGTGAGGGCCGATGGCAGTGTTGGTTCACGACATACCCCAAGAATGTCACTTTTGGGGCACTCAAAACTCATTTTTCTGCCTTGACATGAATATCTACATCCCTGAAACGTTGCAACATCTGCTGCACACTTTTAAGTAAATCCTCCACGGATGTATCCTTCACTAACACATCGTAAAAATATGGCACTACATTATCAAGACCAGCCAGTACATCCTCCATAAACATTTAAAATTTTCCCAGTGCTACGCCCACCCCAATTTGTAGACAATTTACTCTGAAAGCCCATTTGTGTATGATGATATTTTCAGCTTCCGCATCAACTTGCAGCTGTTGAAATGCATGCGCTCAGTCAATCTTTGCAAACACTTTACCTCCACAAAGTTAAGATAGCAGTTGGCGAATGAGCGCAACTGGATACAGGTCTTGCTTCAACACTTTATTTAACAAACTTTTATAGTCAGCACAAATCTTCAGGTTCTCATTTTCCTTGAGCATTGGAATAATAGGTGTGACCAACATAACGGGTGTATAAACACTGTGCACTTCTAATCTTTCCAGCTCTTTTTTAAATTTAGGAAGGCATATGGAACTGCATGTGGTTTCAACCACAGTGATGTAATAGTAGGGTCTAACTGAACTTTGATAGGGTGCCCCTTAAATTCACAGAGTTCCTCACTAAACACATCTGAAAATTCTAAACTAATTGTGCCAATTCACCACTCACCTTCATCACACCCTTTAATTCTGTTCCTAGAGCACCCATCCAGTTCCTACCCAAGAGAGAATGATTATAACCCTAGGAGACGATCAACGGAAGCTCACTGTCCCGTGTGCCATAAGTCATATTGACCTAGCATGCACCCAGTGTCTTTATAGAATTTTTGCTATAGTCCTGTAGTACACGAGTGTTCTTAGCAAGTGCAGATGTACCATTAGGATAAATCACCTTGAAGATAATTTCATCAATTATAAACACTCCTGCACCTGTGTCTAGTTCCGTCTCAACTGGTTGGCCATAGATTATTACTGTTTTGCATAATTCAGCATACCCTACAACTGTTACATTCCAAAGATGGTAGATGTCTGGTTCAGTGCTTCTCATGGCTGTGTTTATTAGTGTCTCTTGCAAATGTTCAACTGTATTAACAGTACCATTAGACTTCATATTCTTTGCTTTACTTCTCCATACCTTCTCCAGGTGGTTAGTTTTTTGCAAAAATAACATTCAACGTTCTTGAAACAACAAACAGATTGGCCCACCACAACCAGTACACTTAAACCCTTGACTGTATCAAGGTGCTTGTCTTACCTTGCCTTGCCCAACTGGTCGGTTCCAGTAGTTTGTAGTACACTATTATTATGTGGTGCTGTTTACCCTAGGTAGTCACTTTTTACGAAGTAAAAAGCAGCCCCACTGATTTCTTGGGTGTCTATATGCTGCTTCTGCAGCAAGAGCTTTTTACTGTGTGGGCAGTTTCCGACGATAACCTATGTTGCAGTCTCATTCTTATAAAACAAACAAGTTGATCCTAAAGCGTCAGATCCAGGTTGCCCCCAAAATTACAATGTTCTGTTAACCACTGTAACTCCACAATGTATTCTGCAACACTTTCGTTAGCCTTCTGATCACGACGATGGAATTTAAACCTTTGGTAAATTTTCGATGGCCTGGGGGCAAAATGATTTTTAATAATATTGTAAATTGATGGATTTGGTATGTTTGGGCACAAGGGCTAATGGCTGAGGTGCAGAGACTCCATCGCCATCTTGTATCTGCCATTTTGTGTATGTTGGCCATCTTGTTTATGGTAGCTATCTTGCCACCTTAATAGCAAGTATATCATCTTTTCATGCTCTGTCATTGCATTTGGATTTTTCCTGCTCTATCATTCCACCTTGATTTTTTCTGTGCTATTATTCTGTCTTGTTTTTTCATGCTCTATCATTCCATCTTGCCTCTCTCTTAATCTCTCTTTTCTTTCACTCTTTCTTATCTCTCTCTCTCTCGTACTCGCACATCTACATAGTGTGGTGGCTGCACGTTAGGGGTGTGCTGGTCCACCATTTTGTTTGCAGTAGTTCCTTCATTGTCTGCTAGGAGGTGCTGGTGTGCATCTGCCATCTTATTTGCAGTAGTTCATTCATCGCCTGCTAGGGGCACTGGTGTGTCCGCCATGTTGGTTCCTTCATTGCCTGCTAGGAGGTGCTGGTGTGCGTCCACCATCTTATTTACTGTAGTTACAGTAGTACAGGTTGAACTGCAGGACCGTGTGATTGCCAGCATGGTCAACGCCCTATCCAACTCAGCTATCGAGACACATGTGGAGCAAGGGTTTTAATGAAGTATACGTGAATACTTGTTAAAATTAAAAATTTAAAAAAATTAAAAATAATTTTTAAAAATGTTCATATATTTAATTTACATACATTTTTTTAAAAAGAAACCCTGCATCTCCTATTGTATAAAGCAAAACAATTACATGTATGTACTTATTAAAATAAAAAAAAAAATACTTTTACAAAATTCTTACCTATGACTTAACAAAAGACGTTTAAGTTATGGATTCGGTATTTTAATCATTTTTATTAAACTTGTAAAATTTACAGATATGACATATATATATAAAATTACATGTCTACGAACTCGTATTTTCATGGATAGTTAGATTATGATGTCACAACCATTGGTAAGATAAAGTGTAATTTTATACTTAAAAAAAATGTAGGTATTTAACTAGTATTTTTTATTCTACAGATTATGTGACTATGACCAGTGCAATATGGGATTGTATTAGCATATACATGTATTAGTGAATATAAGTGTTATATATTTTCGGACTTGTGTTTTCAAGTCAAAAGCTAAAGTAATATTATGAACTTTGATTATTCACACTTATTCGACGCCATATTGAATTTAGTTGGTATAGGACCAATTTTTATTTTTAAATTAATTATGTAACCAGTCCAAGCATTACGGACAATATAGTGGTTACTTTACTACTAGTCACGTGTTAACTGCAACATGCCTCTATCCAAGCCCCATGAACATACAAGCATAGTTAGTCATCATTTCCTTACTGATGAAGCTATATTTATCAAATTCATATCATAGACATCACAGCCCAATGACAATCATGGTGGACCCATATCATGAAGGCCTAAGTAAACTTTGAAACATTCTCCACTCTGGATAATAAATTCTGTCTTCCTCACCACAAACCAACTAGATTGGTCTTCAAAAGGCCACCTAACCTCCGCAACAAACGGGTTCGTCCAAAGCTGCAGCCTACGACAAATGCCGACCAAACTATCACTTTCAAAGTATCCCACACCTGCAATAGCTCATGCTCCACCAAAACACAATACCTAAAAGACATAACACTTAGCAATAATACTTGATTGCTATAATGTACACAATGCATGCTGCAGTACAGTATTCTACAGTCCTTGTAATACTGTAATGCACCCATGACTGACCCCATCATTGATTTTCCAGTATATCATGTACAGTATCATGTGTTTGATACACAAGTTTATTGGATGATGACGTGCATCTAAATGGTGTTTCACAAAGCCAGCTGCGGCATTAGACACAATATTTCAGTCTCCCCATTTTCTCATTATACAGTTGTGGCAAGGGATTAGCCTAGACTTGTAGCGGGAGAAAACATCCTTAAAACAGAAATATGAACTTCCAGCAATTCGTAAGTATCTTCAAATGATAAAATTGTTTAACTCGGTTTTTGTAAAGCAATTGCTTGTTATTTTGAAATTGGATAATTCCAGTGTTTTAATATAGTGAGTTCCAAAACATACCAATCTTTATTTGAATGTTGGCTAGGTCAGTTTAGAAAGAGTGTATACTTATTTCACACAAATATTCCATTTTCTTGTCTTTCTTCCAAAGAAAGCTGCACAAGATTGCATCAGCAGGTTGTCAAGGTGGGGGACAACGTTCCTCAAGAAGCAAGTTGGCCAACCACTTAAGCAAATTTAACTACAGGTAATAATTTCCCTACGCTTATCGTACAAACCATAAAGCCATGTATCTTCCGTATATATCTCCTCGAACAATAAAATTTCCCTACACACATGTAAATTTCCTTAAGTTGGCAACACTGCCTCAGGTGGAAGTTTGGCTGATATGGCTCCAGCAGCTTACAAGTGTGTTTAGCCTCCCGGCTTGGCTCGACACGTGCCTTTTCACCAGGTGGAAGAGACAGTGAATGTTTAACAAAAAGATACGTACTTCATAAAAATGTTTATGTCTATGATAGATATAAATTCCAAAACTGCATGTTTGTTTATGTATTATATGGTTTGAACTGTAGTGCATTGGCCTTTCTTATAAGTGGTGACGTAGTGTTTCAAGTGCTTTGGTGTTAACTTTCTAGATCTCCATAGCAAAAAACATAATGCATTAAGACAAGTAGGTAGTATGTTTTATGTCACTGAGGCACTTGCATGATCAACCCCACGACAAGCAAATTTCGGCTTCACTATTTTCATGTGGGCGTAATCCAATTTCTGTCAAGAAAGTTTTTGCACTGACACTTTGGAAGTACATCTCCTTCATTTAGGTACACGTGAAATCCATTTTGTAATTATCAAATGAAAAAAATTCCAAATTCCGTTGTTAATATCTAATTTTACCACAAGGGAACTGTGTTAGTAATTCCATATACTGCTACATAGTGTAATGCATATTTCTAAAGTGAGAGAGGCCAAGACCTAAAGAGTTGTTCTTGCAGGTGTCATCAGCAAACTTATTGCGGATCTGCGGGAGAAGACTGCTGTAAAAACAGATGAACGTATCAGGCTGATGAACGAGATAATATGTGGTGTTCAAGTGATCAAGATGTATGCCTGGGAGAAACCATTTGCTTCTCTTGTTGCCATCTCTAGAAAGTGAGTTTGCTACATTATAACTATGCATGCTATTACTGAGGAAAATATTTCTTGGCTATTTGTCTTTCAAAAATACTTGGCTCAAATTCACTTTTATGATACAATAATTGTTATTGTTCGCATCTTCTGCGTTATCAACGAATTCCAGGTGTTCAGTATCTGAATAACTTAATTCTGATTGGCCCTGTCAAGTAAGAAGTGTCACGTATGCACATATATCTGTGTTTTGGGTAACATAAATATGTGGACCTCATGCCACACTTTGGTACTAATTTATTAATGAAGCCAACAAATCACTACAGTTTTAGCCAAGACTACTCAAATCACAAGCAATCATAATTTATTGATATAGTCTTAATTATGTGCTGGCCAGAGTATAATGTAATAAAGTTATAATGTCAATAATATGTAAAAAAATAACATATGGTAATAACTGTACCTCTCCAAATAATATATAATTTATCCTTGCTTGGAGAAGTGAATAGAAAAAAACACTATAACTGCTGCACTCAATTGCTAAATTATAAAAGTTTAATATTAAAAAAATCTATTTACTATTAATTTAGTGGTATATATTCTTCTATTTCAAAATATTTAAAAACTGTTTTTGTGTATTTTGGACAAATTGTAATTACTTATTACAAAACCTGATTTTAAAGAGATAATAATAATTTTTTAACACTGCAAAGATGGTACAGTATATGGTCGATTGATGGTTCAGTTCTTTGGCACATTTAGGTACCCACGTAGTTTAGCTAAATGTTCAGTAAGTCTTGCTCATTGTTTACAAGTGCTGTTTGTGTGTTGACTAAATTAGGTAAACAAACAAACATTGCATCTTTTCCAGGGTTGAAATGCACTTTGTGAAGAAATCTTCATATCTGCGAGCTCTCAATTTGGCTTTCATGGTGTTCACAGAGAGAACAGCTTTGTTCTGCACTGTCCTCGTCTACTACCTGTTTGGAAATATTATCACCTCAGATCAGGTATATGCTCAAGAATACTTCTTTTTACAGAAGGTGTTAAATATAATTGCTCGCAGTCAGGGGTATACATAGAATTTTATCTTAGGGAAGGCCTGAAGTTAAAGGAGGTGCGAGTGAGTCCACAAGTCACACAAAATAAATCCCTTGAACAAATGTTATAAAATGTTAGTTAATGTATGATAAAAGTGCAGGGAGGTGCAAATACGTGAAAATCAAATTGAAAAACATACTGGGAATGTGGGATGTGTAAGGAAGACAAGAAAAGAGCATGAAATACACCGTAAAGTATGATAGTTACACAAAGGATGGACACAAGGTGTTAGCCTACTTATGGAAGGTATTGGCTGCTAGGCTACTTGAAGTACTCACAGCGCAGTGCACACACACACACACACACATGCACGTGTCCATGCATGCACGCACTGACATAAAACTCCAGAATGCATAAACCAAGTACAAAAATGAAACCAGAACAGAATTCAGAGATTGGGATGCCACTAAGATGAAAGCATTTCTGAGACTGTTCATATACACATCTCTATTCAAGTCAAACCATGAGAATGTGAATACCATTGTTGCGACTGACGGAACTGGATGCGAAATATTCAGAATGGTGATGTCAGCAAAAAGATTCCATGTACTTTCAGTCTGTCTCAGATTCTATGACGTTTCTGTGAGGGAAGAAAAAAAGAAAGGTGATCCAGCAATAGCTGTATCCATGCTGTTGGAACAGTTCACTCGCAACTCTCAAAAATCGTTTCATATTGGCGCATATACTACAATTAACGAGATGCTGGTTGCATTCAGAGGTCGATGTCGCTTCAAAAAGTATACGGTATGCCAATCAAACCAGCAAAATACAGTGCCTAACAGATGCAAGAAAGCAATATGTTTACTACACCACCTAGATTTACCTGGGGAAAAGCAGCGATGGAAGAAGTCTTTCTCCCAAGGGAAAAATATAATTAGCTTAAATTTATAAGCCAAATATGTTTGAAATTTGGAAAAAGTATAAAACTATATTTAGAAAATAATATTTGAATTTTTGTAGGAATGAAACTGCACTGTAAATATTGGTAAATTTTCACACAAGTATCTATAAATTGTAAAGTTAGAAATATAACTTTGTTACTTACGTTACATTTATCCACTGAAACTATAAAAATGTGAGTGCAGTAAGATTTAGCATATTGGTTTGTAAATCCATAACAATTTTGGCAGTAATGTGAAAAAATATTTTATAGAATAACTAAAGAAACTGGCTGTATTGTCTATTACATATACTCAAATAAGTAAATAAAATGTTGGGCCAAAAAAAGAAACTAATACAAAAATGTATAAAGATTTGTTCTTTTTTGAATTTTTGAATATTGTTTCCTCAGGTACCCTACAACACGATTTGTGTTACAAAACATGACGCCCTTTAACACGTTCCCCGTTTTGCCAGAGTTATCTCGGGCGTAAGCCTTGTGCGCAAAATATATATACCCGAGTATACTCGGGCAGCAACCTCGCTTTACTGTACCTTGTTTTAACTGTGAAAAATTGTAGATTGCGTCACAAGTCACTCAGAAAAAAATATTTGAAGTTTAGATTATGCTTCTTAGGTTTACTATTACAGTGGGGCAATAGTTTCTTTCTATACAAAAAAAAGTATGATTATTTGCTTGTATTTCGAAATTAGATAGCCTGCAAATCCATGTTGTTGGAAAAAATGTATCACATAAGCAGCACTTCCTTTTTTACACGTTATCGTACGCTCATATTTGAAGTTAATGTTCAGTCGGTTAGTACTCCGAGCGGTGGAAAGTTATACATGTAACGAAATAGACTCTGATAGCAAAGTTTTATACAGTGGCTCGGAAAGTGGTGATGAAATTCCATCTGAAAGCAGCAGCTCAAGTTCTGAGGGCGACGCGGATCAGCAGATTGCATCGGCCGGCAGTGGTGTAATGTACGTGTTACATCTTCACCACCAGTACCTCCACGATATAACTTTACAGGCACAAGTGGCATGCATTTCAACACAGATCGCGAGAACAACATTTTAGATTTTTTCTGCAGTTTTTTGATCTCACTATAATCCTGCTAATCACTAACGAGACCAACATGTATGCTCAACAATGTAAATACGAAAAGTGGAAAAAACACAAGCATAAATAAACTTTATGTCTTCTTAGCTGTCGCCAGTCTGTAGAGCATTGTATAGAAGCCTAATGTAGAGCTATATTGGTTCTCAAATGCTCCCATTTTTGTTTGCTGAAACGTTTTATGCACTTTTTTGACAATGCAAGTTTTGACAACACACATCCATGTCCACAGGTGCGAAAAATTTGGCCTGTGTTTTTGGATTTGATTGAAAAATTCAAAAAGTTGTACACACCTGAAAGAGGCATTGTTATCAACGAGTCTCTGTTACTGTTCAAAGGGATGCTATAGTGGAAGCAGTACATTCCTTCAAAAAGGTCACGTTTCTGTATTAAAACATTCTTGTTATGTAAGTCCAGCAGTGGTTATGTCTGGAAAATGGTAATCTACCCAGGGAAAGACACAACTTGATGCAGCATATCAGGATCTCACAATATCCTTCCAAATTGTTATGATGTTGATAAAGCAATTACTAAATAAAGATTATTGTGTAGCACTGGATAATTTTTATTCATCTCCTGCACTTGCTGATTTACTGATTGCTAATCATACTGATACCTACAACACAGTGTGTCTTTCAAGAAGAGACATGCCTGATTCGCTTCGGAAAAAGATGTTGAAGAAAGACGAGACTGTAGCGTACCAGAGAGGTAACGTCACAGCAGTGTTGTGGCAGGGCAAGGAGGAGGCATATTTGCTCACACGTGTACATGAGCACAAACTGTGAGCACAAACTAAAAGAATTAGTGTCGAAGTGAGAAGTTATCGAGGTCCATAACAATACCATGGGTGGCGTTGATCGTGTTGATCAAAAACTTGCAAATTACCCTGTCCCACGAAAATAGGGAAAAATTTATTATAAGAAATTGTTTCACAATTTTCTTGACATTTGTATCTTCAGTGCCTTCGTGCTTTACCAAAAATGTGGAGGACAAAAGTCACACGTGAACGTCAGGTTAGCTCTTGTTCAAGAAATACTTGACAAGTATCATGCAATTGACATTTCACCCAAGTGTGCTGGTTGGCCTGGACCGTCACCTGCTCCTCTGTGTCTGACAGAAAGGCACTTCCCAGAAGCTATACCACCAACAGAAAAGAGAGAAGCTGACCAGGCAGTGTGGAATGTGTTCCCGTGTGAGGGATGCCAAAGGGAAAGAGATACGCTGGGAAACGAGGTACTACTGTTCAGATTGTGATGAGCTCATGTGTGTTACTCCTTGTTTCCAGGTTTACCACACAGCACCAAACATCTCAACACTTTTGTGATGTATTACTTTTTCAGGTGGAAGAGGCAACTACACCAGATAATGATATTGTTTACACAAAGTAGTATGATTT
Source organism: Dryococelus australis (assembly GCA_029891345.1). Lineage (NCBI taxonomy): Eukaryota > Metazoa > Arthropoda > Insecta > Phasmatodea > Phasmatidae > Dryococelus > Dryococelus australis. The sequence continues at coordinate 176,984,332 of CM056999.1, forward strand.
CCATGTGATTCTTTAACATTAAAAATGTGACTGAGTATTTATTTAGTGTGTTTTATAATTACTAGATTTCAGTTTCCTTCTGTATTGTATTAATTTTCCATGTACAAGAGGCAATAATGCCAGATAATGATAATATGTAAGGTTATGAGCAATGTGAATGAAAAAGTGACTCCATTATTTTTGCCTTGATTTATGTGTTTTATATTATTTATAATTTTCAAGTTTTGTTGTATTGATTTCTTTTTCAGGCGCTAACGGCAATCATATCAGTGATATTGATTTCATATATCATACATGTGAATTTTATTGGTACCATTATTTTATGTATTCTGAAATGCTTAAGTATTTTTGTATTGATTTACAGTCTGCCCGAGTATACTCGAGTGAGAATTTTATGTACCAACAAATGTCATTACACAATATGTATGTCTTAGATTTCTGGCACTCAGAATGGTTGTGTATATTTTTTTTACATCAGTGAAATATTCAAATTTGGAATGGATTTACGTTATGGCCGAGTATACTCGGGCGAAACTTTTCTTAAGTTTACAAAATTCGTAACTACTAAAATATGAATCCAAAAAATGTAATCCTACAAGATGTGTCATCCCTCCACTTGGGACACAATGTGCAAAGCATTAAAAGAATTGGTTATTTTTGGGATGATGTTAGTAAAATTAATTAAACAGGGAAGGGGTTAATAGTTAAAATAATATGAGTTATTTGATTTATAGGAACAATTCATTGATCGTGTTTCTTTGCTGTGATGTTGCAGGTGTTCTCATTAGGCCAGTTTTACAATGTCTTGAACCTGACATTGGCCATTTTCTACCCAACAGCACTGTCATCAGGGGCCGAAGCAAGAGTATCTGTAAACCGAGTGCAAGTGAGTAAATAATTTAAAATACTTTTATTGAGTTTACTTCAGTGGTGCAGGTATACTGGATTTACATTGATGTGACAGATGAGACCACCAGAGGTGAAAATAATTGGTCAAACACTTAGTAACACACAACATCTTGGTGTCATTGCAAGAAATTCCAGGGATGACAAAAGGCAGAATTGACACTTAACTAAGTCCTAGTTGGGCGCAAGCAGTTGAGTATGTGTAAAACCCAACAGCAGTTGACGAAGCGAACCCTGTGCTCCAATCAGTTCTGCACCTTGGCGCTACCAGAAGGGCAGCGGTTGTAGTTGCCTCTTACCAGTAAGTAGCGGTGACTGTTGATTCAGGAGAGTCAACAGCAGAAGTGTAGACAAAGTGGTAGAAGTCTCTGGTCGTCGGTGGTGGCCTTTGAAGAACTGGAAACTCTTGGAGAGGACCGTGAGGTCCTATAGAGAGGCCAGCACAGAAGTGATGATGCAAGCTACTGGAGAATACAACGGGCAGCCTCATGACTGTGGTGACACTATGTCTGCCAGGTGCGTCAACGACCGCTTGGATACCATGCTTGGTTCATGTGCAAGAGCCGCCCACTAGGCTGGGTTTGACCCTTCCTTGGGATACGTAGATACTATGAGTAGTATGAAAAAGTTGGGTCTGGTACATCAGGAAAATACCACGTGTCTATTGTAACTATCCTTTCTGCGGGAAATATTCCTGTAGCCATCTATGGTTGTGGTTCCTGGTAGAATAGTAACATGTTAGGATGAATCATAGTTGTGTATATACTGGTATATTTATATAAGCGGCGCATGTCAAATGGTTACTGTGCAACTGGAGTGGGCACTGTATCCTAATTCAATCTTCATCTGAAATAATACATGAAATTATTAACCATGCTGTTTAATGTGACTTAAAAACTTATGTAGACCTTCATAAGGTATTGAACCTAGCGCAATGTAGTAAACAGATTCTCTTGTTGACATATATTTATAGATTCTACCAGTGCATTGGCATTAGTATAATAAGTAATGAATTGTTTTTCTTTCAGGAGTTCCTTCTGCAAGAAGAAATGAGTGAAAATAATGTGAGTGTACCTGTACTTCAGACCACAGATATAATCAAAGACAAAAAAAGTCTTGTTGGTGTGTGTATAAGAAATGGATACGCAAAGTGGGAGGTGGCACAAGAGAATGATACTCTTCGCAACATATCTCTGTCTGTGAAGCCAGGGAAGCTGTGTGCTGTGATTGGCCCTGTGGGATCTGGAAAGGTAAATATTTCTGCCAGAGTTGTGCTTGTGCAGTATAGTAAAACCTTAATGATTCAGTCTGCACCATTACTGTATTCATTTTTAATAACTACCTAAAAAAGTAAAAACCTAAACAAAATTATTCCGTTACATGTAGTGTTATGATAAAAATTTAAAATTTCTATCACAACCCTGCAAATGTACGCAGTCGAATAAAAGGGTTCAAGTCATATGACTTTTTAAAGAATTTGTTACAAATTAAAAAACCATACTGAAAACATCATACAGTAAACTACAGTATCTATAGTCCATTCCCCATTGGAAGCAGCTTTCTCGGATCCCTGCTAAATATCTACTTGCAGGCCCATTTCGTATCCTTCCGCCAAATGTAAACAAACATTGCCACGTGACTGCCATGTAGCATCTGTCAAAATCAACGTTTACATTCCATTGTGTGAGTGCATATGTTCGTATGCTTTCGCTACACCTAAAAATGAATATTGAAATGTGACTTCTACTTTTATACCTGTCAAATATGTTGTTTACTGTTACAGCTTTTCAAATAATTCTGTCATATTCCAAAAACCATTCCGTATGAACATTCACAGTTTAGGCCTCTAACATTATTTAGGTCAGCTGTATGACATTTTAAAAATGCCTGAATTGAAGACAGTTCTTACGGTTATTTTACATTAACATATTTGTTTTCCCAACATAGCTCAATACATGTAATGCACGTTAGTATTTTGCCGCGACTGTGTTTAACACTGTTACAACTGCGAGGTAAAGGGCTGTACTAATTGTAATTATCCATTTGTTATTGATATGTGTTGGGTCATTTCTCTAAAAGTACGGCCTCAGTTTGAATAAATATTAAAACGAAGGAACAACCAGTCAAACGAAAAAGGCACATCAAATTCAAGCACGCAACTCGTGTTGCTCATTTTTGTCATACAAACTTTAAAAGATAGTGGTGAACGTGCACACAAATAAGCCTACGATAACTTTTATCCCTCTAATATTTCTATGTATTGCTACTTACTGTTTATTAGGTTTATTGAAATTTATCGGGCTGGGCTTAGTATTCTTCTTCTGGGTTTGTGGCAATTTACGTTACACAATTGTGTTTTAAACCCCTTAGGGCAAAGGTACAATGTTGTGATAAATAAGCAGACGTAGATGAAAATATATAACTTCGTCATAAAAACAGTTCACATTTAAAACGTATAAATAGTGCTAATCAAATATTTGAAGTCGCGCACACACACAGGGCCAGCGTATCGACCACGATGCACAAATGCACGCCATTTCACAGACGCAATGATGAACGAAACTCACGTCACAGTATATTTATTACTGCAGTGGAAACTCGGATTTATCACAACATAGTAACTTGCTTAGGTAGGTTTAAAAAACACCTCTACTAACGTGATGCATTAATTTGAAGTATTTTTTGGAGTAAGAATAATTTACGTTTTGTTTGACAAAGCAACACGCCATGTCATGTCTTGCCATGTCTGCCAACTTCACTAGGTAACTGCCCCGCCATCATATCTAAATATATTAAAATACATATTCAAACATTAAAATCTCTTTTCAGTTGTAAATTACGAATTCAAAAATTATTATTTTGCTGTAATAAGTATGAAATATGCTAAAATTGAAAATGTGTATAATTTCCTTACTTACTGGCGAAGTGAAATTTCCCGAGTTTGAAAGAGACAAAGAAAGAGAGAGAAAGAGACAAGCCTCACCCAGCAGACAGTTTTTCAGTTGCTTTCTCACTCGATAAAACAACATGGTACCATTACGACCAACTCACAATATTTTCCGCTGTTACTTTAAACTAAAAATGATATATGTTGCCGTCGGGGCTACCTAAAAAATTAAATATTTCAATAGGCACCATTTAATTTACAAATAGTATTCTAAAAAAAAAAACTATGTTAAAATAATATTTTTACTGTGAACTATTTCTCACTGGTTGTTGCCAACACATCGCTGCTCTCGCTGTTGTTAATTTGTATTTAAAAAGAAATAAATATTACAAGTTATAGAAGGCATTAAGGTAAAGTTTCATTTATTCAATAATACAGTACTCTAAAGTCAACCACAGTGTCATATATTTGTGGAATACAGGTTATTGAAAAAACATGTTGACATGTTATGCTTAGGGTGTTTTTTCAAAGGTTGATTTTCATAAGTCGCTTCCAATCGGTAATGGACTGTAGATGTTTAGTTAGTGCACCTTCCAATTTCAAAATCAATCTGGCTAATACTCGGCAGCAAAAATTGGTTCACAACATTTCTTTTGTAGAAATAATTAGATGAAATTATAAACGATACATAAAATCAAAGATACCTAACATATTGCATGACCATCGAGTAAAAACACTTTGAAATTTTGAAGGATAAGTTCAAATACATAATACATTTGTACTTGTACTTATACTTAGCAGTTGAATGCTAACTGTTGGTTGGATTAAACAAATAAAAGAATTACAGGCTTATATGAATTTGTTCAATTTCTGTTTACACATATTACTCTGTAAGCAGTAATACAAAGACTTTATATCACAGAGTTCCCTGCTGCATACCATCCTGGGTGAACTGCCACTGCTTAGTGGATCATACTCAGTAGACAACACAGTGTCGTACGCCTCTCAGGAGCCCTGGTTGTTTGTGGGCTCCGTCAGACAGAACATACTGTTCGGAGAGATCTTCGACAGAACCAGGTACGAGGAGGTGGTGCGAGTGTGTGCGTTGCAGAGAGACTTTGAGTTGTTTCCTCACGGCGATAAGACTGTCGTCGGTGAGAGAGGTGTCTCCCTCAGCGGTGGTCAGAGGGCAAGGATCAATCTGGCAAGGTGAGTGACACTTTAGCATTATTGGAAAACAGTTGTCATTAAAGTCATTCACTGGGCTTACTGCTGTTAAAAATAAGCATGGAATATCATATTTATTTACTGTATTTTGTAAATTATGTATAGGTACACAGATAAAATGATACACGTATGTATATACATTTTATTTTCATGAGCATAGAGTACAATTGTAGGTTCACCATATTTTGCACATGAAATTTCTTTCATGCCTGTATGATGAATAATGGACAAGAGATGGAGGTGGAGATACAACAGAATGAGTATGGGGAGGAAATAGGAAAGCTCTGAGGAAACCCACACCACAGCAGTGTCCACCACACTTCCTAAATTAAGGAATTCAATTCCATCCATCTGAGTCTGGAATCGAACCAAGACCCGTGGAGGTTGGAGGCCAGCGACTAACCCATTGAGCCAATTGTGGGTCTTTCATCAAGTATTGTTCAAAATAGCCCTTAAATATGGCAGCACCAGAATGACTTTGTGAAACTGGATTATGTGATTAAGAAACAAAATGCATTGAGAGTTCAGGTGCACGTAATTCAGAATGGTGTCTATTAATTGGTCACCGAACCAGTGTTCAGTAATTCAATTATTCAGCTTGCAAGTTGACGCCGGCTAACAGCCAGCGGCGCTAGAGCCCATGACGGCACTCACGTGTCACGTGTTCTGCACGTACGCAAAGAGGCCGATAATTTGAACTTTCCTATAAATATTAATTTCAGGGTAAATGTGTTGTATTGTCTTTAGTGTGTTTAATATGTCTTAAAATGTTTTAAAGTGGTTGTACTAATTTTAATTGTTTGGTTATGTATATTCAAAGTGCCTGCAGCAACGAGATTAAGAACACTTAATATTCCGGCATGAACACCATCACAAAGAGACATTAAAATAATATAGAAATTTGTAACAAAATTATAGAAATGTAAAACAATATCTATTGTGCCATTTTATTTTCAATATAAAAATTTTACTCAGCGTGCATAGCACTTCCGCTTGTGTGAATCCCATAGGCGGCCATGATAGGTCCGTGTGATGCTTGTATCTGGACAGTGTCGAGGAGAACTGGCGAGGTAAGACACACTCACGTACGCACTACGTTTGTTCGCTGATGTAGGTTTCCATAGTCAATTTTGTTTACCGGTTAATCTTTGCTTGCATACGATTTTGCCAGTCATATTTTGCACAGCATTATACTTCCGCTTTACTAATTCTTACGCCCTTGTGGCATTTAACTTAATCTTGGAGAAGGGGGAGAAAGATATCGGAGAGGTCACGCGACCCACACATTTTGAACCAGATGCCATCTGCCTATGTTTGTGGCATTTCAGTGCAACTTCTGCACAATTTCTACATGCAATTTTAAGAGCTTTATTTATATGTATGTATATAAGGGTAATTTTTGTGTTTGAATATTTTACGGCATCATCACGTATAACCACGTGGCCGACTGAAGAAGCCATTGTATACGCCATCATTGCGTTTTAAGAGCTATCATATGTGCAATAATTTATTTCAGGGTTCCATGCAAGTTTTATTCAGGGTTCAATGTATTTTTCATGTAAATCGATGCTTTTTGTACTTAACCACGCTGTCACAGTAATGTTTGATTTCACCGCCAGCAGGCATGTTACAAGTCTGTAACAACGCAATCGTAAAGAGAATAATTTCCTCAGCAAGAATATTTTATCTGAATTTAGTTTCCCATTTCCACGCAAAAATATTGAAATTTCACCTGCACCACGTGGTCCGCTACGAACTTCATCCAGCGGCCTCCGCACCACCTAAGTTTGTTTTCACACATGTGTGTGTTTATTGTGAATATTCATCTCGTGTCCCATCTTATTTCATGTTACATTCAAGGGTTTATGTAATTGTGTAATTAGTGTACGGTGCAATTATTCCCATCCTAGCCAGCTCTGTGTATAGGCCGTCACCACACTAACCACGAGCTGGAGGGCTAGCCCAGACGAGTTTGCGTTAGTGATGCCGAGTAATCACACATGTTAATATGTTTCATCAAGTGTTTTCATTTGTAATTCACAGTGTCCTGTCTTCAGGGAAAAACCGTCAGTCCCACCCTAGCGGCTGTCGGCCCTTGTGAAGGCTGTGCTTTCACGTACCTCAGTGAGATCATCCATTTAGGCTTGCGCTAGGTTAATTACTAATTACGGGCTGGGGAGCACCCAAACGGAATTGGTTAGTCATGACCGAAATAACCATTTCATTGGCACGTTGATTTGTATAAACAATTTCAATAAAACAAGTCTGCAGGGAACTCAATTTTTTTATTCAGTAGTGACGGAGTCCTAGCCACATATGTTTTATCAATTGTTTATTTCAGTGATTTTATTAAAAGTTTAGTATTACCTACGTGTTTGTAAGTACGCATGGGTGAGATGGACACACAGCATCCCTGAGAACCCTGAGTCTCAATAGTGCGGTGATTGGGAAGCACCGCTGTTGCCCAAATTACCAGTAAGTATTTGTGTCATTGTTCTTCTCGTGTCTCACCCAACAGCGTCAAAGTATAGGACATTGAGTGTTAACGCTATCATATACAGTGAAACCCTGTTAAAAAGCACCCACTTATGAATTTTTCCTGCTTAATAAATTGAATAATATTGTGCACCTTGTCTATCTGCACATGTGTAATTTGATCCTTTCAAGAAGTTTTCCTCGTTAATAAGTATTATTTTTTGAGTCCCTTCAGAAACTATTTAACTATTTTACTGTATGTGATTAAAAGTGCATATGTTGTAAAATGCAGTGCAAATATCTACCCTAGTTTTACTTGTATCAGATGTAAAAAATGTGTAAGAGGGTGAAACTGTATGAACTGTTATGATTTTGTAATCTTTTATTGTCTACTTGGATCTCAAACAACTTACAACAGTATATTAATAACTGATTAGTGCTTGTCTATCTACCATGACCACTCTACAAACATGATCACTCAAGTTTTGCCATTATACACACTCACTATGCAAGTATCCCAACTTACAATCACAACATTTCCCCCTTTTATAAGCAATTAATGACATTCCCAGCTACACGCACAATTGATGAAACACACATCATTATAGCAAGTCTCCCTCTCGCAAGGACATAAAGAAAATAATCTAGATCATTTATGCCTGCACTAATCTCTGTATTTTGCTGGCTATTTAGTTTCACGTCTGTGCCATGTGCGTACAGGCAATTTCCCATGTTTGGACGGAGCTTCCTTGTTTTGCAGGCTGGTTTCCTTTGCGCTGGTTTATAGAGATTCTTCTGACATTCCTCCTGCCTCATCTTCATCTGGAAATCCCCTCAAATGACAGTTCAGTCTAGACATTTCAGCTGTCTCCTTAGCTAGAACCGCCTTGAAATCAAGAGTTCAGACTAGCCATTCTCCTATTCTCTTCAGGAGCTAGGCTGGATGGTCGCAAGTGTAGGGAATTCCTTTGAATTTGTCGGCCATCTTGGTCTCGAGTCTATGTATGCCCTTGGAATCAATGCTTTTTCCCCAATCTCGGTTGGTTCCCACTGTCTATCTTGATGCAACAGGACTCTGGTCTGCAGAGGTTATTCTTTCTTCTCTCTTGCTCTCTGAGCAGACCAGTACTTGCTCTTTGCTTGGCCACATGAGGTTCCAGCAACTTTGCACTATGGGTAGCTTCGTCAAGCTTCGTCCTCACCCGTTGACTCGTTAAAAGCTGTGCAGGTGACAAGCGTAGTCCAGCCAGAGGAGTGTTCCTGTACTCCAGTAGCATGATTGGCAGATAACCAGCTGGATCTGTGTATCTCTTCAGCATGTTCTTTGCAATGTCTTTGGGTAATGGGTACTATTCACAATCTCAAAATCCCACTGTCTTGCAAACTGCTTGTACTTATATCGGCTGACTGGCACATTATCAGAGACAATAAGTTATAGCACGCCGTGAGTGATGAACACAGACTGCACTTGGAATAGTAGTCAACCACTACCATATAGCTGCTGCCTCCATAGTCACCACCACTCACTGTTGTTTTTCAAGAGGTTCGGTAGAGGAGCAACAATATTGGCTGAATTTGGTAAAAACTTCCATAGGTAATTGACCATCCCCAACACACTCTGCAGCTGAACCTTGTTATGTAAGCGTGGATAGGGCTAGGACTGCCTGTACCTGGTCTGGATGTGGTTTCATCCCATTCTTAGAAAATACATGTCCAAAATACTAGAGTTCATCCTGTTTAAACTGAATTTTGTTTCCATTGAAGTTAACATTCAGTTCCCAAGCTCTCTGTGCCACTTGAAGCAAGACTTTATCATGTCCACATTCACTTTCAGTTGTGATCAATAGGTATTGAAATTGAACAATTACACCTGGAATGTGACCAAAGTTACGTGTATTAACTCTGAAAGATTTTCGGTGCACTTGCCAGGCCAAAGTGGAGTCTATGAAACTTTTAACAACCAAACGGTGTACTGACCATATGATACTGTCTTGATGGCTCATCCAGCTCCATGTGACAAAAACATTCCTTTAAATCTGTAACATAATGAAAACTGCCATATTGTTCAGCTGACAACTCAGTTCTTCTAGAGTCGGTATCATCTGATATTCCCGGCATATTGCTATATTTAGTTCCACTGGGTATAAGCACATTCTAAGTGACTTGTCTCTGGTTTTTCTACTACTAGTAAATTGCTGACCCATCTACACGGTCGGACCACTGTAGTAATAATAGTAGTAATTGAGTTTATCGTTCAATGCAACAGGCACTCTGTCTGGACTGATTTGTCAACAGTCAGGCTGTACTTATTGTGAATACACCCTATTTCCTGAAACAGGTCTGAAAACTCTGCTCTAAACCTGTCTTCTGGCAGATCACCCTTGTTATATGCTGCTCACAAAATACACCCTGGCAGTCCTAGAATAGGCATTCTACAGTTGCTATCTTGACAACCACAAACTGCAGCAACTTGTGGCCACTGTCAGCTTTGTTTATACTGCACTCTGTTACCACCAAACCCTTCCAAGGATATATTAAGTTGGTTTAACTGGATTGTGTTAGCCAACTGCTTAACAATGCACTGTGGTATATTAACCTCGGACCCAGTATCAAGCTTGAAATTCACAGTCTTGCCTTCCATTCTAATTTCCTCGATCCTCTCCTTCTGGACCTGACTTTTCACTTTCCATTCCAGAGGTTGCTTCTGCAACTTCTAATGTGCTAATGAAGAACTTTTCTTTTCAACCAGTTTTTTTAAGTCCTGTAAAAACACGTTAAAAGGTTCTTCTTCCTGCAAGAAACAGTAAATTTTATAACGTTATGTTTAACTGCAGTCTTTTTTACAGAGTTACAATAATCTTCAAACACTTTTGTTACTTTATTGAAATCCTGCCTTTAAGCTTCTAACAGGTCAAAGGTATGGTATAACTCAACTGCTTCTTTACCTATGATGTTCAACCATATTATTGCCACCTTAACAGCGACAACTTCCGAGTCGTACCCCGTTGCTAGCATGAAGATATCAAAACTCTGTTTGAACTTCCGATAGTTTTCACACAAATTGCCATAGACAAGCATAGTTTAAAGGACTCCATCATTTTGATCATGCCACCAGACTGTCCATAACCTCACTACCTCTGGCTACCACAAAGGAATGATTTATTATCTTTACTTAGATCTCAAACGACTTACAACATTACATTAATAACCGATTGTCTATTTACCATGACCACTGTACAAGCATGACCACTCAGGTCCACCACTATACACACACTATGCATGTCTGCCAACTTACAATCACAACTTGAACTCATTAATGAAAAATTATAAGAGAGGTAAGATTATGTCCGACATGTATGTGGTAAAGCAGATGTCAGTAGTTTGACCTTGGTTAATAATTTTTCAAGTATTTTATCTAGTGAATTTCCTTGACCAAAATACAGTATGGTATTAATAATGCTAATTATATAATATGTTATGTTAGTTATTAAATTTCAAAGATTGCCTGAGCAAAGTGTTGGAAGCTTAATAGTTTACCATTTTCCTCAGGGCAGTGTACAGGAGTGCTGATGTTTACCTGCTGGACGACCCGTTATCAGCTGTGGACACTCGTGTGGGCAAACACTTGTTCGACCAGTGCATCAGGACATACCTCGGAGAGAAGACTTGTATACTGGTCACTCACCAGCTGCAGTACCTCAAAAATGCAGACATGATTGTCATCCTGAAAGATGTATGTACACCTTTACCTCAAAAACAATTATGAATGAAAAGTAGTATTTCTTGCTAATAGCATGAATCATGTTTAACTTGAAGAATTTGCTACAATATTATAAGATAGTAGGTCAAAAAATCACACTTTTTTTTAAAGGAGTGATTTTATGACAACATTCTTGTAAACCATCAAAAAAATTACAAAAATTAAAAAAAATGAAAATTGTAGGCAAGAAATGCAAGTAGTCAGAATCAAGTTTTATGAAAATAATATGTCAGGAAACTAAAGAGTACGCAGAAATATTCACAGTGCAGCACTCGTGGATAGATGCACACAAACAAAAGTCTGACAAACACCTTTTCTATGCAGATGCGCTGTCTAGTGGAAAATGTGTTCGTCCAGTTTTTGTTTGTTTGTGTGCCTATCCATGAGTAACGCCCTGTGAGTACTTTTGCATTTTGTCTACTGTTTATGTTGTAATAAATTTCTTAGTTTAATAAAATTAAATGTAACTGACATATGGACATATAGTATCAAACAATTTGTTGCACAAAATGATTTATCATGTAATGGTGCAACTTAAAATTTTACATATATTTATCATTCAAAAGCATACCTACACTGTTAAACCTAAAAATTTATAAATGGACTGGAATTCAAGTAAGTACTCACAGTATAGTACTCACAGTATAGTACTCACAGTATAGTACATTTTTCACGCAGTTATGCGATAGCAACACTTCGCTGGCTAGGCTAGAGTGCATTTCCTAATAATAAACATATATCTTAAACTACTGAACAAATGTAGCTATGTGTACTTGCAGGGTAAAATAGAGAATCAAGGTACATACTACGAAATGGTGAACAGTGGACTTGACTTTGCCAAACTACTGCCACAAGAAAATGAGACGGCAGAAGAAGTAGCTGAAAATGAAGAACAATGTGAAGTTGTGCCAAGTAAAGCATTTTTCAGAAGGACACACGCATCCATGTCCGTCAGGTCTACGACAGTAAGTACAGTGATATCATTGGGCTGTTACAAATAAAAGCTGTTGTTTGCATAGCTTGTTAAATTTAGGTACAATGAAACCATTTTAATAAAAACCCCAACAGACTTAGTTTGTAATAATGAGGTTCGTATTTACAGGTGCTTGTAAGAATTATAAAAATTAAAAATATTAAAATATTATTTGTGATTTAGCATTTTGGAAAATATGACTTATTTTTACTAGTGGAATTGACATTATAAACATTGTAATACAAATTAAGTCCGATGTAACGAGTATGCTTTATTACAAAAAGTCCGCTACAATGAAATTTTTATCGGCAGCATCAATTGCCCATATACTCGGTGGGAAAAAGAAGTCTGTGATAACAAATACAGTGTGGGATTATTTCTGCGATAAGGATAGCTTAAATAAAGAAAAGGTTTTGGTTTCAGTGCGTGAACTTTGTGAAACATGGCAACATTGCTGCCACCAGCTGGCCGCGCGCAGACATGGCAATGCCGCACAGCATGCTTGTCGTGGCCGCGTGGCTGGCACCACGCCTTGCTGTCCAGTCCGGCACTGGTACACTACTGTATTATGTGGTGTGCTGCTTGTGCGCTCGCCACTGTGTATTTTTGAAAACGCAAAGCGGAAAGTTTCAATATTGGCCAAAGCAAATAATTAAATGAACGTGAATATCTGTCCCTAAAATAAAATTGAATGTAAATTTACCAATGGATTAGTGTTTTTACTTAAACTTCTTTCAATGAATCATTGGAAATTACCGTATTTTTTCATGTCAAAATGTAGAATGCTGCCTATACACAAAACTTTTCGGGGGAAAAAATGGATAAATTGTAAAAACGTTTCTTGGCATAATAAAATGACATCTCAGGTCCTGCACTGCATTGTCGAGGAATAGACCTGAAAGTACAAGTAAATTATTTATACTCATTATTGCACTGAACAGCTGCTACGAATTTGGGTAATCTGATCGCTGGCATATTGTGCAATCAAGTCGCCGGCAAACGTCCGGATTAAATTCTGTTATGGGAATGTGTTTGTTAGTTGCAATTCAAGTGACTTCAAACGGAAGCAGTTCTGTGGTGAGAGGAAATCCATTATTCCTAGTGGTGCACATGTGATTAAACAGCTATTATTCCATTTCCGGGTATTTACACATTTTGCCTCGCAGAGCACTTTTTTATTTTACACCGCACCAGCTCCGTACAATTTTATCGTCAACCAACTGCCCTTTTTCCATGTTCATGTGCATATTCCACAACCATCAATTTAAAATTTGCATAATAACTCGCTTGTTCCTTTTCTATTATCATGAAGCCGTGTTCGAATAACAAAATGTTCATGTGACCTGTTTGTCTTCAAAATCTATGACACATTTTTGTAATTTGCGTTTTGACAACTACTTCAATGTTGACGTTGCGAAATCGCCGCCACATTAGACTTTATTTATGAAATCGTGATAACACCGAAATAATACAGTATTGTATGCTAGGCAGTCAAATGCCGTATTGTTTCGACTAAACCTTATAAAATGCCAGACACATTAAGAAAAATGAAACTAGAAATTAATTGGAACACGGCCTCACGTTTGTTTATCTGTGAAGCGGGAAGCGCGCATGAGAGAGAGAGATAACGTAGAGTCTAGTTACGGGCATCACAATATTTTGCTGTTGATGAACGATACTTGCAAGTGCAATTGCTTCACGGGCGTATGTAGTTGACAGTTGGTTGTTCCGTACGTGAACAAACCTCAGGCTTTAAAAACAGTTCCATGCAGCCTGTACATACTAAAATACGGTATACATTGTATGTGGTACAATACGTAGCAATTGTTTGGGTGACATAATTTATGAAAGTTGCCATTCCATAGTACGGAATAGACATTTTTGTTTCGTGACATTCAGAAAATATGTTATGTTCTCTGCTAGTGATTGAATTTTATGGCATATAAATTTAATTTTAATGAGTTATACGATCAATCTGGTTACTTTTCCGATTGTGCCATTAAAGTTAATATACAGCACAAATAAAAAATTTGTAAATGTGCAATTTTTTAAGTTTTCTTTTATAATGAAAGTCAGCTATAGCAACAGTTTTTTGTTCTGATATAAACTGTCGTTACAACGGACTTTCACTGTAAATATTTTTTATTAATCATACAAAATAACATGAAATTCTCTCTCTCACCCCAAGGAGAAAACAAACAACGTTGTATTAATGAGAAATTTTCATTAAGGAGATTATTATTAATTAGATTTCACTGCACTCTAGTTTCCGACAAGAATTATTAAAATGTGTAAAAACAGGGAACAAGAGGCAATAAGTTGTAGAGTTTCTTGTACATACAGTGTTTGGGTTAGTTAGTTGTAGCGTGGCTTGGGGGCGATGCTAGGCCAGAGCTGCCTGTTCTAGGATTTCACAGATTCTTATCATTAATAGCAGTCTCAGGTGTGACTGCCTAGTGTAGTTTAAAAATGCCAGAATTGTGCGTGATGGCTGTATGTACTACAGTTAGCTATGGTGAAGCTGCTGTGTTCTGGAGCTTGAGTAAATATTTTGAATCTCACACTGCACCAGCAGACTTGTTGCAGTATTATTATTAACTAAGTGATTAATAATATTTTGTTTTAAAAATTGTGATTTCGGAGATGGCTGTGAATAACTACTGTACCTTTAATAATAATTCAAAACCACATGCTCGGATTTTCTTGTAAGATTCCCCTTGCTCTATGCTTATGCATGATTTGTGAACAACAACAACAACAACAACAACAACAACAACAACAACAACAACAACACCACCACCACCACCACCTTCATATCTTCAAAGGTATTATTTATACAGAAAACCTGTATCTGTTCAGATAAATTAATATTTTATCAACAAATCGTCTGATTTTCCCATAACAAGCTATGGTATGGTAGTAGACTCCACGTGAGGTAAAATGTACGCAGCATTTGATGTTTCAGATTAGGCTACTATACTGCTATAGCACTTGTTACTCGCATGGACATGGAACTAGGCCACCCAGAACTTCATTAATCGGAAAGTTGGGTCCACCATTAATAGCTCAAGTGGATTCATGAACCAGCAGCATAAAACAGTTTTTCTTAGAATGACCATTATAATGTCTAGCTCAGTCAAAGAGGAGCAGTATAACAAGTCCTGAACGCAGACTGACAAGCATCCAGGGGTACTGTGATGGTGTAAGCTTGGCAAGTTCTCCATGTACAGGTGTCTATAGGATAGGTTGTCTATAGGATAGGTTGTCTATAGGATAGGTGTCTATAGGATAGGTTGTCTATAGGATAGGTTGTCTATAGGATAAGGTTGTCTATAGGATAGGTTGTCTATAGGATAGGTTGTCTATAGGATAGGTTGTCTATAGGATAGGTTGTCTATAGGATAGGTTGTCTATAGGATAGGTTGTCTATAGGATAGGTTGTCTATAGGATAGGTTGTCTATAGGATAGGTGTCTATAGGATAGGTGTCTATAGGATAGGTGTCTATAGGATAGGTGTCTATAGGATAGGTGTCTATAGGATAAGGTGTCTATAGGATAAGGTGTCTATAGGATAGGTTGTCTATAGGATAGGTTGTCTATAGGATAGGTTGTCTATAGGATAGGTTGTCTATAGGATAGGTTGTCTATAGGATAGGTTGTCTATAGGATAGGTTGTCTATAGGATAGGTGTCTATAGGATAGGTGTCTATAGGATAGGGTGTCTATAGGATAGGGTGTCTATAGGATAGGTGTCTATAGGATAGGTTGTCTATAGGATAGGTTGTCTATAGGATAGGTTGTCTATAGGATAGGTGTCTATAGGATAGGTGTCTATAGGATAGGTGTCTATAGGATAGGTGTCTATAGGATAGGTGTCTATAGGATAGGTGTCTATAGGATAGGTGTCTGGTTGACAACTGATGCTCACTGAGCAGCAAAAATCTCAACATTTCTTTTGGAACAATGTGTAAGCAATCTGATCAACAAAGATCTGAGTTCTGGCATGCTTATGTACGGTCCTGTATAATATACACAACATTACGGTAACTCAAGACTTAAACAGTACCTATAAACAAAAAAATAATAATTCTGTTTAGCTGTTTTTGCCAAAAAAAATGAGCTTTTATTAGTATTATTGCTAAAAGATAATGTATGTTCTCTTTCTGCATAAGAATTGCTGCAATTTTCCACATAGACTTTTCACAGAGTTAACGAAATTTGGGATATGCCAATTGTGTTGAAAGTACAGTGTCGGTAGCATGATCCAATATTTGAGCACCAAGTTGCTACTTGAGGGGTTTGAAACGCAGTGTGAGATGAGTGTTGTGCTGTATGTTCTTACAGAGCAGCTATTATGCCGGAGAAGGATTGGTTGACCCTGAAGTGGAGGAGGAATCGCAGATATTGGGCACTATGAAGTGGGAGACGTACTTCAGCTACGCCAGAGCAGGAGGAAATATGTGCTTTGTCTTGTTTGTGACGATAGTGGTGTTCACAACCCAAGTGATCATAAGTGCAGTGGATTATTGGGCGAGTATCTGGTGAGTAACACTAGTAACAACGGAATTAATGTAGGAATGTACCTTAGTTTACAAATTACATTTGAACATGTATTTCAGCATGATTTTGATCAAACATACTTAAACCATTTCCAGAGAAAATGTGTATACATACGTATTTAAAAACATGAAATATATTATTTAAAAAAAACTTGTTTGGAAACTTAACTTACTCCGTGCAGTTGTTATAAATACTGTAGTGTATTTACTACACTTGACATTCACTTTGAAGTAAAGGAAACTACATTTTCTTTATTTTCTAATTGTAAAGTAACATCTATTTTTAATTTTTTTCTAGGTGGCTTGTATTTTAATGGAATACAGTAGTGCCCTGTTAAAACATATTACCACCAGGTATTACTGTTCAGGCAAAAATACTGTAGTATTGAACTGACCATTCCTTATGACTCAGTTCATGGAGGTAAAACTTGGAATAAAATTAAGTTTTCGATGCATATGTGTTGTTCAGTTGCCTACAATGTTAAATAGTTATCTATGGAGATTCATTATCAAGTTGTTTCTGGGTAAACTCTGTTTAACGCATACATAGTCGTGTTTATATTGTCTGTATAAGATTTACACCATTGTGTAAATAAAGAAATTTGTAAGCTTTTTATCTTTTTGTTGCAGGACAACAATGGAAGAAGAACGACTCACATTTCAATATGATGTCAATGGTAGCATGACTGACTCATCCATAGAATATATTTCTCCATACTACTCACTGAGCACAACTGAATCATTACAAATCTATGGCGTTTTGACCGTATGTTGCCTAGTTATTGTGCTGATAAGGTTAATGCTGCTATTCCACTTGTGCATGCGGTCTTCAGTCAAGCTACACAACACCATGTTTGAGAACGTGCTCAGAGCAAAAATGAGATTTTTTGACACAAACCCTTCTGGAAGGATTCTCAACAGGTTCTCCAAGGACATAGGAGCAATTGATGAAGTGCTGCCTACTGCGCTTTCAGATGTCATAGAGGTACTGGACTTCAAAACATCACATTTTGAGAAAATTTACATAAATGAAGATTGAAAGTTCAGCTCTTTATTATATTAGTACATACATAACTACCATTTTTTTTTTTTTGGCCATATACCAGGTGTCCGGAAATGGCTGTATAAGAATACCAGGACATTTAATCAATACGTATTTTAAGGCAGTTTATCACCGGGAAGTTGTGTCACGTGTCGCATTATGGCTGAGCTGGCAGTTAAAGTTTAACACCTTGCAACATCGCATCTGTGAAGTGAAGTGTGCTGTTGTAATAGCTCAGCGGTAAAGTGTGTTGTACAATATCGTCTGGCTCACTAGCAGTTCAAACCCTTAAACTGTAACATTTACCTTGGTTTACGATATAAAAAGTAGACAAAACGCACAACTATACACAGGGTTGTACTAGTGGATAGACACACACAAAAGTCAGATGAGCACATTTTTCACTCGTATGCGCAGCTGCGCAATGGTTTGCTGCCTGGGTCAGCTTCATCAGGGAGCGAGTGGTGGCGCATTGCAGTCTGTGGAGCCGTGATTGACAAACAGTGAACCTAGCGGCCAGGAGATGAACTAGCGTGAGGAGGGAATATTAAAATGGTGTAGACAAGTTTGCCTCCTGGTCACTAGGTCCACCATTTGCCAACCACAACTCACTAGACCTTGGTGTGGCACCGCTCACCACCTGATGAAGGTAGCCTAGACAGCAGAAAGGACCTTGGTTTATGTGAAGAAGGTCGAGTTGGTCACTAGCTTGACACAAAGTCTGGGACTGCCAGCACACCTTACTTACTCTGTCAGGCTTCCTTACCTTACCTTGCCCTGCCCACCTGACTCATTACCTGTTTCTCCAACTGCAGGGGTGGTTGGATACCACTGGTGCTGGCCCCAAGTCCTCGTGTCTTACCTACTGTTGAATGGTGGAATGATGGGTTCTGCGCTAGGCAGGGTGGCTGCTTGTCGATGTGTGATGCGAGAAGGAAATACACCTTTTGAATACACAACACTCGGATAGGAACAATACATATTTATTACGTAGTAATAAACAAGGTGATGAGTACTATCTCCTACCAAGCAAAACGTGGTCGGATGTAACCTACGGTAAAACAGGTGGAGGAGAACTGCTCCTAATCTATCTTGGTATAGAATGACTTTGACGGCTATTAAAAACAACTCTGTCGCAGCTTTGGCATGTCTCGAAGAGACTTTAAGAACATAAAGGTGGCACTAATTTTAATGGCAGTGGGTGTAGTTGCTACTACCAGAAAGTAGTGGCGGTTGTCGAACCAGGAGGTACTACAACTGAGAGTGTGGTATTGATGTCTGCAGGCTTACTGCTGAAGAGCTGTGGTAGATGCTCCAGAACCTTTGGAGCTAGTGGTAGCTGTTGACTGCTGCCTCTTGGGGGCTGCTGCTGGCTGGTAGTAGGAGTTACTGGAACTCCTGGTGGCTGTTGAGAGGAGCCTCTGGAGCGTCTGGTTGTTGGTGGTGGTAGCCTCTGGGGCTGCAGGTAGGCTTGGCTGAAGCCTCTGGAGTTCTTGGAGTGGGCCGTAAGGGCCTAAGGTGTAGTAGAGTGCCCCAGCACAGAAGTGCTGAGGCGAGCTACTGGAGAAGATAACTGGTGTCTTCGGCCCTGCACTTCCTTATATTGTGCGCTCAGCTGGCCTATGCCTGGGCTGGAGTGCGAGGTTTTGACTTCGCTCTGTGATGTATGCTTGGAGTGAGCGGGTTGGGAGAACTATCCTTACACTCGGCTATATGGCCTCAGGCGCTCAGCGGCGTTCGGCCATCTTTGGAAATCTCGGAGACACAGCAGGTGCTTGGGGAGGCTGACGTGTTCTGCGCCCACTTGGAAACAATGTTTATTTCACATGCTAGGATCATCCGCTAGGCGGGGGCGATCCTATGCGCACTCGTGAATAATGTGCTGGGTTTGATCCTTCCTCAGGATATGTAGAAGCTACGCGAGTAGAGAGAGGAAGTTGGGTCTGGTACATCAGGAAAAATCCACATATCTGTAAATGTCCCTGCACGGGAACAATCCTGTAGCCATCTATGGTTGTGATTCCTGCTAGATGTAACACGTTATGATGTGTCGTAGTTGTGTTTAATATTATAACTCGTATAAGACGTGTCACATTAAAGAGTTGAAAATTGACAGACTGATAATTAAGTATCAAAATAAAAATATTTGCAAAGATTGAACTGGTTTTACATTAATTGATCTTGACAAATGCATTGCAGGTTAGCATGGCGTGTGTGGATTGTTAATATGTATTAGTTTTCATAGTCAGGCTCATTGTAGGTGCGGAAAATGTGAAACCTGGGAAATTCAGTAAACTTTAAAATGGTAAAGTAGGTGTGAAAATGTTGGAAAAATGAGTTAACAATACTCAAAAATTTTAAATTGTATTACAGTTCAACATGCAGATTTCCTGTAGGTACCGACATACACAATATAATTGTAGTACTTGGCGATAGGCACACACAAAGTAGGACAAGACAGTTGCGAAGTTTCGCTGGTTAAGCCAGCTTCATCAGGCGGCGAGTTGTAGGACACTGCAGTATTGTGGAAGGGCGCTGTTAGTAGTAAACTTAGTGACAGAGTGGTGAACTAGGGTGGGGCGGGAAAATTGCAGGGATAGTAAAGAGCTGTGATTATCTTATATTGAGGCCTGGATTTAGTTATAAATTCGTGAGCTAATTCCCAGAGTCTGTGTTGTCCTACTTTGTGTGTGCCTATCGACAAGTACTAGACTGTGAGTAATTAGATTTCTGTCCTTTATATGTTTTTAGTAGCCTACCCGCCTATTTTCAATCTTAATGAACATTTTAGATACTGGTAAATGTTAACATGATAATTGTTTGTGTGCAGATATTCCTTCTTATGGTTGGGATACTAGTAATGATCCTGGTCGTCAACTACATAATGATTATACCAATGATTATCACACTTGTGTTGTTTGTGACAATGAGAGCCGTCTACATATCTACAGCTAGAAGTGTGAAAAGACTGGAGGGTATAAGTAAGTAGTCACATGACATTATCTTACAACAAATTTATAAAATTAATTATATTTTAGTTAAAAGTGAAATTTTTTAGTATCAGGATGTTTAAAAAAAAATTGTTTCATTAATAAAAGTGAACAGTGGGTGTACAATGATATTCAAAGTTGAAAAAATGTTGAAATTGATGTGCTACATTAACAGAGCGTGACTGAAATGGGCTACTAGAAGTATCTACCACCTAACATCGCTGTCTTGTGTGCTGGTGATGTGGAAGGGATAAGACTGACACACACACATGCGCGCACGCACGCACACACACACAAACTGACAGTTTTAAAGCACACTTCAGCACATAGGTCTTCTGAACTCCGAACAATTTCCAATCCATTGAATCAGCATTTTAATGGCTGATAACTATGTGATTTAAAACTTAATATAATACTGCAAAACAAGTTAAATTTCTATGTAGTTAGAAATAACATTTTGTAGTAGGCTATATATTTTAAAATGTAAAGATATATTAAAATACATCCAATTTGCTGGTATAATACTTAATTTCATAGTACAGTCTACATATCTGTGTTTACACAATAACCCACTAAAGATGCAATGTAGCCAGTAATAGTAGTTTTCAGTTAATTAATTAATTCTTTTTTTCCTGCAAATAAACTGTAGATGGTGCTGTAGTCCAGCATCTAACACTGCAGTTTTATTTCTCTCTCTCCAACAGTATCACTAGCACACAATATTGAGATCCTGTGTATCTTCTAAGCCCCACCTCATTTCAATTCATCTGTTGTAGGCAGGTCAAGTGAAAAGTCAACTTAAATATAACACATTAACAATGCAATATAGTACTTGTTTACTTCTTATGAGGGAAACACAATTTTTCCTCATAGTTTGTAAATTTGTTTGCCTTTCAGCTCGTAGTCCTGTTTTTTCCCACCTTTCATCATCCATAAATGGTCTGTCAACAATACGATCCCGTGGAGCACAGGAAATGTCTTGTAATGCATTCGACAACTACCAGGTAAGTCACATCACAATTTATTTATAATTAATGGTGTTTATCTGCTAATTGTTCTTTTAATGTCTTGCTTAATTACTCACCATCTGACTATAATAAAGCTAAATCTAATATAGTCAGTTGAGGACAGCATAATATGATTTCATTATCCCATATCCTACTAAAGCAGAATATGTGAAATAGGACACTTACATGTAACAAGTGCACTAACTTTGTAAACCTATATAATACACAGTATTTTTGTGGTCAGTGTGTTTGTGATTGATTTTTATATATTTTGCATTTCATCATAAAACTGTGGTACATTGGTAGAAAAACTTTTCCAAAATATAGACACGTATCTACATATAAACAAAAGATTTCATATGTATATGCATATGTGTAAGACACCAAATGTCATCACACAGTAGTCATCATTTGTTTAAGTGAAGGGTAAATTTCTACAATTAACAATAAATTTGTACTACATATTTCCTTTTCAAATAAAGTCTTTGCAGCCCCCCTCTATCGCACATTTATGTAGGCAATATTTTATGATTGGCATTTTTTAAAATGAAGAATAATGTAATATGAAGAATCTTTGAACTTTCATTTCAAAAGTTGATTAGTTAGGAGGTAAAAATTTTCCCTGGCTGTTACAGTCTCACTCCAACAGAAATATGTTGAAACAGTATCACTCCAACAGACATGTTGAAACAGTATCACTCCAACAGACATATGTTGAAACAGTATCACTCCAACAGACATGTTGAAACAGTATCACTCCAACAGACATATGTTGAAACAGTATCACTCCAACAGACATATGTTGAAACAGTATCACTCCAACAGACATGTTGAAACAGTATCACTCCAACAGACATGTGCTGAGACAAACAAGTATTGTTGCTTATACTAAGGTATCCCAGAAAATTGTAAAATAGAATGCCTGATTTCAGTGCAAAAAATAGTGAAAGTCTGTGTAAAATTTTGGTAATTAGAGATGGAAGCAGTGTTAAAATTTTGGTATTTAAGAATTTAAATGGTGTTCAATTTCCATATTTAAAAATGAAAGCTGTGTCAATTTTTGTTTTTGAAATGAAAGTGATAATAAATGTCAGTAACGTGTTTAAAAATATCAGCAATGAATTTCTTTGCATTCATATTAAAAAGTAAACCAAATTTCTGTGTTTGAAATTTAAAAAAATTTGGCAAATTAAAATGTTTAGAAAGAAAATTAATGCACATGTTCAGTGTCTGAATAATACATAGAAAAGTAATTACTAAATACAAGAAACAGCAGTAGCACAATTAATTAATTTAAGAACAAAATATTAATTTAAGTACCCAGTAAAGTTGGTGACAATGGATGGAAAGTGGTTCCATATCTCGCTATCAAATAAAAAGTGTTCGGTAACCATTTGTGATAACTTAAAATTATTTCTTTCTCTCATTTTTTTTTTATTGCAGCCAAGTGTAAAAATGAGCAGATTTGTAAAGTATTCACTTCCGTAATAATTTCACTGTTTCATTTGACCAACACGAATGAAATGATCAAGGCTCATGGCAATGTTAATTTTTCATAATGCGGAAGAATACACAATCTCTATACAAGTATGATCAGTATGTAGATCTTAAGCAGGGCTTTCAAAAGTGCTCATGTTACTGTGAACAGCCTATAAACACATTTGCAGTGTTGGCAGTATAATCAATTGTCGATGTGCGATCGATTTTAGACTCACAACCAATTTTCAACATACAATTGATTGTAAACATTTATTTACCATTTCTGAAGAATTTAATTATTTATGTTAATTCCTTTTGCATGCAAAATTTCACATTTTGTAAAAATGATATTTAGCGAAAACAGTGAAATAACGTCAAATTGTGCAGTACTCCATGTATTTCACAGTTCACCATTTTCTAGGAACTCTACTTATACTTTGAAAGATTTTGAAGTGGAATTTGCATTACTCTTGCCTTTGAATCTTACCTTATTTTACCTAGAATTTTTTTAAGAATCAAAAAGGAAAGATCATTGGTTTATTTTCAAAATACTTGGTGAATACAACAGACTTATAGCTGAATAACATTACATTACCAGAATCTAATAAAAAAATTATTATAGCTTATCAGGAAGATAAAAGCTTTGCTAAATCAAACCGATTCCATTTGATCAATCTATGCAGATTTCTTTGTATATACCAAATATGCATTTACTTGGTGTATGGAAACAATGTTTCTGTATTTGTTTTCTCTAAAGGACAAGCACACGTCTTCCTGGTACCTGTTTGTTGCATCCAACACAGCATTCGGCTTGTGGCTCGACAACGCCAGCAACTTGTTTATAGCAGCCATCACATTTACGTTCTTGCTCTCGCCTGAAGGTACGTTCTGAACATTGAAACCAACCTACAGTGACATAGCTAACCAATGCTGTACATCTTGGCATAAGTTACTGTTCAAGTTATTTTGTTATAAACCATTAATGCCAACACAATAATGTTCAGCAATCATTCCAATTATATTAACATAATGTTTTCCAATACACATATTTGCATTTGGAATTAACATCAGTGTATTGATTTGCCACTACAGGTATTATTAGTGCCAGTAAAATGACATATTTCTCAGGTTTGAGATTCATACTGGTGAGGACCTGGGTTCAAATCCCATTCTGGCTACCCTGATTTGTTTTCCGTGATATCATATATTTACTCTGAGGCTAATGTTGGGATGGCTCCATACAACAGGCAATTGCCAATCCCATCTCCACTCTACTTAACTGAGCAACAAGCTCAATCTGTAACAACCTCATTGTTGACGAGACGTTAAGCCCTATCTTCCTATCCACCATATGTCATGGATAGCAATATTTTCAGTAAAGACAACTGTTTCCAGTCAATTTCATATCTGGCACAATCTTCCATTCCTTGCACCGTTACCTCACTCACACTCTCTCCCAATCTTACCTACTGTTCTGTACATACTGCCATATAGTGTATAAAGACCAGGATAGAAAACTGCAGTAGACATACGTGCCCATGCGGCATGTCGCAACGTGGGATGGAAGCAGCCGACGGACCAACAAATATTGACTTGGAAAGTAGAGAGAGCTATTTTCATCCAGCAGTCATAAACAAGGTCACTGGGTGAGCTGGGATATAAGTAAGCATTCTCAGTTGTGGTAGACAGGACAGGTAAATTGAGCTCCAGCACAATGATGGGTGGCATTTTTAGATTGACATGTATCTGTGGCTGGCCCCCAGTAAGCTTGACCACATTAAATTAATTCATTTATTTTGTTTTTGCAACAAATGAACAATAAGTAACAGAATTAAGTAAGAAATATCTATGCACACTACATTTAGCTCTGTATCTGTCATTTGGAAAGACAATTGAAACACCTCCACCGGTGCAAATCTGACGGTATTTTAGCATAGATTTCTGCTACTACCACAAAAAGCCAGTAGATCAACTTCCGCTCAACTGACTTCTAGCTGTCGTAAATCAGTAAACAGCAGTTAATTGCACACTTTAGTAGGTGGCTAACTAGGCAGGAGTTAAATAGTCGACAACAATTAAAAGACATTAGACGGGGCAGTATGGACCTGGTATAAAAAGGAACAGGGAAGTATATCCGGTAACCACCAACTACGGCAGTGGTGGGGGAAGACAACTCGACTTCAGGAGGCGGCGTGAACCCGAGTAAAGGAACAGAGAGGCAGTAGCCCAACTACACCAGACGCAACACGGTGGGAGTCCATGATGGCAATGAGTAGCATGACAGAGCGGTCCAAGGGTACGGGACACGATGAAACTAAGATCCATGGTAGCAGCAAGCAGTGAGGAGAGTTCTGGCCAAGAGGGCGGAACATCGACGACAATGGAGTGCTGGCAAAATGACCTGAAGTAGACTAGGAGTAAGTCACGCTCAAATTTCCTACACTCTGCTTGCAGTGCATTCAGAATGGCAGATGATGGGCTTTGTTATCGTTCAATAAGCGAAGTATTGAAGTTAATTCCTGAGTCGTTTAATGGAGAAAAAAGAATAGTGTGCAAATTTGATTACAATATAGAGGTGGTGTTTGAATTGGCAGACCAAGCCGATCTCACACGAAACTACTTAAGTTTGTCAATGCCAGAATAACGGGTGATGCAAAGTCTTAAAATGTTAGAATATCTACAGATAGCTGGGAAGTGGTTCACAAAATTTTAGAAGAGAACTGTGCTGCAAAAAGGATGTTAGACTTTTATGTATGCCACATGTTTAATGCAAGACATGGTAAAATTGAGGCGACAGCATCCTGATGTAGCAGGGTAGACACTATGCAAATACACTGTCCTATAGTACTATACTACCAAGGTTAAATTATCTGGTTACAGTGAGTCGGGGCTGATTTTGTATATCCGTTTTTACAAGAGATTCAAATACATTTCAATTAATTGTATTTGCCTTTTCTATTGCCTTTTCACAATTGCGGTGCGGCGCTCGGCCATTTTGGAAATCTCGGAGACAGAGCAGGTGCTTGGGGAGGCCGACGTGTTCCGCGGCCATTTGGAAACGATGCTTATTTCACATGCTAGGATCATCCGCTAGGCGGGAGCGATCCTATGTGCACTCATGAATAATGTGCTTGGAAAAGGGGGGAGGGGGATGAGGGATTCTTATAATTACACTGCACTGATGCACGTAAGAGTTGCACTGTACACGACATTGCATAGTAGTTCATAGGGAGCACACTGGTTCCGGTTGATGTGTTGGATGTGCTGCATGGCAAAAAGTCTGGAGGGCATGATGCTATCCTATGTCAATTATAAAGATATGCCATGGTCTGCAATTGCCAAGCTGCTCAGCTCTGAAACTAATGGAAGTTTTTCCAAACTCAGCTACTGCTGAAACTGACATCATATTTTTAGCTATTACGAAATTGCTGATTTCTGTACTAGTAAAAGCATTGTTTATATATGAACTTAATTTAATTTATGGCCCTATGATGTTCCAGGTACTTTCGGAGCTGCAGTAGGCCTGGCTCTGTCGCAGGCCTTGATGCTCACTGGAATGGTCCAGTATGGAGTACGGCAATCTACTCAGTTAGTAAGCCAGTTCACATCCGTTGAGAGAGTTCTGGAATATACACACTTGGACAAAGAGTCTGAATTGGAATCAACACCAGGTGAGTTTTACATTTACATTTTCGTACGTTAAGCATTTATTACTTTATTAGATAAGACATAAAAAATTTTTGTGTTGTAGAACTTTGAAGTGACCATGTACAATGAATTCCAGTGAGTTCTTTATTTGCGAGTATTGATAACTGGAGTAATATCACACACCAGAATTAAATTATAAACCTACTAATTTTACTTGGTTAACATAATTCATTTTTAAAAAGTCCATAAAATAATACCTTCAAGGAACATAATAGTGAGCAAGGTTCACTTTGGAAGTTTTGGAAATTTTAATTAACTATGTTATAATTTTGTGCAATTTTGCTTGTACTGGCAGCATTTAAACACCCTGGATTCTGAAGAGAAAGGCTTGAAAATAATCATAATGTTTTTTTACATTTCAAGATGTGGCAGGAATAGGCCACTAGACTAGATTATAACAACAAAACAGAAAACATAATTACCTACTCACAGGACACACACACATACAGAAAAAAAAAAACTATAAATATTGAAAATGTGTTTTAACACCTATAGAGGTGTTTCTCTGTATTTGCAACATGGTTATACATGTGACAAAGTAAAATAAGACTGCCAATATTTCACTTAACCACAGAAACCCTTGATAATCTCAAATTTACAGTAAACTTACAACAAATATGCTGAATTAAAAAAATTCATATGAATTAAATTAATAAATTAATTTAATTTTATAGCACCTAAATTGTGATATGTTTCTAGCTATGATAGAACACATGTAACATTTTGCTGTGGGTACAGCCAGAATGGAAATAGGGAAACAGGCTTGCAGAGTAATCCTAGATGTTTTAAAAAATATACTCATAATACATTTTTGTACAGCTGTTGTGCATAAAGTATTCATACAGACAAAATATGTGCTTACAAATTATTACAGTATAACTTAGAAAAGTTAAGTTCTCTAATGTTCGTGATTCTAATAAATAGGCTACTTACTAAATTTTGATTTCATTTAGATAAGAAACCTCCACCTACATGGCCAGAAGAAGGCTGTGTAAGTTTCATAAATCTGTCGTTGAAATACAGTGAAACAGACCGTCCTGTTCTCAAAGACTTGGACTTCACCGTCATTTCTAGACAAAAGGTAAGTTTGTGCATAGCTTACCAAAGCATTCTAGTTGATAATGATTTGCGATCTTGTGTAATGTGTCTTGTTGCACCTTTGTTATCTATTTTCCAAGGACCTCGAGGATGGCCATAAAATATAATACTGTACATAACAAGAAGTGTAAAACCTAAAAGTATTTGGCTACAGTGTTACTCATATTTAATAGGGTGAGATGATGAACTAGTAAATATTTCATCCTAAATCATAGCGTAAGTACCATTACTTTTGTAGGTGGTCTAAATATCAGGGAAACCATAAAATGAGAACCTTATCTATGAAAAATATTTTGTAGTCCACACTATAGTGAAATCCCGTACCTACGAGTATGGTCAATTACGAGAAGTCCGTACTTACAGTAGTTTTCTAATACACTGCCCTATAGTACTATACTACCAAGGTTAAATTATCTGGTTACAGTGAGTCGGGGCTGATTTTGTGTATCCGTTTTTAAGAGCGATTCAAATGCATTTCAATTAATTGTATTTGCCTTTTCTAACAATTGTGGTGAATTGAAATTGCTTACATTGTGCATTTAGTATAATTAATCTCGTAAAACGTGTATAAGCCACAGTCCATGAGAAGTGGCAACACTGCAGCGCAGTAGATGTTGCAACGCTGCACGCTTTGTCAGACTGGCAACTCGTGCTCCGTGATTGCATCTCACATTCTTTATCTACACTGTATTTGCTACCAATTGCGCTCTGCCTTGCTTTGTGCATTGGTGCATAATTTTAGCATGTTGATTACTTGTGAGATTGTATGCCTCTTGTGATTCTAAATAGCAAGTTCCTAGCGCAAGCCAGTATGTAATGTGAACAACCAGAGTATCGGATCAGCTTGTGGCATGGTATTCAGGTTTCACAAGATGACCATTACACTGAATTAATACGAACGCCAGCAGATGATTAGTTGAAGTTGTGTGGAACAGCCCGTGGCATGCGGTTTAGGTTCCACAAGACGGCTGGTATGATAGGGCACTGGTATTTAGTTAGAACAGAGTCACTGGATCAATATGAACGCCAGCAGATGATTGGTTGAAGTTGTGTGGAACAGCCCGTGGCATGCGGTTTAGGTTCCACAAGACGGCTGGTATGATAGGGCACTGGTATTTAGTTAGAACAGAGTCACTGGATCAATATGAGCGTGAGCAGATGATTGGTTGAACATTTGTGGATTTTTTGTGACGTGCAATTCGGTTTCATTATCGATAAGTTTATAAATTGCTGGTTTACATGTGGATTTTAATTTGTTAATAATGTTTGCATAAACACCAACATATTTATCACATTTTTGTCTTGTAGAATGTTTTGAAATGTACGTAGCTTAAATATTTTTGTTTTTGCTTCTATGCCGCCATGTTGAAAATAGTTGCATTGCCATTAGGCCTACAGGTGTTCACACATGCCTTTTCTACATTTAGCTGCAGGGGAAAATAACAGCAATGTGCAGTATTACTAACAATTGCCCTTTATTAATTTTATTCCTGTAATTATTTCAACTGACGACCTAGAGGCAGCAGCTAGCAATCGGCCACAACATGCAAGTACAGTAGACCTCATTTTAATGTTTACATGCACATGTCTTGGCGATTCCTTGCATAATTCATGTACCCTAATTTTTTGCACTAAAAATCCTGTAAAAAAAAAAGGTGCGAGAATAATGCTAGTAAATACAGTATACAGTAGCAACTTTTTGCGAATAATTTTTGCTGCTGTAATGCTGTCTCCCACTATCACATCTGAATATACATTTCATACTTAACATTAAAATCATGTTTTAATTATGGATCATGAATTTGTTTAATACTATATAAGGTATAGCGCACATAATATAGCTATATATGTAATTTCCACCATGTTTACATCAGCCGAGTCACCCTACATTATCCAAAAAATGGATACTTAATTTTTTTTGTGATGAATCTGATGTTACGAGTACTCGTAATTAAGTCAGTTTTTCACACTTTTATAAACTCTCGTAGGTATGGGATTTCAGTGTAGTTAGATTATGTGTTGATAATCCCAGTCACTGACCACTGAAAGACACAATATCTACCAGAGTGAGTAGACATAAAGAAAACCTGTTTCTTCTGGAGAAGTTCTCCTTGTTAAGTTTTTATTTTCCAACCCTTAAAAAAGTTGTTAATAAGTTGTACTGTAACTAATTGCAATGTACAGTGTAACCTCGTTAGTAAAAGTTTGGTTAGAGAAAAAAAACTCATTATTGCAAAGTGATTTTTCAGTCCCTAGAACCTGTGGTATGCCCCATGTAATTATTAGCATAAAATTCTATATGTTTAACACAAATACATTAAAGCAACGCATTAACCAACTTCGGTTCACATAACACTTGACTACAACTAACCTCCACATTTAACAATAAATTTCTGGTAGTGCTGATTCTCAGTCTTCTGGGAAGTAATTTAAATATGCATTTGGGTACGTGAACATCGGCCAGGGTACTTTGTTTCAGGAAATAAACTTTTGCTATAGTAACAACAGTTTTTATTGATCTCTCAGATATTTCAATACAATAACTTGACAGTGTCAAAATGAATTTAGTGTAGATGGAAGCACTGCACCTCATGACACGTTAGAAACTACTGCTGTGTATGAGACTATGATAACAACTGCATGTGCTCTGTTGCAATGTGACAAACTTGTGAGCGCTGATGCTGATAGCGTTTAGCTCTCTTGTGGTTGTACTCTTTGTGCAAACATGTATGAAAACATTTGATGTGGTTAACCTGTTGAAACATCATGTTTGTGTGCGTAGCAAACATTTACGTGTTATGCAGACTTGAATTTTATTTTTATATAAAGTATTTATCTTGTATTTCTGTGTTGTTTTTCAGCATTTGGTCAGTTGTGTTCCATTGTCAAGTGCATCTATAGTGCTAAAGCAGTTAAAACCAAAATAGAAAATTTCTTTAAAAAAATACCTTAGTATGCAATGACAGCAGAAAATGTGCTAAAGTAAAAATCTTTTTGGAATATTTTTTTGGTTCTTTATGTAATGGAAGGGTTGATTTTAATGAAGACTTAATATGATATTTAATAATATTTTCTAAGTAAATTTTTCCTCAGTAAAGTTATAATGTGAAGGACTTCTTTTGTTATCAAAGATAAAGTTTGTATATAAATTCTGAATGTTTAAGTGATTGTAGTTTTGACCAAACTAACTTCATTATTACAAACCTCGTTATTACCAAGTGGCCAGATTTTGGTCCCTTCAGGTTTGTATTGAGGTTCCACTGTACTTACTTGTGGATGAGTCAACAGAAACTGCTCTTATAGGCCCTGTTTTGTGAGTTCCTACATGATGCAACACACTACAGATCTATATTCAGAGAGATCATTTCACCATAGTAAATGTACTGAAAGTAACAGCAAAAAAATGTTCAAATTTTGGAGTGATCAAAGTATTCTTTGATTATTTTATTGTGTTCTGAAATAGATTACTAAATTTGTTACTTGTGTCTTAAATCCGTTGGCAATTTGTACATGACCTGCGTATTGAGTTTGTTTACGAGTGTAGATGTTACTTGTGTACGGTACAAATTTCACAATGTACACTATAGCTTCACAAATGCTATTTTACGGTTACTTTATCATCAACTTGTTTTTGTTAGGTTATGGTGGAATTATTACACCAATAATACTTAGTATTGAATTTATTAATGCACTTTCCTTTACATCATGACCATGCTAATCGGTAAGCCAAGAACACTGACTCAAAAAAAAAACTACTACTTGAGTCACATGACTCGCACACACTAATTCCCCTTAAATTGTTCCAAAAGAAATAAACAACAAGTAATTACACAAAACACAAACAACTGTTAAGCACGGATTTCACACACACACACACACACACGCACGCACGCGCACGTGCACACACACACACGCGCACGTGCACACACACACACACACACACACACTTTGAATGAATAACCAACATTACAATATATACAACTAACCTAACTTCAGGACAACATATTCATGTTTCTCTCAAGTTGAAGGTTTAATCAAAATATCAAATACTATTCTTTCCCTTGCCAGATAATCAAGCTTAATATTCTTTTCCTGCACAATATGTCTGATATTATCTTAGACCTCTGACTTGTAATGTTGTTTTATAGAAGGTTTGTGCTCTCGATCTGGATGCAGGAGTTTCTTGTGCAGTGAAACTGAAGGCCATATTCTGCCTCTAAAGTACTTAAGGGCCATCGTTATCTGTGTTTTACTGAAATATGAGACCAAACCACTGCTGAATTAAATTCTGCTACCTGTGATCGAGTGCTGCTACCTTTAATTGAGTGACTGTTCTTAGACTCACTCCCCCAGTCGGCATTACAGAAGCTCAACATATCTTGATCACTGTTTATGTTGTACTCTAGGTTTAGGTCCCTGATTCCCTTCAGCTATCTAAATATTCTCTTTAGAGTGAACCAGTGATATTTCTGTGGGCTCTTGTTGAATTGGCTCACACTATTGACTGCCCAGGTTGTATCTGGCCTAGATATTTGCGGAACCTACAGAAGACTGCCAACAGCTTCCTCACTACCACAGAACTACACTTTCACTATCATCCTTGTCAAGGTTATTGGAGGAGGCTCGAAGGTTGAGTCGGCTTACAGTCTGACACGCCCAATCCTTCTAACAACATACTGACAATATGTAGAGTCAGGTTGATCCACAGCTTCTCATTCTTCCGGTCCTTGGTGACCTGCTTGCCGAGGCAGTTCACAGCCAAAGATCCTAAGATGACCAAAGGTTCAGATTCCTTGAGTGCCATACCTCGAAGGGAGTTTTAGCTTCCAGTCTTTGAGTTGGGCATCTGTTGTTGATGTAAACTGGTGTCGATACCACTTCAACCTAATATACTTTGAGTAGTTCGGTATCTTGGAGCAGACGTCCGTGCTTTTTCTACTATTTTACAACTGGCACACTCAGCAATTCCATTTTGTTGTGGCGAAGACCTAACTGTGTGCTGGTGTCTTACTTCCTTTCATTTTGTTGTGGCGAAGCCCTAACTGTGTGCTGGTGTCTTACTTCCTTTCATTTTGTTGTGGCGAAGACCTAACTGTGTGCTGGTGTCTTACTTCCTTTCATTTTGTTGTGGCGAAGCCCTAACTGTGTGCTGGTGTCTTACTTCCTTTCATTTTGTTGTGGCGAAGCTCTGTGTGCTGGTGTCTTACTTCCTTTCATTTTGTTGTGGCGAAGCCCTAACTGTGTGCTGGTGTCTTACTTCCTTTCATTTTGTTGTGGCGAAGCTCTGTGTGCTGGTGTCTTACTTCCTTTCATTTTGTTGTGGTGAAGACCTAACTGTGTGCTGGTGTCTTACTTCCTTTCATTTTGTTGTGGTGAAGCCCTAACTGTGTGCTGGTGTCTTACTTCCTTTCATTTTGTTGTGGTGAAGACCTAACTGTGTGCTGGTGTCTTACTTCCTTTCATTTTGTTGTGGCGAAGCCCTAACTGTGTGCTGGTGTCTTACTTCCTTTCATTTTGTTGTGGTGAAGACCTAACTGTGTGCTGGTGTCTTACTTCCTTTCATTTTGTTGTGGTGAAGACCTAACTGTGTGCTGGTGTCTTACTTCCTTTCATTTTGTTGTGGCGAAGCCCTAACTGTGTGCTGGTGTCTTACATCCTTTCATTTTGTTGTGGCGAAGCCCTAACTGTGTGCTGGTGTCTTACTTCCTTTCATTTTGTTGTGGCGAAGCCCTAACTGTGTGCTGGTGTCTTACTTCCTTTCATTTTGTTGTGGTGAAGACCTAACTGTGTGCTGGTGTCTTACTTCCTTTCATTTTGTTGTGGTGAAGACCTAACTGTGTGCTGGTGTCTTACTTCCTTTCATTTTGTTGTGGCGAAGCCCTAACTGTGTGCTGGTGTCTTACTTCCTTTCATTTTGTTGTGGGTGAAGACCTAACTGTGTGCTGGTGTCTTACTTCCTTTCATTTTGTTGTGGTGAAGACCTAACTGTGTGCTGGTGTCTTACTTCCTTTCATTTTGTTGTGGCGAAGCCCTAACTGTGTGCTGGTGTCTTACTTCCTTTCATTTTGTTGTGGTGAAGACCTAACTGTGTGCTGGTGTCTTACTTCCTTTCATTTTGTTGTGGCGAAGCCCTAACTGTGTGCTGGTGTCTTACTTCCTTTCATTTTGTTGTGGTGAAGACCTAACTGTGTGCTGGTGTCTTACTTCCTTTCATTTTGTTGTGGCGAAGCCCTAACTGTGTGCTGGTGTCTTACTTCCTTTCATTTTGTTGTGGCGAAGCTCTGTGTGCTGGTGTCTTACTTCCTTTCATTTTGTTGTGGCGAAGCCCTAACTGTGTGCTGGTGTCTTACTTCCTTTCATTTTGTTGTGGTGAAGACCTAACTGTGTGCTGGTGTCTTACTTCCTTTCATTTTGTTGTGGTGAAGACCTAACTGTGTGCTGGTGTCTTACTTCCTTTCATTTTGTTGTGGCGAAGCTCTGTGTGCTGGTGTCTTACTTCCTTTCATTTTGTTGTGGTGAAGACCTAACTGTGTGCTGGTGTCTTACTTCCTTTCATTTTGTTGTGGCGAAGCCCTAACTGTGTGCTGGTGTCTTACTTCCTTTCATTTTGTTGTGGCGAAGCCCTAACTGTGTGCTGGTGTCTTACTTCCTTTCATTTTGTTGTGGCGAAGCCCTAACTGTGTGCTGGTGTCTTACTTCCTTTCATTTTGTTGTGGCGAAGCCCTAACTGTGTGCTGGTGTCTTACTTCCTTTCATTTTGTTGTGGCGAAGCCCTAACTGTGTGCTGGTGTCTTACTTCCTTTCATTTTGTTGTGGTGAAGACCTAACTGTGTGCTGGTGTCTTACTTCCTTTCATTTTCAAGAAACCTGAGAACTATAGTTTACAAACTCAGTTGCTCGGTCAGATCACAAAGATTTAATTCTCTTATCCATCTGTTTTGCCACACGGGCACAATATTCTTTGACTACCTCACATGCTTGGCCTTAACTAGAAAATGCAAGTGAGTACCTTTGAACAATCGTCTATTAACACAAAGAAGTATCGGGTGCCTCCTATGGTTGTCGTTTCCATTGGTCCACATATATCTATGTGTACCAATTCCAGGTTTTCTGTGGCCATGAATGTACTTCTTTTGAATAGCAGGCACCTTTAGTACACACTTCACAAGGATGCTCCCTAGTTTGTATATTTTTGACACCACTAACCGTCATCTTAAACAATATTATACTTTTCCTTCTTAAATGGCCTAGCCTATTATGCCATAAAGCTTCACTACATGTGACAGCATATTCTTGACCCATACTACTGGTGTGGGGCATCTTCAACTGGTAAATACCATCTGACTAGTAGACAGCAGGCTAGCTGCAACTCCTGGTTTATAGAGCAGGCCCTACATGACACCCATTTCCGTAGCAGTTTTTGTACCTATTTTCTGCTCCCGTGTAAGTTACAATCCAACCTCCTTCGGAGGGGTCTGGCTCCGGGTATAACAGTTTTTGTACCCCTGGGCATTCCCGAAACGGTAATAAAATGTATTCTAAATTTCTGCTACACCCACGGAGCTGCGACAGATGAGGTGGCGGACTCTTGAGTAATAACCTCGAGGTATATATCGTTTATGGAAAAATTACAGGTTCTGTAAATCGTATTTACGTACAAAATGAAACGTAATGTATGTGTAAGTGATGTGAAACGTTTAAAATAAATCCTACAATCATAATAAAACAATAAACACTATTAAAAAAATATGTGGTAACTATTGACTATTATTGTATATATACGTGTTAGCACGGCACGTTGGGAAGTTGTATGTTTAGCCCAGTGGGTTGGTGCATGGGTTCGCGCTGCATAATTTTAGGTTTTAGAGTTCAAATCTCCGCCGAATAATGAAATTTGTTTTAGTTATTGTATGTATCACGTTTGGTTTTTACATTGAAGTTAAAAGTTTTTGAAGTTACAATAATTTAAATATTATTTCCATATGAGGAAAATTCTACACTCCTCTATCAAAATAATATGGAACTCAAAATGGCACTCACTCGTAAGAATATAAAATCATTGCCGTCTCACAAAAGACGTTAAACTAAAGCACCCAACCCATCACTGTTTCCTTTTTCCCCTTCAAAATAAAATAATCAGAATCCCAACAAAGTTAACTTGGCAATTACAAAAATTAAACAGATTGGAATGCCAAACCAGCAATTCTTGAACAGATAGAATTTTCAGCAGTGTCTGCCCCAATCAACGTAATTTTGGAGTAGTGATTGTTAGAGATACTTTTTTAACGCAGCCATGAGAATGGTACGGTAGAGAACTGAAATTTATTTAACTATTTTACAAGTACATACAGTACTTACCTTAAATATGTTCCAATTAAAATAAAACAAGTTATTTTCTTAACATCTTGCTGAATAACAGCTGGTAGTTGAATTTTGCAGTTGCGCATATTCCTGTAAATAACCACTCACACATTCAGTTGTATCACAGGTATTGTCAATTAAAGGAAAGCTGAGAGGCTATGTTTCAGATAAGAAGAAACAAAATCAAAATACGATTTCACAAATGGTTAACCAGACATGCCTTAGACAACACATGTTATGTATAATTATCCAATACTTGTGCAAAAATCAACATAGTTGGTTGTTTCACAAAGCAAACAAAAAATAGTTGATATTTTGACTGCTCGTACACGTTTGATTGCCCCTCGGCTAATATTGTACTGTACGCAAGTCAGATTGTTGCTTCCACGGCTCCCTAATTACCCCGCCCCACAACAGATGGCACTTTGTGCTTATATCGCTGCACTGGCCTTCAATATTTGACACTAGAAGATACAACAGGATTTTTCCACACAGAAACATTGCGAAAGACAAATGCTGTTTACAGCAAAACAATTAGAAATTATTTTGTGTTCAATGCCTCGTGGTGAACCAGCCATCTGCTCAACAAAAAATAAAGGTATTCGGATGCAAATTTTTGTAGTAATTATTGTCTGCACTGGCTTGATATGTGATGTGATAAATAGGGAAAAGTGATGATGCGTTCGTGACATGTTGTGGTGAGTTCTACAGGCTTACACTTAAAATGATAATAATTTTTTAATAATGTTGTTGGTAAACGCTTGGCATTAGATGACATGATGTAAAACAAGATTGGTAAATGGTTGAATGTTGACTTTAAAAGTAGCCAATGGTGAGTGAGGTGACAAGTTTTGATAAATCAAGAGGCATCCATCATGTTTTAATGATCCTCATCGTTGTCAGTGGTCACTAATGAGGCGAAGTGTAGTTAGTCTTAAGTGGTCATGACACATAGAAGTAAGGAGGTTCACTATGTGATTATTATGATCGAACATTGCAGGTAATGGATATAGTGATGGGGGGTGTGCGATACAAGAAGAGGGACCAGTGCAAGTCATCTGCTTATCTCACTGATTGTCAGCCTTGTAGAGCGGAAGGGCTAGCATACCATAGAATGGAGGTACCACTAGTGTGATTTGGACTACACGATCTGGAGGTGTCGCACTCCAATCATCCTCCTCATGGGAGGCCCCGTGTGCTGCTCGAGTTCTACATGCACGGATAACCTAGGATCACTCTACATCCCAGGAATTCAGCGACCACCAGCTCTACAGTGCGCTGGAAGAGGTAACTACTTCCCCACTGACTGGGTGTGCTGATGTACATGTCAGCTCAGTGGTGATGTGATAGCACAATGTTACTGCTGACGCTGTCTCCCAGTGGCAGTTCAAAGTAAATACCATTTCACTGGAGTGTTGGATAGTTTGACAAAAATTATCTAAAGAGCAGCAGATGCACAATTAAGTTGCAATATATATAATAATAATAAAACTTCATACTTAAGGAATATCAGTAATTGGGTGTTCAAAATATAACTGAACATCAGTACTGTAGAGCTCCAATTATAATTTTACCATATTCAATAGGTTAACATTGCGAATTCTAAAATTTAGTTTACAAAAATTACATTTAAAGTAAAACAAAATTATAAAGACAGCAGAATTAGGTAATAAGTTTCAAATATGCCACCTTATATAAAATACCAAATTACAAAGAGAAAATACTCATTCATACTGATACCTGCCAATATTTAACATATTGGGTGCCATTGACTGCCAATGCATTTCGCCAAGAAAAACGGCACTTTTAACTGCTAAAAACCTTTACCTTAGTAAACAAAAAATTAAAATCCTAGATTTATAAAGAATATTAGTGATAGTTATTATACCATTAATTTATTGATCCAATGATATAGTTGATGACAAATATTATAAAAGTCGTTTTGTATATAATTCAAAATATGTTTGAAAATAATTGCTTTCCTGAGCAAAACTAAAGCTCACACTTGAGACAAAACAGTAAAACATAATACATTTATATGAATAGTCATTACTGAATTAAGTTATCACCGTTACTAGTACTTAATAAGTACTATATACTTGGCAGATACTTTGACAAAAGAAAAGAGATAAACAACTGGAACTGAACTTCACGGTTTTACCAATTCCTGAAAACGGAATACAAGTCACAGAATCACACAAAAACAAGAAGCAAACGAATATGGAAGCATGGGCCACCAAGGCAGTACAGAAGATAGACAGATAGCACAAGTTTTACCAATTCCTGAAAACGGAATACAAGTCACAGAATCACACAAAAACAAGAAGCAAACGAATAAGGAAGCATGGGCCACCAAGGCAGTACAGAAGATAGACAGATAGCACAAGTTTTACCAATTCCTGAAAACGGAATACAAGTCACAGAATCACACAAAA
Source organism: Dryococelus australis (assembly GCA_029891345.1). Lineage (NCBI taxonomy): Eukaryota > Metazoa > Arthropoda > Insecta > Phasmatodea > Phasmatidae > Dryococelus > Dryococelus australis. The sequence continues at coordinate 177,023,240 of CM056999.1, forward strand.
ACAAGAAGCAAACGAATATGGAAGCATGGGCCACCAAGGCAGTACAGAAGATAGACAGATAGCACAAGTTTTTTGCCTCTCATAAAAGTTTTGTAGCTTTGCCTCTAACTGGAAGCTACATTATATCAAAGTTGGGCCTCTATTTTTAACTTTATTCAACTTATTTGCTCAAGTTCAAATTCTAGTGACAAGTCTGCATACATTGTTTGTCCGCATTCAACATTTGCTTTTATTTGGTCTCTCAAAAAGCAATACATAAAGGTAGCCCTAATAGCTCACTTAAATATATAAGTATCTGTTAAGAAACATGGTAGCCTCAGCCGCTACCGAGCTCTGCCTGGCCACCACGGATCCCAAGTCCGCGGGGCGCTGGCTCCATTCTCTGGACAGGGATCTCCCACACCATGCAACCTTGGTGTAGCTGTATTTTACTGTGGGAGACTCTATTTTAGAAGTGCAGAAGGAATACTTTTTAAATGTAGGCAGGTTAATGGGGTTGTTCTTATTATACATAAGTTTCAGAAATTGGGAATTTCTACAATATATGTAGTTTGTAATATGAATTTTGGAAAGGATGCAAATATAATTGACCTTTAGATTAGCCCATTTAATATATTTGCTCATAAAACAAGTTAATGTACTAGACATAACAATTTTATTACAACATAAAACTTACTAACTTGAATGCTGATCAAGGGGTAACTTGATCCAAAATTAAATTTTTAAGCACTGTAGAAAAAAAAATTCCTGACTTGCATTAAAGATTGTGAAATGTTTGTTCTGTTCAGGTTGAACTGAAGGATTCAGTCGGTTCTCTGGACTTGCAAATAAGTGAAGGAGGAGTGAACTTCAGTGTTGGAGAGAGGCAGTTGGTGTGCTTGGCTCGGGCAATCCTCCGCAACAACAGGATCCTTGTTCTGGATGAAGCGACTGCAAATGTTGACCCACAGTACGTATGTTCTCTACATGCTTTTGTAGAAAAATATTATAACATACCTATCTGCTTACATGACCTACGATTTTATGAAGTTCATGGTTTCTAAGAATGATGTATATAATTCCTACTTTTCTAAAATCCTAACTAACCATTTTGAAGACCTAAAAATTCCAACACTTTGTGTTTTAAAGTGTATTATTTGTTTTTAAGTCCATAATTCATGGTCTCAGGGAAATTCCAAAAATTAAATTTGTTTGACAGATGTATTCTGAGTAAAATTGTGCCCCAAAATTGTATACTAGACCTACCCTTGTCAAAAAATTATTTATAAAAATAGTTCATTTTCAGCACCTTTTTGTAGAAAAATCAGATTTCTTATTGAAATACACTATGAATATATTTTAGTAGATACAAATGTTCTTGATACATTAAAAGAGCATATACTATACCAGTTGGTCACCACATAATGTGTAAATAAAGTGAATATTAATGCACTCAGTTTCAACAAATCTATCACATCTACAATTACAGGTACATTTACTTTGATGTTCTAACACAGTGACCACAGATAAAGGCAGCACACAATAAAGTGAGCACTTTTGAAATCAACCTTAAAGAAAAGTCACTGGCCCTGCTTGCATATATATATATATATATATATATATATATATATATATATATATATATATATATATATATATATATATATATATATATATATATATATATATATATATATATATATATATATATATATATATATATATATATATATATATATATATATATATATGTATTAACCGACGCACTGAATGACATGCGCCCAGTAAAGTTGGTAATAATGGATGGAAAGTAGTTTCATATCTTGACGTCAAATAAAATGTTAGGTAATCATTTCTGATCACTAAAATTATTTCTTCTGTGTCCTGCTTTTTTAAGTGCATCAAAGTTTAAAAATTTGCAGATTTGAAAAAAATATTCATTTTTCTAATAATTTCACAATTTGACTTGACCGACACATGAATAAAGTTATAAAGACCACTGCAAATGTTAAATTTATAAAAGGCGGAAGAATACACAACATACATGCAAGTAGATCCTAAGCAGGTCTTTCAGAAGTGCTCATTTTACTGTGAACAGTGTATAGTTACAATTGCCGTCTACAGGGGACATTCATCAAGTGCATTTGTGGAAGTACTTAGTGCTTGTTGAGATGTGTACAGCATCTATTCTTTGAGTGCTTGTCGGTGTTATCAGTTTCAAAGCCAATTAAATCATTAATTCAAATCACACCTAATTATGTTTCTAGTTGTAATTAATATTTTGTTGTTTTATATGTTCAGAGAACATTTATTCTGATGTATAATCCTGACTTCTGCACATTGTAGATAGTACTTAAAACTATATTTTATAACAATTTTCCTTGATCATTTCGTTGCGGCCAAGGTACCAGAAGTGACCCTTACAGCTAATCTGAGAAAGTTGGTAATCCTACACCATCATCAGTTATCATAATGTGGTTCCACTGTATTAATTAAAGACAGTCATAAAGACATACCTTAATGGTTGTAATAATTTGCTTCTCTCGAAAATCACATGTTTTAAATATTAAATATTTTAATTTTCAAAGGGTAGATGTAGTTTTTCGTACACGATATCTTAGCACTTGCAGCATCCATTGCTACGGTGTTATCTAGGAGAGATAAGTTTTGGTTGTCCTCGAACAATACCCTGCATGGCTAAACGTAACCTCTTTTCCTCCAATAGATATGAATAGTCACCATATGCATGTTGGATGTTGGGTGCCTCTGTAATCCTACACAAAACCTTGTTTACACGTAGTGAGGTGACATGTATGTTCTGCTCCACAGAACGGATGCTCTCATCCAGAAGACAATACGACACAGGTTCAAGGACTGTACAGTTCTCACCATTGCCCACAGACTGAACACCATCATGGACTCTGACGCAGTTCTCGTGATGGATGCAGGAATGGTTATGGTGAGTTTACATGATGTATGCTTGATAAACAGTGATAGATGAGTAAAATACTAACTGTTTGGAATAAGAAATTTATGTCTCACTGGTTACAGCAATATGCCTTCTGGACAAAGAGGAAAAGGAACACTCGTAACAAGTGTGCGTGTGTGTGTGTGCATGTGTGCATGAATGTGTGTGTGTGTGTGGATGGTAAACAGACGTATGTGCCATTACTTAAAAGATGGCAAGTGGAGATGAAATGGAACACATTTCAGAATACAGTATAATCTCAACTTTTACATTTCCCTTAATTACATTTTCCCCATAAATACATAAATTTATTCATGTCCCATCATTTTCCCTGTTTAGTACGTATTAAATTCTTTCCATTTGCTCTGCAATTCAATATTGTTTCATGATATTTAAACAATTTTTGCAGTACATCTGGTTAACAAAATTTAGAAAGTCATACATTGCAGTTGTGTTTGAAACACACATTCATGCAGATATTGAGAGTGCAATACAATTTTATTTAATTACAATACAAAAAGTAGACAGAATGCACCAGTACTCGCAGGTTAGTACTAATGGATAGACACAAATCGCCCCGTGGGAGTGGTTGTGCAATGTTTCACTGGCTATACCAGCTTCATCAGGCGGTGAGTGGTGACACTGCAGTCTGGTGAGCGGTGGTTGATAAACAGTGAACCTAGCGGCCAGGAGGCAAACTAGGGTGAGGCGGGAAATTTGAAATGTGGCGGAGGGGTTAGCTAATTTTTAAGCCAGATGTCTGTCTGGATTTGACCATTTATTCTCTGTCTGAGTGTACCTGTCACACAGTTGTAGCTGCCTTGGATAGGTTAAGTGGGGTTGATGAGTGTGCTGTTGAAGGAGGTGGAGGATTGGTGTACAGCACAAGAGCTACAAAGTGAGTTAATGCAAGATGAGATCCCCTGGGGGAGGTGATATTACTGACTGTGGCATTGGGTGGTAATTTGGGGTGCACCAGTTGGTTTCAAACGTTGAGGGCTGTTAGAATGCTAGATTAATAATAATTCGGGCAATATACGTATAAGAATGCAAGAAACAAATGTATTTCCACACAAAACAGTCCAAACAAAACACAGGCCAATAAAGTAACCAATGACTGTAGGCCGAATGTCCAGTTACAGAAACATTACAGTCATGTTGTCCAACACTTGTAAACAAACAATAATTCACATATTGTAATGTATAGGCAGATGTATGTGCATACACATGATGCAACACTACAATAGTGTGTGACCATATTTACATGAATGTGAGAAATTATACAAAATAACGCTTATTTGCATATACCAGAGCAATGGGCACCTTTAAGTAGATAACTGAAACAAAATGTGACAGCTTAGAATGATGTACAAGACAGTTGGATTGAATGTACAGCTGTGCAGTGTCCTTGCCCAGAAATTAACTTCTTCTCACCCTTCTTTACCTTTACGTGTAAACCAAATAGAGTAAAGACTGTTGATGATAAAGTGAGCACTTTTGAAATCAACCTTAGAAGAAAGTCACTATTCCTACCTGCATATATTTCAATGGGCGCCCTGAGTGACATGCGCCCAGAATAGTTGGTAATGATGGATGGGAAGTAGTTCTGTATCTTAACATCTAATCAAAAGTGTTAGGCAGCCATTTCTGATAACTGAAATTATTTCTTTCACTTTGTTTATTTTTTAACGCATCGAAGTGTAAATATGAGCAGGATTGTTAGATATTTACTTTTCTAATAATTTCCCAGTTTCACTTGACCGACGTATGAATAAAGTGATCACGCTCATGGCAATTTTAATCCTGCATAAGGTGGAAGAGTACACAGCGTGCATACAAGTAGATCTTTAGCAGGGCTTTCAAACGTGCTCATTTTACTGTGAAAAGCATATATGAATATTTTAAGCGAGTACTTCAGTGACATGATTAAACAATCTGACGGGATACAAATGCCCACACTGTCCAGGCTGCCGAACAGTAGACAAATATATGCTCAGTCGTTGTCTTGCCACACCAGGTTAAAGTTGCGTGTACCATTTGTACACGGTACAGGAGCACACATTCAGGTGAATAGCAAGTTCAAATAAATAAATACATAAATAAATAAAAGCCAGCCATGCTTAGGATATTCAGGATAGGAGAATAACTACGGAATAACAATAGCTCAAATCTTGTATGAAAAATCGTAGCATTTAATGAAAGAAAATTCAAAAATCAAAATATTTCTTTCTCAAAAATATTCAAATATTTTTCCCTAAATGACAATTCTGAAAAGAAAATTACTTTAAAGCCTCAAAAATATGAGTTGGGGTAGTGGCCGTTAAACTCCTACGCCCAAGTGATCTGATCTCAAAACCATCTGTAACTGCTCCAAACTTGAAAAAGTGTAATTATTCAAAAATAATTACTGCTCTAAAAAATTTTTGCGTTAAAACGTATCAGTTCTAGTCTGTGGTGGCACATACACACTACTCAGGTCTACCATGGTAAAATTACTGGCAAAGGGCGTACTCTCAAGTTACACAAAATGGCAGCTGTTCCAAACCTTCTAGAACATTTAGACGTATGTAATGTATGCGGGCCTCTCCTGCAGCAGGATAGCATAAGAGGAAGACCGCATGTATACACGTAAGCTCGCAGCTCACAGACCAACGGTCATAATCAATGACAAGAATCGTAACTCCACACAGTTATCTGGGGTACGCGGGTGGGGAGGGGGGCACTCTCGGAGCAACTTAATAACTCGCATGACATCTTTTCATTATGCAGACTGGTAATCAAGGTGATACTCGGACTTTCCCTACCCTTAGCTAATTAAAAATTAAAACTGCTTCTCACCCAACACCGACTCGGGGTGCAACCTACAAACATCCTACCAGTTCAAGACGTTAAGTTCCTCCAACCTACAACGCTATCCTAACTTAAGAAAGCTTCTGAACCTCCTGACAAATCACAGGGCTCCAAACTCAAAAACTATTTAAAATGCCACTCCAATGACCCCAACGTCCTAAAAGCATAGAGTTATAGTTTATATGTCTCAAAAGTGCTAATTAACAAAATAACTAATTGGAAAGAATTACAAATATGTGAGACCATAAAAAAAAGTAATATTACATCAATAAATACACAAGTAAAATAATATTGCAATTATACATACTAATAATAAATCATAGAATTTAAATATAAAAATGGAAAATATAAGTTATGTGTAAAAAAATGCAAAAATGAAAAATGAAATCTTAACTTACCCGAGTTTATGTTTAAACGCCCATTTTTGGCCTTAAACTCCGCTTATGATAGAATTATGGCCGCTGAAATTGATTACAATTCTGCACGTTGAAGGTTATGAGAAAACAATTCAGCAGATGTCTTCCTTGTGATCGCGATATTAATTTCAGTTCCTGCGATGTAGTTTTCTTTGACACCAAACATGTAAGTGTGCAAAATATACATCTCACAAACATTTTTAATATTAAATGAATGACAAATATATGGTATGTTATGTAAAATTCTTAGGCTACATTTAACTGATGTTTGTATTTTATCAGCTTTTTAAGCTAGTACAGTGAGTTTGACAATGAAGTTGTTTGTGGCTGTGAATTTCTAGTTTTATCTACATATCGCAGGTATAACAAACAATTTGATGCATGAGGACGATAAAAAATATTGTAAAAGATGTCGATGGATTCATGAAATATTCCGCAGCAATTATTATTCTAACTTGACATTTCCCAATCACTGACATTATTTGTCCTGTTATATTTTACAACATTGAAGTGTCCGCATGCTGTTTCAATCACTGCTTAATATTTTATATAATTTACGTATTTATTTTCTGCCAGGACTGATAATTTCATGTCCAAATAATTTGTGGAGAAATACATTTTTCCTGTCGCCCAAACTAAAAATGTTGGGATATCTTAATTTTTTAGTTATTCTATATTGGGCAGATATGGCATTAACTGTGTTTAAATGATATTATGGTATAAGTGTGTCCCTGTATACATACGCAGTAGTAGTTGCATGTTTGCAGGGCGCTGAGACATTATGTATGTGTGCAATGTTGCAGGAGTATGGCCATTCACATCTGCTACTGCAGAACAAGCAAGGCTACTTCTACAAGATGGTGGCAGAAACTGGTCCAGCTATGTCCTTGCAGCTTCATCAAACAGCAGCTCAGGTAAGGTATTCTCTTGTCTTGTGCTAACGACATACTGATCCAGAGAACTGAGATTTTAGACCTGTTTTCAGACCATGTATGTGAAGCAGTTCTGTGTATTGAAATGTTGTTAACGTTGTGCTGGTTATTCAGATAACTGAGCTTGCACAGTTGTTATTGAGCAGATCTCTGACAATAACATAATTCACAGCTTATCCTGCAGTCTTCACAAGTGACGCCCTTGCTCTAAACCCAGGCTCCTTGGTTGGTGTCACTCTAATGTACTTATTAGTTCCATAGCTATCAGACACACAGAAAAGAGGCCATCTCACAATTCACTCTTACAATATGTGATGCTTGGCATATAGTTAAAGTTCACTCTCAAAAACGTCTTATTTTGTATCACCATACCGGCATTTGAAGTTTACATCTAATGGAATTTCGAGTTTGGCCCTCAGGTAAAAGGTTTATTTATTTTCTCTGTTTCTGGCTTGAATTCACTCAGTATAATTGCCAACCCCAATCCTATGATCTTCTCAGGCTGCTAACGAATATTTGGATGGAAAGGGAGCATACAGAGGTTACTGCAGGTAAATGTCTCGGCTGCCAATAGTGGTAGCGGTGATGACTAAGCAAGTTTCTTTACCTCACTTCTAGCAGCTGGATGCATGAACCAGCTAGTTCACACGAGCCACTCCACCAGTCTCCCTGTCTCTCTCTCTGTATTCCCTCACTGCCTTCCAGTCGTCGGGGAGATACAGCGGCCATAGACACGGTCTAGGCTTGGTGCAACACAACAGTGTAGCTTTACTAATGTGTGTGTTTGCCTCAGACAACCAGTGCAGGCTGAGTCGCAGGAACAGGTCGCCCCAACTGAAATGAGGCCAGAGCTATCTTTGTTGATCCTGGAACAGCAGCCACAAGATGGCATAGAATATCTGACAGTGCCTGCTATCAAAGACACTGCTAAAGGAGATACCTTCAAGTGGATACTACAGATCCTGCCCTTGTTAACCCATGTCCCAGATAAATATATTATTTTAGGCATTGCAACAAACCAATTTTTTTGTTTGGAACAGTAATTGTAATACAGGAATAATACTGTGTCATATGTTGCAACCGATAATAAATATAAAAGGACAGAAGTACATGTACTCACAGTCTAGTACTTGTAGACAGGTACGCACACACATGGGACAACACATTTGTCACGTGGTTGTGTGGTCGCAATGTTTCGCTGGCTAGGCCTGCTCCATCAGGGGGCAAGTTGTAGAACACTGTACAGTAATATGGTGGAAGAGCTCTGTTGGTAGTGAAGATATTGGCAAGGTGGGAAATAAGGGTGCGGCAGGAAAATTGAAATGTTGCAGTTATAGTCTCTGAGTATGGTTGTAGACCTATGATAATCTTAGTTTATTGAGACCTGGGGGCTGCGTGGATATTGATATGAGTTGATTAACTAATTCCCAGCATCAGAGTTCTCAGCTATTCCTTGAAGGTGGTAGGGTTCTCGTGCTGTAGCAGGAATCATAATCATTGTTGTGTGATTCTGCAACTGGTTTGTCCTGTAGGTTGTGAATGTGGCCTATTGCTTGGTTAGTATCTGCTCTGTGAATATTGGTAGTGAGGTCTGTGTATTCTGCATTACAATACTGTGCAACAGATACCCTCCGAAGCATGAGACAGGCGATATACATCCTTCTTTCTCTTCAGGTTTTGGCTTTGTTTTTAAATACCTAACCATTATCATTTTTATGAACACACAAGTTTAAAGATGTGTATCTTTCTCCCTTCTTACAACATCCCTCCCCCATAGCTATTTCAAAGGAAGAAAAAAATCCCCCTAAATGTCTTTCCCCAAAGCCAGGTTCTATCTAAGCACTTGTTCCTTTGATCTCTTCGTGTTGGACATTTCAAACTGCCGCCATGCCCTGCTGGCCGTAAGTCATCTGCTGAAGTGGGTGTAGGAGGGGCATGAGGAAAAATGGGGGGGGGGGGGGGGTGTGATCGCCATGCCACATGGCGTGCCCACGTATCAGTTCTTGTCCGTCCCGCTCTACAGCTATATCCGACCCTTGTCAGTGAAATGTTACAACCAGTCAGAGTTGGAAATATGTGTTTGTGTTTAACATTACTGACAGCTGCATTTTGTGAGATGACAGAATATAGTCTCCACAAGGAATGATGAAAGGGACTTAGGATACTGTTTTCTGCAGTGTGCAGTGACAGTCATTACCTATGCTAAATGCCAAGTATTGTACTGTCGTACTCTGCACACAATAAGACCAACTGTTACTAGTGATATATAGTTAATAGAAACTTCTTCAATACAAAGTTAACTCTTTCCTCTTGATGGCGAGAGGGGACTTAATGCTAACTTGTATCTAGGTATTCTTAGTAAAAAATATTTATTAACATTATTACAACATAATGTTAATTCACTATCAATAAGAGAGTTTTCATTTTTAAAATTTTACAGAATGCTGAATCAGAGTCAACATTTTTAGCTTTCCTGAGATGTTTTATAATTGCAACAGAACCCTCTTATATAATCACATGTAATATTTTACTGCATAATAAGCTACCATGCCTTGGTTTACAAACATGATTTTTAATACCTTCTTAAAAACCTTGAGAAATGTTACATACAGGGTGTTACTGTGTCACAAACACTTGTTAATATTATCTCCATTACTACAAATTGTGGTAATTCAGGTGCCTTGAAGTTTGTGTTACATAGGTTCACCGTAATGCACATGCAGAACCGTGGTTATCTGCTCATGTGCCCTTTGATGCTGCGTAAACACTTAACAATATTTCTTTTCGGCAGTATGTGTGTAGTAATGAAAGTTTATTTTAATTAATTGAAAAAAAGTAGGCGCAAATATCTACTAAGAAATGCTGAAATTATGTTGCATGTGAAAAACAGCATTTACTGAACAGCAATTGGAAGTGCTATATTACTCCAGTGTGTTTCACAAAACAGTTCTGTCCATTACAACTGCACTACACAAGATCATGTACATGAAAAAGAAGTCATTATTGCTGGTACATCTAGCAACAAATACACTGTGGACACACTACATTTTTGCTTTTGTAGAAAAATGCATTTGAGATTCTCATATAAGAGTGAATATAGTAGTACGCATTTATGATTTTGTACTATTATTTGTAAAGCATTGGTAACAGTATTTTTTGTCTCCACAGGCATACAACTCTGCACAAGATGAAGTGCCACAAACCGAAGACAAGATGGTTACAAGACTGTAATAAAAATCCATGAACACTACTTACCTGTGATTGGCTGTGATATTGTTGTATTTTTTACTTTGTTACAAAAAATGAGTGATTATTATTTCATACCAAATAGAGAATAAAATCACTTGAAAACCTTGGTTTGTGTTTCATTCCCAAAAGCTGTAAGAAAGTGTTTCTTTTTAATATAAAATATATTGTATACAGCTACAAAGGTGAACGTAATTACAAATCCAAAATTGTGTACGTATTCTGTAGTTTGTCTGAACAACTGAATTTGACTGAAGACTTACAGATAGTGTGACCAATTTTTTTTATTTCCAGCGTTATTTCAATATTGCAGGTTTTTTTTTTGTAATGTGTTAAGTAAAATTTGAATTTTGAATACAAAAGTTTGGTTTCAGATTTAAAAACAATTCATTGCTGAAAGATGCTCTTTAGCATTACTTTTCAGCACTTCAGTCAGTAGTTGCTTCTCTGTATACTATATGACAACACACACTCTCTCTCTCGTACACACAAATTAGGCTATATCCAAATGGAACTATGCTATACCAAGTGACTGTGGTAAGACCAATTTTCATAACAGAAATGTTGTACATAGCATTATTTCATGCACTGTGTGTTTTCTGAAATTCTTTATGCACAAGGAAGCTACTAAGTATAGAAACCACTGTTAACTTCTGTGGCTGTATCTCCATCTCCCTTTTGCTTGGCCACTCTCCCTTATTAACTACCTACCCTCTTCTACCTGTTTTCCACCCCTCTATGCTTCCATGAATTAACTCCAATTGGCAACACTGCTGTTTTCAACCAGGGGAAATACCATATTGAAGTTTGTTTTGTGTACAGACATGAAGTGCCTATGAGATACATTTAACGAGTGACTGTCCACACTGTCATGTTAGACTATCTATTAGATATAAGCCTGGGTACTGATAATAGCAATTTGTCGAAATTAGGTTAAATTCACTTGTTGGGCGTTTCAATTAATATTACCAGAACTAAATGTATTCAAATATTTACACATCACATGTCTGATAGTCAAAATCATATAAACTGTTATTTGATGCACTGCACTGTTTTTATATTCTAAGTTATATTTTTTTCTTTCAGTCATTTCGTTGCTTATGTTTGTCAGTTGTATTTTGCTCAAGAATAGGTAGCATTAATTTATATGCATGGTAAAAGAGAAACTATCCACATTGTGATGCCTTGTTTTAGCTGCATTGCATTAAGCAAGAACTTTTTTTTAGACATCTATAAAATCATTTGACATTGAAAAAGTATGTAAAATGTAAAAAATGTTGAAAAATAATCTTTGCTTTTTAACGCCCTGAAGACCCTTACCAACTTGAGCTGGTTTCATTGTTTGGGACAGAGAAATGCAGGAGCAATAAGGGTGAATCGGCCACACTCGACAAGTGTAGAACAAGGTTCTGGTTTGGCATAGGCTATAGTGTTCTTGGCTGTGTGTATATGGGACTTCAAGCGGCGATCCTGTCATTTTATTGCCAAGTTTCATATGTTGAATTACAGTGTTTTGGAAAAGCTAAATTTAAGATTTGGTATAGTACGTTCCATGAAATGGTGTTTGTAAGTTGTATGATGTCTTGAAAGCACGTACAGTTCTCGTCTGAAGAGTGTTTGATTTTCGTGTAGCAGCACATGGGACGCACATATGGTGGAGAAATGGGTATTTCAAATACTCTGCAAGAGCCTTATTGGGAGGGCTCCTGTCGTTCACAGATGTGAAAATAGTAACTAGAAGTCAATTATGAGATTCTTATGCTCGTACTTTGGGAAACTGATTTGCATGATCACAAAGACTCTGAAAAACATTTACAGCAATTTTATTGCAAGTTGAAAAATATGTAGTCGCTATCAAATTGCCTTAGAACCAAAGTATTGTAACTGGCTTGATATGATTGTGGATTGCCATGAATACAAAGTTGCAGTCCCTCATACAAATGCGGCACAGAAAGATACAAGCACAAAATGTGGTCGTTCAAGAAATGTATACACTAAGGCAAGGGAGCAGAATATTATATGTGTTTCCAAAACTGTTACTACTCCCGAGTTCTTCCTACTCGCCGAAGAGGTAAAGACAACCGAGCATGAAACTATATGAGAAGACCTGCATTCTATATTCCACTGAGGAAGCATTTTCTCTCCTATTTGAAACCAAATTAATGAAATAATCGTATAATTAATCAGAATGCCATCAAAGATGTGTAATGTGTATAGTTATCTCAGCTATTCAAAGTCGATTGAAGCAGAGAAGACGCGCTATCTACACAGTATCCAGAGCTCAAAAATTTACCGTGAAGCTGGATTACAAACTATACTGATCACACAGTTCTACAGACCTTGGAAGTATGGCTTTATTATGAAATTACTAGGCCTGTGCGAATATCACTTTTTGATTTTAAATCTAATTCGAATACGAATACCAAAATATTCCCGAATACTAATATGGAATTCGAATAATTATATCCAAAATAGGCCCAAGTACATAAATTAAATTACAGTGACAAAAATGTGTAATTTGTATTTAACATTTCAACAAAAAGGATATGTTATAAAAGTAAACAAACTATTTAAATTTGACAAGCTATAGTACTGAAATACCTCCATCCAGTTATTAATGTAGGGTATTATAGCTGGGTTGGCACTCCAACATGTTCTATTTGTTTTGCTGGGGATCTCATTTTATTTTGATAGAAATATGAGGGGAGCTTTAGTTTGACATCTTTCATGAGACTGTCTATAGTTTAACATCTTCCATGAAACGGTATTGATTTGAGGAGCTAAGTGAATAAAACTATACCGGGAAGCTGCTTATATACGAGACCACTAACATTGGTACAAATAAAAGAATTTACCAGGATCCAAATGTTCCCACTACTAAGAATTATTCCGTCACTTTTAACATGGTAATGCGAGTTCCGCATGATTCTGAGCGATGCCGCATTCACCAAGTGACTGAATAATTCTTAGTAGTGGGAGTGTTTGGAAAACGAATCAAATTCGAATACTTAATTATTCGAAACGAACATTATTCAGAAAATCCATAATTTCTAATCGTTTAAGGCCTAGAAATACATTGTGTTTGTGTGAATTTTTGATGGGTCAATCTGGAATTCTCCATACAAACGGGACAAAAGTGTTTTCTAAAATTCTTTTGTCTCGCTGGTTTGCAGAAGAATGGTGCGGTGTAAATATTCGCTCGAGCTCTTAATGTTTTTTCAACCATAGTTTTAGTTTTCAAAAATCAAACAGTTGTACCAATCTAATAAATTTTAATTTCATGTTTCAAGTAAGAAATTTAAATAAATATAATTTACTACAACGATTTTAATGCAATTACTCTGTCTTTGACGGACCCAGTACATATGCAATTGCAGTTCTGTATGCAAAACAGAGATACTCTTTGTCGTGAACACAATTTTTTAACCTATTAAAAGATTTTCATAAGTATGCAAAAATGTCCTGCATAGCATCAGAAATTTTGTAATTTTTTAATGCTAATTCTTTACATATTACGTAGGAGCTCATTTTTTTCTGTCGATTTATTAGTTTACTGGTTGTAATTTTTGACTCATTCTTTTTATACCTTGCAGCTAGTGACAATAGAACAGTCTCAAGTCTGGCGCAAAAAAAAAGAGCGTTTACAAGATTAAGAATAACACATTAAATTCTAGCGCCCAAAACCAAATTTGGCTTACCACTCTGCAGAAATTTATTCATTTTTTGATCGACCTACACAATCCATAACAACAGATGTTGACCAGGAATTATTCAAATTGTCTTTGGTGATAGCCATTTTGCCAAATAGCAGTGATGTCAGTATCATAATTTACAAGAACTTAATCATCTTATAGTAAATTGTACAGGCCCAGGAGGTGGTAAAAAAAATGTTAGAAATTTCCATGAGTTCTTGTGTTAAAATTAAGGATTATATAGAATCCACATGGTTGGTTCTGTCAACTTTTGCTAAGATCAGATTCAGAGGCCTAATGTTATTTATATGTGAATTACAAACAAAAATATTTGAATGATTGCCCCTTAAATTATAAAATGATGGGATGTTGTGGGTTCACGTGCAGGTAAAACATGTTTCTTTTCAATGAAATTGGAAACACAAATACAGTAGAACCTCTGTATAACAAAACTGAAAGGACCAAATTATTGTATGGAGTTCTTTATAGAGAGGTAATATGTGTTTCTTTTATCATGCAGTCAATTTTGAATCTAATTGCATTGGTTCTTTTGTGTTGATTTATATAAGATAGTATTAAATGGATTTTCTTTTGATCTTTTATACAGTAAACCACTATACCCACTACTAGTAAATTCTATTGACATTGAAAAAAACTATGCCACCAATTTTGTTTGGAGTGTAAACAAAAAATCTGCAAAATTCTTACATTTTAAATAAGTAATAAAAATTCTTATGATATAAAAATACTTGGTTAGTACAAAGTGAGACAATACAGTCTCTACAACACTTAAAATAACATAATGGCTTTTGTAAATTTGACTTATTATCAGAAGTATGTGACAAATGGAGGGTTTAAAAAAAAAAAAGAAAAAAAAAAAGAGAGAAATATGAAAGGAAAGTAAATTTGATCACACTTTTCAGTCTTTGTTATAAAGAATTTTGTGCCGAAGAGGGATAACTAATTTGTTATAAAGTGTAGAAAAAGCATTGTATCTTATACAGTTTTGACCAGACAAACACACATTTTGTTATAGAGAGGTTTTTGTTATAAAGGGACAATTATTCCAAAATGGAACCGCAATAAAACTCCTTTACATTAATGACAAGTAATGTCAAAATGTTGATAATGTCAGAAAAATGTTTCTTCCTTCACCAGGATCAAATTGTGTTCAATATCATTATAACCAATACTTATCACAAATCTGGACAGAAAAAAATTAATCCGACAGTTTAGTAACTCGGATCACGTTTTTCCTAAGCATGTAAAAACAACATATATTTTAATAAAACTCTGAAAGTAGTACCATGTTCTAACATTTAGGTAGCTGCAATATTATATGGTGAATAGAAATAAAAGTGAAATAACACCAAAATTCAAGTTAATACACCACAAAACACCGAAATTAGTTAAAACACAAAATAAAATGAAAAGGTGAAGAACTTATAACAATAATGTGGTGTTCAGTGAAAGTTTTTTTTCTGTTAATTAATATGCTAAATAGTTAATAGTTTTGTGTAGTAACAAATGAAAATCCGCCTTCTCTGGAAAATTCGACATTTGTAAAATTAAAAAAAAAACGTAAAATGTGTGTCATTTTTTATGCAGAGATGGTAGTTGTATAAATGATAAGTATTAAAAGTGTTTACATGAACATATGCGTGAAAATTGCACTATTGTTAACTATACTCAGAATACATAGAAATAGAAGCAATCACATTGAAATATTAAATTTTTTAAATCAATTTGAGCAAAAATCATTTTCTGATAGTCACTTATTGTAGTAACCTGAAGTTATCACGACAGAATTTGGCAAGTACACAGTGGTGCACACACAGTACATCTTTTATGACGATAAAGATGACATCTACAATTTTTAATGATGAAATTTTCATTTAAATAACACCATAAAATCTTGCCTCTACATTTAGGGTAACCATTATAATTTCATAAAACCTGGCAACTAGTGTCTTGGCCAATACACTTCTCTATTATATAAGTCTTTGTAAAAACATCTTTCACGATCTGTACCTATTTTCATAATGTTTGATTTACGTATTTGACACCTTTCATGTACAATACTTGTAATTTACCTATTTATGCTGTGTACCTAAAAACGAACAAAACTTTATCACAGTTTGGCATCGCTATCTCTGGCTACGAAATCCGAACAGCGACGACCAAATTTAGCAACATTTGATTGATAAGCACTCGAGAGAGAAGGATAATGATGGACACTCATTATACAAGAACTTAGCACCTCGCCATCTCGGTATTTACTGGTCCTTCTGGGAATGCTTCATGCTGAACTACTTGCGGAATACTGGATACACGCGTGCTGAGAAATGTATAGTTCCACGCCCACACACACAGTATAGTGCATGAGAATATACAACAGAGGTACCTATATTGTTTCAACAGCACTGATGTTGGCAAACTAAATGAGGTGTGAAGCCGATGAATAATTACAGGGTTTAAACAATCCTCGCACTTTTGAGCTGGTGGGGCATG
Source organism: Dryococelus australis (assembly GCA_029891345.1). Classification (NCBI taxonomy): domain Eukaryota; kingdom Metazoa; phylum Arthropoda; class Insecta; order Phasmatodea; family Phasmatidae; genus Dryococelus; species Dryococelus australis. The sequence goes on from CM056999.1 coordinate 177,039,834, forward strand.
AGTGATGTTGCCTGTAGATGACAGTTCCGTAATAAAAGAATGACCATTGAAGCTACGAGGTGATTGACGCAAAAACGGTGAGGCCCAGAGGTGCGCAACACATGACCACCCCTGACAACGCTCAAGAACCAAGTGAAGAAAATGACAGGTCCGCCACGACTCAGCCCAATAGAGTGGGGAGAGGCAAGAATATACAAGTACACTGAAATATCATGATCCTGTATAAAAAAATTATGAAAACTTATTAATTAAATTGGACAAACATATTACGTAAGGATATAAAAATGTCTTGCCAGTAAATAAGTTAAGCGACGTATTAAAAAAAAAAAGTCCAAGGCTGTCTCTCCCAGTCCGTTACCTCGTTCATTAAATGAAAAAACTTTTTACTGCAATAAAAAATTTATAAAATAATTATATTCTCAAATTTTACTATAGTAAAGTGGCATCAGGTGGCTCGAACTTGGTGAGTCCACTTTCACCTCAGGAGGGGTGTGAGTAGCCATGCCTGAATGGCTATAGAAACCACGAGACCTGTTTGCCAAAACCATTTGGGCTACCCTCGTGTGCACACATGGGAAAATAACACGTGTTGAGGGGGCACACACAGGGGCCTTGCCGCATTCATTTCCCTGGTGGCAACTTTACTGTGAGGGTTGTTTGGTGATAGTGGTTGGCAGCAATTAACATGACCTGAAAAGTTGCCTATTGAGGATATTCACAGTGGGACGGTCACCTGACTCGGATATAGTGCAGGTAGGGTGCGTTCCTAGTATGCAGCGCCGAAGCAGGAGTCGAGGAGGGCGTGTCACAAGTGTAGTGGGATGAATTGGTTCAGAGAGGAGAGACGCGGCACTCGTCATATAGATATCTAAGATACTAATTACTGAGGAAATTTCAGTGGAAGGAGAAGATTATGTGAAAAGGAATATGATGACCTCAAGAACAGCAGCGAAGAATCATTGACTATTTCTTATTTATTTCATTTCTTGAGCAGATTTTATTTAATTTTTAATATCACTAATTAAATGTCAATTGTTTTCAAAAAAGGAAGTGTGTACATATTAATAAATACATTACTTGGCCGAAAAAGTGTTTACAATAATACTTTTTGTAACGTTGTAAAAATTGGTGTTAGAGAGTATTGAAATGTAAACATGACGCATGCAAGGACAGCAAGACGTATATGCAGATGATTAAGTGGTTTGATAGTAAATACACATATATAGTGTAAGTACCGGCTTCTCTTGTAAACACTGAACGTGCATGTTACAACAATGACTAGTGCGATAAATAGTGTGAGGACGGATAAAATAAGTCAATCTGCATGTGACACAGTGTTAGGTCCTGGAACATCGATCACTGCAAGCCATTTGAACCAGATGGAAGCCATTGCCTGTTCGTGCTGTAAAGTGTGGTGAGGCTCAACAGGACTATATGGGGTTTATTGAGATTTACAAAGGTGGTGGTGAACATAATTGGGAAAAAGGTGCAGGGAATTTTATACTCGGTAGGCACCAGACGTCGTTGGGGCGGCGTCTGATGTTGTTGCGGTAGAGCCGAGTCCTCGTAACCTCGCGGTGCTACAGGCCGATCACCTGGACCATATTCCTGCGTAGATCTTGCAGTAGTTCACCTGATGTGGAGGCCTCGTGGTTTTCTAAATGAGGGGCTCTTCGATCGGGCTAATCACAGCTTGGTATTACAAATTAATATGACATTGACGTAACCAAAACAGAACTCCCTATGCGTGAATTGTCAGGGCAAAGCTACATGCCCATAAATGCCACTCGTGGTACTTTGGTTAAGTTCCAGCACACATACAAATTAATATTTAGCCTTAAAATTCACATAGACACTTGAATCAGGAAATGGCTGGTTCTCCGGTCCCGTGCACTGAAACACATTTCGGCAATCGAATACACACACTCATTAGTTTATTACAAACTTGAACATTTCCTCCAGGAGAATAACTTATACACTTGCTCGCTTAGAACCTGCGGCAAAGGCTATGCAGTACAAAAAGCCCTGGGCTTCCATGAAGGTTACGTGTGGGGTTAAATTATAAACTCCCCAGGCGATGCAATTCGAGGGGTGGCGAGGGGGAGTATCCCGGATGGCTAAAACGAAAAAAAAGTTCCTGATACTTAACTATTGCTGGAAAAATGACTGGTGATGAAGGTTGATACCGTCCAGGCAGAAAAGCGCGATTGCAGTTTGATACGTGCCTCCTCTCGGTGCGACTTGCTAACTGACTTCCCACCATGGTTTGAGGGCTGGCAGTGGCGGGCCCACGAACTGCTGGGGGATCGACTCGCACACGTGGAGAACAAATTTATCGTTACATGCTGTTATGCTTCGAAACACTGCGAAAAACACAAGTCAATTATTACGGCTACAGCTTACCTTGTGGTTGAAATGAAATGGGGTGAACCTAACATCGGTGGGTGTGAGGAGAAACATTTGTGACAGAACACAATAATACTTTAAAAACAACATCAGCTTAAAGGCATCTAATCATATTGTACTTTATTTACGGGTCACGTTTCTCTATTACGTTGCTAGAAATGTGCTCGTGGAAATACTACAACACTTTTTAACATAACATACGCGTCTGTATATTACTTTTCCTGCTCTCTTAGGTTGGTAGGGCAGTTCGTGCTACATTCCCTGCTCTGCACTTCACTACCCGATCTTGCCCACTCCTGGAGCCACACTACACTATGCTGCTCATATGTGACCAGTATTCGAGAGTGCGTGTGTGCTGCGCTTGGGAGCGGCTGGCGTGACGAACGACCTAGGGGTCAAGGCGACACACATCAAGTGTATATATCTGCTGTGCAATATCCTTCCAAATATGACCCACTATTGTCTAATTACATGTAACAGCTTTGTTTGAGAGGTGAATTCGAAAGTGTATGTAATTATGACCTCATGAACACTTGGCAATGATCAGGGACCAAGTAATGATAGACTGATCCTCCACAGGCTGTAGTGAAGCAAGCACTCTGATGACTTCCTCACTCGTAGAAACTCGGCAGGTGTGCATACGATCTGTACATGAGCAGGAACATAAGTTAAAACTAATCACTTCAAGACAAGGAAAATTGCCAGTAGTCTGAGAGGAATAGGGTGAACTATTTCATCATTACAAAAACGATACACATTAAATATGATTTGAGCATTAAAGATTTTAAGAAAATATTTGTTTTCCAGCATTCACTTAAACTAAACTGAGAGAAAATAATCTTAAACATCCTGCGCTACGGAGTTGCGCATTTGGGATGCACAATCGACGGGCGGAGCAGTTAATTACAGAGCAATGAAAGTGTAGATGCAACGCAACACAAATCATAGCACATGACGTCAGAGTACCTACTGTAGAACATTAATATAAAATAGATATTTATTTTTCAGCGATATATTTTTATTTAGGGTTTTGCGTATGATTTATAAACACTAGTGTCCACGTGTTTACGTAATTTATGCAAAAAACAACCCCAGTGCATTTCAGAGTGAGTAAAGCATGTTTTTCAGTGTTTCATAATGTACCATTCACCATGTGTGCCTTCCTCACCTTATTCACCCAAATGTAAATAGTTTTCTTTATTCAATGCTATTTTTAATAGTTATTTACATATGTTGCAGCACAAGGTTAGGAACGCAGATGTGTTAATATGAATTTATAAATTTTGAGAAAGTAGGTCCACGTGGCCTACCAAACTCGGCCGACACGCCATGGTGTGCAAGGCAATCAGTTACGAGCATCTCTGGGGTGTGTTTGTGTGTTACCGCGGCTTGTATTTCACACACTCGGGCAGCATTCAACATTTATTTTCAATAATTTGATCTCCATAGTCTGTAATTAACCGGAACAGCTGTTCTTTATTTGCCTGAGACACCGCCCCCCCCTTTTACAAAGTGCTTGCATCGCCTGGGGAAGATTAAATATTTTGACATAATTTTTATCGGCTTTGTGCCATTTTTGCAGCATTACCTAACTGGCAGGTTTTGAAGTTGTGAAATGTGACTTTGTATGTAAAGTGGAAGCCTGAGAGCCTTGTTAAATAAATTGTATAGTTACACATTAAGAACTGATCATGTGGACACTATTTTGTGGCCTTTGGGCTCTTCAGGACATGGGCCCTTAGAATAACCGCACCTTTCTCACCTACTGTACCAGTATGTATTTTTCTTTATTCGTTAATGTGCAAGTATGATGTGTGTAAATGTAGGCGTGTGACTAGCCGATAAGTCACTGCGTCGACTCAACTTGAAAGTATTTGGCGAGATGTTGTATGCAACAGTACTATGTAACATGGGTGTGTGAGCTGACCCGAACAGGCCATTGCGCCCTACGCACTTGGAATATTTAACGGCGCATTCATAAGCAGAAGCAGTCCAGGGTTGCGTTGTTCCTCGGCCGAACGACCATGGATGAAACCTCATCTCTACCGACTCACGCAACATCGTCCAGCAATGTCTGGCGCCCAGGGTAAAATAACTTTTAGAATTTCACCGCTCGTTAAATCCTGCTTCTACCCACTGAGGCACCATTGCGCCATGCCAAAATGGCTTGCCCGCAAGTGTGGCTAATTCCTACTGCCTTGCTGACATTTTGACAGTTGTCAAAATGGCGCCCAATGTGGGGTAGATCCTGGAAATCCCACCATTCCAAAAATTCTTTTTTCCAAATTTTCCTGAAGCCTTTCCAGAATAAAAATTCCTAAATTTACCCGCAATAAGGAAGCTGCACGGTAAACTTGGCGACCGGTACAGCAAAGGGCAGCATCACGATGCCTTTAGGATGCATTCACAATGCAAGAAAAGGTTGCATGTTGACAGCGGGAAAAGCACGCCAAAACAAGGCAGTCGCCATTGCTCCAGCGAGGGCAAACCAGGGCTGCAAGGTGGCCATCTTGGGCAACAGACATGGCGTCACCAGCGTGACACCCTGTCGCTGACCAGCGGGGACAAAGACCAGGGGAGCATACCCGCGCTACCCCTCCAACATCTGATATCAGCTTCCGCGTGCAAAGGAGGAGAGGAAACGAACGAAGGAGAAAGGGAACGAAACCAGTTCCTCTCTCCCGCACCATCCACTCACCGCATGCCAGTGGTCAGTTGTGCGCCCATGCCATCCATTGATCCCTGCACCACGCCAAGCCTTGAAGGTCTGCACGATTACCCACACTCAACTTCTGTGCCATACTGCCACATTGTGCACTACACAACTTCCGCATTGGCGATTCTGCGCTTTGTGCATCTACGTTCGGGTGTGTGTTGACAAGCATAACATACAATGGCTGACTGGACAGATAAGAATGCATCGGCGCTTCTCTGCCTGCATTGTCTGCGGGGGAATGCCGACGAATTTAATCACCAAGCATGAACTAGGCACAACTTACTGCAGGTGTAAACACAAGACCAGCATATCGATCAACCACGCCGCGATATTCTGCGCTGAAGTGCAAATAGTGAAGGAATTAACTGAAAATTCGGAACTACCTACCAAAATTCCAGAACCTAGTCAAAATTTAGCAGAAACCAGTTGGTGTTTGAATCATTTGTACACCGGGCAAGGAACATTATTACTTAAGTGTGGGCAGTGCCACACAAATTTTCAACAGGAGTGGCTTAGTGCAACTGAAATCAGCACATGGTAGGAAATGAAATTTATCTGTGACAGTTGATATCAGAACTTTGGTCCACGACCATCTGCGTGTAATTGAAATAAGTATATAGTAGATTTGCGATATAGTATTTTGGAGCAGCCAAATGAAGAAATCACAGTACCGAATAATAGAAAAGAGGAGACACAGGAAAGGCAAATTGCAGAGAAGTGGCAACACCAGGCGAGCAAAGCATGTGGACTGCGCGAGCGAGGAGATAGTTAAGTGCGGCGTGCCACACGTCACCCCGACACACATGTTTGCTCATGTAAACAGTGCAACAGAGATGCAGTCGGCCCTGCCTGTCCCAAGCCTGACCACAGTTCCCCTACCTATGCAACTATTCAAGACATTCTCAACCTTGTTAGATGTATCATCAACACATGTTAACTCCTTTTCCGAACGCAATCCTAGAAACTTTCCCAATGTACAGCAACAGACAGAACACGATATAAAATTGGTTACAAGCAACCGAGAAGAAACCTGAAGTGAAAATCAAGCAAGAACTAAACCAGGAAAATCAACAGATGCGGCCATCTACAAAATTCCAAAACCTGCCAACTTTTTCCGGTACTGAAAATGAGGATCCGAAGGCATTTGTGCAGGAATGTACTGCATGACTTCAAAGTTACAGCATTTGCGAAGATGAGTAGGCGAGCTACATCGAGAACCAACTCACGGGAGGAGCAGGAAAATTGTACACTGCCTTTAATCACTACGGCCTCAGCAGGGGCGAATTAGTACAATCTTTCCAATGTAGATATGGAAGCACTTTTATGTCGTTACAAGCCCAGATGAAACTGCTGTGGCAAGAACAACAACCTGACCAGCAACTGCCGACGTTTATAACGCAGAAAGTACAGCAAGTTCGATGGTTTCAATGCACTTAACAGAGCAGGAAATTTTGGAAATAGTAACAGAAACAGTGCTCCCAGAATATCGTGCATCTTTTTTACCGTTCATGAACAGGAAAATCGAGTAGGTACTAAAAGCAGCAGTTATTCTGGAACGGAACTCACGTCAAGCATGCCACGAGTCAAATGCTGTGCGAGGGAAGCATAAGCTTGAGAGCAGTGACCGTGCACAACCACATTAACAATTCTAGTGGCAAACAAGGATGGAAGGAGATCAGCACAGACACAGAGCAACACAGACACGCCGCCGCGATAACCCCGGTAATCGGGTGACCAGCATGCGACCTGACGAGGGAAGACCTAATGGCAGAGAGGTAGGGGACTACCTGCCCCGAACTCCTTGTCGTTATTGTCGACGAGATGAAGTGTATCACTGGCAGAGCAGTTGTCCTAACAACCCACACCTGAACAGTTATCGGGGCCTGGCAAGTCACAATCAGGGAAATGTCCAGCAGGGGTAGGCAGCCAGACGCCACCGACACCCCAGTCAGAAAGGAGCACCAGGCCACAATCCCACAGCAAGAATTCGTACATCAGATCAGTGGCAACATGACACAATTCATCAGAGTTCAAATCCACTTGAATGGGCAACTGTGTCATGCACTTATTTACATGGCTGCTTCACATAATTTCGTACGGAAATGATTTGTAAATGCAAACGCCCACGAATCACGTCATTAGACTGGCAACAGGGTAACACAACCACAACATGGAACAGGGTTAGCGTTTGTACGTGACCTGGAAAATATCACATCAGCTATGATCACCGACGAGATTAGAGAAGATGCAATTCTAGGTGTGCCATGGATGCATGAGAAAAACACCATTGTCGAGCCCGCAGCCAGGAGGATCCATTTTGGTGCCACCCAGTGACGTATCGTGTACAACATCGATCGGAAGAACCCAGAGCAGTTACCACGTGTCAAACTAAGTGCTTTCGACCACGAAATTCAGCCACAACACTAGGCGACATTCCAGTGGCTGCTGTGCGAGCATCGTGACGTTTTCGCAGAACATGACATACTTCGGCACATGTCTTTGACGGAGCACAAAATCAAGTTAACACGAGAGGAGCAGATTCATGCTGCACTGAGAAGCTACCTACCTCACCAAGCAAGAACCGTATGAGAGTAAGTGAAAGAAATGTTGGTGCTGGCATTATAGAACCATCTAGAAGTCGCTACAACTCCGTGATCACACTCGCACCGAAGAAACATGGCAACTGGAGGTTCTGTGTGGACTACCGCCACATAAATCAGGTGACCTGCAGTGCCCTACCACCTTACGTGAGTGTGCGAGATGCGTTGAGTTCCTTGAGCAATGCGAAGATTACGACATCATTGGACCTGCACAGCGGGTACTGGCAGGTGCCCATAAAGCAAGAGGACAGGGAGAAAACAGCATTCCCCATGCCTGATGAGAGGCGCTATTAATTCTGTACGATGCCATTCGGAATGAATTATGTGTCTTCCATGTTTCAGTCCATGATGGCTCAAGTCCTGGACATACTGATTGGGGAGTGCACGTTATTGTACATGAAAGACGTCATTGTCTAGTCGAACAGCTGGGAAGACCACGTGCACCACCTGCCATGGTCCTCGAACGATTAGTAATGAACGGACTCACCTGCGTGGAGTATAAATGCAACCTAGGTAAGAGCAGCCTGGAATTCCTGAGGCACATCGTGCAGGAGAACGGAAAACAGCCGAACCAAAAACAACTACAGTAGATCGACAACTACCCGCACCGAAGACCCACAAACAAGTCCGTAAGTTCTTCGGACCTGTGAATTGGTTGCGTGAATTAATTGAGGGATTCACAATATTTACAGTGCTGCTAACCGATCTGCTCTCGCCACAGCACAGGTTTGTGTGGGGCGAGAAAGAGGAGCGTGCTTTCGAAGAAATGAATAACCGTTTCAGCGCTTGTCCGACGTTAGCAAGGTATGGTGTGAGCTGGCAGTTATACCAGCAAATAGACACAAGCCAAGAGGGGATTGGAGCTGTACTCTACCAGTGTGGGAACAGCAACATGCAGCAGGTAATCGACTTCGCGAGCTCCAAGTTAGGAGCAGCAGAGCGAAAATATGACGTGAACGAACGTGAGTGCCTCGCTGTAGTGTGGGCAGTGAAAAAGTACTGTGCCTACATTGAGTACAGGCAGATTGTGCTCTGCACCAACAACCATTGTCTTGTTTGGCTCCACAACACCAAGGAAGGAAGAAGCCAGTTAACCAGGTGGGCACTGCTTCTCCAATGTTATGGCATTGTGGTGGAGCATGTCCAGGGAAAGGAAAATTTAGCTGGCGGATCAACTGTCACGAGACAACCGGAGCAGCATGGTCTTGAACGACCATGCAGAATGGGACAATGTCCTACCTCCAACCAGCAAGGAACTCCTACACGAGGTATATGTAAATGCAATGAGCGCATAGGAGGATTATGTACTTGTGAGTGATGTGTGGAGGGAGGTACTGATAGTGCAACAAGTGTGTTTGTTTATGAATGAGGTGAAGGCAAAGTGTGAAATACAGTGAGTGGAGAATTGTTGCATGATGGATGGTCGATTGTAAACTTGTTCCACGCAAGAACCAATGAAATGGAAGATATTTGTACTGGGCAACCAGAGAACACTAGTGCTATCACACACACACACACACACACACACACGAGAGTGAGACCACGGGACTCCTGGGTACAGTGCAGACAGTTCGAAACATTCTCGAGAGGTTTTATTTGCTGGGAGTGTCACATGACATGCACGACTATGTGCGGAGATGTGTAATGTGTCAGCGTTTTAAGTCACGTAGAAGAGATGGAAGGCAACAACAGCAGCCACACAATTTCCTACATGACCGTTAGAGACTGCGAGTCTCTATTTAATGGAACCTTATCCACGCCAAACGAGTGGCAAAACTTTTATCTTGGTTGTCATGGACAACTACTCGTGCTGGGTGGAAGCATACCCACTCGGTGGTGTGTGTGTGCAAAACATTGCAAAGGTATTGGTGCAGGAATATTTGATGCATTAGGGATACCCGAAACAACTACTCACAGACAACAGCACACAATTCACCGGCAGGAGGTGGCAGGAGAAGTGCACCCGGGGGGTGCCACTTGAAGACGGCGATGTACCATTTCCGTGCGAACCCCAAGGAGCGCTGTAACCAGGAGTTGATGGTACAACTGTGGCTCCGTGTGGATGAGCAGCACAGCACGTGTGCTGAATACCTACCCACCACCATCTTCACCCTTCACGGGCATGTTTACGGAGCCACGGGATGAACACCCACCCAGGTCCTGCTAGGCCACAGTGAAAAGCAATGTCCACGACAACCGATGTATAGCAGTGCAGAGATCAGTGGAGGACAGCGAGAAAGGAGATGCTGAGAGTGACATGAACAGCTATGCCGCCAACATCAGTATTCCGTGGGGTGGGTCCTGACGACCATGAGACCACCACTTGCTCTACTAGCAGGGCAACAAGTATATCTGCGAGCGCATCTGTAATCCACAACGAAGTAAAAATTGTGTGTGGGGCTGGCAGTGAGGTGGGTGCATCCCCCTTACGATGGTGCGAAGTATTGGACCTACTACCTACCTGGTCCGAGTGGGCAGGAGGCTGGTCTGGGCTCACCAGGATGATGTAGGAAGAGCACAAGGCGACGTCCCCAGTGAGAATGAACCCAGTGACCAAAACACCAATAACGGCGCAAGAGCTGCCGAGCAGGAAAAGCAGGCAAGAGGAGAGGAAAGTAGGCCAGCACCTCAGCAGGAGGGGCTCCACCTGATGTGCAAATGCCATCGATGCCAGATGTGGGAACATCCACCAGTTGTCGATGGGCACTGACACAGAATGGGACGTGGGAGAAGTGCAGGCTAGCACTACCGCCCCAGAACAGCAAGCAGGGGGAGAAGATGTGCAAGGAAGTGATGGAGGTGGAGAGCAACATACAAGTGAAGAAGCAGACTCAATGATGCTTGACTGCGAGGCACCGACAAGCACCACAGCATCAGAATCAGTGCCGCTACCAGCACCTGCACGGACAGAAGTAGCTCCGGCAAAGGATAAAGTAACACCCATAGAAAAAGCACCGCTGGGAGATAGGAGAATTGCAGCGCAAGTCAGCACGAGTAGTGGAGGAGGCAGGAGAGCCGCACCACGATAGTCCACCCCACCTGGTAGCCAGTCGCGCATGTCGTACACGGCAGTGGAAAATCACGCTAGGAGGGAGCAAGCAAGAAGACAGCACGAGCAGCAGCAGTGACAGTGAGTGCAGCAGGTAGGCTGGCTCATACTGCCCTCGTGAATTACATCGGTGGAGGAGACTGCCAGCAGACTATACAGCTTGTGAGGGTGGGAACGCGTCCGGCGACGAGCAGTATTGAAGAAGAAGGGTACCTCAGCGAGCACTTCGGGACCACGTGGAGGCGGTGAGGAGCACATACCAGTTACGGCCCAGAAGACAGCAAGGGAAGCAGTGTTCCTGATGTTTGTGATGCTGCGCAGCCAAAACAGGCTCAGTGAGAGGGGCATTTGATGTGTGCCACATGTCCCAGCCAAAGCCCGTTTGACAGCTGCGCAATTGGGATGCACACTCGATGAGCAGAGCAGCTAATTGCAGCGTAATGCAAGTGTGGATGCAAAACAACACATATATTTGCACGTGACTTCAGAGCACCCGCTGTAGCGCATGAATATAAAATAGATAATTATTTTCAGTGATATATTTTTATTTATGGTATAGTGTGGGATTTTAAAACACTAGTGTCCACGTGTTTATGTAATTTACGCATGGAAACAACCCCACTACATTTCAGAGTGAGTAAAGCTTGTTTTTCAGCATTTCATTTTGTAATATTCACCATGTGTGCCTTCCTCACCCCATTCACCCAAATGTAAAGTGTCCTTTATTCAATATTATTTAAAGAGTTATTTACATATGTTGCAGCACAAGGTAAGGACTGTAGAGGGTTAATATGTATTTTGCAATTTTGAGAAAGTAGGTCAACGTGGCTCGCCAAACTCGGCTGGCACACCACGGTGTGCAAATCAGTCAGCTACAAGCATCTAGGGGATGTGTTTGTGTATTACCGGGGCTCGGGTTTCGCATGCTTGGGTAGCATTCAAATTTCACTTTTCAATCATTTAATCTCCATAGTCTTTAATTAACCGGAACTGTTGTTATTAAGCTGCCCGAGACACCACCCCCCTCTTCCACAGTGTTTGTATCACTTGGGGAAGCTTAAAAACTTGCACATAATTTTTATCGGCTTCGCGCCATTTTCGCAGCGTTACCTAACCGGTGGGTTTTGAAGATGTGAAATGTGATTTTCTATGTAACGTGTACGCCTGAGAGCCTTGTTAAATAAACTGTATAATTACACATTGAGAACTGATCATGAAGACATTATTTCGTGGCCTTCCGGGTCTTCAGGACACGGGCCCTTAGAATACCCACATCTTTCTCACCTAGTGTACCAGTATGTACTTTCCTATATTCGTTAATGTGCAATTATCGTGTGTGTAAATGTAGGTATGTGACTAGCCAATAAGTCTCTGCGTCAACTCAACTTGAAAGCTTTCGGCGATCTTTTGTTTGCAACAGTACTACATAACATGGATGTGTGAGCTGATACGAACATGCCAATGCACCCTACGCACTTGGAATATTTTGACGGTGCATTGTTAAGAAGAAGCAATTCAGGATTGCATTGGACGTCGGCCGAATGACCCTGGATGAAACCTTGTCTCTACTGACTCACACAACATCGTACAGCAATGTCTGGCGCCCCGGGTAAAGTAACCTTTAAAATTGCAGTACTCCTTAATTCTCTCCTCTACCCACCCAGGCACCTCAGTGCCATGTCAAAATGGCTTGCCCATACATGTGGCTAATTCCTACCCCTTTCCTGACATTTTGACAGTCGTCAAGGTCATGTATTCAATTTGATTTCTGGTTATAAAGAAATGTAAAAATACCTTCAGGAGATGTAGGAACATCATTTTGATGCTCTAATTTTCCAGTTACAATCAGGATATTTATGTGATGGATAAAATTAGCAGTTTAAGTATGTCTGCACAATTTAATAACTTATATTTGTTTACTTATCTAACTTTGCTTTTAAACAACCCTTTTTGTTTTTCTAAGTATTTTTAAAATAGTATATTTGAGGTATCCTGGGTTTACCTGGGCCTCAAGTAAGCCTGCCTGCACTCTGCTTAGGATTGAGTTTTGACAGAGCTGCATGGTAAATGGTCGTCATAAAAAGTTAGGTTATGTAGTGATGAGCCAATACTTACCCTTTACTAAGTGGTTATGTTTATAAGAACTTTAAGTGGCTTTTATCTAATGTTTTTGACATTTGTTCTGTTAATCACGGCAACCAGTTAGAAACAATGCCTGACGAAAAACACCATCATTACCGTGTTAACGGAGGTCGGTGTAATTGTGGAGGAAGGGGAGCTGATGGATTCCCTGTGGGCAAAACATAGGGATTTGGTGAAGAAACCTGAGAAAGACGTCGGTGAGGGGAGTTCAGCATTGGCTTCTGTATCTGTTGGTGAGCCGGCTACATTATTTAAATTATTGAAAAATATGCTGCCAGAGCTGACTTCGAAAATACCTGTTTTGTCACAGTTAAATTTGGAAGCTCTTGTGAGTTTTTTTGGAGAAACTCCAATCATTAATAAGTTTGCAACTATATAAGAGAAGTGTAGTTTATGTGGTAGCAATTTTTTAAGTGCCTGAAAGTTTGCAAGCTATATTTAGTAAGGCTAGGGGGGGGGGGGATTGGGAATGTTCAAAGTTGAGGGAAACCTGTTTTAAGGAAACTTCAAGCGAGGTAGCCCTTACTAAATTTCGATTGAGCTTAATGGAACACAAACATATGCAAAACCAAACCATACTAGAGGTTGTAAAGTATATCCTAGGCTAGTAGATGTACTGGGATTACCCTATGATGAGGAGTATTTTACAGATGTAGTTTTTCAAAATCTCCATCATCGTAAAACTCACTATTTTTGTTTTACCACTAAACCTAATACTTTAAATGAATTAGTAACTCTTGCATCAAAGGTGGAAAACATCCTTAAGGGTTGTATTTGGGGAATAGATGCATAGGAGACAAAGTACTCAGTAAAGGAGAAGGTGCCAGGGAAAGGCATGAAAGGATGTTTTATTGGTGGTAAACAAAATAATTTTGCCAAAGACTGTTTTCACAGAAAAACCGAGTAGGCAGTAGACTCTTCTAGTGAGGGACCATCTAAGAGGACCACGTGAACATGGTATTCACAAACACCAACTTTGTTGGGTAAACCAATTTCGGGATCTTTTGTAAACCCAGATTCAGTTAGATATAAGAAGTATGTTTGTTTTAAATGCCAGCAGAAGGGGCACCTGAAGGCAAATTGTCCATTGAATAATAATAAGATAGTATGTGAGCCATCGATACACCTAATGAGTTTTGAAAATAATTTTGGTCTCCTGTAGCAATAGCAGATCATGTTATGGTTGCCGCCAAATTGGATTCGGGGACATCTTGTTCACTGATAAATCAGGACTTTAGTAATTTTCTGTTAAGGAAAGGTGTCTTATAAGAGAAACATGTTTTTCGGGGTGTGCGAAATCGCGAAATACATTTATCTCCGCGAAATTGACTAATTTCGCAAAATAATCTCGCAAAATAATCACGGAAATAACGCATTTCTCCCTATAATCGATATATTAATCAAATCGATTACGACACATTTGGGCGATAAGTATCATGAGAATCGCGAAATATATACCACAGTTTCTGAGATATATCGCAAGTATTCGATATATATTGTGACACACGCAATATTTATCTTAACATTGCCGCCAATAACAAGCTGGATGCTAAAGACTAAACAAAGATTTCGGACGCACATTGGATGTGTGTAGTAATAATGATTGTAATAGTATTTGACTGTAATAAAAAGTTTTCTCACGTACTTGGCAAAGTTAATAAAATACTTATTTTCAAATTTAAGTACAAATAGAATTGTATAGAAAGGACACTTGTCTAAAGCACATCCACAGCAGTTCTACTCATAACAAAAATAAAGCTTTAACAATGGAAGCAGAACGAGTCCAGGGTGCATCGTCATCTGGTTTAAAACATCAAATTTCGCTTACCGACTTTGTTTCCCTGTCGAAAAATATGAAAGTTGAAAAACAAGAATGTGTTTTGTGGACAACCCCCGCTTTCATGGACGCTAACATTCCATTGGAAAACGTTGATCACTCGAAGTTACGAGAGTGGATGAATAAGTATATTGCAGGCATTAAAAAAGTTGGTATAATCCTTTTTTTGGAATAAATCCTGACCCACTGACCATTTTTGTATTACCTAACCTCTAACATTTTCATGTGAAGGGCTATCTAGTTACCAACCTATGCTGGACCTAGGCCTACAATATTCCCGACTGCCTTATCTGACTTATTCACTTTTATAGACTTGACAAATTAAATAGTTACTGAAAATAAATGTGTTCAATTGTTCACACTTTAACATATATAGTTTCAGCTCTGGAATGCAATTTCTTTTTGCAAATATTGTTGTCTGAAAAATGGTTAAAACCTTCTGAGGAAAGGAATTACAGACACATGTGCTACGACTTTGTCACAAGCCAATATTTTATGTTTAAAGAAATGTTTGGCTATAAAAGAAAAAAATTAAAAATGCTGTAAGCATTTATGCTGCTCTCCACTCCACATTCACCTAAATAGGTATTGTATGAAAAATAATAATGAGAATATTATTTTGCTACCTGGTTATAAAAATTGAATGACAACACAGCAGAAAATATGAAATTGATTACTACATCGGCATTAAATATGTTAACGGAGTATTGAGACCTGTTTTTCAATTACAGACAAATAATATAAAATTATTTTGGTCTGAAGTGTGTTATTAACATGGAATGTTTTGGAAAATACTGTATAAATAAATTTCTTTTACATTTCACTTGGGCTGTGGCATTTGAAAGTTATTCGGGGTAGTAGGGTTGTCTCGACAAGTGAGTTTGGTTCCCGTCGGCGAAGTGTTGTCCATCTGTAAAAATGTGAGATATTGGAGTAGCTTCTTTGACACTGTCAGGAGACTGTGGAGGGGTGAGTCATGCATTCTGCTTGATCCTCGGAGAGGTTAGTTATGAGCGAATAGCCGAGCTGGCTGGAGAAGTAAACACGTCCAATACACTTCTCAATTCGTTTCTTAAAGTCTCACATAATTATTAGGTTTTTAATATTATTAATTAATGTTCGAAAGGCTTTTTGCAACAGGTTTTCGCATTAGGCGAGCGATAGAGACACCGGCATACTGCGTTATCACATGTGATACAACAAAGTATGTGCATATGGTTTAATTTTATAGTGAGTTTTAATAGAATATGTGGGGTTTGCAATTTGGTGTTACGATTAATTTATTATGTAATCAATCTGTTCATCGGGTTTAATTTATATTTCTTTGTGTGCTTTGAGAGCCGATGAGGGTGAATTACATGTGACTTCATATATATGTGTGTGTGTCAGTGGGGGAGGGGATTTTTGTCTGGGAGAAGGGGGATCTGGAGTGCTGGTGAGTTATAACTTTATATTAGCTAAATGTTTCATTTAATTAAATTTGTTTAATGATCAGTTAACATTTGTTACATTTGATATATATTTCGTTAAGGTATGAATGTATTTCTTTTGTATTCTATTCGCTAATTGCACGATTAAAGTCGGTTTAATGAATATATGTTTGCTTCTGTCGATTACATGATTAAAGTGGTGATCAGTTACATTCGAAATAGTTTAATTGCATGTTTAAATTCGGTAACAATATTTGATCGCTGTGGGCCAGAACATACCCACATGCTCCCTGGGCCAAAACATATCTGTGTGCTCTCGCTTCATCCACATATCATTCTAATGAAGTGGTCCAAAACATATCAATATGTTCTTGCTTCATCCACACCTCACTCGCCTAGTGGTCCGAAACATACCTGTGTACTCTCACTTCATCCACGCCCCACTCGCCTAATGGTCCAAAACATACCCACATGCTCTCGCTCTATCCACGCCTCACTTGCCTAGTGGTTCGAAACATACCAGCATGAGGGCGTTCCACTCACAAACAAAATGACCATTTTACCACTCTTACACAAACATTAAGTCCTATATAAACAATTATAACCAACTCCTCTGGTCAGTCGACTTCGGAAAGTCACAGAGGACACAATCGATCCTGCTACGACATCCTTTCAACACCAATAAAATAACAATAATTTTTTATATAAAAAACTTGATATCAAACAATCACAATAATTAATTTGATTAATTAATCAACAACTAATCGACTATTTGATTAGCAACTAATCGACTGGTCGATTAGTATCTAATCAACTAGTCGATATGCATGCGCATATCGATTAATCGAACTATCGATTATCTCCTCCATCATGTCATTCTAGATGTGGTCCAAAACAGCCTCGTTCCTACTACTAACCACTTGCAAGTGCTCTGGATGCTTTTCAAAAGTAGCTGTCACGGTTAAGATGTCATCGACGTATCATCATGCAAATCCGGCACATTCTTCGCCTAATGTCATACTCATGCAAAGAGTAAACTGAGACACCGCATTACACAAACCAAACGGTATCACTTTAAAACAAAACTGCTGGTTACGGAATAAGAATGCAGTAAACTGTTGCGATTCTTCTATGAGAAATACTTGCTAATATCCATGCGTCAAGTCAATAGTTGACATAAATTTGACGCCTTCATACAATCTCAGTAATTTCTCTGTCGGTCTCAGACTTTCTCGTGACTTAATTGTGATGTAATTTAACTTACGATTATCTAAACACAGTCTGAGCGACCCGTCCTTTTACTTCACGCATATCACTGGGTCAGGAGTGTGTTTGATAGTTTTCTAGGATAACATTATGCCTAAATAATCCTCGGCTTTCTTAGCGTATTTAGCTGGTACCGGGTAAGATTTACGAAGAAACGTCTCTCCTGGCTCAACTTTAATGTCGGCTTTAAAGAGACTATTTCTTCCAGGCAGCTCGGAGAAAATGTGTTGATTCGCGAACAACTGTTAAAGTTAACACTCCTGCAGGTGGTTGACAGCTTCCACATTTTCCATCGCCTGAAAAATCTCTTCTTGAGTAGCTGAAACATTCATTTATGGCGACTTACTCAGCTGAAATTCTGCCATTCGCAGTTGGCGGACTAACTTGTCTGACGATTTCTAACTGTCAGGTGTGGTTACTGCGCTTACTGCACTACCGGTGGTTCTAACTAACCATCCACCAAAATCTACACTGATTTTGTGACGTGTCAAAAATTAAATTCCCAGTATGAACTGCTTGATTAGGCCTGTAATTACCAACATTAAAACTTCATCGGTTATTCCCAGACATTCAACTGTAAATAACACTCGCTGACTGACGACATGACTTGACTTAGCAGTGGCTCCTATTATTTTTAATCTAGGCACTGCATGATAAGTAGCTTGTATCCTGTGGATAAAATCACATCCACGAAAGTTTCTGCCACACAGCTCACCTTGGCTCCGCTATCTAGTAAACAGGGCAAGTAAGATGATTTAGTTCCTTCACACGCACTTGCACCTGGCAACGAACTCGGATTCGGGGGAACCGCCATCTTGTTATGTCACCCGATCGTCATCTTGGGTGTCATATACATTTTACGCCTGACACGAGTGACTTTGACCTTGACCCCACGGACCTTCGACCTGAAAAACTATAAAAAAAGCATTAAAAAATTACGAAAGCTCCTCAAAAATTCCAAAAATCGAAAATATTTGGAATACAATTCCGAAAAAAATTATTAGAAATAATTAAAAAAAATTTTAAAAATCATTAAATGGATCCTTATAAATGACCAATGTTTTCCACAAATGCTGACAGGGACAGTGACTCAAGTGACTGGGATTAGTGACTCCGAGCCAGGTGACCGGGATCAGTACTTATAGCATTTGACCTTTGACCTTGACCTTTGACTTTGAAAATTAAAAACAATTCAAAGAATTTATTAAAAATTTAATTTAAAAACTTACATTTACAGAGGTCTCCCTCCTCCACATCCCCACAACACCAATTACGCAACTCTGTTCGAATCTGGTAGACGACTGACTCCCTCGCACCCACTCCCCTCCCTACACTCATTCTGACATCTTGATTTTTTTCATTCACAATCTGTTTACAAGCTACTGGATGTGGCCATTTTTATTTACATGTTACTGGAGGTGGCTATTTTTGTTTACATGCTACTGGAGGTGGCCATACTTGTTTTTCGTTCACCATTTCAGTACATGCTACTGGAAGCAGCCATCTTTGTTTTCATGCTACTGGAGACGGCCATATTTGATATCTCGTACATCATTGGTTCATACATTACTGGAGGCGGCCATATTTGTTTTTCCTTCGTCATTTGTTTATACATTACTAGAGGCCACCATCTTGGTAAGCGACCGCCATCTTAGTAGGTCTCCACCTCGTCCAGAAGATCATAGGGGTAACGTACAGATCGCCAAGCAAGATGTTACTCTACCCATACGCATTCATGCGGAAGATGAAACTTTCTCCCACGAATCGCCACATGGAAGCATATTTCCGAATACTGTGCTCTGCATCATCGCGGGACCATCGGGTTGTGGCAAGACATGCGTCCTACTGAGCCTGCTGGAAGAGGAGAGCGGCCTTCGGTTCGAGAATGTGTATCTATACTCCAAATCACTTCAGCAACTGATATACTAGCGACTGGTACGAGTACTGCAAGCTGTGGATGGCGTGGGTTATTTCCCATGCAGCGATAACGAAGCAATCGTACCTCCAAGCGAAGCACTGCGAAACTCGGTATTTGTCTTCACGATATTACCTGCGAGAAACAAACTTGCATTCAAGAATATTTTAGCAAGGGCTGTGTGAACCTCGGCCAAACTTATTCGCGCATTCCCAAACAACTGCTTCGTGACAATGCAAACAAACGATACAAATTTACATCGTGTTTACGATGATCATGTTAATATGGACATGCCTATATCAGATTTTAGAGATGTGCGTGCCTTGTGCTAGAAAGAGAAATAATAATTTATGACGACGATTGTTAAGGACTGTCTGCTACATAGGGGAAGGTACAGGCGTGGGTTCGATCAGTTTATGGCTGTCTTTCGAGAGGGTTTGTCTACTGGGAACCAACAAGTGATGTCATCAACACCTCCTGTTACATCTATGGGCACTGTTTCCGCAGACAATAATGACGCTGCAGTTAATGCTAAAGTCAGAATGAGTGCAGTACAGTCGGTTTGTGTGAAAGGTATACTTGCAAGATGTTCGTGTGAAGTCGAAAAACTTCAAAATAAACGATCATCAGCTCTAAATACTGATGAACATACAACTCCTGCTACACAGAATAATAAACTAGATATTGAGGATGCAACAGGAAGTGAAGCCGTTCATAAAGACAGCATTGATGATGACTATGGCTACAGTGATAGCGTTGAAGACTATGATTATTCCCTCGACGGTCCTGCACATTTCCCCAACGAGTTTCCTTCGACAAGTGATGGGAAGAAGGCAGAAGCCATCAAATATACTGACGATATGTTTACCAAAGATAACAGCAAACTTGTAGACAGACTAAAATATTTGCTTGATAGGCAACAACGTGGGGATTACTCGACCATGAAAGAGGTGGTTTCGATCATAAGACACTTAAGAATCGGAGTTATATCAGATGATGGGATGAAGTGCTTTCTTCTAAAAATGTGTTTACAAAATAATAATAAATTATTATTATTAAATTATTTGTTTTTCTTAATTTTTGTGTATCGTACATCCTGTTGGCATTTAAAATTTAAATAACAACAATATGCATTAAACATATTTAATAAATTAAGCATGTAGTCAGTCATGCATCATGCATGTAGTTAAACAATTTATTCAAAAAATATTTTTTAAACATGGAATGGAAAATTGCATTAGTTGTCACCTACTAAGATGGTGGTCGCCTACCAAGATTGTGCCCTCCAGTAATGTATAAACAAACGACGAAGGAAAAACAAATATGGCTGCCTCCAGTAATGTATGAACAAATGACGAACAAAAAACCAATATGGCTACCTCCAGTAGCATGTAAACAAAGATGGCTGCCTCCTGCAGTATGTAATAAAATGGCGAACGAAAAACAAATATGGCCATATCGAGTAGCATGTAAAACAAAGATGGCCACATCCAGTAGCATGTAAGCAAATGGTGAATGAAAAATCAAGATGGCGGAATGAGTATAGGTGAGGAGAGTGGTTGCGAGGGAGTCAGTTGTCAACCAGATTCGAACAGAGGTGAGTAATTTGTAGTGTGAGGGAGACCTCAAGAAATGTAAGTGTTTTAATTAATTTTCTTTAAATTTTTTAAAGGAAATTTCTCAGGGAAAGAGGGAAATTTCGAGGAAAAGAGTGGAAAATGGCTGCCGGGTTAAAGACTTTTTAATTAAGAATTTTTCTTAGTAAAATTTTTATTAAAATAAAATTTAAACAATTTTTAAAATTACTAAAACAATTGGTAAATTATAAGTTATAATAATTAATAGTTTATAAGTTTTTAATTGATTTTTGATAATTTGTCCATTTTTTTCTGGATGTTTGATTTTTAATTTTCAAGGTCAAAGATCAAGGTTAAAGGTCAAATTTCACAGGTATCGATTCCGGTCACCTGGCTTAGAGTCACTGGAGTCGCTTATCCCTGTCAGCATTTCTGAAAAAAAAAATGGGTAATTTCTGAGGATCGTTTTAGTAATTTTCAAAATAAAATTATTTATAATTTTTTGTTATAATTTTTTTCGGATTTTTTTTAAGAATTTTTTTTGAATTTTTTGAATTTTTGGTATTTGGTTATGTTTTTTAGTGTTCTTGAGGTCAAAGGTCCTCGGGGTCAAGACCAAGGTCAAAGTTCACACGGGTCAGGGTAAAGGTCAATGACATCCAAAATGGTGGTCGTGTGACGTAACAAGATGGCGGCTCCCCCGGATCCGAATCCTATGCCAATGCACGTGAAGGAACCAAATTATACTACTAGCGCACTGTCACTCCATATACTGTTAGTATCAGCTCGATACATAGCGTTTTTTGTATGCTGACAGCATCGTCGTCCAAAAGATGTTCACTGTGTGTTTCCCTTAACAGCACAGTACTGGTAATCACTTCAGATACATCCCTCGGCTCAATTTCAACTTTCTCCTGGATGGCAATCACAATATTGGACCCCGGGGCTTCATAACGGTACACGGAGTCAGCGAATGGGACCCTACTTCCACAGACTCTGTTTAGTTTAACTTTATATAATCAAATGGGTCTGAAGTTGCCGCATTCGGTTCTCTCCAGCTGATTTGTGCTGGATTAGGTATAAACGTTGGGATGCGGGTATCTTAGTGGCACTTGGCTATCTAAGACACCACTGAGTTATGTAGCCGCAATATTCTTGCATGTATGAAGCTCCTACGGCTTGTTGTGAATAATCCAGATGCGCTGCCTATTTTGTCCTACACTTCCTTGCATCAATTAGTGTGGCCAGGATTCTCCTGACTGTACTTGCTTATGGGTTGGTGGCTGGTCATCTCCAGCAGATGGGGGCATGTCCACTGTCTTAGGCGATCCTAGGCTTCTGCCCCCTTTCAGCTTTCCTTCCTCCTTGATCCCTTTTGTCTTCTCGGTCACCATGGTAGCAGCGGTTTATCCCACCCCTGCAATTCTAATAGTACTTGAGTCCATGATAAGAGTATTGACCGTCCCTTTGGTTGGGTTGCTGAGACAGTTGATAAGGCTCAAAATAATCTCCTTGGTAGGCGTGCATGTATGTGGATTTTGACCCTGTCAGTAATTTTCTCGGTAATTATGTGGCTGGGACAGATTTTTCTCCCTCTCTGATAGCCTACTGTCACTATAAACGATCAATCTGGTCGAACGCCAGAAGCTCTTCTCAGAAGGTGACCTGCTCGCTGTCTTACCTACCTGTCCAGTGTGTCTGTTATCTGTAGGGAAGTTAGTACAAAACCACCCCCACGAACTCATCGTCGTTGATTTGTTGGATTAGGTAGCAGGATTTCTCGTATACTTCTGAAATGTAGGTTTCCAGGCTCTTTCCTTTACCCGAAATAATCTCTCTGTGTGTAGTAGCTCCCTCAGATTACCTTGAACTTTATTATTCCAGAAATGGTCTACAAACTTCCGGCGAAATTTGGAGTAGGTCGTGACAGTGCTTTTACCAATTCCAAACAGTAATATGCTGCTGATTCTAGCACTAAGTTTAAACAGCGCAGCCTATTGCTGGCAGCCAAACCAAATGGTATATAATATGCTTCAAATTTAATAAAAAATGTATTGTATTTTCACCAAGTATGCCTTCAAATTTTGGTATCTGCTCAGCCCAGAGCTTTGAAGGGTGGTGTATAAGTTTACTCATGGGTGCATTAGGTGTGGTACGAGTTGATGTGACCATAGTATCTGGCACTTACTGTAATGGGCTCCTCGTTTCTAAGGCGCTGCACCTCCTGTCTAGAAGTTTAACTCGCAATTATTAGTAAGTTTCTTATGACTTGAACTACTTTGGCAATGTGGTCCACTCTGTGAGAGACTTTAGCTAATCTTTCCGCGGATGCTTTCTCTACCTGACTCAGTCTGTGCTCAACGTTTTGGTTGAGCGAGTCAAACTTCTCCGTGGCAGTGTTCATTATGGTCGCTCGATCAGCTGTAGTGGCTGGTAGGATTTCCAACTCGCGTACTCGCTGGTCCACTTCGCTGACTTGTATGGCGTAGCTTTCCTCAACGCTTCCCAACTCGTCCATTGTTTCAGATACTTAGCGACGAACAGAGCTTATACCATGCTACCTGTATAATACTTTTAGTCACATCATCCTTTAACAGTGCTACCTGCTATTGCAGTTGGTTGCTGTGGGTTTGTAGCTGAATCAGTAATTTCTCATTTAACTGGATTGTCTGTGTTCGCTTCCAGTCTTGCAGTTGCGCCTGTATGATTTTGTTTAAGCTTTGTGTTTGCTGTTGCACTTGTGTTTGCATTAGCGCCGCTAGCTGCTGCAACACAGAAAGACAAGAATACTCCTGTTTCAGAAGCTCTTGTGTTAACTGGTGGCATAGACTGAACGGTGTTACTTGCAGTCTCTAGGGGGTCTGTACCTGGCTACCTGTAGCCAACACTCGTGTTGACTCTGTGGTTTCCTACAAGGCTATTACCTACTCTAGCAATCTGTACTTTATCGGCGTGGTGGCTCGCAGATTATACGGGCTTCGAGTGCTTCTGCACATTGACAAATAACTTTGCGATCGTTAACCACAGCCTTTCGAGCCACTTCAATAGTGCGCCAAAAATTACGAAATGTAATATATAGAACATTTAACGACACAGTAGGAAATATATACAGATGACCGAGTTCTTGGACAGTTTGTCTAAATACACATATATAGTGTATGGACCAGGTCCTCTTGTAAACACTGGATGTGTAGATTTACGTTACAATAATGCCTCGTGCGAAAAATAGTTTGACGAAGGATAAAATACAACCAAAATAAGTGAATCTGCATACGAAACTGTGTTAGGCTTGGGAACTTGGATCACTGCAAGATGTTCAAACCAGCTGGAACTCATTGCCTGTTCGTTCACTAGCGTGTATATACTTGGTTCGCAGTATACTTCCGATATATGACTGCCACATCTTGTCTCATTACATTTAATAGTTTTCATTAAAGGTGTTTTTGAAATTGTAGGTAATTATGACCATATGCATACTTGGTAACGATCAGAGAACAACCTGGAGTGTAAAAAATTGCCCGGTCCTCCACAGGTAGAATGGTAGGAAACTGTAGTGTAACTATAGCCCGGTCATCCACAGGCTGTATGGTGGCAAACTGTAGTGTAATTATAGCCCGGTCCTCCACAGGGTGCATGGTAGCAAACAGTAGTGTAACTATAGCCCGGTCCTCCACAGGCTGTATGGTAGCAAACTGTAGTGTAACTATAGTCCGGTCCTCCATAGGCTGTATGGTAGAAAGCTGTAGTGTAACTATAGCCTGGTCCTCCACATGCTGTAAGGTAGCAAATTGTAGTGTAACTATAGCCCGGTCCTACATGTGCTGTATGGTAGGAAACTGTAGTGTAACTATAGCCCGGTCCTCCATAGGCTGTATGGTAGGAAACTGTAGTGTAACTATAGCCCGGTCCTCCATAGGCAGTATGGTAATAATCTGTAGTATAACTATAGCCTGGTCCTTCATACGCTGTATGGTAGCAAACTGTAGTGTAACTATAGCCCGGTCCTCCACTGGCTGTATGGTAGGAAATTGTAGTGCAACAATAGCCCGGTCCTCCACAGGCTGTATGGTAGCAAACTGTAGTGTAACTATAGTCCGGTCCTCCACATGCTGTATGGTAGCAAATTGTAGTGTAACTATAGCCCGGTCCTCCATAGGCTGTATGGTAGGAAACTGTAGTGTAACTATAGCCCGGTCCTCCACAATCTGTATGGTAGCAAACTGTAGTGTAACTATAGCCCGGTCCTCCACATGCTGTAAGGTAGCAAACTGTAGTGTAACTATAGCCCGGTCCTCCATAGGCTGTATGGTAGGAAACTGTAGTGTAACTATAGTCCGGTCCTCCATAGGCTGTATGGTAGAAAGCTGTAGTGTAACTATAGCCTGGTCCTCCACATGCTGTAAGGTAGCAAACTGTAGTGTAACTATAGCCCGGTCCTCCATAGGCTGTATGGTAGAAAGCTGTAGTGTAACTATAGCCTGGTCCTCCATAGGCTGTATGGTAGGAAACTGTAGTGTAACTATAGTCCGGTCCTCCATAGGCTGTATGGTAGAAAGCTGTAGTGTAACTATAGCCTGGTCCTCCACATGCTGTAAGGTAGCAAATTGTAGTGTAACTATAGCCCGGTCCTCCACATGCTGTATGGTAGCAAACTGTAGTGTAACTATAGCCCGGTCCTCCATAGGCTGTATGGTAGGAAACTGTAGTGTAACTATAGCCCGGTCCTCCACAGGCTGTATGGTAGCAAACTGTAGTGTAACTATAGTCCGGTCCTCCATAGGCTGTATGGTAGAAAGCTGTAGTGTAACTATAGCCTGGTCCTCCACATGCTGTAAGGTAGCAAACTGTAGTGTAACTATAGCCCGGTCCTCCATAGGCTGTATGGTAGGAAACTGTAGTGTAACTATAGTCCGGTCCTCCATAGGCTGTATGGTAGAAAGCTGTAGTGTAACTATAGCCTGGTCCTCCACATGCTGTAAGGTAGCAAATTGTAGTGTAACTATAGCCCGGTCCTCCATAGGCTGTATGGTAGGAAACTGTAGTGTAACTATAGTCCGGTCCTCCATAGGCTGTATGGTAGAAAGCTGTAGTGTAACTATAGCCTGGTCCTCCACATGCTGTAAGGTAGCAAATTGTAGTGTAACTATAGCCCGGTCCTCCACATGCTGTATGGTAGCAAACTGTAGTGTAACTATAGCCCGGTCCTCCATAGGCTGTATGGTAGGAAACTGTAGTGTAACTATAGCCCGGTCCTCCACAGGCTGTATGGTAGGAAACTCTGACAACTTTGAAACTTTGTAGAAACTCGGCCGGTGTACATACGCTCTGTATGCGAGCAGGAACAAAGTCTTGTCACTTTTAGAACATGCAAAAATGCCATTCGTCTGAGTTGAATAGGGTGAACTATATCAACATTTCAAGAACGTAACACATTATATATTATTTAAGCAAACTGTATGTTTTAATGAACTACTTGTTTTCCAATATTCACTTGAATAATCTGGGAGAAAATAATCTTTAACATCCTGGATGGTAATTGTGCCTCTCTTTCCATTAGGGACAAGTATGACATATATCACGAAACGTGTGGATCTGGTGGTAGTGACAGCGCATGCCGACAATTTTTAAGTGGAATAAAAAAACAGAACCAATATCTTAACTTTTCTGGTATCCAGGCAAATGGATAGGTTACTACTTGAACTTTCATAAAAAAAAAAAAAAAAGCTTTAAGACCTCTGAATTTTATAAGTGAGGTTATACAAAATTGTAACACAGAATATTTCTTAGCACGATTCAACATTTATTCCACTCCGGTCAACACACTGAAACTTGATTTCGATGGTAACGTGTAAATATCGTGATTTTGTATTGAAATCCTTATTTCGTATTGGAAATAAATATAAAAGAGGACGAGACAATAATATCTCAGACAACAACAAAATAGAATTTCTCTGTATAAATAAATCTCAGAATGTTACTAATCTCAACAGTTAGTATAATTTTCTAAATTTAAATTTTCAATATAGGCCTTTGTTTGATTATACTGAATTAGCTGATAAAATCTAAATGGGGATCCTCTACAAAATGAAAATATTTCTTAAGTTTACAAAATGCCCTAAGGTCTAATATCTTTCAAGATGGTGGCATGACCTTGGTGACAAGGTCATGCCTCGACACACACAAAGATGAACGTTAAAATTACTGAAGACATTTTTCTTGTAAAGTTGTGCTAGGCTTTCAAAACGGTAGGTTATCAAAACGGTGATATCACAAAAGTCTGATGTTTTGAACACATTTGAAGGAAAATTAAAATTCAAAGTTTGTTAAGCCGAAGGTTGTTCGCAACAAGCAAAGTTGGAATAATAATAATAATAATAAAAGTATGGCCCAATGAAGACTGGAGCAAGGCCGAAGTCGGCAGGTTCCGATGCAGAATGCAGTTAAATCATGGCATAATCTTATTCTGGATTCCGAAAAGCTAATCACACGCCACGATCAGAAGGTAGCTTGAACTATGGCCACATGGTTGTTGCCCAAACAGGCGAACCCGCTAAATTACCATACCACGCAAATTAACAACGATCGGGCCTTAAAACAATTAACAAAACGTGAAGATTGAATGATTACACAATAATCACTTACCCGAGGCGGTTATTAAGATGTTCACATATTAAAAAGGCGATGTGATGTAGCAGAGGGAAAAGTTTTTAGTGTAGATAACGCCATTTCTCAAAGTGAAGTAGGACGAAAGAGACTCGACCGGAAATCGTTACAAGTCAGTATCGATTCATGAAATAACCGAGATGATCGATACGTAATATATTATGGTTACTTAAAATAAACACATTTGCATTAAATTTTTGCTAGAATAAAATTCGTAAAAACAACAGAACTTGTAATTGCCAAATTTAATATATGAAATACTAGTTACAGGAACGATGCTCAAATATAACATGGAAATTAACTTGTACTTAAGAGTCGTAATTATGACATGTAGTTATTGATATCAAAGAAAATATTTACTTCAAACTTGCCATCGGCAATGTCGATAAATGTTAAACAAACATATTAGAACAAAACGTTATTCAATAAAACATTTGGAAAAATATTTAGACAATATTAACTAGTCAAGAAGTCTCGATAGTACAAAATATTAAACACGAATGATTATTCTGTTTGCGTGAGCTGACAGAGTCACTGGCATAAATAAATTAAACTTATTTACTGAAAACAAAGTTTTAGGAAATCGCAAACAATAATTATAACTCAAATAAATTGTATAACATCCTGAAAATTGTTTAATAAATTAAACGAAATAGTTTATCTAACTCAGATATGCTTAGAACAATAGCACGAGAATAAAATTTCAATTACTACGACATACAAAATATTCAGACACAGAAAAGGGTCAAAATTTGGAACCGAAATAGGAAGTTATGCCAGAGTTAGAGGGAATCTAACATTTGCGGAAAGGGAAATACTTAATAGGAAACAGCTAAACAAAACAAATAGGCCATATGATGGAGGTGCTCCGCCGAAAAACTTACTCTCTCTCACACACATACACACACACACACATGCACACACATCAGCAAGAACTTCTATACATATATATAAATATAAATATATGTATATATATATAAATATAATATTTAAAGCCACCAAAGTTGCATAAATTACATAACACAATGTAAGTGGCGTATCAAAGAACAAATACATTATTCTGCTGTAAATTGTAGGCAGATTATTCAAAGAAATGTCTTTTTGTTTCAATATGTCAATGATGCCGTAAATTAAAAATATTCTTATTCATACTTTAATGCTGTATTGTGATATCTGTAGCATTTTGATATCTACTGTAGTACTTCGAAAGTTTATATGTGATTCTGTTTGTTGCTGAGATTCATGACCCAGCCTTACTACGAGAGATACTGTTTGTTGCTGAGCTACATGACCCAGCCTTACTACAAGATAGAGTGTTTGTTGCTAAGCTACATGACCCAGCCTTACTACAAGAGATAGTGTTTGTTGCTGAGCTACATGACCTAGCCTTACTACGAGAGATATTGTTTGTTGCTGAGGTACATGACCCAGCCTTACTACGAGAGTTACTGTTTGTTGCTGAGCTACATGACCCAGCCTTACTACGAGAAATACTGTTTGTTGCTGAGATTCATGACCCAGCCTTACTACGAGAGATACTGTTTGTTGCTGAGCTACATGACCCAGATTTGTTACGAGATATACTGTTTATTGCTGAGCTACATGGCCCAGACTTGTTACGAGAGATTCTGTTTGTTGCTGAGCAACATGACCCAGAATTACTAGAGAGATTCTGTTTGTTCCTGAGCTACATGGCCTAGCCTTACTACGAGAGATTCTGTTTGTTGCTGAGCTACATGACCCGGTCTTATTAAGACAGATTCTATTTGTTGCTGAGCTACATGACCCAGCCATACTACGAGATATTCGTTTTGTTGCTGAGCTACATGACCCGGTCTTACTAAGACAGATTCTGTTTATTGCTGAGCTACATGTCCCAGCCTTACTACAACAGATTCTGTTTGTTGCAAAGCTACATGAACCATGCTGACTATGAGAGATTCTGTTTGTTGATGAGCTACATGACCCAGCCTGACTATGAGAGATTCTTTTTTTTTTTGCTGAGTCGCATAACCCAGTCTTACTAAGAGTAATTCTGTTTGTTGCTGAGCTATGTAACCCATCCTTACTACGACATATTCTGTTTGTTGCTAAGCTACATGACCCAGATTTACTATGGTAGATTCTGTTTGTCGTTGAGCTACGTGACACAGTCTTGGTACGAGATATCCTGTGTGTTACTGAGCTACATGTCCCATCCTTACTACGCGACATTCTCTTTGTTGCTGAGCCTAACGAACCAGCTTTACTACAAGATATTCTGTTTGTTGCTGAGCCTAACGAACCAGCTTTACTACAAGATATTCTGATTGTTACTGGGTTACATTATCCAGCTTTACTACGAGAGATTCTGCAGCATTTAAATGGTAAGCAGCTATGTAGTGATAGTGCTCGTTTCCTGTTATCAAGTTTTGACGAGCCAGGAAAATAAAACTCTCAAAACGGTTGCTTAGTTGCAAACATGTAACCCAATTGTCTTACTTCAGTGCATAAATAATTTGGTAACAGTAAGTTGTGTAGTGACACCGAATTGCACAGTAATGATATCACACTTCTATACGCATGACATCGTTACAAAGCAGTAGAATATTGCTTATATTATCATGCATTTAAGTAATAATTAATTCTCAGAATAAGAATGAAATATATAGGAAGACATTGACATATACCCTAGAAATCAACAAATTCATGGAGAAAACAAGCAATTCCTTGCAGTTGCATAGATAACAAATTCCGCATTGCTAATGAGTTTCTTACAAATTAATTAGTTTTCTAATAGATTGTTGAAGGCAGGAAGTTCGCCCCCTCTTCCGGGCAAACGGTTATGGATAAATTGAAGTTTATATTGTAAGACAATTTCTATCAATATGTTAGACAAGTGTATTATACACGAAGCGATTATTGAGGCGACTGCGCGCAGTGAGACAGGCGACACCTCTGAGAGAGATTGCTCACTGTAGCTGGGCAGCGACTGCAAACAGACCATGCTGTGTTTACATGAACCTGGCCCGGAAGGGGAAATAAAGCGAGGGACACGAGGCGCAGTGAGAGACAGGCGAGTAGTAAACAAGGGTGGCCTGAGTGATAGTAGTGCCGCTTGCTGGCGGGTTTATATCATCAAGCCGCGCCACAACCTTCCCTACATTAAACTGCTGCATACACAATATCAGAGAGAAGTAGGTCGCAAACTGGCAAGGCGGTTGGAGATGGTAACACGGTTACTTTCTGCGACGACACAAGCCAGTCTTCAACAACACTGCCAGCCAGTCCACTGCTAGTGTTCACTACCAGAGATGCACACTGTAGCAGAGGCTTAAAGACATCGAGTAAATTGTCAGCCAAGGGGCTTTTGTTGTAGTCCGGGCTAATGTCAAGTTCATTTGCTATTTCGTAACACTGGGAACAGTGGTCGATCCAACGAGGTTGGGAGGTAATTCCTCCCTCCTTCCCCTACTCATCATGATGCTCCTTGGAGCCTGACATTTACATTTGACAAAATGAGAATATTCTTGAAATCAATTACATTGTTGGTGCAGTATTAACAAACATACAAATTGAGGCGCAATTCAAACGACAAACTTCGTGAGGTAGTTCCTTATGCAATACCAAGTGATAACAATATACAGGTCAATGTATACCTAAATTGATTATTAAGTGAGATAAGAACCATAGAAAATTTAGATTTTAAAATGTTCTTTTACAAAATATCAGAAACGAAGTGTGATTAAACTACAGTTCTCCAAACATCATAATAAATATAGGGATCCTGAATCTAAGAGCAGGCTCTCATTAATACTTCTCATAATGAAAATATCAGAGACAATCAGGGTAATAAGTACGAATACTAATTACCAGGTGCTAAGTATGTACAATGAGAAACTCATTACCAATTAAACATTAAATACAGTAGTAGTATAAAAATGCCGATTCGAGAACAGCCCCCAGTTATCAGAAAAACAACGGTAAATTAAATGCTCGAGCCATCAGAAAACCATCAGAAAAAATTACTCTTAATTTTCTGATCCAAAACATAAAATGACGATTCGGGCACAGCTGCAAAAAAAGTAGCCCAAAAAGATGCGTTTGGGAGAAGTTGCAAAAAAGTGGCTCAAAAAGTTGCATTTGGTCAGATCGTAGTCTTTAGAAAAAAAAAGTTGAATTAAACTTTACGTTTGAGTGTATCTGCAAAAATACGCGTAAAAGTTTCGTTTGGGCACAGCTGCAAAAAAAGTGGCATAAAAAATGCGAAATCATAAAAAATAAAATATTGTATATAATAAATGAGCACAAATAAAAATCAACTGATGTCTAATATGATGACGAACATGGCAATGAAAAAGGCTAACACAACTGGTGATGTTTGGAAAGAATATAAATTTAAGAAAGATGTTTTTGTGAAAAGAAAGAAGAAGAAATCTCAAGAGAAGTATGTCAAGTGTGAAACTTGTTATCACTTTCACAAACCATATCTCATAATAAGTCATCTTAGAAGTAGATTGCACAATACATAATAAATTACACGAACCAACAAATGCATGGGAAATTGTTAAAATACCACAACATTTAATATCAAAATAGAAGTTCCCACGAGAGAAACAAGTGAAATGTGAAGCATGTAGTCACTATTACAAACCGCCTCTCATAAGAAGTCACTTGAGAAGTAAAATTCGTAAGTACACTCTCAGACTCAGTGTAGAAGAAATCGAAACAGCATTTCAAAGTAGGATCAAGACTTATGCTGTAAAGAATGTGAATGCATACAAAGACCCAAATAATTTCCTAAACGATGTAAAAGAAACTGCCACGGGACTAATTAATAAACATTTTAAATCACTCAAAGTGAACATGAAACTCTTCACTGAGTACAAAAGGGGAATTGGTGGGAATATTGAATATGTAGAACACTCCTTTAAAACAAAGAATGGAATTATACTGAATTCGACTAATCTGGAAGAATATTATGCCAACAGCATATCGAAAATAATAGCTAAGATGGAGGCTTTCGAAACAAAGGGATCTCAGTGGGTACTCAACAGAATATTTAAACTAGAAGTGCGAATAAATAAATATGTACCATTCAAGGGCAGTTCTTATGTTGATCTCCCAGAAAAAATCAAAGATAAGTAGGCAGTAATTAATTTTAAGAACAATGATAAAAAAATGTTTGTTTGTGGTCTGTTCTATCTGCATTGCATCAAGTACAAAGAAACCCCGAAATATTGAATAAATACATAGCTTACGAACATGAGTTTGATGATGCACTTAAGGGTTTGGATTTTCCAATGAAATTGGATTGCATACCAACCTTTGAGAAAATAAGTGGAATTTATATTAATGTATACGCATACAAAGAAAAAGATAGTGATAAGAAATATATAATATACCCATTAAAAACAACAAAAAATAAGACGGATAAGTACATTAACCTACTCTATATCAAAGACGAAAATAACGACCACTACTGCTGGATAAAAAGTCTTTCGAGACTTATCGCATCACAAGTAACAAATAATGGTCACTATATATATATCTGTGTGTGTGTGCATGTGTGTGTGGTAGATGTTTGCAACATTTATAATCTGTAAATAAGCTAAAAGATCATGAACAATACTGCCGAGATCACAATGGCGTTAGAGTTGAACTACCATCTAAAGGAAAAAATGACATTAAGATTTAAAAACAAAAATCATTCTTTGAGAGTTCAGTTTGTAATATATATGCTGATTTTGAATGTTTGTTGACTAAAATTGAAACTTGCCAACCAAACCCCAGCGAATCCTACACGAAACCATACCAAAAACACGAACCTATTAGCTTCTGTTACTGTGTAAAATACGAACATGGATACTATAAACCACCAGTAACTTATGAAGGATCTGATGTATCTTGTGTATTCGTTAAAATGCTAATGGAAGAAGCAAAGTCTATTGGTGATATATACACAAATGAAAAACCAATGCTTCCACTAACTCATTAAGAACAAATTGTTTATGATACAGCTACCCATTGTCATACATGTGAAAAGTCTTTGAATGGTGATTCTGTGAGAGATCATGATCATCTCACGGGAAAATTTAGGGGAACTGCAAACAGAGATTGTAACTCATCGTATAGAAATCCATGTTTTATCCCAGTGTTTATACACAATCTATCTGGTTGTGACACACATTTATTCATAAGAGATCATGGCATCGATGAAAGTAAAATTGATCTAATTCCCAACAACGGAGAAAAATATATTGCTTTTACGAAACGTGTATGTGAAAGTGTAAATCTTAGATTTATTGACTCATTTAAATTTATGGCTAGTAGTATCGATAAACTCTCTAGCGACCTTTCCAGAAGTCAATTTCGAGAAACATGTAAGCATTTTTCCAATGAACTTCTTGACTTTGTTATAAGAAAAGGTGTTTATCCATACGACTACACTGATAGTTTTGAAAAATTTTGTGAGAAATCACTTCCATCCATAGATGCATTTTACAACAAACTCAATAAATGTGACATAACAGATGAAGATTATGAATTTGCGTGAAAGGTGTGGGAAAAATTCAACATAAAATCTCTAAGAGAGTACATAGAACTCTATAACAAATCGGATGTATTGATATTGTCTGATATAATAAAAAATTTAAGCGATGTATGTCTCAAAACATATAAGCTAGATACAGCAGGGTATTTCACAACTCCAGGGTTAGCGTGAGATGCAATGCTCAAACATACAAAAATATAACTAGAATTATTAATAGATTACAACATGATTTTAATGATGTAAAAGGTGTTCGTGGTGAAATTTCACAATGTTGTAAGCGATATGCTAAAGTAAATAATAAATATATGAATGCTTATGATAGTACAAAGGAAATCTTTTATGTTACATATCTGGACATCAATAACTTACATGGCTGGGCTATGAACCAGTATTTACCCTATTGTGGGTTTAAGAGGAGAAATACAAATATAGATGTAACAAAAATAAGAGATGATTCTAGAAAAGGTTATATGTTGGAAGTTGATTTGGAATACCCACATGAACTACACAATCTCCAAAAAGATCTGCCATTAGCAACAGAGAATAAAATACTAGAAGGTTTAAAAAAATCCTTAACTCTTGACTACTCTGCATGATAAAGAATAATACGTATTACACTATGTAAATCTTAAGCAAATAATCTCTCGGAATGAAGTTGAAAAAGATCCATAGAGTTCTGGAGTTTGATCAATCAGATTGGGCCAAGTCCTATATTGTCTAAACACAAATATGCTAACAGGGTCTACAAATGACTTTGAAAAAGATTTCTACAAATTAATGAACAATTCTGTTTTTGAAAAAAAAATTGAATATTTTAAAAACGGAGTGTATATATGGTTGTGCACAAGTTCTAAGCAAATGGATAAACTAGTGGCTAAACCAAACTTTAAAGATAGAACTATATTTACTAACTCTTTGTTTGCAGTTCATATGTATAAAACAAAACTGTGCTTTAACAAACCCATTGATGTTGGAAAGAGCATACTTGATCTATCGAAAGTCTTAATGTACGATTTTCACTATAATACAATGAAATCAAAGTATGGGAAAAATATCGAACAGTGCTACCAAGATACTGATTCATACATCTATTATATAAAAACATCAGACTACTACAGTGACATGAAAGAAATGATCGATCATTTTGGTACCTCTGACTATAAAAAAAGATCATCCATATGGTATACCGTTAGTGAACAAAAAGATAATTGGCAAAATGAAAGATGAATGTAATGGGAAAAATAATGGAAGAATTTATTGGCTTGAAATCGAAAATGTATGAAATAAATGTGGAAGGTGGTGTAAAGAAAAGAGCAAAGGGTGTGAAAACACTGTAGTCGTAAATGAGATTAGTTTTGGTGACTACAAAAAGTGTTTGTTTGGTAAAAAAAGTGTCATACAAAAGTATCAATCTTATTAAAAGTAAGAAGCATGAACTCTATACAATTGAGATGAGAAAAAAAAGCATTAAGTCCCGAAGATGATAAAAGATTTATTCTTAAAGATGGTATTAATACACTACCATGGGGATACTACAAAATTGAAAAAGAGTGATACAATGAAATATTTTTTCTTGCATGTTAATAGTCTCTTTATAAGTATTCAAATCATCCATTAGTAGGTTGCATTTTTGTTCTAATGTGTATGTGCCATGTTTGCGTATAGATGGTAAAACATCTTCATCACCAATCTTGAAATTTTTTGGCTACTTCCATCTTTGATTTCATAATTAATGCATATAATCCTGGTTCATTGATAAATACGGTATGTGGATGTACATTCAACAAGGGTATCGGATCACGACTCTTTAAATTGTCATAATTATTGCGATGTTTTATCTCTAACATGATCTATAATTACCTGTTTTGTATTTTTATATTCCAAAATTTCTGCAACATATTTCTCTTTGAACCAGGGATTATTTTACTTCTTCAAGAACACAACATGCTATGAATTCAGTGAGTTTACGAACATGTTGACCAGAGCTGACAGATTTGATCTTTCAGTGTTCAATGTAAAGTGTTCCACATTACCATCCTCATACTCAGATATTCTTAATCAGTTCAAAGAACTAGTGATGCAAATGGAGACGATCTCCATACATTATATTTTACTTAAATATTATTATGTACCAGTGGTCTGTTCAACTGGACCCTTTAATTCCCATTCAAAAAACACTCTTATAGCTCTATTTTATAATTTTAAAGAAAAATTATGTAACAGTAAATGTTTCTAATGGATAACCATCTATTAAAACTAATAACTGTACATATTTGCGCACTATTGGACTTCGGTGATTCTTTCACTTTTAACATCATAAATTAGCTTACTAGTACTTTGGCTTACTAGTACCACATTACGAATAGTTGTAGCCAATATTTCTTATTAAAATTAACTGTAAGTTTCAGATTAGTTCGATCTTTAACAATAGTGGTTTTTCTGTAAGAGCAATCATTAACATACCATGGTCTTCTTCCAATAAATGACCCAGAATTGAAGCGCAGTTCATTATTATGATAATGGGTATCTAGTTTAGATTTTGAATTTCGAAAATCATTGTAAACAATATACACCTTATCGAAAATTTTATCATCAATGTTTAAATTCCAATTCTCTTTGGGGAACACTTCATTCCATCCATTCTTGATAGAAATATTTTTGACAAAACAAGAGTCAAATGGTTGTCAATACTTTCGATTTTACAACCATATTTAGAGATCTCTAATCTTGAGAACTGGAATGGGAAGAAATTCTCACAAATATCAATAGTTAAAGTTTTTTCATAATCTGCATTTGTATCTCTTTTAGTTAGCTTATACTGTTAGTATACATAAGCTTCATTCGGATGTGAAAATGCATCGCCAATAGGAATATCAAACTCAATGCACTTGTTGTATTCATTCAAATTATTTTTTGTTTGATCATTTGGCAGAAACGACTGATGTTCATAACTTTCAATTTTTTGTTGATTCATTTATTATATAGAAAAAATAATTCTTAAACCACTACACTTTTCTTATCGGCCCAATAATTATGACTACTATCAAAACCTAACCATTTAATTAGCAGCTTATTTCCTTTTCTTTGCAAAACTTTTTCCACTAAGTAGTCTTTATCATATTTAGTCTTAAGTAGCTCTGGCTCATAAAAAATACCTTTAATAAGTTAATTTTAAAATCTTTTATTCTGTATGTCGTGGGGTTTGTGTGCAATACTTCACACACCTCAAATACTTCAGTGGACCAATTTGGTGTATATTCTTTTTCAAACAAATTTTCACTTTTACTTATATGAACATTATCCCCTATTGCAAACTTTGGTTTAACCATTTTTCTTTCTCCTTCATACATGTTGATTAGAATATAACTTTCATTATTTGCACTTACATTGGTAGGTTTCATTCCTTTTGTACTGTGAACAGTGTTACTGTATTCACTTATTAATTTAGGTAATATAGCCACCCATTTATAGCTTCCCTACACAGTTAATATCTTCCACATTTTCTCCTTCAATGTTCTATTAAATCTTTCTACAGCACTAGCTTTCTTTTCACTGTATGTTGAATAGTGTGTTATGTTGTTATTGGCCATTAATGTCTTAAATGATTTATTGTAAAATTCTTTCCCTTTGTCTGTTTTTAAATGCATGGGTTTGCGATCATTCAAAATAGTTTTAAATGCTTATGTAACATTTTCACCAGTTTTATCTTTGATTGGTATTGCCCATGCATAATTGAAAAAAAAAACATATATCACAGTTAACATATATTTAAACCCTTTGTTAATTCTGTGTATTCCTTTTAAAGATCCAGAATTAATCTCAACTTAATCAGCTTGCCAAAGAACATCGATACCAAAAGATAGAATAGTTCTTCTGGGAAGGCTTTTTCGAATTGGGTTATGAATTTCATTTACAATATCGTTTTTATACCCCCAACAGTGAATATTGAGTTATTGGTAACACGACGTCTACAAACACATTTAATTCTTACTTTGTTATTATTTGTAAGTTCATATGAAATTTTATCACTTAGTGTATTTTTCATACATTTAAGTTATCATTGTTCATTTTATTTATTTAATAAATGAGACAAAAAAATTGTAAACAATATAGAGAAGAATATAGAGAGAAGAAGACAGGTAATTGAAAAGTTTAAAACATTTAGAAAATTTCGTCAAGATGAAAATGATAAAAACATGAACACTCATTGATAGATGCAATAGAAGATCTGGGAAAAAAATTTGACACGTAACAAATGAGGAAAAGAACTTAAATAAAGAACTTGTTCCATTTGCTGTTAAGAATTTAAATTACCCACAGACACAAACAGAAACATCTTTTGTGAGAAAACTGTTTGGTAAAACAGAC
Source organism: Dryococelus australis (assembly GCA_029891345.1). Classification (NCBI taxonomy): domain Eukaryota; kingdom Metazoa; phylum Arthropoda; class Insecta; order Phasmatodea; family Phasmatidae; genus Dryococelus; species Dryococelus australis. The sequence continues at coordinate 177,078,335 of CM056999.1, forward strand.
ACTGATGAACGCTATGATGATGGCGTTAAACACATTGACGATGACGATGAACGCTATGATGATGAACTCTATGATGATGGCATTAAACGAATTGATGATGACGATGAATGCTATGATGATGAACGCTATGACGATGATGAATGCTGTGACGAAGCATTGGGGCATTTGAAAACTGATATCTCAAAGTTAAATAACTACAAAAAAAAAATTATTAATAAGAAAGTGGCCGAATTATTAATTGACTGCAAAGATGATGTTTTTGGACCAAAGGCTGATAAAGGTAGATTGTATAGTGGTGATAGCGACGATATATTCAACATTGACAAATGTACTGCAAAAGGCCGAACATACACTGGAACTGATGGTTTGATGAAATTACTAACTAGTAAAAAAGTAACAGAAAGTGACTACACTGCAACCGACTATGAACACTATAGTTGTATCCTAGCAGATACACAGTTTTTCAAAACAATGATCCAAACTTGGGGACGCCAAAATCGAGTAAAGGGAATAAATGGTAAATTATTGTTAAACCTATTTACGATTCGGTCAAAAGAAATGTCCCTCGCCTAAAAAGGGGAAAGGTATAAAGAAATATATAGACTATCCCAAAGAATACATATGGATGGATGATGTTAGGATGCTTATTGATCGACTTCTCATTATTTATGGCAAAGAAAATGCTCGAAATGATAACTATTACAATGATAAAGTTGGAATAATGAATATGCTCAACAGCAAGTTTAATGACTTTGTTGTGAATAATCCAAAAGGTATACCATATCTGATATGAATGTTGAAAACAATACCACATGCTTTTTGGGAGTTGGAGCATCACGGAAAAGGGTTACTCAATGACATAATAAATTCACTACCTTTTGAGTTGCATGCACCCGGTTATCAGTACTTAGGTCCGGGAACCAAAGTAAAAGAGAGAATTGAGCATGATGATAAACCCATTAATCCACTAGATGCAGCTGCAATGGAACATGATAAAGCTTATCATCATCATAAAGATCTAGCTGAAAGGCATGTAGCTGACAAAGAACTAGAAAATAAAGCGTTCAAAAGATTGTTAAGTTCAGATGCTGATCTCAATGAGAGATTGTGGGCTGGTGTTACTGGATCTGCGATGCATATCAAACGTAATCTTGGCTGGGAAATTAAAATGAAATTATAAAATATTTGTTATAATAAATGAAAGTAAAAAACATCGTATTTCAAGTTCCTAACAAGGAGTTGAAGGGTTTTGATATTGATTCTTCCCTAATAAAATACCAACTGGAATGTAAAAACAAGAAATTAAAGAGGGCAAAGGGATGACTGTCACAATTTCAGTTCCACAACGTAAGAAAATGTCCAATGAAATTAAAACTGGAAATGGTCTGACAGTTCACAAGGGTGGAATTTTACCCTTAATTTTCGCACGAGCATTAGCTGGTGGTGCATCATCTATCGCTACATCAGTAATTAATGCTAAGAAGAAAAACTAAGAATTGGAAGAACAACGCAGACATAATTTAGCTATGGAGGAATACGAGAAGGGAATTGAAGAAAGTTAAGTGGGGTAAGAATGTTAAAAAAAAGTAACTCCACTCAGTAACTTTGATATTGATAAAGTGGTTAAAAAATTAAACATTATAATTTTCGGGGTATATTTATGATCGATGAGCTACTTAACACGTCACTCGATAATTAATGTGGGATTGTTAATATAGATGTTTCAACAAACTCTGGTACACACTGGGTATGCTATTGGAAAAAAGCAAACAATAAATATTATTTTAATTTATTTGGTGGAAATAAAACCCGACAATTAATAGCATATCTCGGAAGTAATATTTTTATAACGATGATAGAATTCAAAATATAAATTAAGTAACTTGTGGTCATTTGTGTGTAATTGTGCTAAATCACTTTTCACATAATTTTAAATTTTTGAAAATTATTTCACTATTAATAAACAATGGATATATGCGGAAATGCAGTAATGAGCTCTTGGATTGAAGGTCAAATTAAAGAACACACTGACAATGATACAACTACTTAGAAGATCAATCCTAATGATTTTGTTTCCTACATACAGTTCAACGACTTTATAGCCACACTGGCAAGAAATAAAAGACCATTCAATAAAACCTATCTTACTTACTTGGAATTAGATAATAATATAGATTTCCAACAAAAAAGACTAAGACATGTGGGAGATCCTATTGCACCAATGGATGCAGACAATTTAGAATACTATCAGAAAAACAGAATTATCATTATTCGTTTAGTTGGAAAATACAGTTCAAAAGAAAATTATTTTACTTGGGTAGTAATTAAATAGAATATTTTTTATGAGAGATGGAACTATAGTTGAAATAATAATAAAACCAGAAAAATATAAAAGTGTTATCAACTTATACCATCAATGGAAAAAAATTGACATGTATAAAACCTTTGAAGTATACCTTGATGATATATTATTTTTAAATACCAAAAGTCCACAATGTACCCTAAGGTACAATTGTGTTTATTGAGATAGTTATGGTATATAAATACATTTAAAAAGATCAGATTATGTTAGTTTTTTTATGGAAACACTGCCATTAAAGCAAAACTTACTTATAATATAAGAATTTAAAAAGTCTTTAATTTTATTATGGTACTTACTATTATTTAACTTACGAGTCATATATATTGTAACAAAACCATATTTATTATTCCAATATTTTGAACAAGTCTCCCTAAATTTCTCAAACGACATATCCCCACCAACAAAATCAATATGAATATGTTTAATATTTGTATATTCTTGTCTGAATATGCAAAGAAAATTGGCATTGTCTCTTATAAGCTGCTTAGGTACTTTTGAGTATGTCTGGGATAAATAGAAACAATCAATATCTTTGTGTCTACTGCAAGTAAAGTAATTCCTTACCATATTTTAATTTTTCAAGTATGATATCATCGAAAACAACTACAGACTTCTTATAACATTAATTTACATCAACCATTTCTTCATTTGATGGAAAGAAGTATGCTATCGGTTCAATAAATAATTTTGATGCAACATCTATATCTTTCTTTAAATTAATATATTTTGGTTGGTCCAGACTTTTTGAACACACATAGAGAGTACCAAAGTCCAACCATCCCTGAGCATATATAAAATTACCTATCATAAGTGTAGTTTTTCCACACTTACTAGTACCCGCTATCAAACATCTAATATTATTAGGTAATAATTCTCCATGACGTTTTGTCCATACAGTCTTGTATGGTATTCATATTTTAATATCCCAGTCTACATGTTTCATGTTTTTCTTGCTCATTTATTAATAGATTTTTCTAATGATATAATAAATTACATAGTATTGAAACTAACAGATAACAAATCAGTGTTGAAGAAAAGACAACATTACCCTTTAGAGATAGAGGGGCACTCATTGGTTTTAGTTCAGTCCTATACTAATTATCTAACGCATAACATTATCTCTGGGAAAAATAAGATATATTTTGTGGGTCAGAATTATATAGAATCAGCAGTTGAAATTCCAGTTGGCCAATTTAGCTTAAAAGATCTTGAAAAAAACTATATAAACAATTTTTCCATCTAGTGTAGTTTCAATGGATGGGAAAGAAAATGATAACATATCTTTCGAGCTGGATAAAATAACAGAGTGAAAGTAAAATGTATGCTTAAATTACAGCTTGGAAAACGGGGTTCAATAGGAAAACTTTTGGGTTTCGTAGAAAATAAAACTCTGAAAGCAAATGTGTATCATTATAGCGATACAATTCCAAAATTTGCTCCATTTCAAACAATAAATATACACTGTAATATAGTAAATGGTATGATATTAAAACATGATGAAAATAATCATAGAGAAACTACCATAATTGCCACTTTTAAACCAAGAACAACATTTGGATTTGGCGACACGATCTATTACGAAACAACTTATCTATTATTTTTTTCAGTGAAAAAAAATCTAGTTAATGAAATAATAGTTGAAATTAAGGATGAAAAATGCAAGTTAATTAACTTTGATTTGTCCGAAAGAACAATGGTATTAGAGATGAGACCATAGATATTTTTTGGGTTGGAAGTAGTCATAGTCTATATATAATAACTTTAATAGTTTAAAAAATATTAAAGTTTCATGTGATAAAGATGAATAATATTTCTATAGAATGTGCAATGGAAAATTTAGAAAAAAGAATTTAATGTTTCGGCTCCTTTGATATGTCGAATTTGGAGATGTGTATCTAAAATTTTAATTAGACTATGTTGTAGCTCATTGCTGAAGTCAGAGCGATAATTGTGTTTTAATTATTGGATAACCATTAAAACTTTATAGAGATATGAGCATAAATAAAAATCAACTGATGTCTAATGATACGACGACGATAATTTACTCTTTAAAAAACCGAATAGAATGCATTTGTTTAACACCACAATCCACCATTCCATCATACAGAAAACTTATACATCCACGATTAACATCATTTAAAACTTTTTCGCTGAAAATCTGAACATATATATCTGGTAAGGTTACTTTAAAATATCCAGAAGTAATTACCACTTTGTATCCATACCGTGTATCATTTATTTCAGCATGGTTTATGGGATAGGACTGCCCAATTGTAAGTTAGGAAAGTTTCTTAAATTTTTTGGTTATGTTTAATACATTTAGCAACTGATCCATCTTTATTATATACAAAATTTAATTTTTTACGTTTTAAAATTTTTTAAGACCGTTTTTTTTGCACCTGCGCCCAAATGCAACTTTTTACTCATATTTGTGCATATGCACTCAATCGCAAAGTTTAACGCAACTTTTTTCTAAAGACTACAATCTGACCAAACGCAACTTTTTGAGCCACTTTTTTGTGGTTGTGCCTGAATCATCATTTGGTGTTTTGGATCAGAAAATTAAGAGTAATTTTTTCTGATGGTTTTCTGATGGCTCGAGCATTTAATTTACCATTGTTTTTCTGATAACTGGGGACTGTGCTCGAATCAGCATTTTTATACTACTTATAGTTAAAATAAGAACCCATTTATTAATTATACAAGTACCAAGAGAGGAATTTCAAAAGCTAATTGCACATCTACCCCATATCACTGACAACCGCAGAGGGAACTCAGATCATGCTTATCAATAGATATACCTCCTACCTCAAACACCACTCATAGCCAACTGACACTGACAATCCAACTGCCACTTAGCTTTTCCAACCGCCTATGGTTCCAGCACCTGTACTTTAAAATATTAAATGAAGTACATGCATTTTCAGTGAAGTATAAGTTTTATTATATGCATTATGTAGTCTGTTTCAGTAAAGTATACATCACCTCTTAAATATTATTTCCCGCCTTGTGTAAGCGAAGTCTATTCCCATTTCTTAAAGTTATATGTAAATATGTGTCGTAGCATGCAGGGCAACATATACCATAATTAGATAGCCATTTCTCCGCTACCTGAACTCGGATCGTGTATAAATTTGTACTACAAACCCCCGCTATCCAACAGCCAGCACGCCGCCCAAGCTATTCTCCGACTCTGAGTCTGTGTCGCTCGACAGAATTCACGAACACGACATTTGCTGACACACCTGACGTTGTTAACCAATAGTATGTTTAGTCATATCTTATATAATTACATATATTCGTATCTTATAGATTATGTATATATTTCTATCCTATATATTACTATCCTATATATAAAACTATCATATATGTATATCTACCTATGTGTTTTCTTCTAGGTCGACATGTCTTTGGGTTTCCTCAGAGTGCTCCCAACTGCGAAGGTTGTAAGATTGACTTGTAAATCAAAGGTCCCGAGCTCAAATCCCGTCCGAGCATGATGACAAAAGGGTAGCTTCGATGGTGTGGGGAGCATGGTTTAATTGTGTGATCAGTTTGTAAGAATGAAATAGTTTGATGGGATGTTTAGTTAGTACGAATGATTGCCTTTGGCCACGACGATCGCAGTGTTGCGATCTACATCGAGAAAATATCGGATAGTTTTTTTCCAGTTATGGGAGAAAGTATACCTATATACAGTGCTGATGAATGCTGATAATTTAGTTGTTGTTCAGACGTTAAGACCTTAACGTCGATTTGGAAGCATTCTCTCGCTATACTGCGAAGATGAACTGTGAATACGAAGGCCAGCTATGACCTGAAATAACAAGGAGTCAGGACCGGCACCACCGCTACCTGATTGTCGACAGTGCCGATTCTGCGCCAGAGTTTTCACTTTCGGTAAAAATGCTTGGCGACATGAGAGAACGGTCTGTACGAAGAGTCCTTTTCGCGCGATGAAGAATTACGACAATGACCGCATGCAAGGTAATACATTGAAGGAACATACCGAGATCTGCAAGGATTCGTCTACTGAAGACCAGCAAGTGTTGCCGGCAATACCTCCTGTTACATCGATGGGTACTGTTTCCGCAGACGATTATGATGAGAAGTTAGTGCTAAAGATGGAATGAGTGCAGTACAGTCGGTTTGCGCAGAATATACACTTGCAAGACATTCGCGTGAATTCGGCGGACTTCAAAATAAACAGCCATCAGCTCTAAATACTGATGAGCAAACAACTTCTACAAAGAAAAGCAAATTTAATATAGGGGATGAAACAGGAAGTGAAGACGATCATGACGACAGTGATATTGTTGAAGACAACGATAACTCCCTCGATGCTCCTACATATTTCCACAAAGAGTTTCCACTTCAATAAGTAGTGTGAAGAAAGCAGAAGACACTGCGAATACTGGCTTCATGTATACTGAAGACTCGAACGAACTTGTAGAAATACTTAGATATTTGATTCACTTTCATAAACGTGGGGAAATCTCGAGCATGTAAGAGGTGGTTTAAATAATCGATGAACTTAAGGATCAGGGTTATATTAGATTATGTGATCACCAGCTTCCTTCTGAAAATGTAATTACAAAATAATAATAAATTATTATTAAAAAATAACTGTTTTTTTTTGTGTTGTATCACTTTATTCCTCACAACTTTAAAGTGGTTCTATGGGCACTCGACTATTAAGACAGATCTACATACAGAATATTTATTAAAATATTTAAGTATAAAAAAGCAATGCCTAGTTGACTCGATATATGGAAAGATTGAAATATTGCGATTTAGGTGAAGGATAGCTAAAGGCTGATGGATCCATAGATAGATGGATCGCTGTATTGGGTTTGATTGGATTGCCTTAGATTGGATTGGATTGGATTGGATTGCTGGATCGGCGGTGGTAGGCTCTGATGTATTATGCTTGCTGTATTTTATGTATTTTTTCTCGAGTTTTGGTTTACAAGGTCATTCAAAGTCATGAGGTCAAGGTCGATGTCGTCTGTAACTAATATGGCAGTGATACGTGTTGATTTTTATGTATTTTTCTCCAGTTTTTATTTTCTAGGTTATTCAATGTCATGGGGTCAATGTCGAGGTAGTCTGCATCCTATATTACGGTGGTAGTCTATAATGTATTATGATTGCTGACTTTTATGCATTTTTCTCAAATTTTGGTTTTTCAAAATCATTCAATGTCATACGGCTTGCACACTCGTGTCTTATAAGGAGTAGGGAGGCCAGCTTGGCCTTTGGAAGATTATGTTATGTTACATTTTTTGGGCTTTAGTAGGTTAAGTTATGTTTGTTTGACTGATGGTAGGAATGTTTGTGTTGTGGGTTGGTCTGGATTATAAATTTGCTGGTACACTTGGGTTAACATGGATGGTATGGTTTGTATCTTGGGTGATACGTTTTTTCCAGTATATCTGTCTTACAATTGTTGGTGTATGTCAAATGTGTGGACAGTATGCGTGTGCCGGTGAATCCTGTAATGCTAAGGCATGCTTGAGTTAAAGTGTTTGGTATGGGTGGCCAGAAATTATGACTGGTGTCAATCGGCTTGGTTGATGGTATGAGAAGAAGTTGATTATATCACTGGTATGAGCTGTATGTTTTGCTTGGTATGGTCTTTGTAGACAAATGGTTCAGCTATGCTAGAATTATAGTGGGTGGTATGGTTGGTAGAGGGTTGGTTGATAGAGCAGATGACATGCATGAGTTACAGTGGCAAGTATGGATTGTTTATATGCGTAATTGGTGAAGTTAGATGGGCTGAAATGGTAGTCAATGTAGTTGACTGTAATGGTTGATCAATAAGTTTGAGGTTTGGTGGTTTATATGGCCTGCATTGTTAATAGAATGACTGAGGTGTGCTTGGGTTAGGGCGAATGACATAGTTTGGGCTGTATATTGTTTGGTTGGTATAGTTATCTGCTGTGGTGTTTAGTTGATATATGTTGGTATGCTGGAGGGTTGTCACTTTGTATGTTATGGCTGGTGTCTGATGACAATGATGACACGACAGACATGCTGGAGTTACGATTTTTGGTATACTTTTCTCAATTTTTTGTGATTTTCTTGGTTTCGTAGTATTAGAATGTGGGTAGAGGAATAGAGGTTGATGTTTAGGGTGCTGGGATGAGTGAGGTAATGTGATATGTTTTTAGATTTTTCATTATTATTTTTTACATTTTCGTGATTTTTTGTATTTATTTTGTTTTATATTGACGTGTGGTGATCAGAATTTTTATTTGTATTGATGGTTGGTATAATCAAGTGGTTTGTTTGATGGATGATATGATATTTGGCTGGTGACTGATGGTAATGGTGACATGACAGACATTCTGGAGTTACGATTTTATACGAAGGAATGGCATCCTCTTGGTTTAGTGGCTACTATACTACATTTAAACATTGCTGTCCATGGTCGCTCTGTAGGTGAGTGGTTATCATGCTGGACTCTTATCCGTGATGTCATGGGTTAGAATCCTGTACCTACATGAGAATTTTTCCTTTTTTTAGATGCGTCGATTCCTAGATGTATGATTTATTGATTTGACAAGGCTGGTCATCCGAATACCTCGCGAGCTTGTCGATACACGCTCAAAGACTTGCGAGAATTGTGGGAAGACGTGCTGGGCAGCAGGTAGGGGAATTCCTCTTGAATCCAAAATGGTGATCCTGAATTTGGGTTACATATTCTATATGACATTACGATTGTATGCGCCCTGAAAAGACAAGTCCTGTGATATATAACACTTCGTACTTAGCCTTTAAAATGTTTAATTATAATAATAAATGTACACTAAAATAATAATTTATTTAATAATTTTATTATGTCATAAACATCGCATGCGCTTTGAAAAAACGATACAGTTGATATAGAATACTAAATACTTATGCCTTTAAATTTTTTTATTCTAAAATTATATTAAATTTTATAAAGATTATTTATAAAAATATTTTAATTTATCGATTTCTCATTATGTAGGCTAGAAGTATTAAGGAAGCCCCTCAAATCTTTAAAATGGCTTGAATACTGGCTTTCGTGGGCTTCGGTGTGGCTGCTACATTATTAAGGGAAAACCAGAAATTTTGTGGGAAAACCCGGAAATTTGAAGGTAAAAATGAAATTTTAATGCATTTTGGGCTAAAACGTACGAATTTGTATCAGTATGAATGGTCCATGGAAAAATAACGGGAACATTCCATGATGGTGGCCAGAGCCGGGAGAGTCTTGTCTAGAACATACTGTGCCCAACTACTACTATATGACCCAACTAGTATGTTTTTGTGATCAAAACAGTTAGTATAGGCCTCGTATTGTGTTTGCATCAGCTATGACGGAGGGATACATAGTGTTAAAATTTACTGAAACGGAGTATACTAATGAATTGACGTCACGCTTTTATTTTCGTCAGGAATTCCAACACTTTGGAAATGAATACGGTATCGGTAATAAATTTAAAATAGTTTCAATCATATATTGTTAGTAATTTGATTGTTTCCTGTTTAATGCTTAATTATAAATTTAAATCACACAAACGAAGTGGCATTATCAACATTTTCTACGAGCACAAAGCATTAGTCACATGTCACTTTTAATTATAGTTTCTTACAATGGTAAAAAAACTTGTTTCATACTGGGTAGACAGAAAGAAATTTCGTTTTTAAATCAATTCTTTTAGAAATAGACTGTACACTCACATTTTACAAAATCTGCTAAACAAGTAAACAACAGAAATTAAATATGGAGGGTCAAAAGTACAGGATGTATCGCAAGTTACTACACCTTGAGACTGCGTGGTATACACAGTTAATCATCTTAATAATCATTTCACTTGTGTCAATTAAAGCATGTACAGAGTGCATTACTAGTCCTCTGTGAATAAAACCTCTATCAGTTAACGTGAGACGGGATATGTTATCCGTCCTTAATAGCAATCGCTTTGATAGTAGATTAGGTGTTTAAGATCGTATCTGATTAAAAATTAAGTATGCTTGTTTGGCGATGTGAAATCGAGTATTGAGCCTATTTCTATACGCTCAAATTGACTGAATATATTTACACTAGGCGGAGATGGTATGCGATTTTATAGAAACAAGTTTTGTATGATATAATGATACGAGTTCTCCGAGGATTCATTTTAATATTTTTCACAAAAGTGATTTATATTATGAATGTTTGGTATTGTCCGAATGTGTTTGTGACTTGGTCGAGTGTGTGTGGGATGTTAGTTTTGCTGCTACTGTCTTTAGACAGGGAAATTGTGACTGGATGGTTAGAATGATTTTCCTGTTACAGAATTTGCATTGGTGTTTTGGTGATGTAGTTCCATTGGATCGCTATTTCGCTATGGTTCGAGAGTTGACTAGTGTTGTTGGTATTATTTAAATGTGTGATTTCCTTATACATTATTAAATGGTTTATCAGAGTAATTGGCTGGAATATTTAATAAGATTACGAATATGATTGCTTTGTTGTCCTGGATGGTATGAAGAGAACTTATTGGTATAGCCGATATTATGGAAAGGATCAGTGTTCAGGTAATTTGGGTTTTACCAGGTAGAATACTTTGCCTTAAAGGATCAGACAACTGCATCTAAAACTACGTGATATGATTTTGTTGTCTTCTGTCCGGCCCTCTTTAACTCGACCAACTTGCCAACGTCCGAAGTTAGTTTGCTGTCGCACGGAAAATTACTGGAAGTTTGAAAAATGAAAATTTATATATTACACTTAATTTTCGAGTATATTTCTAAAGATATTTAAATACACGTACCAAATATTGTATTTTCTCTCCAAAGAAATTTATTTGCATGTGGATTTATTTTCCCAGTTAATGTGTTGTTTGTTGAAACAAAATAAAATATCGAAAATAATAAAATATAAGTGTTCTACATACTTCATGAGTTTTCATACTGTTTTGATTATTTCACATAATAATACTCCTTTTCTGCTAAATGAATTTCACTTGCTGGCATTTTGTGCCATTGTTTTGGTGTTCAGAATTTTCTGGGAGTGGGGTAATTCCAACCTTGCTATGTCCTTGAGTTCAAGGGCCTCTGATACTTGAGTGGCAGGTTTTGGAGTTTGTTTTTGGAGGAATGAAAAATGAAGTATGAAGTGCTAAACTAGTATAACCAGGACAAAGTTGGATCAACAAATAAATGTCAGTGGAGGTTAATAGAGAGCTTTTTACGATTTTTATTGTGTGTGTTGCTAATTTGTATGATGTCTGCAGCAGCAGAGTAGATTCAGCGTCTGTCCAAGTGTTCGCTTCTGCAGATGTTGACGGAAGCTGGAGTTGCGGTGGAGTAGAGCGAGGTGATAGATGACCTTCGCTATAAAGCGCAGCCTCTAGTACAGGAGGCTGCTGGCAAGGATGCCGGCGTAGGGAATACGGAGGTGCTTGGTGAGCCAGTCGCTGTTTTCAAACTTCTTAAGACTGTGCCACCATAATTTCCAGCAAAGATTCCGAAACTAACAAAAGTAACTTTAAAGACATTAGTAAAATTTTTTTTAAAACTCATTGCAGTAATTGCGTTACAGCTTTGTGATTGGCAGGTTTTATACGCCGTTGCTTTGTTCAGGTCCCTGAAAATTTACAGCCTTTGTTTACCCAGGCTCGGGAAGGAAATTGGAAAATTTTTCAATTAATAAAGGCATGTCTAAATGAGTTTTCAAGTGAAATAGCCATTACTAAATTTCGTTTGCGACTGTTGAAACGCAGGCAGATGCCTGATCAGTCAATGCAGGATTTCGTTAAGCAAATCCTAGGGATATAAATGAGCTGGGGTATCCATGTGAGGAAGAATATTTTACACAGATTATTTTTAATAATCTTCATCCGTGGCATAGGCATTACTTTTGTTTTACAACTAAATCTTCATCTTTGTCAGAATTGTTAAAATTAGTGACAGAAGTCGAGCGAACCATTAGGGATTGAGCAAGGGATATAGCATTGCCTGAGGCTAAGCCTATTGAGAAGGAAAAGATTTTGCGCAAATCTGCAAAATTTTGTTTTGTTTGTGGTAAAAACAATCATTTGGGTAAATACTGCTTTCACAGTCAATCTGTATGTATTTTTCCGTAGCTTCCTCTAGAGAGGTCTCAGGTCGTGCCAATGTGGCCACTCGTTCTTGGTATTCACAGACACCATCCTTGCAGGGGTAGCAAGGGATGCGAGATCAGGCCCGTGATAACAAGATAGATTCAGGGAAACTAGATCGTTACAAGGACAGTGTTTGTTATGATTTCCAACAAAAGGGTCATATTAGAAGTAGCTGTCCTTTGAGTAAAAATAACACTGTGGGAAAAGATTCTTTGCGAGTAATGTCTTTTGAGCGTCGCTATGGCTTATTGTATATTCCTGTGGCGATTGCTGAGCAAATTGTAGTGGGGGCTTTACTTGATTCAGGGGCCTTGTGTTCACTTATAAATCCCGATTTTTGTAACTTTTTGCTTAAAAATGTCCATAAGGAACTTGTTAAGGTATGTCATGGGGAAGAACTGGGATTTTTCATGGCAAATGGAAGCGTGATAAATTCAAAGGGTCTGGCTGTTTTTAAAATCAAGATTGCCAATATATCATGGAAATTTTCCTTTCATATATTGCCTGGTCTTAGCCACGACCTCATGCTTGGAGTTTAATTTTTTTGGGAAGATCCAAGCTTTGTTAAATATAGCTCAGAGAGAATTAATGTTTGCATTCGGCCCTTCGCAACCAATTGAAGTAATATCTAAGATATTTAGTACTTTTGATATATGTATGAAATCTGTCCAATAAAAGGACAATATTCAAGAAAATCAAATAAAACAGTTACAGAGGGAGTTTTCTGAGGTGGTCATCAATAAATTAGGTCACTATAGTAAACAGCCCATTATTTTGAAGCTTAATGATCAGGACCTTGTATCATCTGTTCCTAATCGGATGGCACCCCCAAAAATGAAAATTTTTAAGAAAATTATTTCATACTTGCAATAGGAAGATGTAGTTGAGGCACCTGAAAGTAATTATTCTAGTCCCGCCTTTTTCCTCCCTAAAAAAAAAAAACAGGGGAATTTAGAGTCATTATTGACTATAGGAAACTCAACAAAAAGTTCTATGTAGACTCTTATACTTAACCAACCATCAAAACCGTGTTTCAACATGTAGGCAATTCGAGGTATTTTTCTGCGTTTGATCGTAATTCTGCTTTCCTACAGTGTTATTTGCACCCCGAGTCACATGGGTTGTTGGCATTTGTAACTCCATGGGGACAGTATCTGTGGAAACGACTTCCAACGGGGGTAAATTGTGATCCTCAAGCCATGTCTCGTGTACTGTTTCAGATATTAGGGAAATACCAGTATGAATTTTTGTTAACCTACATAGATTATGTATGTGTATATAGTGAAACATTCCAAGACCATCTAGAACATTTGAGGCGTTTTCTTTCGGCTTTGAGGGAAGCTGGATTAATCTTGGCTTTGTCATTTCTGAAGGGACTCTCTTAATGAACCCCGAAAAGATCCGCCCAGTGGTGCATTTTCCTGTCCGCAAAAATCTACTAGGTGTGAATAGGTTCCTTTGCTTTGTAGGGTTTTATTCGAAGTTTATTCCTGACTTCGCTGAACTAGCTAAACTGCTAAACGCATTAAAAAGGAAAAGGGTTGACTTTAATTGGGGGGATGCTCAAAGGCATGCCTTCTGCCTTCTCAAGGAGAAGATATCCACTCCCCAGTTCTGCAGTTGCCACACTTCGACCAGCATTTTATCTTGCAGGTAGATGCGAGTTCGAAGGCATAAGAGGCAGTGTTATGCCAAAAGTTGAATGGTAGTTTGGCACCATTTTCCTATGCTAGTCGCTTGCTAAGTCCGGCGGAACCAAAATATTCCGCTTATGTGAAGGAAATCCTTGCTGCCATCTATGAAATGGAAAGGTATAGGGATTATTTGGAAGGTGCAGTGTTTACTTTGCATGCTGATAACCAAGCACTGAGCTGGTTTTTGTCAACTAATAAACCTGTTGGCGGTCGACCCGATGGCTGGTGCTTCTCGCGTGTTTTAATTTCACGGTCCAGCATGTGAAGGGAGTCAACAACGGGGCTGCTGATGGTCTATCCCGTATGTTTGACTCAGAGGAATTTTGTGTGGAGGCCCCAGAGCCTGTAAGTGTAGTGCAGGCTGAAATGCCTTCTCTTAATTCCTAGTGTTAGTGTTGAGTCTTATAGTTCTCTTGTAATTTATAGTGCTCATGTTGATTACGGTAGTCAGACTAAGACCTGCAGTGATAGTGTAATAGATATTGTGCCACTTAAATGTATGATTGAATCTAGTGTTGGTTGTGATAAATCTATACAAACGACCCTCGTGGGAGCCCTAGGTGAATCTGGTTTTGTTATATCTAATAGTAGAGAGGGGATTTCTGAAGGGGAACACTTGGAGGTCCTCCAGGATTTTTCTCAGGCTTATGTGAGTTTACACCATCACCAGAGGAGTGATCCCGATTGAATATAGATTAAAGCTGATACTGATGCTGGCAAAGGCTGGCAATATGAGGTGAGGAAAGGACTTATAGGATAGGTGGATCCAAAGGCATTAAGATTTATGTTGTTCGTTCGTGTAGTTTTATGTGGCCGCATTTTTCGGTATTATCATAATATATATTTTGGGGATCATCTTGGTCAGGACAAGACTGTATCCCGAATTAATATATGTTGTTTTGGCCCGGGATGAATAAGGAGATTGAAGATCTTGTTAGAGATTATCTTGACTGTTAGAAGGCTAAACCACGTAATGTAAATATCTTTAGTCCCCATAGTGCTAGGGTTGCTACTTCTCCATGGGAACGTGTATACTTAGATGTTTTTGGTCCTTTAACATGTATCACAGCAGGGTTTTCATCTATTCTTGTAGCTGTAGATGGGTTCAGAAATTTTTATTTCTTTTTCCTTTCGAGATCTATGAAATCGGCGGAAATTTGCAATATTCTCAATCAACAGATGTGTCCGGTATTTGGACCACACATGAGCAATGTTAGTGACAATGATACTTATTTTGTATCTGCTGAAATGAAAAACCTTGCTTTTGCCTGGGGAGTGAAGTTGGTGCAGACCACCCCTTACTACCCCAAGGCTAATTAGGTAGAAAGATATAATCGTAACCACAAGTTAGCTTTGAGAGCCTTTCAGACAGGATCTCATAAAGAGTAGATCTTGTATTATACCAACTTTCTTTGGCTTTTAACAATGTCATCAGTGATGCTACTCATACGGTGCCATTTAAGGTTTCCTTTGGAAGGAGCTTATTCTATCATCATATTCATGCATGGGGTTTGCAGTTTTTGTTGGGATGCTGCTAACAAAATAGAGTTGGAAGAAATGTGGGTGGAGGCCACTCAAAGTCTGCGGCAGTATCATACTAAGTTAGCAGCTAGGAAGGTGTACTCTAGTGGTACGGTGGCTTTTCATGGAAGGAGATAAGGTGATGGTCGATACACATTACCTTAGTAGTAAGGCTGCACAGTTTAGTGCTAAGCCTGCCCCCCCCCCCCAAATACAAGGGACCGTTTTGTGTGCTTGTGATTCCTTACTCCTGTTACTATGGTCGTCGAGTACTTGGTTCATGCAGGGGTTATAATTTAGTATCACGTGACACAGATAAAATTGTGTACCACCACTAGTTTTGGTGGCTTTGCCTTTGTTATCCACTGAAGGATGTAGGCGAACTGGGTTAAATCACCGGCCGGGTTACTTCGGATTTTTCGCATGTGGGAATCGTGCCGGACAATGCCACTGGTCGGCGGGTTTTCTCAGGAATCTCCCGTTTGCCCCGCCCTTTCATTCCGGCGCTGCTCCATTCTCTCCTCAATCACCCCCCTCGCTTTTAAGAGCCGCCCAAATCGCTTCACTCACTCACTCGTAGTAAATATTTGTTGCAAATCACCCTAAACTTAAAATGGCTACGATTTCAAAACCGTTGAATGATTATTTCAATGGGAAGAAGTAATTAAATGAAAATTTGTGGTTGTGCATACAACTCGACAGTCTTATGTACAAATATGCTGATATCAACTGCATATTGGTTGTTTGCTCTCACAGTGGAAGGAGATAATTGGACACCATCCTCCATGAGGTATTAAACACGTTGTGAACCAATGGCTTAAGTTATATAAACGCACGTGTTGTGAATTCTACCTTGTCCCAAAATGAATCCGCGAATTCTTCAGGTCTCTACAAATTAGGTTTAGAACAAAGGATATTACTGCACGCTTTCTAAGCCAATCAGTCTCCACTTTGAACTTTTTTCCTTTTCTTAAAGAAAACTGCCCTGAAAAGTCCTAAAAAATAGTATATTTAACTATCTTCACAATTGTTTTTATTGATTGGTTATAAAGGGCTTATTTACATCCCCTGGTGTTATGCGTGAGGGTTTATCAGGGGATGGCTTACAAATGTACTTATTACCTAACTTAAGCTAACCCAGGATTCGAACCCAGAACGTCCTGCATCCCAGACGGGCGGCGCACCAACCGATTGCGTTACGCGAGGTCGGCTTTTTCTTCTTAACGGTGGCAGTTTATAACATTGATATCTTTCTTGGGAAAATGTGAATGAGTGAGTCAAGAGGTTTGGGCGGCTCTTAAGAGCGAGGTCTTGAGAGCCGATGAAGGTGGTTGAGGCGAGTATGGAGCAGCGCCGGAATGAAAGGGCGGGGCAAACGGGAGATCCCCGAGAAAACCCGCCGACCAGTGGCATCGTCCAGCACGATCCCCATATGCGAAGATCTGAGAGTGACCCGGCTGGGGGTTGAACTCAATTTGCCCTGGTGGGAGGCGAGCGGGCTAACCGCTTGGAAAATGTATTCCCACATTTTTCATTTACTGAGATAGGCTTATGGGCGTAAAAGCTGATTTTACTGTTAGTATTTGACTAGGTAGTGCAGTAAATCATCGAAACTTCGCTGTTTGCAATTAATAATTGCAGATATTGTATGGTAGTGCGCAGTCTCTACTATCTTCAGTCAGCCAAAGAGCGCGCGAAGAGGGCAGAAGCTCCCGCCAGGCGGCAGCACAGCACTCTGTTTCAGAGACTCCAGCAGGCAGATACTGCAGCAGGATTTACTGCCGTCTTATCTGGCGGCCGCCATGTGGCGGGTATTTCCGTCTGCAGCCGCTAGACAGCGCACCCCACCCCACATACATTGTCTAGCACGCTCGTGTCTGTCTGGAGGCTCCCCAGGTCAGCCGTATGTCGCTTACGGAATATACTTACCTTGTGCGTGTATATGTACGTAGTACAGTCAATAAGTCTTTGTACACCGTGGTACGTGACTGCCTACTCTCAACCATCAGTCGGTACACCAACATATTGACTCTGGTTGTATATACATTATATACAAGAGGTTTCTGAAATGAGTGTAGATATTTTAAGGATTGCAAGGGGGCGTCAAAGACAAGTGTTTAATGCAATGAACATGGTGGAAATGAATCCTCATGGCCACAAATAAAATAAAACGCATGACACATTTGCTGTAAATAATAATTAGTATGTAAAGAACTTGTAGTGCAATCGCTTGAAGCGAGTTGACATCTAAACCACAAGTTCCTACATAATTACAACAATTGTTCAAAGAGATAGCTGTTGACCGGCAGCTTTAATAGAGTACGTTAAAATGGGGGTTGACAGTGCGTGATCTGGAATTCGACTATAATTACAAAGTAACGCACAGTGAGTACCTTGGTGCTTTATTTGTCTTACATTGTCGACTTCCAGCCACCATAAAGGAGTTTGTTACAATGCTAGAACAAGAGATTGTCGACTTCCAGCCACCATAAATGAGTTTGTTACAGTGCTAGAACAAGAGATCTTCAGTTTCTATTACAAATACATCTTTGATGAAATAATGCGGGACAATTAATAAGCAACATAAAAGTCTAGGTCAGTAACTTTCATTTTACTTATCAATAGTACAAATTAAAAAAAAAAATCGTATGTGTTCTTCAAGGAGGGAATGCTTGGGCCTTTTAATCCCTTAATACGTCTCTGACTGCACACAACAAATCACCACTGTAATTCACCGGCGTACATATACACAACTATAAATGTTTTTTTATGGTTAGACTTGTTAATATATGACTGTAGTACGTGCCATAAACAGGTTAATTGGTTGGGTTTTTAATCTAACCGTATCTGTAGTTTAAACATGCAATTACGCTTGTCAGCTACAGTAACTCCAGTCTGGACCAAACTGCCTATGGCACTCACGAGTACGAGTGTTTATGTGTGTGTGTGTGTGTGTGTGTGACACAGTGATGGACTTGACTGTATTCTTCAATCATATGAAAAATACTTTTCTTACTAACCACAAAAAAATATGACATTAGAGGTGTAGCGATTAAAAAATGACTGTGTAAATATCACCTAGGAAGCAGCAAACTGATTGCACGGTTCACGCCTAGCCTGAGTTGAGGACGATCTTCCCGTACACCACGCCTTAGTTCAGCATCTCACTTATGAGGTATACCATTTGTGTACATATCACATAACAATTATAATATAAATATTCAGAAAATTCAAGAATTCAAATGAAAGGTGGGAGACAAGGCATTTCTAAGCTACTCCGAGGTAGACGACACTGGCGATTATTATATTTTAAGAACATCAATTTATTCCCAAACTTCTCAATTTTTACCATTGCAATATTTTATGAATAAATTTCTTTAAACTCCTGGCGGCCATCGGCAAAAGCTTGAAGAATTTAACACATTCTATCGCCGCTGAATGTGGCCATGCCTAGCCTGCCTAATCCCTATCATAACTAATGCGTAAGCTTGTCAGTGTCTCAATACTAAAACCTCCAAGAATAAAATGGTACTGTTGACAAATATTAGAAATTACGTTGCGAAAATTCAAGGTATTAATTCATGTGGCCTGGATCAGGGGAAACACTTAAATCTCTCTCTGGTTTTCCGTAGCAAAAACTTAAGCTGGGACGTACAATACTGAAATCCAATATGACGTCAGTTCAAACTTCTAGAATTAATGGATGACGCTGACATATAGTTTATGTAGATCATACTGAAACATCATATATGTGATGCTGTCGCAGCTCCCACAGTAGAAAATGAGCTTTATTATGCATACTGGGTGTGTAGGCTGCTCTCGTAGTATGTAGGTTACGACAGGGTACTCTCCTTACACGTAAACGACGTAACGATACTTTCTACCTCCTGACCACTAAACCTAACGAAAGGGGAAAAATCAGCACACTGTTAATCGCTGGCAAATAAAATCCACTTTAAATAATGTCGGAGAAGTATGGACCACCCTAAACATCTAAACACAGCACTACTCTCTACCCAACTTCTGGACGAGGGTCCTGACCTACTTCCGGTCCTGATGGAAGCTGATGATCGAGAGAGCGTTACGCTCGATAGGCTGACGATAGTTTAAAGGGTCCTAACCTGCCAGCCAATCATGAGTCAGGATTTGAACCTGTGGGCCAATGGCGACACTATCACTTCAAAAACCCCTCACGATCCACCTCCAGCGGCCTAACTGCTAAAATTACTTACAGTGTAAGGTCTCAAACTGGCGACATGCAAAATAAGGAGCCCTGAAAGATTCACAAAAAAGATACGGAAAATAAAAATAAAATTATTTACATATAAAGAATTACAAAAAATGGAATCTAGCTGACATAATCCATTCAAACATTATATGATTACCATCGTGCAGCAAATCTTAAATATCATACTTGTGAAAATAAGCACAAGTAAAAATAAGTAAAATAAAAACAAAATGAAATTACATAAGTGACAGAAATGAAAAATATTTGCATACGAACCTACATTAAATATTATGTGTGAATATAAATGTGAAAAAAATTATAATATCTTAATTACATAGCGAACGACGTGCATTTGAGAGTGCTACACCACCAAAAACACTATTAGCGCAGAGTGTGGTGATTGTCATTTATTTCCGTGCCACACCAAGCTGTACTGTAGCTTCCACAGCGGATTACGAACAGGACGCTATTAGCGCAGAGTGTGGTGATTGTCATTTATTTCCGTGCCACACCAAGCTGTACTGTAACTTCCACAGCGGATTACGAACAGGACGCTATTAGCGCAGAGTGTGGTGATTGTCATTTATTTCCGTGCCACACCAAGCTGTACTGTAGCTTCCACAGCGGATTACGAACAGGACGCTATTAGCGCAGAGTGTGGTGATTGTCATTTATTTCCGTGCCACACCAAGCTATACTGTAGCTTCCACAGCGGATTACGAACAGGACGCTATTAGCGCAGAGTGTGGTGATTGTCATTTATTTCCGTGCCACACCAAGCTGTACTGTAGCTTCCACAGCGGATTACGAACAGGACGCTATTAGCGCAGAGTGTGGTGATTGTCATTTATTTCCGTGCCACACCAAGCTGTACTGTAACTTCCACAGCGGATTACGAACAGGACGCTATTAGCGCAGAGTGTGGTGATTGTCATTTATTTCCGTGCCACACCAAGCTGTACTGTAGCTTCCACAGCGGATTACGAACAGGACGCTATTAGCGCAGAGTGTGGTGATTGTCATTTATTTCCGTGCCACACCAAGCTATACTGTAGCTTCCACAGCGGATTACGAACAGGACGCTATTAGCGCAGAGTGTGGTGATTGTCATTTATTTCCGTGCCACACCAAGCTGTACTGTAGCTTCCACAGCGGATTACGAACAGGACGCTATTAGCGCAGAGTGTGGTGATTGTCATTTATTTCCGTGCCACACCAAGCTATACTGTAACTTCCACAGCGGATTACGAACAGGACGCTATTAGCGCAGAGTGTGGTGATTGTCATTTATTTCCGTGCCACACCAAGCTGTACTGTAGCTTCCACAGCGGATTACGAACAGGACGCTATGATGTAAAAGCGTTGCAACAGCAATGTCCATACAGAACTGTGAAACTTAGTTTCGTGTCTTAACAGATGTCTGTTTCTTTGAGGCGAATATTACCTCGGCAGCAATCTAGAGCTTCGTTTCGAGAGATGATCTGCAACTCCTTCACGTGTAGTGTATGTTGTGAAAAGCGAGTCCGTATGTTTGTTATTTCTCAGTGTAATAGTTAGAGTGTCCTGTCTTAATCAAAACATTCGTAAGCGCCCAAAACACAGCCATTATGAGGAAGTATCTCTTCGTCCAGATCACTTCTCAGTCCTCTTGTGGAGAAGAAGTGACGGGGAGCAACCTACTGCGGTCAACGTCTTAAGGGTAATTATGCACAAATTTTTTATATTTACCAAGTCGTACCTAGATTTTCACAGAGGGTATTAGAATGTTGGGCTCGTCAAGATCTAAATAATAGTCTCTACGCCTTTTTTAAATTGGTAGCTATTGAGTACTTTTATAAATTTCTAACTACTGAGGAAAGATAACAGATAGTATATTATGCGATATTGACGTACCAAAAGAGGTTATCAATAAAATGAGCCAAGAAGAGAGTAAAATGAGATATTCGCTAAACGAAAACCTCTGGAGGACACACGGGAATACGGCCTACTGCAACGACACTAGTGCGATATATCAAGAACTGTAGTGTTCAATAAGGCGAGAAATTTTGTCTAGTCGCGGTTTCTTCACACTTTTGATAAAAAATATATGAAAAATCACCCCATATATGACATGCTTGGTTGTTTCCTAAATATGCCATTCAGTACAATTGTCATATTCTTATGTTAACATATACCTTATAGTTGGTTATATTGAACTTTTACTTATATAATATATCTCATTTATAATTAACATTAAAAAAACTCGGCAAGACTCTGTGTTGGTAATGCCTAGCAAGAAATTATTATTATGCAAAAATTTGCGCAAGAATGCGATGTGTTGTCGTTTTTGTGAAATTTTCTAGACTTTATTAAGCTTTGTTTGCATAGGGCGGAAGAATATCCGAGAAGTAAAACTTTAGCAGAGCATCAGGAAAGTTGGTAAAACCAGTTAATGAGGTATACGTGGGAATACAGAGACAGCGCTAACTCGAGCCGCAGACAATGTCATCACAGGCCAGCAGACCTCTGGCAGTCAGCGCCTGGTAACATGCTCAGATAGCAGGCCAGCCAATGATGATTCCCTACCTCATGGACACTGGTAATCAGCGCCTGGTGACCTTCTCAGTTGGCAGGCCAGCCAATAAGCACACACAACCTTATATATGCTCTCAATCAGCGCCTGGTAACCTACTCAGTTGGCAGATCAGCTAATAAACACACAAAATTTCATGGATGCTGGCAATCAGCACCTATTAACCTGCCCAGTTAGTAGAACAGTTAATAGGCATACAGTATCTTATGGACGCTGCAATAAAGACATGGTAACCTGCTCATTTTGTACACCAGCAAATAATCGTGCCGTACCACATGGACACTGACAATCAGGAACTGGTGACATGCTCAGATGGCAGGATAGCCCATGAGCATGATTTACCTCATGAATGGTCGTAAATGGGGATCGGTAACCTGCTTAGTTGGCAGGCCAGCCAATAACCACGCCGCACCTGATGGATGTTTGCAATAAGGGCCTGGTAACCTGCTCAGTTGACAAGTCAATAAATAAGCACGCCGTACCTCATGGATACTGGCAATCAACACCTAGTCACATTCTCATTTGAGAGACTAACAATTAAGCATGCCATACCACATGGACGCTGGCAAACAGGGCCTCGTAATCTCCTCACTTGACAGACCAGTCAATATGCACGATGTACCTTATGGATGCTGGCAATCAGGGCCTGGTAACCTGCTGAGTTAGCAGGCCAGCCAATAAGTACGCACTACCTCATGGATGCTGGCAATCAGCGTCTGGTAACCTGCTCATTTGGCAGGCAAGCAAATAAGATCAGTGTTTCTCATTGACACTGGCAATCAAGGCTTTGTTAACTGCTCAGCTGGCATGGCAGCCAATAAGCACGGACTACCTAATGGATGCTGGCAAACAGCGCTTGTTTTAAAGTCTCAGTTGGCAAACCAGCCAATTAGCACACCATACTTCCAGGATGCTGGCAATCCCCACCTGGTAATATGCTCAGTGATGTACTAGCAAATAAGAACGCCATAACTCATGGACGTTCGCAATCAGCGCCTGGTGACCTTCTCATTTGGCAGGCCAGCCAATAAGCACGCACAACCTCATGGATTCTAGCAATCAGCACCTGCTAACCTGCTGAGTTGAAGGGCCAGTCAATAAGCATGCCCTACCTAATGAATGCTGGAAATTAGCACCTGGTATCCTGCTCAGGTGGGAGGCCAGCCAATACGCTTGCCGTACCTCTTGGATACTAGCAATAAGGGCCTGGTAAAATTATCAGTTGGCAGGCAAGCCAAAAAGCATGCCGTACCTCATGGATGCTAGCAAACAACACCTGGTAACCTGCTCATTTGGCAGGCAAGCAAATAAGATCAGTGTTCCTCATTGACACTGGCAATCAAGGCTTTGTTAACTGTTCAGCTGGCATGGCAGCCAATAAGCACGGACTACCTAATGGATGCCGGCAAACAGCGCTTGTTTTAAAGTCTCAGTTGGCGGACCAGCCAATTAGCACACCATACTTCCAGGATGCTGGCAATCCCCACCTGGTAATAAGCTCAGTGATATACTATCAAATAAGAACGCCATAACTCATGGACGCTGGCAATCAGCACCTGGTAATCTGCTCAGTTAGCAGGCCAGCCATTAGGCACGCCGTATTACATGAATGCTGCAATCAGCACCTTGCAATGTGCTCAGATGTTAGGACAGCCAATAAGCACACCATACTTCATGGACGCTGGCAATCAGCACCTGGTAACCTGCTCAGTTGGCAGACCAACCATGAAGCATACCGTACTTCATGGATGCTGAAATTCAGCGCCTGGTAATCTTTTAAAATGGTAGGCCAGCCAATAAGCGTTCTGTACCTCATGGAGGGTGGCAATCAGTACCTGGCAACATGCTCAGCTGTTAGGCCAGGCAATAAGCAAGCCCTACCTCATGGATGCTGGTTATCAGCGCCTGATAACCTGCCCAGTTGGCAGGCCACCCAATATGCTCACTGTACCTCATGGATGATGGTAATCAGTGCCTGGTAACCTGCTGACTGGGAAGGCAACCCAATATCACGCTGTACCTCACGGTAGCTTGAAAACAGCGCCTGCTAATCTGCTCTGTTGGCAGGCCAGCCAATAACCACGCCCATCTTCACTGATATTGGCTATCAGTGCCTGGTAACCTGCTCAGTTTACATGTCAGCAAATTTACATGCCGTACCTCACCGACACTGGCAATCAGCACTTGGTAACCTTCTCAGTTGCTAGGCCAGCCAATAAGCACACTGTATCTCATGGTCTCTGGAAATCAACACCTTTTTAACCTGATCAGTTAGCACGTCATCCAATAAGCATATCCTACCTCATTGACGCTGGCAATCAGCACAAGGTAACCAGCTCATTTGGCAGGCCAGCCATTATATACATCTTACGTCATGGATGTTGGCAATCAGCACCTGGTAGCTTGTTGGCAGGCCAGCCAATTAGTATGTTGTACCTCATTTAAGGTGGCAATCGGTGCCTGGTATCGTGCACAGTTTGTAGGCCAGCCAATAAGAACGCACTACTTAATGGATTTTCGCAATTAACACCAGGTTACCTGCTCAGGTAGCAGGCCAGGTAATAAACTCGCTGTACCTCTTAGATGCTAAAAATCAGGGCCTGGTTACATGTTCAGTTGACCAGCAAGCCAATGAACATGCCGTACCTCATTGATGCTGGTAAACAGCACCTGGTAACCTGCTCATTTGGTAGGCAAGCAAATAAAATCAGGATTCTTCATTGACAATGGCGTTCATGGCATTGTAACCAGCTCAGTTGGCTCGTCAGCCAATAAGCACAAGCTACCTTACTTAATGGATGCTGGCAAACAGCGCCTCTTTTAAATGCTCAGTTGGCGGACCAGCCAATAAGCACACCATACCTTGTGGATGCTGGCATTCAGCGCCTGGTAACATGCTCCCTGATATACTAGCCAATAAGCACCCCGTAACTCATGGGCACTGGCAATCAGCGCCTGGTTACCTGTTCAGTTGGCATGCAAGGCAATAAGTATGCCGTTCTTCATGGACGCTGGCAACTAGCGCCTGGCAATCTGCTCAGTTTGGCAGGCCAGATAATAGGCACGCTGTACCTAATGGATGCTGGCAATTAGTACCCTGCTATCTGCTTATATGTTAGGCCAGCCAATAAGCACAATATATTTCACAGGCGCAGGCAATTAGCACCTGGTAACTTGCTCATATGGCAGATCAGCCATTAAACACGCCGTAATTCATGGGTGCTGGAGTTCAGCGCCTGGTAACCTGCTGAGTTGGTAGGCCATCCAATAAACGCCCTGTATCTCATGGAGGGTGGCAATCATTGCCTGGAAACCTGCTCAATTGTTCCGCCAGCCAAAAGCATGCCGTACCTCATGGATGCTGATAATCATCGTCTGATAGCCTGCTAATTGGGCAGGCCAGGCAATAAGCACACCCTACCTAATGCAAATTGATACTTATTATCAGTACCTGGTAACATGCTCAGTTTGCAGGCCAGCCAATAAGCATGACATATCTCATGGATGCTGACAATCAGGACTTGGTAACCTGCCCAGGTGGCATGCCAGTTAATAATCACACCATATATCTTGGATGCTGGCAATCTGCCCTTGGTAACCTGCTCAGTTAGCAGGCCAGCCAATAAGCACGCCGTAGCTCATGGATGCTGGAAATCAGCTCATGGTAACCTTCTCAGTTAGCAGGCCACCCAATAACCATACCCTACCTCATGGATGCTGGCAATAAGAACCTTGTAACCTGCTCATTTGGCAGGCCAGCCAATAAATACGACATACCTCATGGATGCTATCAATCAGAGCCTGGTAGCTTGTTGGTAGGCCAGCTAATAAGCATGCTTTAACTCATTGATACTGGCAATCAGTGCCTGGTAACCTGATCAATTATCAGGCCAGCCAATAAGCAATCCATACCTCATGGATGCTGGCAATCACCACCTGTAAACCTGCTCAGTTAGTAGGTCAGTTAATAAGGACACCGTACCTCATTGACCATGGTAATCAGGGCATGGTATCCTGCTCAGTTTGTTCGCCAGTCAATAATTGTGCCTTACCTCATAGACACTGGCAATCAGGACCTGGTAACCTGCTCATTTGGTAGTCCAACCAATAAGGACGCCTTGCCTCATGGATCCTGCAATTGGGGCCTGGCAACCTGCTCAGTCCACAGGGCAGCCAATAACCATGCCACGCCTAATGGATGCTGGCAAGCAGGGCATTGTATACTGCTCAGTTGTCAGATCAGACAATAAGCAATCCGTACCTCATGTATAATGCCAATCAACACCTAGTCACCTGCTCATTTGGGAGGCTAACCATTGAGCATGCCATACCTCATTGATGCATGCAATTAGGGCCTCGTAGTCTGATCAGTTGGCAGGCCAGCCAATAAGCACGATGTACCTTATGGACACTGGTAATCAAAGAATGGTAACCTGCTAAGTTTGTATGCCAGCCAATTAGAACGCCGTACCTCATGGACGCTGAAAATCAGCACCCTGTGACGGGAATCACAAATGATGCTAGATGTGTAAGAGAGAATTCTGTTGCAATATAAGTACGCCTGGTCGCCTGGGGTAGGCTGTCTGCCGGATCTAGGCGAGTGGCGGGTGGTAGTTGGAGACCGCATATGTGAATTAGCTGGGTGACTCGGCGCATAGGATTTTGAGTTACCCGCCTATCAAGAAGGCTAATTTTCATAGATAGCTCCTCGAGCATATAGAGAGCGTGCATCGTATAGACGGAGCTGGAGTGAGTGGCAGGAATAGGGTTGGAATGAGAGTGGGCAGCGAGCGAATATTTAGTAGGGTGCGCGAACTGTCTAGCTAGACTCGTCCCCCCGCCTGAGTGCGGGTTCCTTAGTGGTGTGTGGAGCCACCCTAAGATCGATTTTCGAGCTGCGGAGAAGTTAAGATTGCTGTGTTGAGTAAAAGCTTCAAAAATAATATCGCCTGTTGTGGATTTAGACTCTGACGGACTAGTAGTTTGAAGTTTGCAAATTTTCGCAAGAGTTTCGGACTTAGGAGAATTCTCAGATCATGAGAGAGTTGAACTTTGATCAAATCAGGAGAGGAGTTCAAAACTGAGAATAATTCCCAAGGTACGGATGAATTAAGACTTCGAAATTTTTGCGAAAGAGTTTGAACTTAGCATTTTTATTCTGGTGGTGACCAATTCGGACTTTGACAAAAATGGCAGTATGTTTGGAACTAAGTTTTTTTCCTAGGTAGCGAGTTATTCGGAATTTGAATTTGCAAATGGTGTATGGAATTTCGAACCAGTTTTTCAAGAGAATATTGAACTTAGTGTTTTGTGCGGAATGGTATTGGAACTTGAACTTTTTTCCGAAGATAGTGATTCCTAGTTTTGGGGAATGTTTCGGAGGGGTTTGTGCAACTTGAGTAACGAGGATTTAGTTAGTGCTGGATCGTCGAAGATTGTCTCGAAGCACATGCGTTTGGGCTTGATAAAAAAGGGGCGTTATGATACTTTGGTTGTGGAAATGCCAAGCAGAGAGTGATAAAAAAGTAACGTTTGTGCACCGTTTCTTTAATTTTTTTTGTAGGTTTGAAGTATCCAAGACGACGGAAACGTTTTGTACGGAATTTTCTTTACATTCCCGCAAGATAGTTTAGTAGTGGGACTGAGAGTGTTCGGGAATAGTGTTCAGGCTACTTATGAAGAATACTTCTCGAAGCTCTATTAATCAGTCGGAACGTTTTTTGAGAAATACTTGCATGGTATTTGTTTGGAAAAAGGGAACCTGTGGGATGGGCGAGTGAGTGTGTTGTTTTGTGTGCTGTGGTGAAAATGGGAGGAGAGGAAAGCCCAAGTGGTGGGCAGGGTATCTCTGTTTCTCTCCGTTTCTCTTGGGTATTTGTTTGA